>JBBGZY010000456.1:0-1202500 GCA_037952925.1 Lithobates clamitans | reverse complement strand
TGAATAAGTTTGATGTTATCTGGTCTAGATGGCTTCAATCTATGACTTAGGTATCATGTCAACCAGTAATGCTGGATACTGTTATTCCTTTTTTTTTGTGTGTCATATATACTCTGAGTGAGGGGGGGTTGGTCGGGCTTGTTGAAGGGAAGGGTTTAAATTTTTTTTTTTTCTGGGGGGGCGGGGTTGGTTTGGTGTGATTTCTATTTCTGTGGTTTTGTCTGTATTGTGTCAATGTTGTTTTCATATAAAATAATAAAAAGGATTTGATTAATAGAAATACCACACACCGACAGGAATGCCGCCTCAAGAGGGAGCAGCTGCACCACACATGCGTTGCACAAGTGCCTGGATGTTGGCAACAGGATGGAAGTCAGTTCCACTTACCAGAGAAGGGGGGAATTGCCCACCAGCACACAAAGTTGCCTGGAATCATGCCACAAAAAAAATCAAAAAAAAATCTAACCCTTCAAAAAGGCACACAGGTGAACTGGAAAAAAGAGAAGTGCAGGTAGAGGAAACTTTCTTTATTTTATAGACAAGCTATGGATTGTTCTATGAGATCAGAAGAGGTGGAGCTGACCTGAAGTATGCTGACAAAGTGGCCAGGGAAAAAAAATTACAATAAAACGAGCAATGCCAAAATCTAGCGAATTACCACAGTACACAAAAGATACATTAAGCCCAAGATTTTTTTTTTTTTTTCAAAGATTGGCCCCGATTTTGTTTAACCACTTAAGCCCCGGACCATTTGGCTGGCTAAAGACCAGAGCACTTTTTGCGATTCGGCACTGCGTCGCTTTAACTGACAATTGCGCGGTCGTGCGACGTGGCTCTCAAACAAAATTTACGTCCTTTTTTTCCCACAAATAGAGCTTTCTTTTGGTGGTATTTGATCACCTCTGCGATTTTTATTTTTTGCGCTATAAACAAAAAAAGAGCGACAATTTTGAAAAAAACGCATTATTTTTTACTTTTTGCTATAATAAATATCCCCCAAAAATATATAAAAAAAGATTTTTTTTCCTCAGTTTAGGCCGATACGTATTCTTCTACATATTTTTGGTAAAAAAAAAAATCGCAATAAGCGTTTATTGATTGGTTTGCGCAAAAGTTATAGCGTTTACAAAATAGGGGATAGTTTTATGGCATTTTTATTAATAATTTTTTTTTACTAGTTTTGGCGGCGATCAGCGATTTTTATTGTGACTGCGACGTTATGGCGGACATGTCGGACATTTTTGACACATTTTTGGGACCATTGTCATTTGTACAGCAATCAGTGCTATAAAAATGCATTGATTCCTGTGTAAATGACACTGGCAGTGAAGGGGTTAACCACTAGGGGGCGGGGAGGGGTTAAGTCAGTACTAGGGAGGTGTTTCTAACTGTAGGGGGGTTGGGCTGTGTATGTGACGTCACTGATCTCTGCTCCGATGACAGGGAGCAGAGATCGAGTGACACTGTCACTAGCCAGAACGGGGAGATGCTGTTTACATCAGCATCTCCCCGTTCCTGCTCTCCGTGAGATGACCTGGCAGTGAAGGGGTTAACCACTAGGGGGCGGGGAGGGGTTAAGTCAGTACTAGGGAGGTGTTTCTAACTGTAGGGGGGTTGGGCTGTGTATGTGACGTCACTGATCTCTGCTCCGATGACAGGGAGCAGAGATCGAGTGACACTGTCACTAGCCAGAACGGGGAGATGCTGTTTACATCAGCATCTCCCCGTTCCTGCTCTCCGTGAGATGACCGCGGGTATCCCAGCGGCGATCGAGTCCGCAGGACCCGCGACCCGACTCACAGAGCTCCTGGCCGGCGCGCACACAATGACACGGCGGGAAATTTAAATGGACGTATATATATGCCCATTTGCCCAGCTGTGCCATTGTGCCGACGTACATAGTCGTGCGCCGGTCCTTAAGTGGTTAACTGATCTCTGATCGCATTTCCCTTTTTCATCCATGGAGTTCACCTAAGAATAGTTAGGTTGGTTTAAGATTTTAGCAGATTTACTGAAGAGGCTGGAATGTGTTAGTTTTACATTTTTATATAAAATAGGAGGGTTCCAGTTAAGGGACTTTTACATATACAATCATCAGGAATAGTTGCTGTACTTCGAAATCCTGCTGCCTAAAGCACCCTCTATAAAATGTTTTCTAATTGCAAGCCAGAAAGACGTACTGTAACTGCTACTTGCAGAGTGGCAGCGGATGTCTGGATGCAGAGTGCTCCAGCACTGGGCAATCGCAATCTATCACAGGTATCATTGGGCAGCGTGATCTTCTGCCATGTTGTCACCATAAAGAGCTGCCTGGGACATGAAGACTACAATGCAAGTTCCACTGAACACCAATGATGGGACAGAATTTCTAACACTAAGCATCAATGAGGGGCACTATACTCTGGCTACTGAACTCCAATGATTGGGCAACATTCCTTCCACTGAACAACAATGGTGATGCACTATATTCCTCCCACAGACACCAATTTTGGGGCACAATTCCTTTAACTTATGCCAGGGCATTTATTACTCCCAACTGTTATTGGGGCATTATCAAACTTTACCTATACATTTTGTGTGGAAGCTGAAACAGTCTATACTGTGCTCTACTACCCTGTTTCCCCTAAAATAAGACCTAGCGTGATTGTCGGTGATGGCTGCAATATAAGCCCTACCCTCCAAATAAGCCCTACCCTGTTTGCCCGAAAATAAGCCCTACCCTGAAAATAAGACCTACAAAGACTTTAACTAGGGTTTATTTGGGGGGTAGGGCTTATAATAAAGCCATCGCCGACAGTCACGCTAGGTCTTATTTTAGGGGAAACAGGGTAGTATTACTTATCTGGAGACCAATTACAGCCATAACAGCATTTTGTCTGCATATATCTATGTAAATATTATTAGACAACTTGTGTTTTGTGTTTGTTTAGCCTTTGCCTAATTTATCTCCTTAAAATTCAGTATTAAAAAAATAATTCATTAAGTATGCAAATCTAGAATTTAGGCCATAATTGACTCTATATAAGCTGGCACCAATTAAACATGAAAAGATGTCATTTGCAGGGAGCCAAAAGTTCAATTCCTATTACATGTGAAATGCAATTTTCTGCTGTCTTTGATTTATCGCTGTTAGGAGCATTGTTCAAAGGAGCATGTTATATTTCAATAGAGAAATATTGTTTATTCATTAATATTTTAAAACCAGTTTATTGCCATGCCCGCCTCTCTCTGCATAAAAACTTCACATTTAAAAACATGAATTAATGAACACATTTGAAAAGTGTAAGGAGATCTCATAACCTCCCATTTTTCATCTTGAAGCCCCGGGTAAAAATATATATATTTTTTTACTTTATTAAGTTTTTCCCTTTCCAATCTTATATACCTTTAAATAATATCAAGATACGCATATGAAAGGTTTTCTGAAATGTGAAAATCAACACCACATGAGATTAGAAGGCTATAGGCTTTGAAAAGCAGTTCTTTATAAGATCATCTAAAACAACACAATCTTAACTCCCAAAAAGGCTTAGATTTTTGGCAAATACCATACTGCATGGAAAACGTATCAGGAGAAGGATAATAGCAAAAAGTGATATTTTTATTCTAGCTAAAAAACAAAATAAAATCGCAATTTTGTCCCTTTGTGATCAGATTTAATCAATTTTAAACTGTACTTAGTAAATATTCCTCCAACCACCATGCAACATTTAGCAATCTTGTTTTCAATGGGAGAGGGCTCTTACCTCTTTCTATAAAAGAGCAAATGTCAACTTCCCTACACTTGCAAATCACCTACGCTAAAAGCATTTCAAATTGGTTTTACACAGATCAGCTCTGATCCTCTTCTTTTCGTGTCCCCCACTGGCATTCCTGGCTCCCCCACCTCGAGCAGTGTACCCAAAGAAAGCCACTTGCCCTGGGGGCACCCCTGTGTGCTCGCTCCCGGGCCACTGCTCTATGCGTGCCAAACACTCGTAATGTGCTAAAATCAGGCATTTCTATTGAAGTCTAAGGGGCCAAAACCACTTGTAATCTGCCAAACAGAAGCTCATGTACTTATTTGAGCGACAGAAGTTTTGCTTCAGGCGACAGAACGCTCATATGTGAATAGGGTCTATTGAAATAAGTAGGATTTGGCTTGTTGAGCATTTTAGAGCTACAAGCTTCAAGCAGAACATTGCTCAGGTGTGAATGGGGCCTTAGATAGTCCACAGGGATGTAAACGCCCCGTCGGCGGCAACCAATTTGTCTCAGAACGCTTACTGCTACTTTTGCTGTACAGCTTGGATTGTTACAGGAAGTTAAAAAATAACCGACTTACAGGCCAGATCACCAGTTGAAAAAGGGAAAAAAAACACCACATTGGTAAGCTGTAATATAAAATAGCTGTTTGTGAACTCACTGCAAAGTATATTCCCATGGGCAATAAGTTTAAAAGGCTAAAAATAAAACCTATGTGGCTCACGGCCAAAGTTAAAAAAAAGTTATAAACAATAAGAAAAGAGCTAAAAATGAAGGAACACTAGTGTTGTTTAAATGTTACAAAGAATATAACAGAATATGTAAAAAGGAAATCAAGGACGCAAAAACTCACAACGAGCGTCAGAGTGCAAAAGATAGTATGACAAACCCCCAAAAATTCTTTAAATATATTAATAGTAAAAAAGGTCAGGTCTAAGCATGTAGGCCCTTTACAAAATAATCTAGAGTGGGTGACTGGGGACAAAGAGAAGGCAAATTTATTAAATACTTTATTCAGCTCTGTGTATACAAAGGAGCATGAGGGAGCTCATGTCCATAATGAGGGTGGTAGTGACACAGCCCCAAATGATCCACAATGGCTCAAAAGGAATATGGTCCAGAAATATTTAGACAGAATAAAGGTGGATAAAGCACCGGGACCAGATGGTATCCACCCACGGATCCTAAAAGAATTGAGCTCTGTAATTACAACGCCATTGTATCTAATTTTTAGGGACTCATTAATGACGGGAATAGTACCACTGCATTGGCGTAGGGCCAATGTGGTGCCCATATTTAAAAAGGGAACAAAGTCTTTACCAAGTAACTATAGACCTGTTTGTTAGTTTAACTTCTATAGTCGGCGAGATACTGGAGAGTTTAATAAAAGACCACATAGATGAGTTCTTGCTGGAAAAAAATATTTTAAGCAACAGACAGCATGGATTCATGAAAGATAGAAGTTGTCAAACAAACCTGATTTCTTTTTATGAGGAGGTACGTAAAACCTTGGACAGAGGGATGATTGTGGACATGGTATACTTGGAATTGCAAAAGCGTTTGACACAGTTCCCCGCAGACGGCTCATGTGTAAGGTAAAGTCTACAGGTTTGGAAATATCAGTTTGTAAATGGATAGAAAACTGTCTAAAAGACAGAATTCAGAGAGTAGTGGTTAATGATTCTTACTCTGAATGGCCTAAGGTTATCAGTGGTGTACCCCAAGGTTCAGTGCTGGGACCCTTACTTTTTAACATCTTTATAAATGATATTGGGTCTGGGATTAAAAGTAACATTTCTGTCTTTGCAGATGACACTAAACTATGCAGTGGAATAACGTCCTTACAGGATGTCTCCAATTTACAAGCCAACCTCAATGCACTAATTGGACGACTATGTGGCAGATGAGGTTTAATGTTTATAAATGTAAAGTTATGCACTTGGGGGCTAAGAATATTCATGCATCATACATACTAGGGGGAGTACAACCGGGGGAATCAATGGTGGAGAAGGATCTGGGGGTTTTGGTAGATCACAAGCTCAATAAAAGCATGCAATGCCAAGCTGTAGTTTCCAAAGCGAGCAAAGTCCTTTTTTATATTAAGAGAGGTATGGACTCCAGAGAGAAAGATATAATTTTGCCCCTGTACAAACCATTAGTAAGCCCTCATCTGGAATATGCAGTTCAGTTTTAGGCACCAGTTCTCAAAAAGGATAACGGGGAACTGGAGAAAGTGCAGAGAAGGGCAACCAAACTGATGAGAAATGGAGGAGCTCAGCTATGAGGAAAGATTAGAGGAACTGAATTTATTCACTCTTGAGAAGAGGAGATTAAGGGGGGATATGATCAACATGTTCAAATATATAAGGGGTCCATATAGTGAACTTGGTGTTGAGTTATTCATTTTACGGTGAACACTGAGGACAAGGGGGCACTCCTTACTTCTAGAGGAAAAGAGATTTTTATCTCCAAATACGGAAAGGTTTCTTCACAGTAAGAGCTGTAAAAATGTGGAATGGACTCTCTCCAGAGGTGGTTCTGGCCATCTCAGTAGATTGCTTTAAGAAATGCCTGCATTTTTTCCTAAATTTACATAATATAACTGGGTACTAACATTTATAGGTAAAGTTGATCCAGGGAAAATCAGATTGCCTCTCTGGGATCAGGAAGGAATTTTTTTCCCTGCTGTAGCAAATTGGATCCTGCTTTTTTGGGGGTTTTTTTCGCCTTCCTCTGGATCAACTGTGGCTATAGGATTGAGTATATGGGATTGTATGATATTTTTTATTTTATTTATTTATTTATTTTATGGTTGAACTGGATGGACTTGTGTCTTTTTTCAACCTGACTAACTATGCAACCACGTAAAACATTTTTTGTTTTGGGGCTTAATACCATTGGATTTAAATCAGTAAATTTTTAATTAAAAATAAATTTTAGCATTCTAAGCCCAAAAGTCTATACAGCTATGAAACTGTTATGCCCCGTACACACGGTCGGACTTTGTTCGGACATTCCGACAACAAAATCCTCGGATTTTTTCCGATGGATGTTGGCTCAAACTTGTTTTGCCTACACACGGTCGCACAAAGTTGTCGGAATTTCCGATCGCCAAGAACGCGGTGACGTCAAGCACGTACGACGAGACTAGAAAAGGCCGGTTCAGAACCAAGCGCAGCACCCTTTGGGCTCCTTTTGCTAATTTCGTGTTAGTAAAAGTTTGGTGAGAGACCATTCGCGCTTTTTCAGACTCGTGGCTTTCAGATCGTTTTCTGCCGTTCAGTTTGTGCTTGTGGGTTTGTATCTGCTCTTCAGTGCGTGCAGTCAGTTCGTATTGGAGTTTTCTGTGCGATCTTGTCCGCTCGTTGCTGTTTTTCAGGTCGCTCTTCACAGGCCTTGCTGTTCTTCAGTGCGTTCTGTTACTTCGTTCTGAGCAGCCGACCGTTTTCTAGCCATGTTTCGTATGCGTACTCCTCGTAGAGTTCGTGCTGTGCGGGGGCTTGGTGTTGGGGTCCTGACCTTGACACAAGTCCAGTCCATGAACAGGGTGGGGAGGAGTTCATGGACCAAGAATTGGTTGCTTCAGCGTGACCAGTTCTGTCATATGCCTTTGCTCCGTGAGATCCGTGAGAATAATCCTGATGATTTCAGGAACTTTCTCAGGATGATGGACCCCGTATTTCACCGTTTGTTGGCTTCGCTGACCCCCTATATCAGCAGGCAGGATACCTGCATGAGGCAAGCCATCACTCCGGAGCAGAGGTTGGTCGCTACCTTGCGGTATTTGGCCACAGGGAGAAGCCTGCAGGACCTCAAGTTCTCGACAGGCATCTCCCCCCAGGCTCTGGGGATCATTATCCCAGAGACCTGTTCTGCCATCATACAGGTCCTACAGAAGGAGTATATGAATGTAAGATTTTTAACCTTTTATATCACATTTTATTGTATTGAATGTTTGATAATATATTGTATTTCTTTCCTCATTCCCTAATTACCATGATTGTAATATGCTGTGAATGTCCCCTTTGTCCTCATGCATGCTGGATTTTTATGTAATTATTATTTTATGTCCTTCATACATATTTGCCCTTCAATAACCTCCCCAGCATGGTGTCTCCTAGCCCTATATTCACCTCATGTAGTCACTTAATGTATTTTATCAGCTCCATAGTAGTGCTTTACCCCAAACACCCCCTAAAATGTTTGGAAATGTTATTTTTGATTTAAATTCAGGCAGAGGGCCAGAGGCTTTTTTTTGTGGTGTCCCCAAATTTTTTGTAACCCTCCCTCCCCCAACTGCTAAGTCAGCTGATCCCAATTCTCTATCCTCAATCATCTATCTGCTGACTTTGCCAAACCCATACATACTATACCCACCTCTTTAGTGCTCAGATTTATGGATGAATTCCCCAAAGCATGTAGTGCAAGGGCCTGCCTGTATACTTTCCAATGGTACTGTTTAAAGTTCTTGTATCCTATTATGATCTTGATAGGTAATAGCAGAATGTTCAAATGTGTACAGTGTGTATTTATATCTTTGTATTATGACACTTCTTACCTGTCCAGTGGTCTGCCAATAGTGTAACTAAGGAGGGGCTGTTCCAAGTAATACCCTGTATTTAGGCATTCATCTCTCAATGAAGTGAAGAGGGTTACCTGTCCAAGAGTTCCTCCCCCCTATAATGTTAGAAATGGCCCATGAGAGGGGGGGTGGGGAATATGATAGGTGTACCTTATACTTTGTTGTTGTTAAATTCCCCTTAATAAATGCTATCTGGAGGTTGACCCATAATGTTTGTGTCTAATCTGCTTGCCAGGTTTCTGTGAAAAAATAGTAATGTTTATTGTTTTTTCCTCAACAGTTTCCTTCCACGCCACAGGAATGGCAGACTGTGGCCTCCCACTTTGCCCAGCGGTGGGACTTTCCTAACTGCGGAGGGGCAATTGATGGGAAACACGTCCACATCGTCCCACCACCCAACTCGGGGTCGTACTATTATAATTACAAGGGGTTTAATAGTATAGTGATGTTGGCGGTGGTGTCGGCTAATTACGACTTCTTGTATGTGGACGTGGGGAAGAATGGCCGGATGTCCGATGGTGGAGTGATCGCCCAGACGGAGTTCTACAGGCGTCTCCAGAATGGCAGCTTGGACTTGCCACCTCCAGAGGACAATGTTGAAGGTCTCCCATTTGTGTTCGTTGCTGATGAAGCATTTGCGCTGGGGGACCACCTGATGCGGCCATTCCCGATGAGGACCCTCACCCCGGAACAGAGGGTTTTTAATTACCGGCTGGCCAGAGCCCGAAGAGTGGTGGCGAACAAATTTGGAATCCTGGCCAGCCGGTTCCGATTATTTATGACACCCATCCATATGGCGGAGTATAAACTGAACCATATAATACTTGCCTGCTGTGTTCTCCATAATTTTCTACGAAAACATTCAGCCAACTATGCTGGCTCAGTTGGGCCTGAGGCCGGAATCCCAAATACTTCAACAATGACGGCACTTGAAAGCGGCCGTCCTGGCTTGCCCTCCCTGAATGCCCGTGATGTCCGGTTACGATACCTGGAGTTCTTTGCGGGTAGGGGGGCTATCAATATGCCAGACAATCTGTGACACCTTTTTCAAATAAAAAACAACCAAAAGAAATTCTTGGTGGACATTTACTGCTTGTGTTTGTTTTAGCTGACCCTGACAGAAATGTGTTGAGTGCAGAAAATGTCGTGATTGGGTAACCTTATAAAAAACAGTGTTGGCTGGTACTTCCTAAATGCAAAAACACATTTTACTACAAGTGCACTTGCAACTGCACTGAACCTGCACTTGTAGTGCAAAGAGGATTTGCCCTTAGGAAATAACCCCCATTTGTGCATAAAACAACAATTACATCACCCCAAAAGTGTTGTAGTGTTGAGACAATAATCCACACATTCTTGAGTAAGGCACTTTTTTATACCTGCACAATCACATGTGCATTTACCAAAGGTTTTTAAAACAAACCAACATGTTTGTTGTATAAAATGTTTGCAGTAGCATTATGAAAAATCAAAATATCCATTTCAGATAAAACAGGCCTGTGTAAAACCAACAAGAAAGCCAAAAAACTTGAACTTACAAAGTTCACATTAGGTAAAACCTGAAGGCTATATCAGACATCAGTATTTAGGAACTGGGTTTGATATAGCGTTCAGATGGGGGGAAATCACCCCTGGAAAAGCCAAATTTGGAAGATGCACACCAATTTACAAATGTCCACATGTGCTATCTGCCATCAGGGGGGATCAAGGGACGTGTTTTGGGGGAGCAAGCCCTTCCTCAACGCTACTTTATAATTGAGGAAGGGGTTGCCCCCCCAAAATGCGTCCATTGATCTCCCGTGATGGCAGATAGCACATGTTGGCACACTGTGTGCATCCTCCAAATTTGGCTTTTCTAAACATTGAAAAAAGTTTGGTAAAATAAAACAGGTGATTTTGTGGGGTTTAAATTCGCCCCAAAACATCAATGATGTTATTTTTTTTAATAACATCACTGATTTGTTGCTGGATGTTTTGCAATTGGAGATTGCACCCCATGATCTCCCCTATCAGTATCTGGGCACTTTCAGATGTAAATCGTTCTGGATCCCTCACATCACGATCACCTAAAAAGAGATAAAAGAACAAAAAAAAAGGTCTCAAAAATCTGCCACCAGCCATCTCTTTTACCTGAGTCTGTGGTCGCAGACACTCACCTGTTGTGGTGCCAATCTCCACCACGTCTTCTTCTTCCTCCTGCTCAGCTTCTTGGGTTGGCGGTATTTCAACTTCTTCCAGAGGGGGGGTCTGTGTTCTCCTGGGATGAGGGGTGTCCCCCGAGTCTTTTCTCCCCTATGTAAAACAAAAATGGTATACTTAGCACACAGATATTTGATGGCAGAACTATAGAAATAGGAAACATTGCTTGGAAGTGGGGTACAATTGTCTATTTTAGCCGAGTTCCAAGATGTATATTTTTTATTGCCCTTTGTCAAGCTGCAATACTTTACCTGTTTGGTACAAGCTTCACAGATGTAGCCCCCCCTATAGTATACACTGGAGCACCTGTGTGGCCCCCTAATAAAAATGGTGTTCTTGTGTCCCACACTAGTGCTCCAGTGTCCAGATGTGAAAACAGCTGCTCAGTGTCCTCTCCTTACACACAATCTAGTTTGCATTTCATTCTAGTAACAAACCCATCTACACAAACAAATATTTGGCATCCAAGTAGGCCCCCAAAAATGTGTGAAAATGCATATGGCCTAAACAATGGTGTTCTAGAGGCCGAAAGAAAAATGTTTGATACGAACGAATAATGTGCCCATGAACATTAAAGTTGACCTTTGGAAACGTTACAACTAATCAAAGCATATGGAGCAGAACGAACGTAATAAAGACAGAAAGAATAGGAACACAGCACAACTACTTACTTTTTTGCAGCACTCTCCGGATCTTTCGGTACTGCTCTGGCTCTCTCAACTTCAGGTCCGACCACCGCTTCCTGAGCTGATCTTTAGACCTTCGTACCCCGAAATTCCGCTCGAGACTCCTGACCACTTTCGCCATGATTTTGGCCTTTCGGATGTTGGGGTGGGGGTAAGGCCCATATTTTCCGTCATAGTCGGACTTCCTCATGATGTCGACCATCTCCAACATCTCCCCAAACGACATATTTGTGGCCTTAAAACGTCTCCTTCTGGATCGGGACGTGCCTGGATCCGCCCTTTCCTCCTCCTCCTTGTTGCTACAATTAGCCCGCACCTGCTGTATGTCCGCCATCATGCTCTTCCCCCACTGCGCCGAACGAAAAGGGGCGAGGAATACACTAGAAAGAACGTCAGGGGCGGGCGGAGTTACACGCATGCGCAGTGTATATAAAGCGTAACACGCGTTCGTATTACGTTTGATCTGTGAACGGAGGAAGGAGCATTGAACGCGGCGATCGTAAGAACGAAGGTAAGAGACAAACTTGGGCCTATACTGCTTCTATAGATTGAGGCCTATATTGTAACAAGATTAGGAGAGTTTGGTGTGACATTAGGCTTTGTCTTGTGTTGTGTCTTGCAGTGAACATGGATATGGTACTGGAAGATCAGGACTTCATTTCAGTCTTCATAGAGATGCTAAGGGAGCTGCCCTGTCTGTGGGAGATTAAACACCCCCATTACAAGAACCAAATAAAGAGGAAGGCAGCACTGGAGCAATTGTGTGAAATTGTGAAGCAGGTGATCCCCACGGCAGACATCACTTATTTAAAGATCTTCATTGGTGGCCTGAGGAGCACATATCTGAGGGAGCGCCAGAAAGTCCTTGATTCACAGAGATCCGGAGCAGCAGATGACATCTATGTCCCCAGGATGTTGTACTACGACAGGCTGCACTTTCTGGCAGGCCAGACTGAACCCAGGCCATCCCTCTCAAGTCTTCCTTCCACGCTTCCTTCCCCCCCGGCTGAGGCTTCTGACGCCCAACCTGGGCCTTCCAGGCCACATGTGGAGGAGCCCAGATTGAGCCAGGTATAGCATTCTTCTAAATATTTCTGCTTGTCCAATCAATGATGTTAACTAGATGTTAGTTGGGAGTACTAATTTATGATTTTGATTGATGATGCAAAAACTAAAACCATGTCCCTTTTTCATACACAGGGAAGTCTCAGCCAGGAGGTGGCTGATCTGCAGGTCCCTCCACCCCCCTGGAAACAGAAAGTGGCAGGAGGAGGAGTACCCTAGAGGAGGCGGCTATCAGATTTTTTTGTAGGGCTACAGAGGTCCTGGGAGCACCACACACCAGGCAGGAGAACCTTGCGGCATTCATAGCCTATAAAGTGCAGAGGATGGAGGAGGGCCAAAAAGCCATGTGTGAGGCCCTCATATCTGAGGCTCTGGCGAAAGGTGTGAGGGGCCAACTTACACCTCACACACAGCTTTGGGATGGTCCTCCTCCTCCTCCTGCAGGTCCTACTCCTCCTCCAGGTCCTACTCCTCCTCCTGCCACATCTCCAACTGCACAGCCACAGCCCGGAAGGAAGTGTGAAAGGAAGACCAGAGAGTGAGGACCCTGGATCCAGTCTGGTCGGCCAAAAGATGCAGCCTCTTGTGGTACCACAGCCTGGGGACACTGATGTCATCTGCTGCTATCCAAGTCTCTGTGAATCCCGGACCAGACTGCCCTCCCTTATATATGGACTCCTCAGGCCACCAATTTTGAGGTTTAAGAATTGATGTCTGCCGTGGGGGTCCCAGGCTTCACTAATTTCTCCTGTTGATCCAGTGTTGCCTTCCTCTTTGTTTGGTTCTGAGCCCTTAATAAAGGATTTTTGTTTTGAATTATACTCTCCTATGTGTTTTACTTCAAAAATGATGGTTAGCTTGTGAGGATTCAGGTACATTGCAAATATACAATGTGAAATGAACAAGGGACACCAACAACAAAAAATCTCATGGAGATTAAATAATAAAAGATATCAATGGTGTTGGGGTAACTTGCCACACAAAACACACACAAAAATATTCTGGAGTAAAAATAAAAATAACATTAAACAAAGATCAGCCTTGGAAAAAATCCAAACATTAAAGAAAAAAAAAGGCTTAAAAACAAAAAAAAAAAACATAAAAAATATAAAACTGTCAGATGTGACAACTAATAACAATATATTGAGGGAATCCCACTAAAAAAACACAAATAAAACTTTGTGAGAAGTGTGTGTGAATATGAGCAGCAAAACTACTTAATTCTTGTCACATTATAAAGAAGAAGAGAGTGCGCTGTATTAAACCATTTTTTACATTGCAGCGTGACGAAAGTGCTGTATCCATTGCGAACGCTAAGTTTACCAGAACGAGCTGTCCCGTGTCGGAATTTCTTCTGAGCATGCGTGGCACTTTGTGCGTCGGAACAGGCCACACACGGTCGGAATTGACGCGATCGGATTTTGTTGTCGGAAAATTTTATCTCCTGCTGTCCAACTTTGTGTGTCGGAAAATCCGATGGAAAATGTCCGATGGAGCCCACACACGGTCGGAATTTCCGACAACACGCTCCGATCGGACATTTTCCATCGGAAAATCCGACCGTGTGTACGGGGCATTAGAATAAAATAAATGCAAAATTGTAATTAGTCAATGCATAAAAAACCCTTACAGCTCAAACAAGAGTTAGGGAGACCCTGTCACTAGACCACTCATTTTAACAATAATTTTCCCATAAGATTATACAGAATGTACATTTAATGCCTTTTAGGCATAGTATTTAACTGTAAAACCCCCTTTTGTAGACATTCTGAAGTGGTAAAATTTGCTAGCATGTTCAGAGGCACTTTGTAAGTGAATAATATAATTTATGCAAATAGGCATTTAAAATACTTGATTTTTCTATATTTTTACTTAACCGGTTCAATACAGGGAATTTTCACCCCCTTCCTTCCCAGACCAATTTTTAGTTTTCAGCGCTGTCGCATATTTAAACGACAATTGCGCGGTCGTGCGACGCTGTACCTAAACAAAATTGACGTCCTTTTTTCCCCACAAATAGAGCTTTCTTTTGGTGGTATTTGATCAACTCTGCGGTTTTAATTTTTTGTGCTATAAACAAAAGAAGAGCGACAATTTTGAAAAAAAAAACACAATACTTTTTACTTTTTGCTATAATAAATATCCCCATTTTTTTAAAAAAAACAATTTTTTTCCTCAGTTTAGGCCGATATGTATTCTTCTACATATGGTTGGTAAAAAAAAAAATCGCAATAAGCGTATATTGATTGGTTTTCGCAAAAGTTATAGCGTCTACAAAATACGGGATAGATTTATGGCATTTTTAAAAAAAAATATTTATTTATTTTTTTTACTAGTAATGGTGGCAATCTGCGATTTTTTTTGTGACTGCGACATTATGGTGGACACATCGGACACTTTTGACACATTTAAAATTGCATTGATTACTGTATAAATGTGACAGGCAGGGAAGGGGTTAACCACTAGGGGGACATGAGGGGTTAAATGTGTTTCCTAGGGGAGTGATTCTAACTGTAGGGGGTGGGGACGCACAAGGGGAGGAGACCGATTGGTGTTGCTCTGTACAGAGAACACAGATCGGTCTCCTCTCAACTGACAGGATCCACGGTCCTGCTCGGTCAACGAGCAATCGCGGGTGCCCGGCGGACATCGCGGTCGCCAGGCATACAAACCGGGTCCCGAGCAACGCGGCGGGCACCCCCTAGACGGCCGGGAAGCCCATGACGTCATATGACGGCCACCCAGGATGGGAGATCCCATCTGCGGCCGTCATTTGACAATACGCCGGTATTGAAGTGGTTAAAAATACTGCAGCAGGGTCTCGTTAAAGCAGTGGTTCTCAACCTCAGTCCTTAAGCATCCCCAACAGGCCATGTTTGGAGGTTTTCATTTATCTCGCACAGGTGCTTTAAATCAAAGTCAATGGCTTGGTATTTTGGACAGCTGTTTTATCTAAGAGAAATTCCCAAAACATGGCCTGTTGGGGGTACTTGAGGACTGAGGTTGAGAATCACTGTCTTTTAAGGACAGGTGCACTTTAAGACACAGTGCACTTATCCTGTTTATCCTCTTGCCCTGACCTAACCTAATCTATCCTTTCCCTTGACAGATGTATGCCATCTATGGTGTTTGTTTACATCCAGCGCAGAAAGTCTCACTCCTTTGGCCGCGATTGTACTCACAGCCACCCACATAGACTTCTATGGGGCCAACTCTTTGGCCCTGGGACACAACTCCATTTAAGTCTATGGGGCCATAATGCATAGGTACAGCCAGGAGAGCAATACTTGCGGCGTTGGATGTAAGCACACACTGAAGGGCGCGGCTGTGGGATCGAGGCAAGTATTCATCTGTAGCAGGGGAGGATGGATTAGATTAGGGCACGTGAGCACAAAGGATAAGTATTGTATGCATTTTTTACTTCCTGAACCTGTTTTGCATCATTGCTTGTAATGCTTGTAATGTTTCCCTATAAGGAAACTACAGGGAACTTACAGTTTTAATCTGTCTGATCATTTGGCCAATTGCCCATTCTGTTAAACTAGAAATCCAGTCGGGGCTGACAACATAGTGTGTTTTCTGCACTGAAATCACAAGCAGTGTTGTCAGCCTTCTGAATTATGTAGAACTCCACCTGTCCCCACCCTTCTCTGTCCCTCTCCACATGTAGGGTTAAATTTGGGTAATGTCTGGACATACCCTTTAAGCTCACCGATTTAGATATCTGGTGTATATACCAGTGGTGACACCTCTGAAAGCCCAACTCAACCAATTCAATGGTCATTCTAGGAAGTTAGTGTACATTGTTGAGTTATTTCTTTTAGGGTGCATTCATACTTGCAGTAGCCCTTGCAGCCGCTATAAAAAAAGCCTTTCAGAGGGCGGTTGACAGGCAATATGTTACACAGTTAGTCAGGCTGAAAAAAGACACAAGTCCATCTAATTCAACCCAAAAAAAAAATACAATCCCATATAAAAAAAATTCCTTCCTGATCCCCCAAGAGGCTATCAGATATTCCCTGGATCAACTTTACCTATAAATGTTAGTATCCAGTTATAAGATTAACACCTAGGAATGAATCCAGGCCTTTTTTAAAGCAATCTACTGAGCTGGCCAGAACCACCTCTGGAGGGAGTCTATTCCACATTTTCACAGCTCTTACTGTAAAGAAACCTTTCCATATTTAGAGAGGAAATCTCTTTTCCTCTAGACGTAAAGAGTGCCCCCTTGTCCTCTGTGACAACCTTAAAGTGAATAACTCAACACCAAGTTAACTATATGGACCTCTTATGTATTTGTACATGTTGATCATATTCCCCCTTAATGTCCTCTTCTCAAGAGAGAATAAAATCAGTTCCTCTGATCTTTCCTCATAGCTGAGCTCCACATGCCTCTTATCAGTTTGGTTGCCCTTTTCTGCACTTTCTCCAGTTCCCCGATATCCTTTCTGAAAACCGGTGCCCAAAACTGAACTGCATATTCCAGGTGAGGTCTTAATGAGTTGTATAGGGGCAAAATTATCTCTCTCTCTCACTCTCTCTGGAGTCCATACCTCTCCTAATACAAGAAAGGACTTTGCTCCCTTTGGAAACCGCAGCTTGGCATTGCATGCTATTAAGCTTATGATCTACCAAAACCCCCAGATCCTTCTCCACCATTGATTCCCCCAGTTGTACTCCCCCTAGTATGTATGATGCATGCATATTCTTAGCCCCCAAGTGCATAACTTTACATTTATCAACATTAAACCTCATTTGCCACATAGTCGCCCAATGAAACAGTGGATTGAGGTCGGCTTGTAAGTTGGAGACATCCTGTAAGGATGTTATTCCACTGCATAGCTTGGTGTCCTCTGCAAAGACTAAAATGGTACTTTGAATCCCAGACTCTATATAATTTCTAAAGATATTAAAAGGTAAGGGTCCCAATACTGAACCTTGGGGTACACCACTGATAACCTTAGACCAATCAGAGTAAGAGTCATTAATTACTACTCTCTGAGTTCTGTCTTTTAGCCAGTTTTCTATCCATTTACAAACTGATCTTTCCAAGCCTGTAGACACTTTACCTTACACATTAGCCATGTTTGGAACAACTGTGGGTACAGGACTGGGTATATGGGATTGTATGATATTTTTTATTCTATTTATTTATTTATTTTATGGTTGAACTAGATGGACTTGTGCCTTTTTTCAACCTGACTATGTAACTATGTTGAACACTTTTGCAAAATCCAAGTATACTAAATCCACAGCCAAACCCCTGTCCAAGGTTTTACTTACCGCTTCATAAAAAGAAATCAGGTTTGTTTGACAACTTCTGTCTTTCTTGTATCCATACTGTCTTATGCTTAAAATGTTTTACAGCAAGAACTCATCTATGTATTCTTTTATTAAACTCTTCATTATCTTTCTGACTATAGAAGTTAAACTAACAGGTCTATAGTAACTTGGTAAAGACTTTGATCCCTTTTTAAATATAGGCACCACATTGACCCTACGCCAATCCAGTGGTACTATTCCAGTCATTAACGAGTCCCTAATAATTAGAAACAATGGCTTTGAAATGACAGAGCTCAATTCTTTAGGAATCCATTGGCGGATGCCATCTGGTCCAGGTGCTTTATCCACCTTTATTCTGTCTAAATATTTCTGGACCATATCACTTTTGAGCCATTGTGGATCATTTGGGGCTGTGTCAATACCATCCCCATTATGGATATGAGCTCCCCCATGCTCCTTTATATACACAGAGCTGAAGAAAGTATTTAATAAATGTGCCTCCTCTTTGTCCCCAGTCAACCACTCCAGATTATTTTGTAAAGAGCCTACATGCTCAGACCTGGCCTTTTTACTATAAATATATTGGAAGAATTTTTTTGACCTATTGTTTTTTGCAATCTGTCGTTCGTTTTGAATTTTTGTGTCCTTGATTTCCTTTTTATATATTCTGTTATATTCTTTGTAACAGTTAAAGGTTGATAGTATTCCTTCATTTTTATATTTTTAAAAGTCCTTCTCTTATTATTCATAGCTTTTTTAACTTTGTCCATGAGCCACATAGGTTGTTTTTTTTAGCCTTTTAAACGTACAGTCTTTTTGAAGAATTCCCATTTCTGTGTTCATCTATGCCAATATTCCCTCCCAGTCTTGAAGATCAGCCCTCATGCTTGGAAAATGTGCTCTCAAAGTTAAATGTTCTTATATTTCCCGTATATGTTTGTTGCTTACAGCTAATATTAAATGAAATCATGTTATGGTCACAGCTAACCAGATGTTATTTTATATGAATAATAATAAGCTCTGCATGGTTTAAAATTACGAGGTTCAGTAGAGCATCATTCCTAGTCGGGGCCTCAATAAACTGCACCTTGTTGCCTCCTTACTGCGTGTTTTAACCCTCAGAAGCCTGCACCACAAGTGCATACATTACACACAGTTGCCGGACGGTTGCAGTGTGGCCCATTTCACTTGAATGAGTGAATGGTGGTGGTATTGCCTGCTAAACGTGACATTGGGTATAATTTTTGCTGCAGCATGTGTACAATCCTCTACCTCCTGTTGCAGCTTAACCACTTCAGACCTGGAAGGATTTACCCCCTTCCTGACAAAAGCATTTTTTTGCGATTCTGTATTGCGTTGCTTTAGCTGACAATTGCGTGGTCGTGAGATGTTTTACCCAAACAAAATTGATGTCCTTTTTTTCCCACAAATAGAGCTTTCTTTTGGTGGTATTTGATCACCTCTGCGTTTTTTATTTTCTGCGCTATGAACAAAAAAAAAGCGTCAATTTTAAAAAAAAAGCAATATTTTTTTACTTTTTGCTATAATAAATATCCCCAAAAAATATATAAAAAAACTAATTTTCTCCACAGTTGAGGCCGATATGTATTCTTCTACATATTTTTGGTAAAAAAAAAAATTGCAATAAGTGTATATTGATTGGTTTGCGCAAAAGTTATAGCGTCTACAAAATAGGGGATAGATTTATGGCATTTTTATTATTATTACTAGTAATGGCGGCGATCTGCGATTTTTGTCATTATGGCGGACACATCGGACACTTTTGACACCATTTTGGGACCATTGTCATTTATACAGCGATCAGAGCTACAAATAGCCACTGATTACTGTATAAATGATACTGACAGGGAAGGGGTTAAACACTAGGGGGCGATCAAGGGGTTGAGTGTATCATAGGGAGTGATTTTAACTGGGGGGGCTCACTACAACATGACAGAGATTACTGCTTCCGATGACAGGGAGCAGTAGATCCCTGTCATGTTGCTAGGCAGAACAGGGAAATGCCTTGTTTACATAGGCATCTCCCCGTTCTGCCTTTCCTCGCCGCAACTGCGGGCCGACGGCGAACATAGAGTTAACAGGACCCGCGGGCGCGCGCGCGCTCCCGATAGGTGGCAAATCCAAAGGGACATACAGGTACGCCCGTTTGCCTGCCTGTGTCATTCTGCCGATGTATATGTGTGTGTGCGGCGGTTGGCAAGTGGTTAAGAGGGTGGTCGGGAAACTATAAAATCTCAACAGCCTTAATTTTAACAGATTTGGGTATCACATGCATGAGCAAATACATGAACATGCACCAGAGAGCTCAGTAGGAGCATCACCTCAATAAGACAAATCAACAGTAAAATGCCCACACTGCTCCTCCTTATTCCTCACTTTTGGTATCCCTTTACCCCACAACATTATTTTGCTGCATCTGCTGCAAAATCTGTGCCCTCCATTGCAGTATGACAGCTAAGCTGCAATAAGTTATTTTTACAGATTTTGGTGTTCCATCCCTGAGCAGTACCTTTTCACATTGTTCCTAAACTCCCACTTTGGAGGTCAGCAAACCAATATATCCCCATTCCATTCCCCTTCTTCCCTCTACTCTTTCCCCCTAAGTGTCACCTGTAGTGAGGCCTGCCATAACTATCCCTATAAATGTACCTCAGTCTAGAAATCCTTTCACTTCAGACATTATCCTAGGTCTATCTATACTGCAAGATTTATACTAATCACTATTTTTTGACTAAATGAAAAGATCTATACTAGTCTGTAAGAGAAGTCGGGTTAACAAATGTGCATTGGCACGCAGGCGCGGGCACGCCAGTGTGTGCACAAGGAGGAACATGTATTGGCGCATGCGTGAGTACACGTGGGCGTGAGCGTGCGCACACACGTGCACGCACTGGCGCCAGACAACCTAAACCGAGCAATGACACATACACATTTCTGAGTGGTCTTTCAGCTTGTTCCTGTTAACCTGTACCTTGATTTGTTCCAGTTTACCTGTGTTTGACCCGGCTTCACCTTTACCTTCCTTTGGACTCCGCCTGAATACCTGTGACCTTGGCTTATGTTTGACTCTGCTCCTGTCTCATGCTCCTGTACCTCGCTGCCCGATTGTGTACCGAACCCAGCCTGTATCCTGTCTTAGCTTCAGTCTCACATTCCTGTACCTGCTCTGCCTGGCTGTTGATGACCCCCTGGTTTATGTTCCTGGCAACGCTTCTGCCTGCTGATCCAGCAACACGGAGTTCCAGTTCCCAGTGCCTGTCCGGTGATCTACAGCCATCGGGTTCCTGTCAAGGCTCAGCTGGTGCCACCTCCTATACCGACCCTCGTGTCACTCTGTGTCCTTCGCTCCCTGTCATCTCTATTAGGGGCCTTGAACAGGAGCTGCAAGAGAAGCCCTCTCTACAGCGCGATCTCCACCAGGTACGTGACATAGTCACTACTATTTATTTTTTATTATACAGTGGGGATGGAAAGTATTCAGAGACCCTCAAATTTTTCACTCTGTTATATTGCAGCCATTTGCTAAAATCATTTAAGTTCATTTTTTCCTCATTAATGTACACACAGCACCCCATATTGACAGAAAAACACAGAATTGTTGACATTTTTGCAGATTTATTAAAAAAGAAAAACTGAAATATCACATGGTCCTAAGTATTCAGACCCTTTGCTGTGACACTCATCTATTTAACTCAGGTGCTGTCCATTTCTTCTGATCATCCTTGAGATGGTTCTACACCTTCATTTGAGTCCAGCTGTGTTTGATTATACTTATAGGACTTGATTAGGAAAGCCACACACCTGTCTATATAAGCAATTTGGGAAAAATGGAACCGCGCTAGTGAAAAAACTAGTGTCCATACAAATAACATCTGTCCATCATTTGAGTGGAAAAACCAGGTAAGGTGTATATGGAACAAATATATTGTACAAATCAACAAATATATAAATTAAGACATATTCCATGTGCAATAGTGAAAAAATGCGAATTAGATTTAAATATATAAATCCATGTAAATATAATAGGATGAATCACCCAGGTGTTAATTGGAATGTGATTAAAGTCCTGATGAGTAGGGATAAAGTATTTGATCCACCACCACCAATGAAGATACTGGCCGCTTACCAGAGACGCATGGCCCCCCACTACAGAGAGTCTAAGTAAGCTGTTAAAACTGATTGCTCCGGACCACCATCAAAGGACCAAATAGTAGCACTGCGATGGAACATCAGGGGCCTCGGTATAAGATGGATTGATTTCACAGTCGCGGAACGTCAAACTCTCAGCAACGTGGTTAACTTTACTTATCTGATCCTCTGCTCCTACAGACAGTCACAGCAGCCTCTTTTCCACTATGCTCCAACAGTCTAAGGTCCTCTCACCTTTAAATGATTATATGTAAGCCCCATCACGTTTCAATTTCAAATAAATCTTCATCAGGGAAAAGCCAGAAACTTTCTGGTGGGAACACAATAGCAGTTGCTACCCAGTCTATCAGTCTGAAGGTCCTGTGTTTGTGTCATTGCAGGTGACTTCACCCAAATGAACAACCATTTTCCACCTCCCAGATTGACCATGGCTTCCCCCTGATGAAGATTTATTCATCAGAACCCTTCCTAGAGCTGGCCGTCCAGCCAAACTGAGCTATTGGGGGAGAAGAGCCTTGGTGAGAGAGGTAAAGAAGATCCCAAAGATCACTGTGGCTGAGCTCCAGAGATGCAGTTGGAAGATGGGAGAAATTTGTAGAATGTCAACCATCACTGCAGCCCTCCACCAGTCGGGGCTTTATGGCAGAGTGGCCAGACGGAAGCCTCTCCTCAGTTCAAGACACATAAAAGCCCGCATGGAGTTTTCTAAAAAACACCTAAAGGACTCCAAGGTGGTGAAAAATAAGATTCTTTGGTCTGATGAGACCAAGATAGAACTTTTTGGCCTTAATTGTAAGCGGAATGTTTGGAGAAAACCAGGCACTGCTCATCACCTGTCCAATACAGTCCCAACAGTGAAGCATGGTGGTGGCAGCATCATGGTGTGGGGGTGTTTTTCAGCTGCAGGGACAGGACGACTGGTTGCAATCGAGGGAAAGATGAATGTGGCCAAGTACAGGGATAACCTGGACAAAAACCTTCTCCAGAGTGCTCAGGACCTCAGACTGGGCCGAAGGTTTACCTTCCAACAAGACAATGACCCTAAGCACACAGCTAAAATAACGAAGCAGTGGCTTCACAACAACTCCATGACTGTTCTTGAATGGCCCAGCCAGAGCCCTGACTTAAACCCAATTGAGCATCTCTGGAAAAACCTAAAAATGGCTGTCCACCAACGTTTACCATCCAACTTGACAGAACTGGAGAGGATCTGCAAGGAGGAATGGCAGAGGATCCCCAAATCCAGGTGTGAAAAATTGTTGCATCTTTCCCAAAAAGACTCATGGCTGTATTAGATCAAAAGGGTGCATCTACTAAATACTGAGCAAAGGGTCTGAATACTTAGGACCATGTAATATTTCAGTTTTTCTCTTTTTTAATAAATCTGCAAAAATTTCAACAATTCTGTGTTTTTCTGTCAATATGGGGTGCTGTGTGTACATTAATGAGGAAAAAAAATTAACTTAAATGATTTTAGCAAATGGCTGCAATATACAGTAACAGAGTGAAAAATTTAAGGGGATCTGAATACTTTCCATCCCCACTGTATGAATCTATTATGATATGGATGGAATGGATGGCTTTAGTTCTAGTATTATCTATTAATGTATGTTTCCCAGGTAAATAATGCCACCCGAAGTATATGCAAGCCTATACACGCACAAGTTGTTTGATGTGATGTTACATAATTTTTTTTTTAAATCTGCGGACCCTAGTGACAAGGAGGGAAGATTCATAAGAGGTTTCAGTGGCTTAGAAAGCGCTATGTCAAGCAGGGAAGAGGGTCCAAGTGAAGGCTTGATCTGCTGCAGAATTCTCCTACACCCACCCTCCTGTACCTAGCAGCAACCTTCCCTAGGCAAGTGTATTTCCCATAGCTGCTTTAGTAGAACACAAAAAGGTCTCCAAATCACCCCCATGCCCATCGTATTATTGCCAACTGGGCAAAAGCGCTGGCTTTGCAGCTACTCCTGTTCCAGGTTGTGGTATCCATTTCTTTCCTTGAATTTATGGTCTGTCCTACCCCACAGTGGCAGGTACCCCGCCACTGTTATTTTACCCAGAAGACCATGCCTGCCCTCAGCCAGAATTGGGAACGTAGTGTATCTGTGTTGCTGAACCACACTGTCTGCGGCAGGGTACACATGGCCAAGGACCACGGTCTAGTAAGCATGGGAGTTACATAGCCTTCAAGGCACACTAGGTTAATCTTTTGACAGCTGGGAAGGATGCAGGTGGATGAAGTGCAATATGATGCAGTCATTGTTCAGGTATCTGAGATTTCTGTCATTTTGGGAATAATTTAGGATACAGGGAAGGGAGGGAACATGTAGGATGTGGGGTTATTTTTTCTGTATTTTTGTGCAGGTTTTCACATTTTATTAAACTACAATTACTACATTGTGGTACTGCTAAAAAAGGAATGTCAACAACTATGCTTTTAAACTGTTGTGCCAAGAGCCAGTTCAATACCCCTTGATAAAAAATTGGGTTTTTCAGCCCAAACTATCTAAAAAAAGTATTTTTTCCCAGATTGAAATAAATCAAATTAGGGTGCTGCTGCTGTACTTTAAGGCAAGCTAAATTTTGAAGTTGAAACATAAATTACAAAACCAAAGTATGTCAGAATATGGTGTTGATGCTGTCGGTGAAAATCATTCTATTTCATAACACTGCACACAGAATAAAGGCATCTGCAAAGTATGTAATTGAAAAAATTGAAGTTTTTTTCCATGTTGCCCTTGAAGCTGCTGTTTTTTTTTCTTTTTTTAATGTTTGCTTTGTTAAACCCCCAGTGCCTAGCTCTTTTTGATAATATTCTGCTCTTTCTGATAATATTCTGCCTAGTAGCCCAAAAAATTGGAGAGAATTTAACAGTAGGATTCACCATCAGTAAACCTCAATAACTTTTGCTCATCCAATTTTGAACCAGATCACCAATTCTCTGTGAATTAAGCCTGGGCAGATTTGTTCATCATTACTGGGGACCACCAGGGATGAGCTCCCAGTTGGGTCCAAATTGTATTTGTTTGGAGGTTGGTTGTTCAACTGAACTAAAGTTACTGCTGCCAAATGGGACAGCTTCCTGGTTGATTTTTTTTAAGGCGCTAGTGGCGGCCATCATCCTAACAACCAGTGACTTATCCCCACCCAGCCAATTCAGCTGTCAAGGATGAGGGTCTGGTATGGATTGGGGGGCACGCTTTTTTTTTTTATTGGAAAAACCAACTTTATTAAGAAAATATATGCTTGGTACATAAAATAATACAAGCCAACATGGCAAGAACAGTAATACATACATGAGCACATTAAAGAGAAGTTCCACCCAGGGGGGGCCGTCAAAAAAAAATAAAAAAATTAAAAGTCAGCAGCTACAAATACTGCAGCTGCTGACTTTTAATTGGACACTTACCTGTCCCTGGGTCCAGCGATGCAGGGGATCGAAGCCCCGCTCGCCCCCCCCCCCCTCCCCTCGTCGGCGCCGGCATTTCAACTGTGGGCGCCGGGCTGTGGCTTCACAGCCTGGCACCCACTGCGCATGCGCGAGCGGCGCCGTGCGACGTGATTGGTCGCTCAATCACCTGGGACCTGTAATGGGTCCCAGATGATTGACAGGAGGGAGGGAGCAGAGCGGAGCTCTTCCTGTGCCGAGGGGGAAGTGATGTCACCAGCCCAGGCAAAGGAACAGGTAGACTACGAGGGACCACCTAGAAACAGGCATTTAGAGTTTTTTTAGAATTTTTCCAGGTATTTTTGTTTTTTGGGTGGAACCCCACTTTAAGTTATCCACATGATATAGGGTGAAATATCCACCGGACATGAAGCCAGTACACCATAAAGAAGAAAGGGGGAAAAAAAAAAAAAGGAAAAAAGAAAGGGGGAGAGAAGAAAATAAGAGATGAACATAACAACGTTTCAAGTACATGTTTCACCATCTTCTAACCATCTGTTCCAGACCTGCTCGTATTTATGTGGGCATCCTCTATGTATATAAATCAGCTTCTTATATGGGAGAGTGTCGTTAATTTCTTTTTTCCAGCACTGTATTGTAGGGGGTAGGGCCTGCATCCAATTACGGGCTATCGCTTTTCTCGCCAAGAATAGTGTTTCATGTAAAAAGGTACGGAGGGGTTTGTCAGTGTCTAATTCAGGTAGCAAACCGAGTAGACACATCTTAGGGTCTAGAGTAGCCGGAGAGCCCATCTGATCGTGTAGGAAGCGTATCACTTGTATCCAGTATGCTTGGATAGTTGGGCAGGACCATATGAGGTGATAGAAAGAGCCTGGGGTGTGGTCGCATAAACGGAAACCTGGATTATACATGGGTTTGAAACGCGCTAACCTCTGAGCAGTCAGATATGTCCTATGTATAATATATAACTGTGTTAGGCGGTCCGACAGTTTAGGATCTCATCAAGATCTCATACCAGTCCTTATCCTCAATCATTCCAACGTCCACCTCCCATCTAGTCTTAGCACCATAGGCCAAGGCTGTGGAGTTGGGAAGACGGATGGCGGAATAAAGGGTGGAGATTAGTTTGGCAGGCTCAGCACCTGTGATTGTGTCAACTATGGAGGGGACTGTAAGGGATGGGTTAGAACCAGCAAACTGAGTTTATATAGCATGGTGGAGTTGTAAGTACCTGAAAAGGAGGTGATTGGGAAGTGAGAATTCGTCTTTTAACATTTGGAATGTTTTAAGTCCCATAGTGGTCATGATCTGGTGTATATACAAGATCCCGTTAGGTATCCAAACCGCGGGGTCTGGGATAAACAACAGCTCAGGCAGGCGTGCGTTGAACCAAAGGGGGGTGTGGGAGTGAACCTGTGGAGTCCCGAGTTTCTGGAGTGCCAACCGCCACAACCTCTGATGATGTGTCAACATGCCTGCTTTGTGTTGGGGGGTATGTCCTGTCGATGGGGCCCTAAGGACTGACTGAAGTGGGGTGTGAGCTGGATTATCGGGGTGTTCACAAAGTAGTAGCTGGTATCTTGGTAACTCGTTCTTGTCAAAATGATAGAAGTGGGACAGTTGGGAGGCAAGATAATAGTCCTGAAAATCTGGAAGAGCAACTCCTCCTAATGTCACTGGGTTCTTAAGTATTCTCCAAGATAATTTGTGTCTGCTGTGTCCCCATATAAACCAATTAAGAATAGATTCAATTGTTTTGAAAAATTTTTGTGGTATATACAGGGGAGCGTGCCACACCAGATTATTTTTGGGAGAAGTATCATTTTGACTAGACTAATGCGTCCCATGACACCCAGGGGTAGTCAAGCCCAATTTTGTGTCTTAGTCTTGATCAGAGTGTACAGGGGTTCAATATTCAAGAGTGTGTAGTCTGTAAGTGATCTAGTAACTTGCACTCCGAGGTACTTAATTACAGAGACCCTGGGGAGCGTCAAAGGGGGGGACGTGAGTGAGGGGGGGAAATGGTCAATCGGAAGGATCTGGGATTTGGACCAATTGATGCTTAGGCCGGAGTGACTACTAATATGCTCTATGGAGTGGAGGGCTGCAACGAGGGAGGGACCAGAGTCGGCCAAGTAGAGGAGCGTATCGTCTGCGTACATACCAATCTTTTCTTCCAGATTCCCTATCTTGAGGCCTCGGATATTAGTGTCCGCGCGAACCATGATGGCCAACGACTCCACAGCCAATGCATACAGCATGGGGGAAAGGGGGCAGCCTTGTCGGGTCCCTCTCTCCAGTGGGAATTGATCAGAGAGCCAGCCATTTACGAGCACCTTGGCCTTCGGGGACTGATACAGGAGTTGAACCCAGCGAATAAAGTTGGGGCCAAGTCCAAATCTCGAGAGGCACTCCCATAGGTAGTTCCACTCCACTGAGTTGAAAGCCTTGGCGGCGTGGGGGGGCACACTTTACTTGTTTTTTGCATGATGCCCCCCTTAAAATTCATATCGGATCTGAAAGGTCTGGTCTACACGTTTTCTTTTTTTTCATGGGGACCCTCCTGACATCCATAACATCAAGGAGACCAGCTACAACAAAATGGCACCTGTCTGCACACTGTCACCCTATTTTGTTGAAAATGGCTTCAGCTTAATCTCCGAACCATGGAGAACCCCCTCTAATGCATTCTGCCCAGTATGGGAGCCTAATTGTAGTGGCCTCTACAATTAAGCCACCATATTGGACGAAACATGTTAGAGAGGGTACTTCCATGAGTAGAAAACAAAGCTGAAGCCATTTTCAACAAAATATGGTTTACTGCATCCTGAGACAGTGTGCAGACAGGAACTATTTTGTTGTAGCCCTGAATATTCTTGACAAGCCGGTATTTAACCGGTTCAATACCGGGCATTTTCACCCCCTTCCTTCCCAGACCAATTTTTAGTTTTCAGCGCTATCGCACTTTAAACGACAATTGCACAGTCGTGCAACGTTGTACCCAACAAAATTGACGTACTTTTTTCCCCCACAAATAGAGCTTTCTTTTGGTGGTATTTGATCACCTCTGCGTTTTTTATTTTTTGCGCTATAAACAAAAGAAGAGCGACAATTTTGAAAAAAACACAATATTTTTTACTTTTTGCTATAATAAATATCCCAATTTTTAAAAAAAACAAAACAAATTTTTTCCTCAGTTTCGGCCGATACGTATTCTTCTACATATTTTTGGTAAAAAAAAAAATCGCAATAAGCGTATATTGATTGGTTTGCGCAAAAGTTATAGAGTCTATAAAATACGGGATAGATTTATGGCATTTTTATTACTAGTAATAGCGGCGATCACAATTTTTTTTCGTGACTGCGACATTATGGTGGACACATCGGACACTTTTGACACATTTTTGGGACCACATTTATACAGCGATCAATGCTATAAAATCGCATTGATTACTGTGTAAATGTGACAGGCAGTGAAGGGGTTAACCACTAGGGGGCGGGGAGGGGTTAAATGTGTTTCCTAGGGAATGCTTCTAACTGTAGGGGGAGGGGACACACAAGGGGAGGAGACCGATCAGTGTTCCTCTGTTCTGGGAACACAGATCGCTCTCCTCTGAGCTGACAGGATGTGGATCTCGGTCCGGCCCGGTTAACGGGCAATCGCGGGTGCCCGGCGGACATCGAGGCCGCCGGGCACACGCACCGGGTCCCGGGCAACGCGGCGCGCGCGCGCGCCCCCTAGGCGGCCGGGAACCCGAGGCCGTCATATGACGTCCACCCAGGATGGGAGATCCCACCTGTGGACGTCATTTGACTATAGGCGGGTAGGGAAGTGGTTAATCCACCTAGCACCTGCAAGCAGTAATGCCAGTGGGCTAAGATAACAAGATTGGGGCATCTGAGTGGTATCATAATTTTATTTTGGTTTGCTTATCAAAGATAAGGGTCTGGTATGTATTTAACCACTTCGGGACCACTCCACGTACATATACTGCAGCAGGGTGGCCCGGATGCATAAAATCATGTACAGGTTCGTGATTCGTGCACGTGCCCACTGTCCCTGCGGCGATCGGATTTGATTCAGAACTGATCAGTCATCAGATCCAGGACAATGATTTATGGACTGGACCTGCTGATCGGTTCTGACCAATAGCAGAACGTCCTGTGCCTGTGTAATGTAAACACAGGAAAAGATGCAATCTCCCACCTGGAGTCCTTTTCCAATGTGAGAGGAGAGAGCATCAACAAGGGGTACAAAAGCACTACACTGACACCAGATCACATAGGCACACATTTAACCCTCTGATCACCCCCCCTCTAGTTAACCCTGTCACAGTGTCACTAAATGCAGTATGCAGATTTTTTACAGATCATTGTATTGGTGTCACTGGTGACGCTAAACAGCGTTAGGGGCAGTTAGCAGTAGTTAGCGTTAGTCCCAGATAGATTTAACCCCCTGATCACCCCAGTAAACCCTTTCACTCCCTGTCACACTGTCATTAGTACAGTGTACAGATCTTGGTCTGATCGCTGTATTAGTGTTACGGCTGACTCCATTTATCGTTAGTGTCACTCAGCATCACTCCCAGACAGAGTCAGATTTTAACCTTTTGATTGCCAGTAACACTAACACACACAATATACACCTCCATTACTAATATAGTCTCTGAATTGATCAATATCCTTGATCCGATCAGAACTATACTAGCGCCCCCAATAGTATAGTGTTTCCAAAAATGCAGCATTAGCAGGATCAGCCCTGACACCTGCCAGCGTCTGCATTTAGCCCCTCTGCCCAGCCCACCTAAACAAGTGCAGGATCAGTAGATCACTGTCACTTCCTATACACAGTACACAATACCGCAGCGTTACCGCAACCGCAGAGTCAGGCCTGATCTTCGCTTGCACTAGCAGGTAAATTTTTTTGTAGCAGTTCAAACAGTCCTCAACAACCAGGTGCTTTTTTTACCTGTGGGTCACACTAGGTATCTGTAAATTTATTGGCTCAAATGTCAAAAGGAAAGGTACACTAGTGAAGAGGCCTCCAGGATACTGAGCATAACAGATGAGAGCGATGGAGAGTCCATCACTGTCAGATTCAGGCTCAGTATTTGAACCTGTAGAGAGCAGCGGCACCCTGACAGAGCTCTGATGATGGATCAGAGGTCCGAGGTCCCTGCTAAGGTCAGGCGTACCTGAACCCATTCCCCTGTTGCCGAAGTGCTACAACCGCATGATTCTTATATGCAGCAGAGAGTCGATACTAGTGCTGCTCTACCTTCTGGTGAACTGGCAAGCACCAGCCGCCTAGCACACCCCGGTCATAGACAAACCAGCACTGTAGGAACACTTGGTGACGCAGCGAGTCCCATAAGTGCAGTGGCTAGCACAAGTAGTACCATTAGAGCTCATAGTGCCCTTCCTGATGCGTTTGCAAATCCTGATTGGCAGCCCACAGATTCTGCAGCACCCATAATTCCCCCATTCACTGGCCAACCCTGAATTCAGGTGGAAACAGCAGATTTAACACCCCTTGATTTTTTTTTTGCTGTTTTTCACAGAAGATCTGTACGGATCTATTGTGGACCAAAGCTATTTATATGCTATTCAATTCATCACTGCAAAGCCAAATTTGACCCTTGCCAGACAATTTGGCTGGAAACTTATAATGATTCCTGAATTTAAGACCTTTCTGGGCCTATCCCTCGACATGGGCATTATTAAAAATAATGAATTGCAGTCATATTGGACCACTGACCCAATTCATCATATGCCTGTGTTCTCTGCTGCCGTGGCCAGGGCTAGATACAAGCAAATATTGCGGTTCATGCATTTCAATGAACTCTGTCGTCCTCAGGGTTACCTGAACATGATGGGCTCCACAAAATTCGGCCCCTCTTAAACAATAAAGGGATCGGGAGCCTGGTCTTTCATGTCCTTGACCAATTATATTGTCATTGATTATTTGTTAATCAAATTACAGATATACTCCTGATGAAGCGGCATTAGTCCGCAAGACTAGTTGAGATGTTATCCGTGATCAACTATCCCACTGTGATCTTCCCTGTTTGGGGAGTATTATTTTGGCGATACACATGAATTGTTACCAATGCTTTTAACCTGTAACTGATTTTTCGTTATGTGCTATTAATCATGAATTAAACTTTTGTATTTTAGACATTTGCTTACATATTTGAACTTACCCCTTTTGTACTGTACAGAGAAAGTCCATTTGCCCTATTTCTTTGGGGAGGCCTGGTTGGGGACCGGGCACCCGATCCCTTTATTTCTAAGTTTCTGAATGATGGTACAACCCCTCTCTATATTCTTTACTCATTATCATTGATTCTAGAGGCTACCCTTATTTCTCTTGTTTTCAAACTGTTTCTCCCCAGCAAGCGTGCCGGATATGGGGTCAAAATGTATAAGCTCTGTGACAAGGCAACAGGCTATACATGAAGTTTCCTGGTTTACGAGGGAAAAAAAAGCAGTGTGGAGCCCCCCGGACTGCCCAGACTACATAGGGAGCAGCGGCAAGATTGTTTGGGACTTGGGGTCACCGTTATTCGGAAAGGGGTACCATTTATACGTGGACAATCTCCACAAGCATGCCATTTTTTAGACACCTCTTTCAATTTGCAATTGATGCATGTGGCACCATGCAATCTAATCGACGGGGCTTCCCCCAATGACTTGTAAATGCCCCACTTAGTCGGAGAGAGCCTGCTTGAGGTGCAATGAATTGCTTGCAGTGAGGTGGAAGGACAAATGGAACGCTTTCGTTCTGTCTCCCATTCACGCAGATACGGCAACTACAACGGCGACTGGTGTTGAGAAGCCCCTCTGTGTCCATGACTACAACTGTAAAATAGGAGGGGTGGACTTCAATGACCAGATGATGGGGTCGTACTTAGTTGCCCGAAGTCCAGACGCTGAGACAAAAAAGTGTCTGTATATTTATTACAATTGACTCTGTTACATAGTTACATAGTAGGTGAGGTTGAAAAAAGACACAAGTCCATCAAGTCCAACCTATGTGTGTGATTATGTGTCAGTATTACATTACATATCCCTGTATATTGCGGTCATTCAGGTGATTATCTAATAGTTTCTTGAAGCTATCAATGCTCCCCGCTGAGACCACCGCCTGTGGAAGGGAATTCCACATCCTTGCCGCTCTTACAGTAAAGAACCCTCTACGTAGTTTAAGGTTAAACCTCTTTTCTTCTAATTGTAATGAGGGCCACAAGTCTTATTAAACTCTCTTCTGCGAAAAAGTTCTATCCCTATTGTGGGGTCACCAGTACAGTATTTGTAAATTGAAATCATATCCCCTCTCAAGCGTCTCTTCTCCAGAGAGAATAAGTTTAGTGCTCGCAACCTTTCCTCATAACCAAGATCCTCCAGACCCTTTATTAGCTTTGTTGCCCTTCTTTGTACTCGCTCCATTTCCAGTACATCCTTCCTGAGGACTGGTGCCCAGAACTGGACAGCATACTCCAGGTGCGGCCGGACCAGAGTCTTGTAGAGCGGGAGAATTATCGTTTTATCTCTGCATTTGATCCCCCTTTTAATGCATGCCAATATTCTGTTTGCTTTATTAGCAGCAGCTTGGCATTGCATGCCATTGCTGAGCCTATCATCTACTAGGACCCCCAGGTCCTTTTCCATCCTAGATTCAACTGTTCAACGCTGTTCAACGCTTATGTACTATACAAAGCGTCAGGAAGAAGTGGATCCTTCCTAAAATTCCAAGAGATCATCACAGCCCTTTTATATCCAGAAGGTGCTGTGGCCTAATTTCCCAATCAAGATGTAATGAGCCGGCTGCATGGGAGGCATTTTCCGGATGTCCTCCCTGGTACCCCTACCCAAAGAGCACCCCAGAAAAGATGCTGTGTCTGTACTAAGAGCGGATACAGGCGCGAAACCCGCTATTTTTGTCCCTCCTGTCCTGGCTATGCATCCGGGACTGCTACACACTAGTGGAGTATTGGTATAGGGTACAGCACGGCACAGTCCAGGGCACGCTTTCACACAGGGTATCAAAAGATGTTAGACGGCCATTGCATTTTGAGAGACCCTAACCTGGAACGTTTATAATTACAATAAAAGTGGTGCTTGCCCACAGATCACTGTGTACGAGCCAGACATACACCTACGGCGACTCACGCAGCTGAGCCAACCTGCCGTCGTATAACTGCGGCAGCTGGTCGGCAACCGGTTAAAACAGAATTTTTGGTTTTGTAAATGTCAGTTTTGCTGAATTATGCTGTACTATATATATTGTACAGTTCACAGGCAGATTAGGGGCACCCCCCAGGCATGTTATTTAAAGGAATTTAGCAGTTTTAACTTTTCACTTTAAGCATTGTTAAAAAAGGTTGCTCCCTGTCAACGGAATTCATAAACATATTTTCACTTTGGAACATGTAGTGCCCAGCCCCTCTAATGCTATTTGTTTGACAATCACTTGCCCGTTAGCCAAGAAAATCATTATGGCTGATTTCTAAGATTTGACTCTTACTGGCTTTAGTGAGGTTCAGATTTGGCATCCAAATTTCAGTAAAATTTGCTGAATCTCCAAGAACCAAATCCAAATGCGTCCGGGTACAGACCACAAGTCAGGAAAGATGTCAGTGGGTTTTTTGCGTACTAAGGTACATCAATTCATTGAATACATAATTGATATATCAGCTTGTTCTACTGTCCCCAGTTAAATGCTCACCACAGGGACTTCTTCAAAAGCCTTCCACTTAGGGGGAACAAAACGGGTTATAATCTATTTACAATATTCATCAAGTCTGTGTCCTGAATTAAACTATCCAATCTGTCAGGATGGTGGAGTAGACCTTCCAGGGTGAAATACATGCAAGAGTTTTGCTCTCTGTTTCGGTATGTGGCAGTAAATGAGTTAAACATTCCCCTGAGCCCAGTATCCTGTTTGCAGTTTTTGTATTTGTGGTCAATTTGCCGGGAGAACGACTCTTTGCTGCACAGAGGAGAAAGGTGATAAATGTTGACATCCAGAATAAGGTTGAATATATTTTAAACAAAAAGAAATGATGCAGTAATAGGTTTGGATCCTTGAGTTACTAGAGCACACCAAGCTTTGCATCTATAACAGAGCAAGATCACAAGCAATATACACATAATACAGAGTCATTAGCATCAGGATAGAAAGAGTAGACATGTATAGGACCATGGAGACCTAGGATCAGAGGGATTTAATAAATTAAAGGGCCAATCTTATTGTAAAGCACAATGGACCCAGAACAATTATTATTTGGGAGGGTTATATGTATAGACTCAAACAAGCCTACATTACTTATGTGACATCACTTAGGGGTGTATTTAGCAATGATTCACTGGAACAATTCAGCCAGTAAAAAATAGCTAAGCTTAACCAAGTAAGATTCAACAGGATTCGCCCAACATTTTCTTTTTATCCCATGTAGTGAATGACATTCACTGGGCAAATTGTGTTAGTTCAAATCTTGCCAGAACAAATCTTGATAGTACAGTAGCAGCTGTTTTTCACCTTTGGACAAATCTTTGTGGGAATATTTTGGGCAAATCCTTTGTAAATAACAGGACATGTCCTTTCATTCATTTGCCTACATGCTTTCCATGGTGCTGAAAAAAGAAGTGCTCTCCCCCTTAAAAAACAAACCGTTCATTTAAGTCAGTGGTTGTCAACTCCTGTCCTCAGGACCTACTAACAGGCCAGGATTGCAAGATAATTTAAATACATCACAGGTGATATCATTTGCTGCTCAGTGTCTGCAGTATTCTAGTCTGCATATTCCCAAGGTAATACTTAAAATCAGGCCTGTTGGTGGGTCCTCGGGACTGGAGTTGAGAACCACTGATTTAAGTAGTGAATGTACAGCCGTGGCCAAAAGTTTTGAGAATGACACAAATATTAATTTTCACACAGTTTTCTGCTTTAGTGTTTTTAGATCTTTTTGTCAGATACTATGGGATACTGAAATATAATTACAAGCATTTTATAAGTGTCAAAGACTTAAAGTTTATGCAAGAGTCAATATTTGCAGCGTTGGCCCTTTTTTCTAGGCCTCTGCAATTCCCTCTGGCATGCTGTCAATCAATTTCTGGAACACATTCTGACTGATGGCAGCCCATTCTTGAATAATCAATGCTTGGAGTTTGTCAGAATTTGTAGGTTTTTTTTTTTCACCCGCCTATTGAGAATTGACCACAAGTTCTCAATGGGATAAAGGTCTGGGGAGTTTCCTGGCCATGGACCCAAAATTTTGATGTTTTGTTCACCAAGCCACTTATTTATGGCAAGGTGCTCCATCATATTGGAAAAGACATTGTTCCTCACCAAGCTGTTCTTGGATGGTTGGGAGAAGTTGCTCTTGGAGGATGTTTTTGTAACCTTCTTTTATCATGGTTGTGTTCTTAGGCAAAATTGTGAGTGAGCCCACTCCCTTGGTTGAGAAGCAACCCCATACATGAATGGTCTCAGGATGCTTTATAGCTAGCATGACATAGGACTGATGGTAGCACTCACTTTCTTCTCCGAACAAGGTTTTTTTTCGGATGCCCCAAACAATAAGAAAGGGGATTCATCAAAGAAAATTAATTTATCCCAGTCCTCAGCAGTCCAATCCCTGTACCTTTTGCAGAATATCAGTCTGTCCCTGATGTTTTTCCTGAGAAAACTGGCTTCTTTGTTGCCTTTCTTGACACCAGGCTATCCTTCATTCTTCTTTGCCTCACTGTGTGTGCAGATGCACTCCCAACTGCCTGCTGCAATTCCTGAGCCAGCTCTGCACTGTTGGTGCCCCAATACCACAGCTGAATCAACTGTAGGAGATGTTCCTGGTACTTGCTGGACTTTCTTGGGCGCCCTGAAGCCTTCTTCACAAATGCAGTGGAAATGTTTTCTATGAAATTGAGTTAATTTTCATGGCAAAGTCGGACTTTGCAATTCATCTGATCACTCTTCATACCATTCTGGAGTATATGCAAATTGCCATCATAAAAACTGAGGCAGCAGATTTTGTGAAAATTAATATTTGTGTCATTCTCAAAACTTTTGGCCACGGCTGTATATACCACTCATTGGACACCATTAGGCACCTCTGCCCCTCTTTGTCATTGTTTTCATGTCTACTACAAGGTTCTTTTAGAAGATTTACATGTTTCACAATACACTAAATGGGGTTCCTCTCTAGCAGTTTAGCCTTTATTATGGCCAGCTTCTCATGACCTGTATTTCATTTGTTCTGGTTGAACCCTTTTGGTGCCCTCTAACAAGATGTACTCAACTGTTCAATGTTGTCATTTTCAAAAACCTATAATAAACAAATATTGTACATTAAAAAAAAAAAATCAAACCATTCCAACATACTAGGCATGTAGGCTGGTAACCCCACAGCAAGGTAGTGGTGAGCATGCAGCCCCCCCTGCTAATCTGATACCAGCCCACTTTCACTTCAGCATGTTCTGGTGCTTTGAGAGGGGTTCTGGGAAATACCAGTGTCTCCATGCTGGCAGGTACCAGGTTACAGCTACCTGCACCTCATTGTGGGCAAATAGTTGTTTTCCTCCACCCTGTTGAACTAGTTCAAGGGGTCTCCCAACCCTAACCAGACAACCAGTGCATGCAGGTTAGGAAAAGTAAAAAAAAAAAAAAAAAAAAAAAGACAACACTCAAACTGAACTGCCAAACAGACCTATTCCACCACTCTCCTTAAACGCCCTCTCTCATCCAGTCATAGTCAACACTGCTTGGTCTGCAATTCTCTAGTTTCTATCCCACCTATTCCACTGCCTCCACCTGCTAACTCATTTGATAGATGCAATTCATGATGAGACCTGCACTGTCCCTATTTTTTCCCTGCTTAATATACTATCTCTACTGCCACATTTAATACTTTCCTCCTTTGACCCTATTACTACAGAGGAAGTTGCCAAACGTTTCCCTGATGGCCACACAACCAACTGCCCCTGGACCTTGTTCCCTCACAACTACTCCAATCACCCTTCTGCTCTGTTCTTTGCTCTCTAATTCTCATTTCAATCTCCTGCTCTCTCTACTGACATGTTCCCCTCCCCTTTAAAACACACAATGGTGACACTTATACTTAAAAAGCCCTCACTGGACCTCAGCAGTTTGAATAACTTAAGACCGATCTCCTTGCTCCCATTCAAAATTCTAGAATGCCCAGTCTGCATCTCTCTGAACCATTACCTCACTGACAAACTTCTTGACCCCCTATGGCAGGGGTAGGCAACCTTGGCTCTCCAGCTATGGTGAAACTACAAATCCCATCATGCCTCTGCCTCTAGGAGTCATGCCTGTGATCGTCAGGGTCTTGCAATGTCTCCAGCTGTTTCAAAACAGCTGGAGGGCCAAGGTTGCCTACCCCTGTCCTATGGACTGGCTTCCACCTGAAACACTCCACAGAAACCCACTAAAGCTACTAACTGCAATAACCAATGGGCAATACCTTATAATCACCCTGTTAGACCTGCAATGCCATTTCCTTCTCTTCCCCTATCCACAGGGGTCTCCTTAGAGAATAGAGAATAGAAGGGGTTCCAAGGATAGAGCCTATTTATTCTTCCTCCCTTGGGCAGCTGATAACTTCATATGGCTTCCATACCCATATCTATTCTGATGACACCTAAATCTATCTTCTGCACACCCACAGTTTCCTTATGCATCACTAATGTACTCACTGGCATCAGTATGGATGTTACACCGCTTCCTATCTTTCTAATAAAGTGAGCTCATTATATTCCCTGCTTACCACATCACCGCCCCCCCCCCTGGGCCCCACCCCCTGTCTGTTCCACCAAGATCAATAACACAACTATCAGTCCCTCCACCCAAGCCAGAGTGCTAGACTGTGGCGGCCCGTCCATTAGGGGTGCAAGGGTGCCACCCCCCCTAAATGCGCCAGTCCCCTGCATGGATTCCAATTCCGTGTTTTTTGTTTTTTTTTAAGGACGTGATTAGAGCCAGAGGCTCTGACAAGCTTCAAAAAAGTGTAGGCTCGCGGGGCACAGAACACTCCCAGTTGTGCGACCATAGCAAATTATTATTCACTATTGTAACACTGATTCTCCTCCCGGCCAATCAGGAAGCGGGTCATGTCACATTACCAAGTTAAGTTACATTGCCAGCTTCAAAATATCACTCAAACCATCCTCTTTGCCTAGAGCTCCAGAACTACTACAGCTGTGCTACTACTAGTCTTAAGTACCCTCTGTTTTTATTTGATTTTTGTTAGTATATGCTTATGAACACTACCTAATTAATTGGTATGCTTCATCACATACTTTCTCAGTTCTTCTGTTATGCACTGCTATGACCAAAACTATGGATTTTTAAATTATACATTGGACCAGTGGCAGCTGGTGCTCAAAACTGAAAAGTTCTAAAAAAAAAAAACCCCCATCAATCGCCTCCACTGTGCCATCAAATGCAGTACTGTGCCCATCAAACACAGCCACTGTGCCATATCGAATGCTCCCACTGTGCCCCATCAAATATAGCTACTGTGCTCATCTTATGCAGCCACTGTGCCCATAAAATGAAGCCTCACTGTGCCCCATCAAATGCAGCCTTACTGTGTCCCATCAAATGCAGCCTCACTGTGTCCCATCAAATGTAGCCTCACTGTGTCCCATCAAATGCAGCCTCACTGTGTCCCATCAAATGCAGCCTCACTGTGTCCCATCAAATGCAGCCTCGCTGTCCCATCAAATGCAGCCTCGCTGTCCCATCAAATGCAGCCTCGCTGTCCCATCAAATGCAGCATCACTGTCCCATCAAATGCAGCATCACTGTCCCATCAAATGCAGCATCACTGTCCCATCAAACCCCCCCCCCCCCGTTCTCCACGGGAGGTCCAGACGGGCACTTACCTTGCTGTGGTGTCATCTCCTCCTGCTGTGTCTCCTTCAGTGGGCACTGGCAGCGGCGGTGGAGGAGTCCGCTCCTCATACTTCTTCCACTCGGGCGCAATGGGAGAGAGAAAACCGGAAGTGACATCTAACTCAGATGTCAATCAAACCACTCAGCCGTAGTAATACATACTACGGCCGCCGGGCGGAAGCTGTTCTGCACGATGGAATGCACCGCAAGGCGGAACAAAAGCCTGCAAATAAAGCGCCTCATCTGCAATCTCATAATAGCATAGACGTGGCGCTTCCCATAGTGCACTGTGTCCAGCGCCTGAACACAGTGCACGTAAGGACTTTTTTTTTTTTTTTAAGGGACATTTTTAAAAAAAAAATCTTTTTTTTCTGACTGCCTGGAGGGGGAGTGGCGCCCCCTATGGACGGGCCGCCACTGCATTGGACCATGATGTCTTTGATCAGTATTGAGAACATACTGAGCTGTATGTAACCCCATTTCATGTACATGAGCACACTTAGATCATTTATAGTGCTTTCAAGGGTGATTCACTTTCAGCTTTGTATGTGTTTAGGTGAAGTTATTAACCCTTTTGCTGCCACTAATGTATGTCCTACATGAGCAGTAGCTCCTGATACGTGTAAATCTGATAAGGCACCAGTCAAGTTTCAACCCCTCGTTAAGTTCACCCCAACCATCAGCAACTTACCAACTTCACGCTCCATGACCTGCATATTGAAGAGAAACCAGTGAAAATCCATTTGATGATCTCCCCTTCTTACTAAGAACCCAGAAGCAACATGTAAAACATCACTTCTGGTTTCTGCTGTCACTGAGGTCCATTAGCTTTAACACACTTAGGCCCCTTTCACACTGGGGCGGTGGGGGCGTTGGCGGTAAAACAGCGATATTTTTAGCGCTGCTTTACCGTCGTTTTTGCGGCAGTATTCGGCCGCTAGCGGTGCAGTTTTAACCCCCGCTGGTGGGCGAAAAAGGGTTAAAACCTCTCGCTATAGCTGTAGTATTGCAGCGGTATAGCCGTGCTGCCCCATTGATTTCAATGGGTAGGAGCGGTGAATACAATGCTCCTTCATCGCTCCAAAGATGCGGCTTGCAGGAGTTTTTTTCTTCTCCTGCCAGCGCACCGCTTCAGTGTGAAAGCCCTCGGGCTTTCACACTGAACAAACAGTAGAGGCTGTTTTGGGTCGGTCTGCAGGCGGTATTTTTAGCGCAATAACACCTGCAAACCGCCCCAGTGTGTAAGGGCTCTTACAGTAGATAGAGCATTACCATTGCTTTCAAAGGTGTATCACTTATGGCTTTGTATGCGTGGTTAACGCCTTCAGACTGAGTTGTTACTTTAAAGATGAAGTAAACTTCCATCACTAAATTGTACCTATAGGTGAGCCTATAATAAAGCTTACCTATAGGTAGGGTAAATATCTCCTAAACATGCACCATTTAGGAGATATTTACTGCACATGCAGCCAGTGACATCACTGGCGCATGCGCTCTGAAGGAATAGCCACCCGTGCCGCTCACAGAGCCGGTGTCCGCGAACTCGGAAGCAAGACAGATGTAGATGGAAGTGGCCATCAGCAATGACATTGCATCGCTGGAAGGCTTTCTTTTCAGGTGAGTTTCACATAATGTGCTAGTATGCAATGCAAAAAAAAAAAAAAAGTCCAGCGGTACTTTGACTACACTGTACTGTGTACATTGAAACTATGGGAAATCCCTGGCAGGCTTGAGATCATATATGATTTCCTTGTTTATTGCTTGCATACTAGTCAATCGGAGCACTTGGATTGATCTTTTGAAGGTTTCATACCAAAGAAGAGGGTAGGCTTCGATTTTTAAAATGTCTGTTGTGCCGAAAGTGGTTTGACAGGTTGCAATGATTTATACCTAAAGGTTATATGTATTTCATAATAGCATTTCCTTGCAGATTCCACTATTGATTCAGTAATAAAAAGCTTATGCACAATAGCACTATATTGAGGATCAATATATTAATAGGTCATGTGATAGACATAGTTTGATAAGGTCTAAAGAAACACAAGACTGTTACCGTTAGTTATTGCTCTCTTGGTAGTGTTTTTGAACAAAAGTGTTTTTTTTGGGGGGTTTTTCTAGGACAATAACCTTGAGTTACCTACACTAGGTTCTTCTTTAGATTCCAGTGCAGCAGAGGTAGAGAGAATAGACAGTAAGGTGCTCACTGGATTTATGACAGATCAACTTTTTTTATGTACATTTTTTAAAGATTTAAAATATGGAGAACACCAAATACACTTACCTATTAGTTAACTAACCTGCGCATTATAAATTACAGTTACATATAATTACAACTACAACTGAAAGTAAACCTGAGCCAGAATATTTCCAGTGTAATAAAAGTACTGATGTCCAGGGACCCTAAGGCAGCTGCACATTCCTCTGTCGTTTTTCTAACTGGACACTTTGACTACTGGATCCCCCTAAATCCTAGGCCTAGTATGTACAAGGGACAGTTGTGGCTGGTGCTCCAGCTCCATTTTTGGGGGGGGGGGGTGGCAAACCCACCATCCACCCCCCCGCCTGCTCGCCAGCACTGCTCGCATCCAGGTCATGGGCGGCTTTGGCAGCTCCCACCATATTCTCCTCCAGGCCAATCCGGTCACTTCTCCTCCCAGCCAATATGGTCTCAGGACCCACTTCTTGTTCTGATTGGCCGGGAGGAGAAGCAGAAAGACAATAGCGAATGTTGATTCACTATTGTCACAAGTAGGTGGGCTCAGGGCGCTAATCATGTGCTTCACAAAGAAATGAAAACCCCAAAAGCGTCCAGCGTATAGAGATTAGGGGGGCGGCACCTCTTATAGATGGGTCGCCGCTGACATGGGACCTCAGACCACGTGGAGATTAGGCTTCACCACTCTTTAATTGTAGCCAATACTCTGCCATTCAACTATTTGACCAAAGTCATTGGGGATGAGATAAATATTTGCATAATGCACTGAAGAAAAGTGAGGTATTATTCTAATTTTACTAAAGACTGGGTATTGAGAGGTTAAAAAGCATATGCACTGGGCATGGAAGAGTAATTACACATGTGCTGGGAACAACATATGTGACTGTGACTGGCCACTATGGAGTAAATACACATTTACTGGATACAGGCTGGTACTGGGTATGCTGGAGTAAAACCAGCAAGAGAGCATCTCACTGCCTACAGAGCTATCAGGAGATGCTAGTCTACATCAAGCCTTAACATGTGTCTCTTTGTGCATTCTGTTTTGGTTCTACTAACACTAATTGCTCAACCTGAAGGGAGGATTTTTCCCCTGAAACGTGTTGGCTACATTTGACGATCTTAAACTATTAATAGTTTTAAAAAGTCCTCTAAGGGAGATTACTTTTTCTACCAGGTGCTCCCCCATGCACATTCAAAAATCTACTGTAGCACTATCCCTGCAGGAGCTGCTAGTAAATGGTTCCCCTATTCCCGCACAGCCAGGCAACAAGCATTTTCTACTCACATGCAAACACAAGAAACAGTCCTGGAGCCAGTGTTTGTTGTTTCATTAGAGGTGATAACTTGGATGGGGTAAAGGGGTTATGGGATGCGCAAAATTGACTGAAACGATAGATGGGGACAACTTCCTCCCTATGTACAAAAATCCTGGACTGTTCTCCCTCCTGGCCTCCAATAATCTTTGGTGATCAAAAGTCAAAATTAAGGACTAGGAACTCTCAGTCCCTTTTAGAAAATAGCACAGTGTGTTGTAAGCTACGTTCAGGAGTATCTCCAACTGCTCCGTAGACACTGCTCCCAGCTCTACTGCCTGCAGGAACTACAAGCCCACCTGGCTAGGGCATAGAAAGGGTTAACCAGAGCGCTGTCCTCCTGAAAGGCTTGCTACATGTGGCAATCTCTCCCCTTGTGAATCCCTGGGTGTGTTGATGTACTCACTCTGTCCTCTTTGCTCCCTGCTGCTCCTCTGGGAAGATTCCTTTCAAACCATATGCTGTCAGGATCTTCCCAAGCCAGTCTGAGCCAAGCCTAGAGGCAGAGCCAGAGCCCCCCCCAGGGGTCCCTCCTAGGCCACTGACAGACTCCTCAGCATTCCATCTTCCACCCAACTCCCCTGCTGGCATTGTTTCACCATATTTAAGGGCTGATTCAGCCACCCTGCCAGGACATTCTGCCTGGGGATTGGCCAAATTCCCAAGTATCCTTCCAGATCCAGGGGGAGGTACCAGAGACCTGCCTTTCAAACTCACAAACTAACCATGAGTCATAACATAAATTTGCCTGCATTAACACTAGTAGGCCACTAGGGGGTGCTACACTACTATATGGGCAGATCCTGGTCTAGGTTTATGATCTTATTGTAGGGATCTGCTGCCCTCTGTCTGAATTTGAAAAAGCCTGTACATATATTATGTATGCTGTTCCTGTCCTTGGGATGTGGGCTTTGGAACCCTGGAAGGAGGAAGTGGAGAAAGAGAAAATCTTAGCCACATACCTTGTCAATGGTGTTAAACCCCCCAGCCAGAAAGGGCCATTATGCAAGTATAATGCCCCGTACACACGGTCGGATTTTCCAACGGAAAATGTGTGATAGGACCTTGTTGTCGGAAATTCCGACCGTGTGTAGGCTCCATCACACATTTTCCATCGGATTTTCCGACGCACAGTTTTAGAGCAGGATATAAAATTTTCCAAAAACAAAATCCGTTGTCGGAAATTCCGATCGTGTGTACACAAATCCGACGGACAAATTGCCACGCATGCTCAGAATAAATAAAGAGATGAAAGCTATTGGCCACTGCCCCGTTTATAGTCCCGACGTACATGTTTTACGTCACCGCGTTCAGAATGATCGGATTTTCCAACAACTTTGTGTGACCGTGTGTATGCAAGACAAGTTTGAGCCAACATCCGTCGGAAAAAATCCTAGGATTTTGTTGTCGGAATGTCCGAACAAAGTCCGACCGTGTGTACGCCCTATAACTATGGTCTAATAGTTTAAGTGCAGCTGCTAACTGTATATCTAAATTCTTGTGACAGAGTATCTCTGTCCTGTTCTTGTTATTATTTCACATGCACAATGCCAGATAGCTAGGTCTATGCTACTGTATGTGTTGTGGTCGCCTTCCAGTATATATGGTGGGTGAACCTGTTTATTGCCATATAATTTATATGCAGCTACTTTTATTTTAGTTAACCCTGTCCCTTCCGGTCTTTCCCTTCCCCGTCTTCGAGCTCAATAACCAGCACAGGCTAGAGCCAGGTTAGGCATCTGGTGCCACTTTGGGATCATTATCTTAGAGATCCAGTTGCATGCCAGATTAGAAAAAATTAGAGAGAGACTGAACACAGAGTAGATAAGCTGACTGAGTTCCAGTGCCACACCACAGTTCCTGCCGGTGAGAAGCTCAGTTCCAGGCTGGTTGGACAACAGTTGGAGGATCTCCCCATGACTGCAGATCTTGTCTCTAGGTCTCCAATACAAAGACGCACGCCACATCATCCTCAGGGGCCCATGAAACTGGACTTTGTGGTAGCATTCATCTAGAGGTATCTCTATTATTAACTACTGTATATCAAGGTATATGTGCACAATGTCATCAGCACTCTTATCGGCCCTTTTCTGATAATACCTGTTTGTACATTGGATGTATGTACCGTCATTTGTTTCTTCTTATATGAAGCTTGTATTATTTATGTACTGGTGTGAATCTACATACTTATGGTTACTGTTATATGCTGGTTGCAGTAGTTCCTCTTCTCCCAAACACTTTGACTAGATTCCTGGTTAATATCCCAGTTAGGGAATCCCCTCTGTTCTCAGAGGCTCTGTCCTGAGTGGAAGCACTGCCAACTTTATTATCACACCCACCCTTCCACTTCGTAAAGGTTCTGGTTCTTATAGTTACCTTCAGGTTTAGCACAATATCCTGTTTGGGGAGGACAATTTCTCATAAAGCACTAATCCCCCCCCCCCAAAAAAAGGAGGAGTTACACTAATAAAAGGGACGCTGAGCAGCGGGGGGGAAGGGGTTAAAGAAAACAAGTAATCTGCTTACAAACCTTAACCTGAAACCCAATCCCAATGTTTTTTTGTATTGTAATCTTTATTGAAGTTTTATTAGAATGCAATAAAGGAACAACATCGTCATACATAAGTCGACATACCATATGACTTAAGAGAATACATCCAACAAGAAGATAGATATTAGATTTAATTGAGTCCAATAGTAACAGAGGGTTTTCAAATCTGCTGATATATGAACATATGTACAGTAAAGAAATAGTATGAGGAACAGATATGTTGTCATAACATCGATCAAGTTGGGCTAAAAGCCAAAAAGGCCTCTGCAATCTCAGATCCGCAAACACCATCCTCCAAAATATTGCCAAGAAAAACAAAAACTTTTACCTCGCCTGCATCAGTCCAACCTTTTTTTAAATACCCGTATTTATCGGCGTATAACACGCACAGGCGTATAACACGCACATTCATTTTAAGAGGGAAGTTTCAGGAAAGAAACTTAAATTTTAAATAAGGAACTTTTAAGTAAAATAAGGGTCAGTGCCCATCTGCAGCCTCACCATTGCCATCAATGCAGCCTGATCAATGCCCATCTGCAGCCCAGAGGGGACAGGGAGGGGGGCGGGATGAGCGCCGACAGATTACATACAGTGAGAATCTCCTATGATAGACAGAACAGTGGTCCAATGGCGGCCCAGGAGACAGGAGTTCCTATTACAGAGGCCGCCAAGTAAACAGGAGATTCTCACTGTATGTAATCTGATGGTGCTCGTCCTGCCCCCCCTCCCTGACCCCTCCGAGGCAGCTAAAACTGAAGTATTGGCGTATAACATGCACGCACTATTTGCACCCAATTTTCATGGTGAAAAAGTGAGTGTTATACGCCAATAAATACAGTACTTTTTGTGCGAGCGTTTTTATTGGCTTTTTGTCAGTTACAGCTAACAGTGGAGAGGTTAGAATAAATCTTTTGGTTACAACTCTCAAACATAGCATTTCTTCTCACTTACTAACTTTTCTATGACGCAGGAAATAAGTTTGAATCCTGAACCATATACATTGTAATCTGTTTGCACAATCTCTGTACAATCTGCTTTAGATTTACAGGAAACAATGTGATACAAAAAACAATCCATTCAGCCTGTATCCAATGAGCAAACCCTAACATTACATAGTTGGTGAGAGATCTAAAGGAGATTGTAAAAATCAGATTGTATAGCACAGCCATTTTCAGTCTGGGGGTTTGTGGAAACATAGGGTTCTTTCAAAGGGTGCTAGGGCTTCCTTGAGCTGTGGCCAGTGTAAGGAGGCATTTTCACCACTGACCAGCTTACTTTGGGGAACCCTCCCTGATTGCTACCAGAATACTCCAGTTCTAGTGGGGTAGTGCTTTGTCCTCTGTTACCAGAGCTACCCTGGACTTCTCTGTGAGGGACAATGGAGGATGACTGGAAATATCGATGTCCTTCTTTTTTTTTTTACTGAGGCAAATTGATCTCTGTTATAAGAGTCCCATAGTATTTTTCCATTTATGAAGCAAAAAAACCAAAAAAAAACCCCCCACAGGAATTGACATCAAAAGTGTGGCAGCGCTGAAAACTTTAAAATGGTCTGGGCAGGAAGGGAGTGAAACTGTTCAGTAGTTGGGGTGGTTAAAGTGAACCTATACTCAAAAATTGGATGTTTATGTTATGCGAAACATCTAGAATTGATAATTGTGCCTAAGCAGTACCCTAAAAATGTCTCTTTTCTCTAAAATCCAAGCAAAAAAAGCAGTGTACTTTCCTGTATGTGATGGTGTCTAGGCATTTCTGGAGCTTCAGCCTCATAGCAGTAGATCTGCAGTCTGAGATCTAAGGCACTGATGCTTCTGACTGCTAATCTCATCGTAAGTAATGGGGAAAGAACAGCTACAAGGAGGCAACAGAAAAATATGGATAACTTAGTCCTTTGCCCTCTGCCTGCCTTTTGTAGGCTCAGCTTCCAGAGTTTAATTCCTCTTTAACCACTTGCCAACCAGCCGCCATCATTATACTGCAGCAGGTCGGCTTGTTCCCACGAATACCGGTACATCAGCTCCTTTAAGAGCTATAGCAGGTGAGCGTGCCCACTGCACAGCAGGGGAGCCGATGCGCGTGGCCGGCAGCTGCGATCGTTCCACAGAGAGCCAGAACAGGGATCTGTCAATGTAAACAGATTCCCATAATGGCAGGGAAGTAGAGAGAGATCTGCTGTTCCTAGTGATCAGGAACAGCGATCTCTCTCCTCCTCCAGTCAGTCCCCTCGCCCCACAGTTAGAAACACTTCCCCAGGGAACACATTTAACTCCTTGATCTCCACTAGTGTTAAACCCTTCCCTGGCTGTGTTATTTATACAGTAATCAGTGCATTTTATAGCACTGATCGCTGTATAAATGTCACTGGTTCCGAAAACGTGTCAAAAGTGTCCGATCTGTCCGCCAAAATGTCGCAGTTCTGCTAAAAATCGCTGATCACTGCCATTACTAGTAAAAGAATAAATTAATAAAAAACGCCATAAATCTATCCCCTATTTTGTAGACGCTATAACTTTTGTGCAAACCAATATACGCTTATTGTGATTTTTACTAAAAATATGTAGAAGAATACATATTGGCCTAAACTGATAAATTAATTTTTTTTTTGTTTTTTGTGATATTATAGCAAATAGTAAAACGTAGTGTTTATTTTTTCAAAATTTACGTTTTGTTTTTTTGTTTATAGCGCAAAAAATAAAAACGGCAGAGGTGATCAAATACCACCAAAAGAAAGCTCTATTTGTGGGGAAAAAAAGGACGTAAAATTTGTTTGGGTACAGCGTTGCACGACCGCTCAATTGACAGTTAAAGCGATGCAGTGGCGTATCTCAAAAAATGGCCTGGTCATTAACTGCTTGCCAACTAAACTAATGAACAAATTTGTATTTTTATATTTTTTGGGATATGTATTATAGCAAAAAAAAAAAATGTTTTCAAATTTTTTTCGCTCTTTGTTTATAGTGCAAAAAATAAAAACGGCACAGGTGATCAAATACCACCAAAAGAAAGCTCTATTTGTGGGGAAAAAAAAGGACATAAATGTTGTTTTGATACAGCGTTGCACGACCGCGCAATTGTCAATTAAGTGCCGCATCGCAAAAAATGGTCTGATCCTTAAGGGGGAAGATCTTCCAGTCCTTAAGTGGTTAAAGCACTAACAGATGTAGAAGTAAAAAGGGGGACAGAGGATAAAAATGAGATAAAACTAAATATTCCAGAAATTCACTGAGCACAATATTTCCAGAATAAAGAGTGTATGTTAATTTGACATCCAAAAGGAAAAGCTTTAAGTGTGACAGCAAGCCATAAAAGAGGCCCTGTTGGTGAATAGTTTAATGAAATTTCTTAGGGGAAAATGGAGCAGGGAGTCTAAAATGCCTTATAAGCGTTTAACCTTTACATTTATCTATTATGAATTAATTACGTGTATTTAAATGCTGAACCATAAAAGTCTAAGTGTGTAATGGAAGTAGTTTAGGTATATTTTCTGAAAGAATATTTTGAAATTGGCCACAATTATAACTGTGACCTTTAGCTGTTCTGTGAGATGGGCCGGATGGTGATGTCATCAGAAATGGTCGCTGCACAGTAATTTAGAGGTGAGATAATTAAACAGTGGTTATTTAAGTAAGAAGACTAAAACCTATTTTTCAGCAATATATAAATTACATATAAAAGCATTAAAAAAAACATTAAACATTTATAGTATCAAATACTTGTATTTGACGCAGGAAGGAAGCTTATTTATAATATTGATTTTTCCCTAATATTTTGTACTTGTGAACATGATTAAGGACTAGGTTGGACAGCTATTTTCCCAATGAGATTACGAACATTTGTCACTTTTTTCAAAAGTTTCAAAAGTAGTCCACATTTTGAAAAAAAAAAAAAAAAAGAATGGTAATGAGCTGGCATACAGGATATATTTAAACGCTATGGTCATTTTTTTTTTCTAAAATCCAGCTCCCCTATGTACTAATATACCATTAATGTACCTCGATTGCAGAAAGATAAGAGCTTACTTTGATTTTGGGAACAAGCCCTTACCTTAGCCCTTGCTGTATTTCTTAGAAAGCTTCATCACTTGCTGGTACATAGATTTGGGATGGAGAAACCAGTAAGACACAGGAAGGAGTTTACCAGCTGACCTCATTAGCACACACCCTTCACCGATAAACTATTTTTGCACAAAATCCCTGGCACCCCTCCACGCGTGCCTTTGCCTGGCTTCCCCAGCGTGTTTCTAAACCACCTCAGGCTGCATGCTAAACTCCCTGGGGCTGCATGCGGCCCATGGGACACCCCTGATGTATTGCAAGGGCCTGCTTGACTGGATACAGTGATTGGATAGATGGTGGGTCCTCCTATTATATAGTTGTGTTAAATCTAAAGGAGATTATACAGAGATTGCACAGTCGGATTGAATAGAGTATGGCCACAAAAGAAAAAAATGTAACAAATTTGGTACCGTCTGAGTCAGTGGAGTGTGACCAAGGACATGGACAATTCTGGTTATAAATTGTGCCTTTGAAACCCCAAAACTCCTGGTTGCATTGTCAAAATGTTTTATGGTTTGTTGTTTTTTTTTTGTAATTCCTCAGATTGCAGAAAGGGTCATACAATGTGATCAACATATCAACTACCACGGCAATACACAGTATGGGCAGCATGAAGAAATAGCACGGTGAAGAAAATGTTGTTGGTGCATAGAGCCTGGAAGGCATCCAACCAACTACATGAGAGACCCAAAACATATATTCATAGAAGCAAAACTATGCAACAAAATAAAACTCTTACAGTATATCGGGAGGCAAGGCATCCCGATGGCCAGCTGGGCCCAGAGATTCTGGACTCTGAGGTAGGGATAATGCAAGCGAGGATATTCACAGTATCTGAATAATACAGCTCGTAACTGAGCCAAGTATATGGAGTAGGGGGTCAGGAATCTCTAGTGCGAGATAAGAACGTAATCAAGAGCAGAGAGAAAGGGAGAAGAGAGGGGAGAAAGGGAGAGTGCCTCCCGCCCAGGGAGCAAAACTAATCCAGGTAGTCAGCCAGGCTGCGAAACCTCTCGGAGGTAGACATCGGTGTACACAAAATGGTGCCATGGTTTCCAGGTCTCACCTCCTGGTTGTGCAAGGTGGCGGTTCTCAGTTCGTTAACCACAGAGATTTGGACGGCGGGTTCTCCGTTCTCCAACAGAGGGGGATACATGCCTTGGCCGCATTCAATAAATGGATGGTGAGGGAGGCTTTGTATTTCTTGATCAGTCGCTCTGAAAGATGAAGCAAGCAAGCAACGGGGTAACCCTCCAGAGTAACATTGGTCAGGTGTTTGATTATGCAGGTCACCTCGCACCAAAAAGGCCAGAGTTTGGGACAGTCCCAAAAGATGTATAGCGTTGTTCCCTCTGCACTGTCACACCGCCAGCATAGAGTAGGGACTTGTGGAAAGAAACGATGCAGAGTAGTGGGTACCCTATACCATTGGGTCATGATCTTGTAACAAGTCTCTTGAACTCTGGTAGCTATGGAGGTCTTCTGAGCAAAATGGAGGATTTTCTCCTTCTGAGAGTCAGTGAATTGGGTGCCAAGATCCTATTTCCACTTAGAGAGGAACAGCGGAAAAAAAACCTGGTTTGTTATTTTTGTGTTTATTTTGTTGTTTACGTTTGTAAAAGAAAAGGCTGTTGTTGCAGTTTATACCTATATTTTGCAGTCTGTCATTTATTTAGGAGGTAATTAGCAGGCCCAAATTGACAAGTTAGTCAAAGGTTTGCAGACTGGACGTAATAAAAAAGCCAGTAGTGTTAGCTGTAGAAAGTTGTAGCCGTAGAATGAGTTTTTCAGTGTTTTGCAGCACTGTTTTTCAGTGTTTTTTTAGCTGTAGCATTTTTTAGCTTTTTTTAACAAAATTATACTCCTACAAAAGCTTATGGCTCAAAAACGATGATAAACGCTGAATAGCCGTGTTTTTCAGTGTTTACTGGCGTTTTTTAGCTTTTTTCAGAGTTAGAGCATTTCTACAGCTGAAAAACTCCTCTCAAAACCCACTAGTTTTGGGGGTGTTTTCCAGCCAGAAAACGCCCCTGCCAAAAACTGCTAATAACAGCCTATGTGTGCATGGACAGATAGGATAACATGCTAGAGAGTTTATTGGCTGCAGAAAAAAACATCTGAAGCCTGGGCAAATTAGTAGAAAAATTCACTTGAATCCCAGGATTCTCCTTAATGGTCAGGCAAATCTGAACCTCATCCCTTTTTTGTTTGTTTATATCTTTGACAAATAAAAGTTAAGGAACCTTTAAGAGCCAGTTCACATCAGAGCACAGTGTGAGAATCCCACGTTCTATGCACACTTGCAACATCACATTCAAAACGCACTGCAGTTACGATCTGGATTGGACATCAATATTAACCACTTCAATACAGGGCACTTATAAACCTTCCTGCCCTGACCAATTTTCAGCTTTCAGTGCTGTCGCAGTTTGAATGACAATTGCGCGGTCATACAACACTGTACCCAAACTAAATTTTTATAATTTTGTTTCCACAAATAGAGCTTTCTTTTGGTGGTATTTGATCACCTCTGTGGTTTTTATTTTTTGCTAAAATAAAAAAAGACTGAAAATTTTGAAAAAAATAAAAGTATTGCTTTTGTTAAAAATTTTTGTAAATAAGTAAGTTTTCTCTTTCACTGATGGGCACTGATAAGGCAGCACTGACAAGCACTGATAAGGTGGCACCAATGAGGTGGCACCAATGAGCGGGCACTGACGGGCACTGATGGGCACTGGTAGGCGGTACTGATGGATGGCACCGATATGTAGCACTGATGGGCATTGATAGGTGGCACTGAAAGGTACTCATGGGTGGCACTGGGGGGCACTGATGGGCACTGATAGGCGACACTAATGGGCACTGAAAGGCTGCAAAGATGGGTTCCTTTGGGTGGCACTGATGGGCACCGATAGGCAGCACTGATGGGCACTGATAGGCGGCACTGATAGGCATCCCTGGTGGCACTGGCAGTGGTAGGCATTGTGAGTGGGCACTGATTGGCAGCTGCCTGGGCACAGATTAGTATTTCCCTGGGGGTCTAGGGGGGCATACCTGGTGGTCCAGTGTGGATGGCTTTCCTGGTGGTCCTGGGTGGGATCCGAGGGGGGGCTGTGCTGATAAACAATCAGCACAGACCCCCCCTGTCAGGAGAGCAGCCGATCGGCTCTCCTCTACTCGCGTCTGTCAGACGCTAGTGAGGAAAAGCCGATCACCGGCTCTTCCTATTTACATTGTGATCAGCCGTGATTGGACACGGCTGATCACATGGTAAAGAGTCTCCGTCAGAGACTCTTTACCTAGATCAGTGTTGTGGGGTGTCAGAATGACACCCCGCAACAATGATCGCCGTGATGCGCGCCCCCGGGGGCGTGCAGAGGTTTAATATCCTGGGGACGTCATATGACACCCAGTCAGGATATTGAAACCACTTTGACGCCGTCATTCTGCTATATGGTGGGCGGCAAGTGGTTAGGTTAATAGCATATCAGATACAGGTTTGCCCACACCAGTTTGCATGGTACAGAAGTACCATGCAATCTAGTTGCTGTGAGTTTGCAAGTATTTCTGAACTGCATGTGAATCACACCGGAAAGCACAACCCATTCTGGTTTGATTCCTGGCCATGGCAGGAACATCGCACAGCAGGAAAAAGTGATTTTCACATAATTCTGCAGGTCCCTTAGGGTGGCCATTCACTTGTCGTGACAATCGCATCATGTTTGAAATGCCATGGAACAATAATGCACCCAAATGCTCCCAGCGCAGTGTGCTGAGATTGCCATGTGACATGGAATCATGAGCAGAATCGCAGAGATTCTGCACATGACCTCAACTTGTGAGTAGGGATGGGCCGAACGGACCCCAGTTCGGTTCGCACCAGAATTTTCGAACACAGCGAAAGTTCGGACCCGAATAACGAACCTCTTTAAAGTCAAATGGGACCCGAACGTGAAAAATAAAAAGTGCCCATTTTGAAGGCTTATATGCAAGTAATTGAGCATAAAATGGTTATAGGGGTTCAGGTCCTGCCCTGGGGGACATGTATCAAAAAAAAAAGTTTGTGAAAAACGTCATTTTTAAATGAGCAGTGATTTTTTGATTCTTAAAGTGAAAGCCTAAAAATGAAAAAATTCCTTCCAATATATAGTGCCTGGGTGGTCCCCGTAGTCTACCTGTAAAGTGGCAGATTTGTACCATGTCTAGAATCTGCTGCAGCAATAATTGCATTTATAAACCCCCCCCAAAAAAAATGACATTTTCCCTGCAAGCTGCCTTTATTTTGCTCAGCAACAGCTGGGGAGCTAGTGTGTATGATGAGGTCATAAAGTGCACTGGGAACAAGATTAGAGATTTTTTTGGATACATTCTGGGGTCACTTTGACTTTGGATAGATGTAACGGCTGCGTAAAAATTGGTCTTTGGATGTTGGTGGCATCTTCCCACCGTAACCCTATAGAGGTACTCTTGATGAAAGCAAGATTTGGCCTTGCTGTAAAAAATTGCAATAATATGCACCTGTTAAACAGGTGATGGAACAGATGAGGAAACAGATGAGGAAGGTTTAGTAAGCCAGTCCACCAGCTCCTCTGTATGCTATGGCTCCATAGCACGCGCAAACTCACTAAACAGAGGAAATGATGCCTGCCCGAGGACTGACCACCACGTCCATCTTTGCCTGTGGACACATTTGTTGCTGGCCCCCTAATGCCCCGTACACACGGTTGGATTTTCCGATGGAAAATGTTCGATGGGAGCTTGTTGTTGGAAATTCCGACCATGTGTAGGCTCCATCGGACATTTTCCATTGGAATTTCCGTCACACAAAATTTGAGATCTGGATCTCAAATTTTTTGATAACAAAATCCGTTGTCGTAAATTCCGATCATGTGTACAAAATTCCGACGCATAGTTCTACGCATGCTCGGAATCAAGCAGAAGAGCCGCACTGGCTATTGAACTTCATTTTTCTTGGCTCGTCGTACGTGTTGTACGTTACCACGTTCTTGATGTTCGGAATTTCCGACAAGATTTGTGTGACTATGTGTATGCAAGACAAGTTTGAGCCAACATCCATCGGAAAAAATCCATGGATTTTGTTGTTGGAATGTCCGATCGTGTGTACGGGGCATTACAGTGCCAAGGAAACGTCTGCCTCTCCTTGTTGTCCTCCCAGACATTATTGGGAGGGAGGGGGTGGTGCTTATAAGCAAATGTAAAGAAGTAGTAGAAATCTGTACGTAGATGCATTTTAATCAATGTAAAGTGGTGTTTGGTGCATTTTATTTTGAGTACTCACACTACACAGACACACTCCACGGATACACTATAATATACTGCAATATAATGCGCCAAATGTAAATGGACGCACAGAACTATATGGCATTAATTTTGCAGTGACGCACACAGAACTATATGGCATTAAACTGGCAGTAACGCACACAGAACTATATGGAGTTAAACTGGCAGTAATGCACACAAAACGATATGGCATTAAATTGGCAGTAACGCACACAGAAGTAAATAGCGGTAAAATTGCAGTAACGCACAAAACTATATGGCGTTAAACTGGCAGTAACGCACACAGGAGTAAATGGCCTTTAACTGGCAGTAGCGCAATCAAAAAGACGATGTTCAACCATCACTACACTGACTCTATCTGAACTGTCCCTACTCTAGCTATACACTAATGTCAAGATTAAAAAACTTGAAACTAAGCTGTCCCTACTCAACACTAATGTATGTATGAATGACACAGTCTCACTACACTACTATTGAACTACTACAGCTATTTCAGCTGTCCCTACTCTAGCTGCACACTATGCAAAGCTGAATGATAGTCCTCCTCACTGCACTCACACTATCCCTAGACTGACACTAAACTAATATTCTACACTGACAATTGAAGCAAAATAGCACAGTATAGCACACTAACTAACTAATCGCACTGAACAGTGCCCTGTTCTATCTCTCTCCATGCTGAAATCACACTGAAAATGGATGCCATTGAAAGAATACTTTTATACTGTGGGGTGGGAATGAGCCATGATTGGATAAAGTCATGATGACAGTGTCCAATCATGACTCTGACAGTGATAAATGTAAGTAAGATCCTTCGCGCTATCAAAGTTCAATATATGCTAATCTGATAAGTTGCAGCTAGATCTAAAGTGTATAAATGCACTTAAATGGTATAAAGTAAATAATGATCAGCACAGCTTGATGATATATAAAAAATATTAACAATAAGCGATAAATGATGTGCAAAATCGCTAATTGTGATTATGCAAATTGCTAATGATGCTGTGCAAAATAACTGAAGCAACAGTAGTCCTATGTTCAATGTAGATGAATACTAAAGTGCCTATGTTGTAACTGTGCAAAACCGCATAATGATGCTGTGTAAAAATCGCTAAAAAACAACAATAAACAGCGCTAAACAAACCAATCTGAGTATGCGCACCTAGTGTTGTGCAAATGCTATAGTGTTTCTGGGTATTAATTTATACTAATGTAAACGCATAGTATATATTAAAGTGCCAATAGCCCTATGTTCAGTGTACAATAACATAGAATGACTATGTTGCAACTGTGCAAAGACGCATGATGCTGCTATGTAAAATTGCTAAGTATGTGCTAATCAGATAACTTGCAGCTAGATCCAAAGTGTGTAAATGCACTTAAATGGTATAAAATAAATGATATTCAGCGCAGTTAAATGATATATATGGAATATTTAACAATAAGTGATAAATGGTGTACAAAATCACTAATTGCGATTATGTAAATAAATGATGATGCTGTGGAAAATAACTGAAGCAACGGTTGCCCTATGTTCAGTGTAGATGAATACTAAAGTGCTTATGTTGTGACTGTACAAAAACGCATAATGGTGCTGTGTAAAAATCGCTGAAAACAACAATGAACAGTGCTGAACAAACCAATAGCCCTAGGTTTAGTGTATATAAACATTAAATGACTATGTTGCAACTGTGCAAAAACGCATGATACGGCTATGTAAAAATCACTGAAAGCAACAATCAGCAGTGCTAAATAATACAGAGTGCGTGCGCTAAGCGCTGTGCAAATGCAATAATGATCCTAGATATTATTGCCCTAATTCCAGTGTAACCACAAAATATGTAAAATAAATAAATAATGATGTATAATACCAATAAAACAATGCTTGTGCTAAAAATTGTGACTGTGTGCTGACAATTCCCAATATCACACAGTTACCTCAATACAGATGCGAAAGTTCACTTATTGAAAATGATAAAGTCTATGATAAATGAAAGTGCAAATAGTGCTCCAATGTGCTCTTCAAAACAGCCGCCGATGTATCACTCTTCGTGTGTAACACTCAGTGTGTACTGGCCTCTTACCTCCATGGAAATGGTAAACAGCAATGGAGATGGGTGTGGCTGGAAATCTTTGCAGGGTGTTGTAATGGATATCCCTCTTAAACCGTGGTATGGTGGATGGTGGCTTAGGATGTGTTCATTTCCAGCAGATATATGCAAAGGATAAAGAAGAATCTCTCATAGTGTAATACTGAACATGCTAATAAATTTATTTAAAGCCAAGTGGGTATTTACAACAGTGTAAAATAAAAACAGCAAGTCTGTAAATTGTGCGGCTTTACAGGTGCCTCTGTGCGTCACGTCCGGTTACTCCCTATGCATTGCGTCACCTCACGTAACTTCTTCATAGACTTTATCATTTTCAATAAGTGAACTTTCGCATCTGTATTGAGGTAACTGTGTGATATTGGGAATTGTCAGCACACAGTCACAATTTTTAGAACAAGCATTGTTTTATTGGTATTAAACATCATTATTTATTTATTTTACATATTTTGTGGTTACACTGGAATTAGGGCATTAATATCTAGGATCATTATTGCATTTGCACAGTGCTTAGCACACACACTCTGATTGTTTTATTTAGCACTGCTGATTGTTGCTTTCAGCGATATTACATAGCAGTATCATGCATTTTTGAACAGTTGCAACATAGTCATTTAATGTTTATATACACCAAACCTAGGGCTATTGGTTTGTTCAGCACTGTTCATTGTTGTTTTCAGCGATTTTTACACAGCACCATTATGCGTTTTTGCACAGCCACAACATAAGCACTTTAGTATTCATTCGCACTGAACATAGGGCAACCGTTGCTTCAGTTATTTTCCACAGCATCATTATTTATTTACATAATCGCAATTAGTGATAATCACAATTAGCGATTTTGTACACCATTTATCGCTTATTGTTAAATATTCCATATATATCATTTAACAGCGCTGCATATCATTTACTTTATACCATTTAAGTGCATTTACACACTTAGGATCTAGCTGCAACTTATCTGATTACTTACTTAGCGATTTTACATAGCAGCATCATGCGTTCTTGCACAGTTGCAACAGTCATTCTATGTTTATGTACACTGAACATAGGGCTATTGGCACTTTAATATATACTATGCGTTTACATTAGTATATTAATACCCAGAAACACTATAGCATTTGCACAACACTATGTGCACATACTCAGATTGGTTTGTTTAGCACTGTTTATTGTTGTTTTTTAGCGATTTTTAAACAGCATCATTATGCAGATTGGCACAGTTACAACATAGGCACTTTAGTATTCATCTACATTGAACATAGGACTACTGTTGCTTCAGTTATTTTGCATAGCATCATTAGCAATTTGCATAATAGCAATTAGCGATTTTGAACATCATTTATCGCTTATTGTTAATATTTTATATATATCATCAAGCTGCGCTGATCATTATTTACTTTATGACTCTGACAGTGTTCTGTGCCCCGACTGGCTGGAGCTTTCACTGCCGCAGCCAATCAGGGCTTGCAATGCACTGTTCAACGCCGCGATGCATTGTGGTCGGTTCAGGGGGGGCGAACAAACGGTCGAATGACCCGTTTGTTCAGATGTTCGCCGAACATCCAAACAACGAAAGTTCGGCGCGAGAACTGCTCGCCCATCTCTACTTGTGAGATGTGAACGGGGCCTCAATGGACATTTGCTTGCAGACATACACTGTATCTCTATGTTTCTGTTCCTATGTATGCTGCAAATGTGTGACTGTACTTCTCTTCTAAAGGCCTGTGTTGTGTTGCCCCTACCTTAAAATATTCAATGCCGATTTCTAATATGAGAGACATTTTTTTTGGAATAAAAAAATCCACTTTAAGTTACTTATACATTAGTAATAGTCATTGCCATACTTTACAAAAGTATTTTTTTTGTAGCAAAAAAAGAAAATAAAGAAAAACAAAAGTACTTCAGAGCAAGTTCTTCTAAAGCACATAAAAAATAGTCTGTATAGCCATATAGTAGATTTTTCAGAGCATTTAATAAGTTTGTTCCTACAGAGGATTAAGATCCCTGGGAACTGTAAAATGCTAAAATAGAAAGATGAATGATCAGATTTGTACAGCAGGAACTTGATAAGATAATGAAGTTACTAGATTTCTCACCATTAACCCCTGATATTTATTTACAAAAGTCTTAGTTGCACACTGCAAGACAGCACATTGCTGTCTCTTTGGAAAGGAATGGGTCAGAGCCAATCAAATCTTTTATCCTGCAAAAAAGGAAAACGAGTCAATTTATTAGGACGGTTGACATAGCAGAGATTATTTGAACAATGCGTACATTGTGTGTTTGGAAATAGGCAATGCGTCAAGCTGTCCTAAATTTAGAGCTGGTTATTTTTGTGCTGTATGGCAGCACAATATTGGCTGTTGATTAGCATTGTATAAAAAAGCCCTTGGAAATACAACACAAACCTACAAATAATATTGGCTTTAGAGTGAAATAGGACTGAACAACTCCATCCCTTTGGGTATTGCCACACAGTTTAAGGGTTTATCTATTTACCGATCATTTTTGGGAATAAAACAATTGAAAATCTCTTGAAGCTAAAAGCTAAAAACACAATCATTTAATTTAATAGTCCTATTTACATGTAGCCACAAGCTCTACTATGGCGTTGTAAAATAATAGGTAGACACACTGCAGGTGGATAATAGAAAGCTGGTTAGACAGTGGTCAGTTTTTTGGGGACTTATGTTTGAATTGTGGTGCAGAAGAAAGATTTGGCTTTGCCGAGTAAAAAACAGGGGCAGCTCAGTGGTGTAGTGGTTAGCAAATCCCAACCACAACACCATCTGCCTGGAGTTTGCATGTTCTGCCTATGCCTGCGTGGGTTTCCTCCGGGTACTCCGGTTTCTTCCCACACTCTAAAAAGACATGCTGGTAGGTTAATTGAATCCTGTCTAAATTTTCCCTAGTATATGTATGAATGCGAGTTAGGGACCTTAGGTTGTAAGCTCCTTGAGGGTAGGGACTTATGTGACCGTACAATGTATATGTAAAGCACTGCATAAATTGACGGCGCTATACAAGTACCTGAAATAAAATAAATAAAAACATACCTGAGTAGCTTGGCTCTTTAGGTACCCATGTCTGTACTTGAGGGCATTTACCACCAAATGTGGCACACTTTCTTCACTTTTCTAAGTTACAAAAATCTGTTCTTATCACGAACAAGCTGATTGCTTAAGTTTGCCCCTATGCAAAAGGTTACTAGCTCTACCATGACTAATGTTAAAATGGAATTGTGGGCAAAGCTAAAAATTAAATATATTATTGTGCTGGCATTAACCTGGGAGTTTTTTCCCCAATCCCCTTTCCCTGATAACATTTTTATTACTTGCTGAGCCTGCCAGGAGGTCAGTTTTCCTCTACAGCAGCATTGTCACCATGAGGACAGGAAAATCGTAGATGAACATTTTTTTTTTTTAAACCCATGATGTGTGAAACACACTCAAACTAACACTTGGTGCAAAAAAAGTGCACACACAAAATGTGAGAACACAAAAAAGTGCACAGGGTGTACACATGGTCCTCTTTCAAAGAGAAAGTACCCTTACCCTGATCCCTCCTGATGGGGACTGAGGTGCTTCACTGGCCCACCTGGCCGAAACCAGGTAAACCCCGTTCTCTGGGAGGTCTGCCGAAACAGACCAACTCCAAGTACTGGGTGGGGCTCCCCCGAAGGGAGACCCCATGAGAGAGGGCAAACTAAGCCAGAAGGCCATATCCACCCCCTCCCAAGACTTTCAGGGCAGGCCCGAGGACCTACACCCTACTAATCAAACTGTGAAAAAAAGTGTACCGTGCCCAAAAAAAAGACATATGGGACAAACACAAATAAAAGTGGGGAAAGGGAAAGTGGAGAAGTGCAAGTAGTGCAATACCACGGCACGTCCTTTGGCCAGGAATCAAAAATTCCTCTGGTCCCAGCCAGAAGGCCCGGCCCTAGAGGCAGGTGTGAAAAAAAAAAATGTGAGGTGGTGCAGTGACCTTGGTGCCAGTAAACTCAAAGTGAATCCTAAACACAGTGGGTATTATGGCACCCCTGGACAGATACTACAGCCCGACGTGTAGTTTAAATAAACGTTAAGGGCCCATAAAAACATGTGCATTAAGGCACAACACATGGCAACACGCCTACTCTGTGTGCATTGTGGGAAGTTCATTGTGCATGGCACCTCAATGCAATATATAGTACAGCACAACTATGTTGTGTTAAAAAAGGGTCAAGTTTTTTCATCCACCTTAATGCAATGCATGTTAACATAAGCCATAATGAGCATTAACATGTATGCATTGATGCACCTTAGTGAAATGCTGTAAATGGGACCACAGTAAGTGAAAAACGAACTAAAGCCCAACTCCAGCTAACACTCTTTAAGAGAAACAGCAGCAGTTTATTTCTTTCGGAAAAAAGGGTTAAAGAATATGAATAAAAGTTTACTGTTGTGTGTACCACTAAAAGTGTTATTGGAATTTTGCAACCCCTGTAACTTTCACTTTTGCTGGACAACTTGGTTTGGATGTAAATACACATAAAAATATAAAAAAAAGCATGTTAAATAAAAAGAAAAGCATATACTGAATAATAGAATTAAAGGTATTAACCTCATTAAGTTACCAGAGTACACCATTTTAAATATAGTGGTCCTTTAAAATAGCCTATGGATTTCATTAGATCAGTGCACACATTCAGACATCAGTTTTTTGTGGTCTCATGTGGTGGTTGCAAAGACGGGTCCTGTGGGGGGACTACTGTAGAACATGAGCATGATAGGTTTGGCCTACCCACTCTTTTCAGCTGGGGTAGGGTACTTGTCGCCAACATGTAACCTCCAGGCCTGCAAGGCTGTGGATGGCCATAAGGCCCAGGAACACAACCAACATCAGAGTCCATGGCCTTTTACCCATATATGTAACTTGTGTACCTTAAGGTGACTTAAGGTACACAATTCATCCACAGCTTATTTCTCTCTCTCTCTTCCTATAACTCAGAACATCAGCAGAATCCTCAATGTTCTTCCTGACACCTTGAGTGCCGGTTCACATAGGGGCGACTTGTCAGGCGACCTAGTCGCCTGACAAGTCGCCTCCCGTTCTGTGCTACGGAACCGTTCTAATAGGAGCGACGCAAGTCGCTCCGACTTAGAAAAAGGTTCCTGTACTACTTTGGGGGCGACTTGCATAGACTTCTATGCAGAAGTCGTTTTGCAAGTCGCCTCAGAAGTAGTTTGCAGGTCGCCTCGCTGAGGCGACCTGCAAGTCGTGCCGCCCCTGTGTGAACCGGGGCTAAGGGCCACAGAAAAGTTACTGGTTACACCTACCCTTTCTGTACACAGGACACCACAAGAGTTTATATTCTCTTTATGCCATTCATTGTTCCACACTCATCTCTGCTCGCTCAGTAATGGAATGTCAAGTTGGAGAACTTTCTTTTTGGCTTTTACTGAATGAATTAAACAAAGTCCAAATAATGGCAGGGTATTACAAATATCCAGGATACTGCACTAGCTTCAGTATAACACACAGTCCATCCCAGAGGAATATCCCCCAGAAGTGTTCGAACGCTATCCATTCTGTCAAAGGCTCAGATATCCTTCAATTTACTGAGCTGGTTAGGCCCCAAAGCCCACTGAGGGGAACATGTGGTTTGCTTACAACTGACTGCTGGACCTCTCCATTGTTCTCATTGTTTCCATCCACAACTAGCTCCACCCCTAGTTTATACACCCTAGCAAAAGAAAATGAAGAACATCCCAGACTGGCTGGAGACAGGGTGGAGTCCCACACTAAAACACCCCTGAGCAGTAAATCCTAGGTGGAAAAGTTTGATTGGTTGTCTAGATTCTCACAAATGATAATCATTATGTTAGAGCAAGGGAATTAATGAGAGAACATAGAACTTTATCTTTTTAGGCATACCAATACACAATGTTAAAATTAAATCATCTTTAATCATATAAAAAATAAGAATTTGCTTAAAATTCGCGCTAATGTATACCATCTGTATAAAAAATTATTCACCACTCATACATCAAAAATTGCACTACATACAAAATCCAACCAACCTATACGGTAAGATTGTTTCCAGAGTGCTTGATGTACTATAAGTTTGTGGCGCAGAGTATCTTGACTCGCTCTACATGTTGCACACCGAGCACTTCTCCAGGAGCTTAGGGCATGTGTAGTCATAATGTCGGAAGTTAATAAAAACAAGTAAGGCATTCACTGCATTGGTGACAGCACTGGTCCATTTAGCACAGAGGCAGGCCTCTGTGCAGTGGTCCTTTCTGAGTGAGGGATGATGTCATCTCTCTGCTCCTACAATGAAGAGGCCTGCGCTGTGAGGGTGGAAGAGCGGTCAGAGAGAGATGATGCAGGGCGGGTCGGAGAGAGATGATGTCATCTCTGCTCGCCAGCCGCTTCTCTCCTCCGCACGCCTCTCTGATCCACCCGACTCTCTCATCTGTCCGCCCCCCTGCTTTTCTCTCTCATGCTGCCCACCCCCCACTACACCCGTGGCCCGGCTGCAGAGAGGCCATGGCCCGGTAGTGGGCTTTGGTCTGGTGGTTGGGGAGCCCTGCTCTACCTGGTTTGATTATCAAGTCACACATCCATGCATCCTATTACGTCCCACCACCCCACTTGGGGTCATACTATTTTAATTACAAGGGTTTCAATAGTAATGTGTTGATGGCGGTGGTGTCGGTGACATACGAGTGTCTCTATGTGGACGTGGGGGTAAATGGCCAGATGTCGGATGGTGGAGTATTTGCACAGACTGAGTTCTACCGACGTCTCCAGAGTGGTGGCTTGGGATTGCCACCTTCGGAAGAGAACGTTGAAGGACTCCCATTTGTTTTTATCGCTGATGAAGTATTTGGTCTGGGTGATCACCTGATGAGGCCATTCCCCCAGAGGACCCTCACCCTGGAGAAGAGGGTTTTTTATTATCGGCTGGCCAGAGCCAGAAGAGTCGTGGAGAATGCAATTGGGATAATGGCCAGCTTGTTCCACCTATTTCTTACCGCAATAAATATGGCGGAGTACAAACTGAACCACATAGTTCCAGCATGCTGCATACTTCACAACTTTTTAAAGAGAAATGCTCCGAATTATGTTGCCTCAGTTGGGCCTGAGGACGGACTTCCAGAAAATACAATGACGGCCCTGGAAGCTGGCCATCTTGGCTTGCCCCCCCAAAGCGCCCATGAAGTACGTCTAAAATATGTAGATTATTTTACGGGTAGGGGGGCCATTGCTATGCCAGCAAATTTGTAAATATTATCGATATTAAAAAAAAAATTATCTGATAAAATCTTGATTTTGATTTACTGCTTGTGTTTCTTTTAGCTGTCTCCTAGGTTCTCCTAGTGCACTTGTAATGCCAAGTGGTTTTTCCATTATTAAATAACACCCATTGTCACTATAAACACCAACTTAATACAAAAACTGGTATTGAGCATTGAAAGAAGAAGCCACACATTGTTGAGTATAAAACCTTTTACTCCGTGCACAATCACATGTGTTGTAAAACATTTTTTGTTTTAAAAAAAAATCTTGGTTTTATAAAGTTTTACCTTGAAAATATTTTTTTAGTACATGAACAGGCATGTTTCAAAACATAACATACACAACTCAGGAACTTACAAAGTTCAACATTGAAAAACTGAAGGCAATATCAGACATTATAGTGTCAAAAATGTGTTGATATTGCCTTCATCAGAGGGGGTGATGTCACCCCTGTAAAAGCCAAATTTTTTAGATGCACACAAATCGGGAGTCAAACTGGGGATTTCCCTCCTGATCCCATGCCTAATGTCAACATGTGCTATCTCCCATCATGGGGGATCAATGGACGTGTTTTGGGGGTGCAACCACTTCCTCTCACCTACTTGAATTACAAGGAAGGGGTTGCACCCACAAAACTCATACATTGATATCCCCTGATGGCAGTTAGCACATGTTGACACACTATGTGCATCTTCACAATTTGGCTTTTAAAATGCATCAAAAATTTTAAAAAATTGGTCACAAAAATGGTGTCATTTTGTTGTTATTTAGATTCTTCCTAGTACATCAATCATGTTCTTCATTTTTTGTTTAACCTCATTTATTTTTTGCTTGATGATGCCTAAATCCCGACTACAAAACATTGATCCCCCATGATGGGAGATAGCACATGTTGACATTAGGCATGGGATCAGGAGGGAAATCCCCAGTTTGACTCCCAAAAAGTGTTTTACATATCAATAGACAGTAGGGGCCAAAAATGATTGGGACAAGAATGAAAAATGCTGGGCTCAGAATGATAGTCTTTTCTATTTATTAACATTCAATTTGCAACAGTCATGAGCTTAAAATTGTTTGTGATTGATGAACCAAAAACTAAAACTATGTCCCTTTTTCATACACAGGAAGAACTCAGCCAGGACGAGGCTCTGGAATGTGGCAGACAGGAGGAGGCGGGGTAAGTGTCAGCCAGGAGGTGGCCAGGCCCAGTAGCCTCACCCAATCCCAGGTGCCTCCCCTCTGCCTTACAACAAAAAGGGCCAGGAAGGGGGCGTAACGTGGAGGAGGCAGCACTGGGCCTCATTAAGGACGGTAATGCGGCCCTGAAAACACCCCCCAATGCTGAAGAGGCCTATGGCTGCTATGTAGCTGCAAAATTGCAGCAAATGGAGGAGGGCCAATGCCTCATGTGTGAGAATATTATTTTTGTGCACTCGCCCATCCTCCTCCTCCTGCCACCTCCAGAGCCACAGCCTCTAAGGAAGGATGCAGGGAAGCGTGGATTGAAGGCTGCAAGGAAGACATGAAAGCGATGGCCTGGGTTCAGTCTGGTCTGACAGAAGACGCAGGCTGTTGTAGTACCACAGCCTGGGGACATATATATCATCTGCTTCTGTTTCTGATCTCTGGGAGTCCTGGACCAGATTGTGCTCCCTATTATATGGGCTTACCAGGCTACCAATTTATATTTACAAAGAGTTGATGTGTACCCTGGGGTACAAAGACTTCGCAAATTCAAGCAGTTTCTCCAGCATTGCCTTCCTCTTTATTTTGTTATGAGCCAGAATAAATGGAGATTTTTTTATATGAAAATACTTGCCTATGTGTTTTTATTCAAAAAGGGCAGTTTGTTTGTGAGTAGGCAGGTACATTTCAAAAATACAATGTGAAATTAACCAGGGACAACAATCAACCTCTTTGAGCTTTAAAAATACATTTTAAAAAGATAATAATGTTGTTGTGGAAACTTGACACACACAAAAAAAATAAATTATGGCGATTACTAGAAAAAAATATAAAAATAATCAAAAAAAAAAAAAAAGATGACTATAAAAAATAATTCTAAACATTATTATGGAGATCTGGCTTTAAAAACAAAAAAGATTATTCAGGAGATCACGAAAAATAATAAAGAAATAAGTTTGTGAGAACTCTGTTTGAATATCAGCAGCAAAACAAATTCATTCTTCTAGCATGATAAAGAACAAAAGAATGCGCTGCATTAAAAGATCCAAACATTTACAGCGTGACGAATATGCCATCTTTTTTAAAGATAACCTTTAGGAGACTCTCCCAAATGCCCACAATGCATGAAAAACAAGCAAATTATTATTATTATTATACAGTATTTATATAGCGCCAACAGTTTACGTAGCGCTTTACAACTTGAGGGTAAACAGTACAAATACAATACAATTTGATACAGTAGAAATCAGAGGGCCCTGCTCCTTAGAGCTTACAATCTAAGAGGGAAGGTCAAGAGATACAAAAGGTAATAACTATGGGTGATGTGCTGATTAAGAAGATAAATGTACAGTTGTTAGGTGGGGGCCAGATAGGCTTCTCTGAAGAGATGAGTTTTCAGGGATCGTCTGAAAGTGGATAAAGTAGGAGAAAATCGGACGGATTGGGGTAGAGCATTCCAGAGGATGGGGGAGGCTCTGGAGAAGTCCTGAAGGCGAGCATGGGATGAGGTGACAAGAGAGTTTGAGAGCAGGAGGTCTTGGGAGGAGCGAAGAGAACGATTAGGTTGGTATTTTGTGACTAGGTTAGAGATGTAGCTGGGGGCCAGGTTGTGGATGGCTTTGTAAGTTATAGTTAGTATCTTGAATTTAATTTGGTGACTGAGTGGCAGCCAATGGAGAGATTGGCAGAGGGGTGTGGCAGACGCTGAGCGGTTTGTGTGGTGGATGAGCCTGGAAGCAGCGTTCATGATGGACTGAAGTGGGGATAGCCTATTTAGAGGTAAACCAATGAGGAGGGAGTTGCAGTAATCGAGGCGGGAGATGACCAGGGAGTGGATTAGAAGCTTTGTGGTGTCATTGGTTAGGAAGGGGCGTATCTTGGAGATGTTGCGAAGACTGAGGCGGCAAGCTTTGGATAGTGATAGAATGTGGGGTCAAAAGGTTAGTTCAGAGTCCAGGATTACACCTAGGACCTTGGCGTGGGGAGATGGGTTGATAGTTGAGCCGTTGATCTTGACAGGGAAATCAGGGGAAGTGGCACCTGAGGGAGGAAATATCATGAGCTCAGTTTTGGATAGGTTGAATTTGAGAAAGTGATGTGACATCCAGGCTATGTCTGCTAGTAAGTTGGTAATGCGTGAGGAGACAGACGGAGAGAGCTGGGGGGTGGAGAGATAGATTTGGGTGTCATCAGCGTAGAGATGATATTTAAAGCCGTGGGAGGCAATCAACTGACCCAAGGAGGTGGTGTAGATTGAGAAAAGGAGAGGTCCAAGAACAGAACCTTGGGGGACACCAACGGAAAAAGGAAGGGGAGAGGAGGAAGTAGAGTTGTAAGTGACACTGAAGGAGTGGTGGGATAGGTAGGATAAGAACCAGCGAAGAGTACAGTCACAGAGACCGAAGGAGTGGAGTTTATTAAGGAGGAGGGGGTGGTCCACTGTGTCAAAGGCAGCAGAGAGATCCAGGAGAAGTAGTACAGAATAGTGTCCATTGGCTTTAGCCATTAGTAGATCATTTGAGAGTTTAAGGAGAGCAGTTTCCGTGGAGTGTTGAGGGCGAAAACCGGACTGAAGGGGATCAAGAAGTTTCATGGTCAGATGGTCGCTTAGTCAGTTGTAGACCAGTCTTCCAAGAACTTTGGAGGAGAAGGAGAGTAAGGAGATGGGACGTAAGTTGTTGAGATTGGTGGGATCCAGTGAGGGCTTTTTTAGTATGGGGGTGACTAGCGCATGTTTTAGAGAGTTTGGGAAGATGCCACAAGAGAGGGAGAGGTTGAAAATGTGAGATAGAGAGCGTAGAATCGAGTCAGAGGGTGAGCGTAGCATTTGCGAGGGAACAGGATCCAGGGGGCAAGTGGTTAGATGAGTGCTAGATAAAAGTTTAGCAACCTCAGTAATAGTAGCAGGGTTGAATGAGGGAAGTAATGATTGTGTCTGTGGACATGGGGTTTTGCATGGGGGAGTTTTTTGCGCATTGGCGATCTCCTCATGAATTGTATCAATCTTAGTTTTGAAGTGATTGGCAATCTCCTGGGCAGTGAGTGAGTTGGTGGGTGGAGGCAGTGGAGGACAGAGTAGAGTATTGAAGGTAGAGAAGAGTTGACGTGGACTGGATGAGAAGGTGTTAATGAGTGTGATAAAGTAGGTCTGTTTGGCAGTGTGATGGCAGGAGTAGTATTTTAGGAGGGCAGATTTATATTGTGTGAAGTCTTCCTGGGTCTTAGTCTTATGCCACAGGCGCTCAAGAGCGCGGCTACGTTTTCTGAGACTTCTGGTGTCATCTGTTTGCCAGGGTTGTAGCAGTCGGGGCCTAATTCTGCGTGTAGTGAGGGGGGGCAAGCTTGTCTAGGGAGGAAGACAGTGAGCTGTTGTAGATGAAAGTAGCTAGGTTGGGGCAGGAAATTATTAACAATTTCAGCCATTCTGTGAGAGAAGAGAGCAGTATGCTTGTAGATCTTATTTTTTGTGTTTTCACTACGGATCCCATCATGAGTATGTGTAAGGAATTGCTTCTGATGTTGCTGAAGCTCCAAAGACATGGAAAATTGCATGAGAGGAGCAGAGTTCATCGCTACTAGACTCATCCATTGATGCAAGCAACTGTATGTGGTGAAGTTTGTGCTTTTTCAACATTTTTATATGTTCAAAAATGATCAGAAAGGTTTCCCCCTTTAAAAAAGCATATAAACGCAAACACGCATAAACGTGGTTTATCGCAGTTACAAGCATTTGGCGATTGAAATGCCAGTAAAGTACAGTCCTGAACATAATTTTTCCACTTTCAAAAAAATGCCTGTAACCTCAACTGCCTCTAAACTACTATAAACAACTGAGTGTTCGTGTACACATAAGATAACAGAGGAGAGTTCAGGGACTGCAGAAAAAAATGCCTAACTGCTCCTAAACTTCAGTTTAGCATCTGTAATGTACATGAGGCCTTACGTTGGTGACAGTGAAAGGGTTAAAGGAGAACTAAACCAAAGGACCAAAATATTGTATAACTAGCAGTGGCGGCTGGTGCTCCAAATTTTTTGGGGGGCGCAAACAAACTGAAAAATACTGAAAACCCCCCCATCAATTGCAGCCTCACTGTGCCCATCATATGCAGCCACTTGTGCCCATCAAATGCAGACATTGTGCCCATCATATGCAGCCACTTGTGCCCATCATATGCAGCCACTTTTGCCCATTAAACGCAGCCACTTGTGCCCATCAAACGCAGCCACTTGCCCATCAAACGCAGCCACTTGCCCATCAAACGCAGCCACCTGTGCCCATCAAATTCATATAAAAATACATTACTACCATATCTATTAAATGCAGGCAAGGTATTAACCCCCCCCCCCCCCCAAAAAAGTGGCTGGACCCAGAAAGACCTACAGTAAGGGAATGGTTTAAAACAATTGATCATATATGTGTAGTACTAACTCTCGATGGAGCTGCTGGTTTAAGCGGGCTTGTTACCTTCACTCTCCTTCCATCTTTTTTACCGGCACCGGGTCTAGAGTTCCGTTGAGTTTACCTCTGGACGATACACGCACCAACACTTGAGTACGTTTTCAATGCTTTATTAAACAATTTACGAAGGAAGTAGCAGGAAAGAGGCAGAAGGTAAACTGCAGAAGAAACTCAAATATCTTTTTGTAAGATTCTTGACAAATGTCCTGGTAGAATGTGAATATTACAATAGAATGCGCTCCCCTCGTGGGACACACTCTTTGCTCGCCTGGATAGGCCTCTCTCACTTGCCTAGCAGCCAGTACGTAGCACGAACAAAAGTCTCTGCCACAGACTTGTTTGGGATAAACCTGTACTATCCTCTGCCACAGGATGTATTGGTCTTTATGCGATGAACGTCAGTCACAGTGCTTGAACCTTTAAGCCAACCCGGCAACACTATGCTGTATAGTTACTTTAGGATACGTCCTCCAACCGAGTCACCAGGCCCCTCTCCAGACCAGCACGCTGCATGATCCTTCCATGACGGGTCCTCCCCTGGGATCTCCCCGGTTGTCCAGCTTCTTCACTTGGGATAGACAGCTCAGGACCATTCCTCAGCTGCTGTGGTAGGCCCCAGACAAGCTTCTGGGCCCACCCCTGCGCCGCAGCGGCGTGGGCCTCCGGAACAGAGGACCACGAGATTGCTCTCTAACGCATACCTGTTGGCCAGGAGGGCCAGCAGGTGGCTGTAAAACGATCCCCACAATATGGCGTCTGTCCCATAAATACCATCGCCCAGAATGCAACTCGGAGGACCACCTCCACCGAGTTGTCTCCGGGACAGAAGAGCATCCATACGCTTCGACACTTTGCCTTTCCAACACTGACTAGTGAAAACAGCGACACCCACCGGTCAGTATGGAAACACACACAACGTCAGCCAAGCTGGAACAGAGGCAAACCTAACCTTCCTAATGAACAAGTTACTAAATTTACCTAGCATATGGTAGATCGCAAATCTACCAGCGCTACATATGTAATATGGAAGATTTAAATAGTAGGGAAGAGTATCAGACAGAAAGTTTCTTGGATATCTGGGGAAAGTGGACGGACTTCAAAAGAACAAATAATTTCATGGTGAACTGTGTGGAAATATAGATTCTTGAAGGAGGGGAGAAGGAGGTGGTCTGGTAGTCTATGGCATGGGGGTGAAAAAAAAAAACACAGCAAGATGTGCAGAATTTTCATATAGCTAGTACTAATTCAGGTGATGAACCATTTGGAATGGTAATCACAGCTAGCAAGAAATCTGCCTGTAAATGCAATAAAAAAAGGCCAACCTGATCAAATTTTCACCAAATTTTCAGTAGAAGAAAAAACACAAAACTGATGTTTTTAAACTGGACACAAGTTCACACGTGTGAATGCAACACCCTTGAACATATTGCAACAGAAAAAAGCTTTTAGGTGCAGATTTAGAGGAAAGAAGTTGGATATATAGTGCCTTGAAAAAGTATTCATAACCCTTGAAATTTTCCACATTCTGTCATGTTACAACCAAAAATGTAAATGTATTTTATTGGAATTGTGTGTGATAGACCAACACAAAGTGGCAAATAATTGTCAAGTGGATTGAAAATGGTAAATGATTTTCAAATTTTTTTACAAATAAATATCTGAAAAGTGTGGGGTGCATTTGTATTCAGCCCCCCTGAGTCGATACTTTGTAGAACCACCTTTTGCTGCAATTACAGCTGCAAGTCTTTTTGGGGCTGTCTCTACCAGCTTTGCACATCTAGAGATTGCCCATTCTTCTTTGCAAAATAGCTCAAGCTTTGTCCGATTGGATAGAGAGCATCTGTAAACAGCATTTTTCAAGTCTTGCCACAGATTCTCAATTGGATTTAGAACTGGACTTTGACTGGGCCATTCTAACACATGAATATGCTTTGATCTAAACCATTCCACTGTAGCTCTGGCTGTATGTTTAGGGTCGTTTTCCTGCTAGAAGGTTAACCTCCACCTCTCAAGTCTTTTGTGGACGCAAACAGGTTTTCTTCTAAGATTGCCCTGTATTTGGCTCCATCCATCTTCCCATCAACTCTGACTAACATTCCTGTCCCTGCTAAAAAAAAGCATTCCCACAACATGATTCTGCCACCACCATGTTTCACAGTGGGGATGGTGTGATCAGGGTGATGTGCACTGTTAGTTTTACGCCACACATAGCGTTTTGCTTTTAGGCCAAAAAGTTCAATTTTGGTCTCTATCTTTTAGCAAACTGCAAACGGAACTTATTATGGCTGTCTTACAACAATGGCTTTCTTCTTGCCCCTCTCCCATAAAGGCCAGATTTGTGGAGTGCACTACTAATAGTTGTCCTGTGGACAGATTCTCTCACCTCAGCTGCGATCTCTGCAGCTCCTCCAGAGTTACCATGGGCCTCTTGGCTTCTTCTCTGATTAATGCTCTTCTTGCCCGGCTTGTCAGTTTAGGTGAACGACCATGTCTTGGTAGGTTTGCAGTTGTGCTATACTCTTTCCATTTTCGGATGGATTGAACAGTGCTCCATGAGATGTTCAAAGTTTGAGATATTTTTTTATAACCTAATTCTGCTTTAAACTTTTCCACAACTTTCTCTGACCTGTCTGATGTGTTCCATGGCCTTCATGATGCTGTTTGTTCACTAAAGTTCTCTTAATGAACCTCAGAGGGCTTCACAGAACAGCTGTATTTATACTGAGATTAAATTACACACAGGTGGGGTCAAATGCACGCCACACTTTTCACATATTTAATTGTAAAAAAATGTAAAGACCATTTATCATTTTCCTTCCACTTCACAATTATGTGCCACTTTGTGTTGGTCTATCACATAAAATCCCAATAAACTACATTTACATTTTCTGTTGTAACATGACAAAATGTGGAAAATTTCAAGGGGTGTGAATACTTTTTCAGGGCATTGTAAGAGGCATGTGAACTTATACCTACAAAAACAACAGACATTACAAGTAACATGGCTAACAGAGTGCTAGGATTCAAAATGTTTATTATTTTACATCTAATTCAGTTGGTATGGAATCTATACATTTCAAATTACACAGTCATGATGTCGATAACGCTGATATTTTTATTGTGTTACAAGGATGTCTTTCATGGACTAGGTTAATTTTCTAGAGAATACAACATCCAGGTGGATAAAACAATAGTGTGGCAGGGCATGCTCTTCAAAGTCCCAGTCGCTAAACAAATTAGCAAGTATGCCTGACAGGATCTACAAATTACGTGACATTGTCAAATCTGATAAAGTCCACAGAATGGTAAATTTAATGGTTATTGTTAAAAAATCAAGTGCAGGTGAGCTGCAAATTTGCCTGGACTCTAGAGACCTCAATGAGGCTGTGTAGTAGCAGGTGCACTATCAATTGGCAGCCCTGGAAAGCTGGCTAGGGCAAAATACTTCAGTGCTCTGCATACCAGTTCAGGATATCAGCTAAACAAGGACAGGTCCATGCATACATTTACATTTACTCCACAAGAAAGAGTACTGCTTTACCACTTGCCATTTAGTCTGCACAGAAAGCCTTATAAATGGAAGTAGATGACACATACAGTGTCATCTACAAAAACCATTTGTAGTAATATTAGAGAAAACAATAAAACTGCATGGTGTATGGTCATAAGGGATTTTCCATATTACAGGCCGTCCTTTTAAATGGTTATCATAGGGGATTATCCATATTTCAGGCCTCCCTTTTAAATGGTCACCATAAGCGATTATCCATATTACAGGCCTCCCTTTTGAATGGTCATCATAAGGGATTATCCATATTACAGGCCTCCCTCAAAAGGGATGTTACTTGCCATTATGCCTGCCACCAGATGGGGATGTCACTTGCCCCGCTTCCTGCCCTCAGATGGGGATGTCACTTGCCACTATGCCTGCCACCAGATGGGGATGTCACTTGCCACTATGGAGATGTAGGTGCTCCTTTAGTTGGCTGCTGGGCTGCCTATCAGATCTATCTGATAGGCAAACCCAACAGCCAGCTGAAAAAGTGGGCATAGGTAGGCTGACAACAACTCTGCTGGGCATTATGAGGCAGTGATTTACTGTTGTCAGCCTGCCACAAGAAGTCCTATTTCTAGCAGGATTCCCAGGTAAAAAACTTTGAAACAGATGCATAAAAAATAAATAATTGTTAAAAGGGTAACTCCACTTCCATGGGAAATAAAATAAAATATAGCAGATACAATTGCAACTTAAAGTGGTTGTAAACCCACGTGATCATTTTTCGGCAATCCCCTGTGTTAAATAATGCAGCGTCTCCAGTGTCTGTGCTTTATTAAAAAAAACGCCCCTGTCCCCAGGCTGTGGTCATACAACTGCCTGCGTCTTTTGTCAGACCAGACTAAACCCAGGCCATCACTTTCTTGTCTTACTTCCACTCTTCCTTACAAGCTTGCTTCCAGGCTATGGCTGTGATGTTGGAGGTGTGACAGGAGGTGGAGGAGGAGGAGGAGGAGGATGGTCCAACTCACACCGGTGCGTTTTGGTTGTGAGTTGACCCCTCAACCCCTTATTTAGCGTCGTATACATTATTTTCTCACAGATGAGGTGTTGGCCCTCCTTCATTTCCTGCATTTTGCTGGTAGTCATGCAGCCAAAAGCCTCTTGAGGAGTGGGGGTGGCTCTGAGGGCCGCCTTAGCCTCCCAAATCAGCCCAAACGCTGCCTCCTGCACATTACTCCCCTTCCTGGGCCTTTTGGTTGGAAGGCGGAGGGGAGGGACCTGGGATTCTGTCAGGCTACTGGGCCGGGCCACCTCCTGGCTGCCACATTCCACAGCCTCCTCCTGGCTGAGACTTTCCTGTGTATGAAAAAGGGACATAGTTTTAGTTTTTTGTTCCTCAATCACACACAATTTTCAGCTCATGACTGTTACAAATTGAATGTTAACAAACAGAAAAGCATATTATTCTGACCCCAGCATTTTTCATTCTTGTCCCAAACATTTTTGGCCACTACCGTCTATTGATATGTAAAACACTTTATGAAATCAGCAATTAGTGATCAATAATAAAATCTAGTTAGCATCATTAATTTTACGACAAGAAATATGTAGAACAATGCTATACCTGGCTTAAGCTGGGCTCCTCCACTTCTTCCTGGCTGGAAGGCCCAGGTTGGACGTCGGAAGCCTCAGCTGAGGTGGAAGGAAGAGTGGAAGGAAGGGTTGAGAGGGATTGTCTGACTTCAGTCTGGTCTGACGAAAACCGCAGTCTGTCGTAGTACCACAGCCTGGGGACATAAATGTCATCTGCTGCAGCTCCTGATCTCATGGAATCCCGGACCTTATTGCGCTCCCTATTATAAGTACTCCTCAAACCACCAATTTTGGCTTTTAAATAGGGGATGGTTGCCGTGGGGACCACTGGCTTCACCAACGCCAGCAGTTTCTCCAGTGCTACCTGCCTCTTGTTTATGATTATAATGCAGATGTTTCACCTGCCACAGACAGGGCAGCTCCCTGTACTTGTCTATGAATAGGGGGAGGAAGTTGTGATCATTGAAGCCATCCATTTTCTCTGCAAGACACAACACAAGACAAACCGTAATGTCAGGCTAAGCTCTCCTAATCTTGTCCCAATATAGGCCTCAATCTATAAGCAGTATAGATCACTGATGCCCCAAGTTAAAATTGTACCTCCGTTCGATCGGCGCTTCCGATACTCTTTCCTCAGCTCACAGATCGTACGTACGATGCACGCGTGTTGCGCTTTATATACGCTGCGCATGCAGTTGTCGTGTGATCCTATTATTATTACTTGCATGCTGCTCCATGTGCTTTTTTTTTACTGTTGTACAGTTTAAAATGGCAACTTTCAGGTTCGTGGGCACAGTAACATTGTTCATTCACCAGAACAAACTTTTTAGGGTGTCCCACACAGGTGCTCCAGTGGATACTAGGGGTGTCTCCATGTGTGAAGATACAAAAAAGTGTGTATTCCAGCTTTAGAAAAGGGGAAAAAATGGCTTCAGCTTGGAACTCTGCCAAAACAGACAATTGTAGGACACTTCCAAGCAATGTTTCATATTCCTATTTTTGCCCTCAAATATTTGTCTGCTAAGTATACCTTTTTTTTATTCACATAGGGTAGAAAAGACTCGGGACATCTGGGGACACCAGGGACCCCCAACCTCCTAAAGAAAAGAAAATCCCCACACCACAATCCAATAATGTGGAGGAAGGAGACGTTTATGAAGTGGGTGAAATAGTGACCACAACAGGTGAGTGTCTGAGACCACATCTTCAGGTAATAGATGGATGCCTGCATATTTATAATACATGGTGTGTTTTTTTTCTTTTAGGTGATGTCGATGTTGTGGAAGAAGATTCTCATTTCACAAGTGCAAGTGCACACATCCTCACCGGGGAGATCATGGAGTGCAAGTGTGATTTACAGAAAATCAAAGAAGACATCAATGATGTGGAAAAAAGACTCAAAAACATCATTGATGTTTTAGGCAGAATCTAAAACACACAACAATTTAAAAATTTGTTGATATTTTAATTTTTTAAGAAACTTTTTTGAATTATATAGAAAGCCAAATTTTGAAGTTGCACACAGTGTGTCAACATGTGCTATCTGCCATCACGGGATATCAAGGTACGCGTTTTGTGGGTGCAACCCCTTCCTCACAACTCAAGTAGATGAGAGGAAGGGGTTGCACCTCCAAAACACGTCCATTGATCCCCCGTGATGGGAGCTAGCACATGTTGACATTAGGCATGTGATCAGGAGGGAAATCCCCATTTTGACTCTCAATTTGTGCGCATCTTCAAAATTTGGCTTTCACAGGGGTGAGATCACCCTATTTGATGAAGGCAAGATTAACCCAGTTTGGACATACTAATGTCTGGTATTGCCTTCAATTTATCAAAGTTGACCTTTGTAAGTTCCTGAGTTGTGTATGGTTTTATGCTTTTAAACATGCCTGTTTACCACAAAAAGGCTATTTTGTACTGCCAAACGCAAAAATGTTATTCCAAAAATATGTTGGTTTGTTCAAAAACCCTTTTCTTAATGCACATGCGAATGTGCACAGAGTAAAAATTTAGAAAATCAATGCTCAAAAGCAGTTTTGGTACTAAGTTGGTGTTTACCGTGACAATGGGGGTTATTTACTAAAGGCAAATCCACTTTGCACTCCAAGTGCACTTGGAGTGCAAAGTGGATTTGCCCTTAGTAAATAACTGCCACGGTGCTTTATAATTTGCCACAATCACACCATTTTCGTGACTCCCAAAAATTCATTCATGGTGCTGAAAATTATGAATATTTTTATCATTATTGCATTACATACATTAACAACAAAAACAAGGTGTGTGTGTAGCAGACCCACAACATAATAGTTCTCTGAAGAAGAGATTGTCACCTCACTTATCAAATAAATTAAGTTTGCACTGTTGAAGAAAATTGAAAAAAAAATAGCACATTGGAGAACCTAGGAGACAGCTAAAAGAAACACAAGCAGTAAATCCAAGGAAATATTATTTCAGTTTTTCCCCCAAAAAATGTATTTTTAAAATGTTTAGAGATTCTGTGGCATATCAATGCCCCCCCTACCCGCAAAGTACTCTAGATACTTTTGGAGAACTTCGTGGGTGCTTTGGGGGGGCAAGCCAGGACAGCCAGCTTCAAGAGCCACCAGGGATGTTGTATCCGGTAATAAGCCGGCCTCAGTCTCAACTGAGGCCACAGTTTGCTGCATTTTTGCGCAAAAAGTTATGTAAAATGCAGCATGCAAGAATTATGTGATTGAGTTTATATTCCGCCATATTAATAGCTGTGAGAAATAGGCAGAACCGGCTGGCCATTATTCCAAACGTATTCTTCACCACTCTTCTGGCTCTGGCCAGCCGGTAATTAAAAACGCTCTGGTCCGGGGTGAGGGTCCTCATAGGGAATGGGCGCATAAGATGGTCCTCCAGCGCAAATGCCTTATCCGCGACAAAGACGAACGGGAGTCCCACCACATTGTCTTCCGGAGGTGGCAAGCCCAAGCTGTCATTCTGGAGCCATCTGTAAAACTCCATCTGGGTGATGACTCCACCATCCGACATCAGGCCATTTTTCCCCACATCCACATACAGGAACTCGTAAGTCGCTGACACCACCGCCAACATCACAATGTTTTTAAACACCTTGTAATTATAATAGTATGACATCAAGTTGGGGGATGGAACGATGTGGACGTGTTTCCCATCTATTGCCCCTCCGCAGTTGGGAAAGTCCCACTGCTGGGCAAACTGGGAGGCCACAATCTGCCATTCCTGTGGCATTGAAGGAAACTGTGGAGTCAAACAAGAATAAAAAAATGAGTACTTTTGCACATAACAATGCAAGCAGATTAGACACAAACATTCTTGGCCAACATCAGTATAACATTTATTTTAAGTAGTATTTAAAGACAAAAATATAAGGTCCACTTATCAGATTCCTCACCCCCTCTGATGGCCCATTGTAAAAATTTTAGGGGGGGTATGTTTTGGACAGGTAACCCTCTCCACTTCATTGAGAGCTGAATGCATAAATAATGTGTGTTTCTTTGGCCAGCCCCTCCTTACTTACATTATTGCCAGCCCACTGGACAGGTAAGAAGTGTCATAATACAAAAATATAAATACACTGTACAAATTGAAGCACTTTTTTACATTCTGCAATTACCTATCAAGATAATAGGAGAACAAAACTTTAAACAGTACCATTTGAAAGTATTCAGGCAGGCCCTTTCACTACATGCTCTGGTGAATTCATCCAAAAATATGAACACAAGAGAGGTAGGTATAGTGTGTATGAGTTTGGCATAGTCAGCAGATAGAGGATTGGTATCGGTTGACTTAGCGGTTGGGGGGAGGGAGGGTTCCAAATGAGTTTGGGACCTCTGGGACTCTGCATGAATTTAAAGACACAAATAAAATTTAAACACATTATAGGGGTGTTTAGGGTAAAACACTACTATGGAGCTGACAAAATACATTGTTAAGTGACTAGGCTAGGTGTGTATGGGCCCAGGATAGCATGCTGGGGAGGTTAGTGAAGGCAAATATGCATGAAGGACAAAAAAGGAGCAGTAAAAACTTCCAGCATGCATGAGGACAAAGGGGATATACACAGCATATTACAATCATGGTAATTAGGGAATGATGAAAGAAATACAATACATTAGCAAACATTAAATACATATAATGCGATGTTAAAGGAGAAATCTTACCTTTATATAGTCCTTCTGCAGGACCTGAATGATGGCAGAACAGGTCTCTGGAATAATTATCCCCAGAGCCTAGGGGGAGATGCCTGTCGAGAACTCGATGTCCTACAGACTTCTCCCTGTCACCAAGTATCGCAACGTGGCGACTAGCCTCTCCTCAGGAGTGATGGCTTGCCGCATGCAGGTGTCATGCCTGCTAATATAAGGGGACAGCAAAGCCAACTAACGGTGAAAAATGGGGTCTCTCATCCGGAGATAATTCCTGAAATCATCAAGATTACTCTCATGGATCTCCCGCAATAAAGGCATATGAGAGAATTGGTCACGATGGAGCAACCAATTCTTCGTCCATGAACTCCTCCCCGCCTTGTTCATGGACTGGGCTTGGGTCAAAGTAAGAACCCCAACACCAAGGCCCTGCACAGCAGGAACTCTACGACGAGTAGATAACCGCAACATGGCTTCAAAACGGTCGGCTGGTCAGAATGAACTAACAGAAAGCACTGAAAAACAGAAAGACCTGAGAAGAGCGAGCTGAAAATCAGAAACGAGCGGACAAGAATGCACTGAAAAAACCGATATGAACTGACTACACGCACTGAAAACCAGATACGAACCCACAAGCACAAACTGAAGAGCAGTAACGATCTGAAAAGCACGAGGCTGAAAAGCGCGAATTGTCTCTCAAACTTCTAACACGAGATAAACATGAGATTAGCAGAAAGAGCCCAAAGGGTGGCGCACTTGGTATTGAACTTCCCTTTTATAGTGCCGTCGTACGTGTTGTTCGTCACCGCGTTCTTGACGTTCAGAATTTCCGACAACATTGTGTGACCGTGTGTATGCAAGACAAGTTTGAGCCAATATCCGTGGATTTTGTTGTCGTGTGTACGCGGCATCAGATCGTGGATGCCTGTAGATTTACAGATTTTAGTGTTCGGGTGAACGTCTACTTTAGGAAAAATACAGTTCACCTGCTCTGTAGATAGAAATTCCTCTCTGCTGTCCCACAAACCTTAACCACTTGTCATCCAATTTACCTGTCCATTACCCACTACCTAATGTGTGGATATAGTTATAGATGAAGGGTGATATAGCACAGAGCTATCCTGGCCACCGCAAAAAATTTCAAAACTAGGTTTAAGTAGATTTACCTGTTTTATTATAGATTAAGGATAAAACAAGTCTTATTTATTTTTTGTCCATGCATCCAGATTCTGATTAAAAAAAATTGTATTTTCTCTAAAATACTGTTTAAGTGGACAACATGATTATGTTCATCTCTAATTAGAAACGCACAAATTGATTTTTTTTTTCCACCATAAAACCTTAATTTTATATACTGCTCAATTTATCTGTCTGAAATTACACATTTTACAGAGGGCAGGCATGTCTCCCTATTTTATTACAGTCATAAAATAATTTTTTATTTAGCCGACAAACTAGTATGCGAGAGAGAAGGTGCCCTTACAGGGTTGATTCTGCTGCACAAAAGGACCATAAAGAAAAAAAGAAAAAGAAAATTAGGATTACTTATATGGATAAGGCTTTGAAACATAGTTTACAGCAGGGGCGGACTGACCATTGAGCCACTCGGGCACTGCCCGAGGGCCCTGGGCCACTAGGGGGCCCCATCAGGGTTGCCAGCCTCAGTAAAACCAGGGACAGTATGTACAAATCTGTGTTTTTTTACAACTGTCTGTGTATACATGTATGTGTATACTGTGTGATTGTATACTGTGTGTGTATACTGTGTGGCCCCATAATTTCTTATTGCCTGGGGGCCCCATAATCTCCTATTGCCCGGGGGCCCCATGAGTTATCAGTCCGCCCCTGGTTTACAAGTATAAGGTTATGAAAATTATCTGCTTACCCCTCATTAGAAGCAAGCTAGGAACTACCAACATTTTGTGCATAGTGTGCATAGAAATGTCGTAGCAACCCTCAAGTCCAAATGCTTAATAAAATGGACTATGCAACCAAGGGGCCCAAGTCAGGGGTGTCACGGGCCCACTCATGAAATGAGTGGGACCGTGTGCAAGATAAAAAGTGGACCCAGCGCAGCTGCAAAATGTGAGCGTGGCTTAAAGTGTGTGACATATTGGGCGTGGCTTAAAGGGGTGTGTTTTAATAGAGTCTGAGATTACTTACATGCAAAAATGTGGTAATGTTACATAGGAAATGTACAGTGCAGAGTGAACAGCGGTGGGTAGTATGTCCAGGAGGGGAGTGCGGAGTGTATGGCGGTGGATAGTATGTGTAGGAGAGGAGTGCGGAGTGTATGGAGGTGGGTAGTATGTGCAGAAGAGGAGCACAGAGTGTATGGTGGTGGGTAGTATGTGCAGAAGAAGAGTATGGAGTGTGTATGGTGGTCGGTATTATGTGCAGGAGAGGAGTGCGGAGTGTATGGAGGTGGGTGGTATGTGCAGGAGAGGAGTATGGCATGGGGTGTATGGTGGTGGGTATTATGTTCAGGAGAGGAGTATGGAGTATATGGTGGTGGGTATTATGTGCAGGAAAGGAGTGCGGAGTGTATGGAGGTAGGTAGGATGTGCAGGTGATGAGTGTGGAGAGTACGGCGATGGGTAGCATGTGCAGGATGGTGTCAGTAGGACAGTGTCGGTAGTTTTTTTTTTTTTTTTTTTTTTACAATTTAAATTTTTTTAAAATTCATTTAAAATGCTTTTTGGGGGCCACTGGATGGTCTCAGTAGGACAATGGATGATCTCAGTAGGGCAATGGATGATCTCAGTAGGGCAATGGATGATCTCAGTAGGGCAATGGACAGTGTCAACATTTTTTTTTTTATTTTTTTTTTACAATTTTGTTTTTTACAGTTTTATTATTGTATATTTTCACAATGGTTGGGGAGGGGGATTGACAGTGACAGTGGGGCAGTGGGGCAGTGGATGGTGTCAGCAGTTTTTTTGTTTTTATTATTCTATTATCTATTATTTTTAAAAATTTTGCTTTTTTATTCTTTTTAAATCATTTCAACAGTTTTTTTCACAGTGCTTCTGGGGAAGGGGGTGGGAGCAGGGGCAGTGGATTGCGTCAATAGTTTTTCATTTTTATGTATTTTTTTTTACAATTTAATTTGTGTTTCATTTTTTTCACAATGCTTTTTTTTTTGGGGGGGGTGGGGGGTGGGTTGTGACTGTGGACAGTGTTGGTAAGGCGGGGGGGGGGGGGTGTTAGTAGTTTTTTTAATCTTATATTTTTTTACCCATTTTTATTTTTTTTTACAATTTAAATTTGTTATATTTATTTCAATTTTTTATTTATTTCAGTTTTCTATCAGCCCTATTAGGGGGGGCTTTGGTGACATATCAGGGGACCCCTGACATCCCCCCTTTGATACACAGAAAGGGACTGAGGACAGAGATTCCCCACTCCCTTTCTCTGCAGCCTCAGCATTGAAGATGAATGGACAGGAGATAGTGGCTCCTGTTCATTCATAAACTGACACATCGTAACACACAGTTTACTCTGCTCAGTTATTACAGGACACAGGAGTGATCGCTCTCTATGTCCAAATCAAAAAAGGAACGAGTCAGTAAATAACATATTTACCGGCCCTTTCCTCCGCTCTCTATCCAGACACATCCCCCGCAACAGCCAGCGGGAGAGGAGAGAAGCCGGCTGTGGGGGGAGTGGGTGGAAGAGGAGCACACAGCGAGCCGGAGGAGGAGGACAGGTGGCCAGAGAACATGGGGGCTGGAAGAGGAGGAGGAGGAGGATGTGGCGAACATTGGTGGGATGATCGGTGCGGCCATGCAGCAGGGAGACAGCTGTGGGCACCGATCTCCCTGTATGACATTTCAGCTGACTGCCGTGGGAGCGAGTGGAGGAGAAGCGGCTGTCTGAAAAGCCATGCAGGGAGATCGGTGCTTGCAACTGTCCCACCGCCACATCGATCATCCCTGGCTGTCAAGGGACAATCATCCATGTGTGCAGGGTGGGTCACAGTGGGGCCTCCCCACCTTTGGGGTCCCGTGTGCAGTGAACACCCTGCACACATGGATGATAAGCCACTGGTCCCAGTAGGGTAACCTCTTCCCCCAAGCATAATGCACATTAGCACACCAGGTGGGCCTTAAAGCTGTACACATATATGCTTCAGCAGGCTCCATGGTCATAGTTACATATAGTTACATAGTAGGTGAGGTTGAAAAAAGACACAAGTCCATCAAGTCCAACCTATGTGTGTGATTATGTGTCAGTATTACATTACATATCCCTGTATGTTGCGGTCATTCAGGTGATTATCTAATAGTTTCTTGAAGCTATCAATGCTCCCAGCTGAGAACACCGCCTGTGGAAGGGAATTCCACATCCTTGCCGCTCTTACAGTAAAGAACCCTCTACATAGTTTAAGGTTAAACCTCTTTTCTTCTAATTGTAATGAGTGGCCACGAGTCTTATTAAACTCTCTTCTGCGAAAAAGTTTTATCCCTTTGTGTTTCCAGCACAATGATCAGCTGTCACTGTTGCTACGAAGAGAGGGAGAGCACATTGTGCATGCATAGGTTTTGAGCAAGGGAGAACGCTAGCTCTTGTAATGCTGGGGTAAGTGCTCTTTATATAGTGCATCCTAGTTTCTAGGCAGGATAAGGTTGCTGGCATACAATGGGAATTTTTTAGCCAGGCTTTGGGATGTTGCTTATGGCCTACAGATATGACATTTAAACAAGTTTTTTCCAAGTTGCACAGTGTTTTTTAATTTAATAGGGCCCCTTGACTGCATGGTCAATTGTATTCAAAAGTTGACCCTAGCCTTTAAAACACCAAGCTTTATTTGTATAGCATAGTCTAGATTAACTTTTATATTCAGGGTTTCATGGAACCATGAAGTTAGCTAGAGAATGCTAGGAGTTATTTATGTTAGAAGTAATGGTTTGATTTCTTGCCTGAGTCGGTAGAACTAGTGCAACCTCCCCTCTCTTAGGTAACCCTTGGCACTAAGGATCTTTTTATTTGTCTGTAAGGGGGCATACTTATTAATGACCACTAATATAAGAGCAATTTTTCAGATTGATTCCTGTATTATTACATTTTTAGCAGTGTGTGAAAAGGGGGAATAGACTCAGACATGAAGAATAAAAGATATACATTTATTATTTAACTAATTACATATAGAAAGGCACGCAGATTAAAAAAGAAAACACGTTAGCTTTGATTGAGCCATCTATACACCGAGGAACCCTCGCATATTTGTATTGATTACCAAGGATATATTACCCCATTCAATAATTATGTCACAAGGCTAAAGATGGAGTGGGCATTATCCCTAATAAAGTATAAGGGTGCTCTTACTTTGCCTTAATTAGTGAACCATTATGGAACTTTAGCACTACTCTCCCTGGTTCAACTAGCATGAAGATTTCTTGAGAAGTTTTAACGGTTTCACTTGCATGACAACATCCAACATAACAAGGCAATCTTTCCACTGAATATCAAGATAAAGGATCACGTCCCACTGAACATTAAAAATAATTTTACCATATAGGGAGGTGGGGTGGTTAAAAAATGATCCTCTTTGCATAATAAATACGTTAAGTAGACGACTTCCCTTATTCATTATTATATCTACAACTAACCTTTTACAATAACGCTCCATGAGCTGTATTTAAGCAGGGGTTGCGGGTCAATCGAGTCAATCTATAGTAAAAAGGTTGATAAACGCTAACTTAGAATGTCTCCTTGCCTTTTTGTGGATTGATAGCATTAAGTGTCATGTGTGAACTCAGGAAACTACCTACAAGACTCGGAAGACAGTCTGTGCCTTTGAAATTCTATCACTTGCTGCTGGATACATGGAAAATTGAAAAATTTTGCTATATGGACCAAAAACATCAAAGCGACTTTGTCCTGTGCATTGTAAAAAATGCACAAGCCATAAGTAAAATAAACGATGGCCTCCTACCCTGTTTCACCAAAAATAAGACCTAGCGTGATTGTCGGTAATAGCTGCAATATAAGCTCTACCCCCCAAATAAGCCCTAGTTAAAGTCCTTGTAGGTATTATTTTCAGGGTAGGGCTTATTTTCAGGGAAACAGGGTAGGGCTTATTTGGGGGGTAGGGCTTATATTGCAGCCATAACTGACAATCACGCTAGGTCTTATTTTTGGGGAAACAGGGTACCAAACTCTTTAAACATTGAAGCACAATTATTTATAATGGAAAATAGCTATTTTCTTACTCTAAAAGTCGCTGTAGACTACTGGTCTACTGGGGGTTGTCATTGCTGAGTGTGTTTAGGTATAGGATCAAGGTAGATATCTTGATCATAGCTTTACTAGGGAGTCCTTGATGTGGTAAATTTTATTCACACATGTGTATTGATCAAATTAATAAAACCAAAGGGACAAGAAGCCTTCAGTGGTATAAATAAACACATTTCTATAGCTCCTTCCTAAAGTCTGTGTGTGCAGAAACCAAGTCAGCTGTGCATGCTGGCTTAGACTATGATCTAAGTGGAAGGTATTCCAACTTACTCTTTTAGTGCACTGAAATTCTCAATGGGAGTCTAATTTTACATTTTAAAACCCACTGTTCTGAAGATTCTGCAGTTTATGAGCCGCTATACAAAAACACCCCAAGGGGAGCTGCACTACTGCTGGGTGCTTTCTATGGAACCTAAATTAAATACAATTTCAACAAAAGATTCCAAGTTAGAAATTACTGCACAGCTAAAAGATATACTCGTTTATTAGATCAATAAATCAGTGTTAAAAAACAAACAAACAAAGGGAGTCCTAACCCATAAAACTACTTAAAATTAAATACATTCATATGCATCAAACAGATTTCCCTCCAATAAATGATGTTCACATGACATAGCACAATAAGTTTAAAATACAATGTATAAGAAATTCCTGTTTGGAGTGCCAAATCTGTTTAAGACGGTGAACAAAACAAATATGAATACAATTTGACTGATTGCTAGAAAGAACCAAAGCATTTTAATGTTTGCTCTAAACTTTTTTTGGAAAAGGTTTCATTAGAAAAAAAAAATCAACGCTATTAAAGTGGAAAATGTGTCAGTGGTACTGTATGTATGTAAAGAAGCTACAAATCTGTATGCATGTTTTAGTGTCAGTGTTAGATCTTAAGCATATGTAGCGCACCTTCTTAAGGGGCTGCAGATGGACTTGGATCCCCCACCCTGCAAAGCCAGGCACACTGAACTTTTACAGGCACTTCAGAGACAGAATAGTCAGTGACTTTGTTTTTTTATTTATTGAGGGATAATAACTTGGGATGGGAAATCATAGAATGCTCACTTGACTTCAACAACAAACTTCAGGCACACTCTTCCTACATACAGTCTCTATATATAGTTCCACTCCTTCCTCCACCACTCGCTTGCAGAACCGAACTGGATCACGGTTTGAAGGTCTGACAGTCACTCAGTCAGATTAAAAGCAATGGCTCATTACAGGCAAGAACCCAAGACCCCTTGGTTGTGTAGCAAAAGAGATTACAGTGTCCAACTTGTACTCTTCCTCCTGTGGCTATAGATCCCAGCATGACCTCTTCAGGCAACCCAACCCTTCCAACCCACTTGGCAGCAACTGCCCCTTTACTAGCCCTCCAGGCTAACTTCACCACATTCGGCCAGACTGACACTCCCCAGCCCACCCGGGTGACTCTCAAGAGATCTCCTAGTAGTGCTGACCTGCTCCTGCTGTCCTCCCTCTATGCTCCTGTGCCTCCAGGAAGGGCATAATCCATGTGTTATGGCAGCATCTTTCCACCACCTGAGCCTCGGTCACTCCCCAAGACTAGGCAGCACCCCTAAGGGCCACCAACAGCCTCTTCAGCACCCCATCTTCCACCCAACTGCCCTTGCTGGCATGACTCATGCCTATTTATGAGGTGGCCTGCCACCCCCCTTTAATGAGGATTGGCTGGGGTCCTCATAAATATGCCAAGCAGCACCTCCTAACCTTCACCCACTATGTCTAGAGCATTTTCCAATGTCCTAGTAAACAGGGGGAGGCACCAGAAAGGCTGTGAGGATGAGCCATCCTGCCCCAAATCACTGAACCCTGACCCAGATTCACAGCTTAGGCTTAGCCCTGAGCTAAAGAAATTTGCCTACACTAACACCTAGCACTACAAACCTACACTACTAACTACCACACACTAGAGGGTGCTTCACATACTTGAAGTAAGAATTAAGTAAATAAACTTCTAATGGTGTTTTGTAGCAGGCACCGTCACGTACTTGCATGCTTTGTGTGATTTCAATGTTCAGCTACTAGGTCGGCTCAAATCTTTGGGTTCTATGCTATACACATTTTGAAACAGAGCCTGGCCCTGCTCCCACCTACTCTTCAATTTCAGTGGGTGTTCTCACTGGCTAAAAGCAAAGTGCAGGAGACAGGAGGGGTGGGGCCAGGTTCTGTTTGAACCATGAAACCTGTTTGATATTTGTCTATGCAGTGCTCTGTGATAAAGGGGAACCCAAGGAGGTCAATGTGAAAATAAACTAGACATGCAGGTACCTAAAAGGTGCCTGGTATATTTTCCCAATAATGATTTTGGGTTTGTTTGAAAGAGACATTACATTTAATGAAGGGACGGACTGCACCTAAATGAGGAGGGTGCAGATCTGCTGGGAATGAAGATGGCCAAAAAAGTTAGAGAGGTTTTTAACCACTTGACGACCGCCGCACGACGATATACGTCCACAGAGTGGCACGGGCAGGCAAAAGGACATACATATACGTGCTTGCTTTCCCGCGGGTGGGAGGTCCGATCGGACCCCCCCGGTGCCAGCCGCGGTCGCCTTTGGTCTGGCAGCGATCAGAGATGAGGGGGAGGCCATCCGATCGTGGCACCCCCTCGCGATCGCTCCCAGCCAATGAGATTATTCCCCTGCCTCTGTGTAGTACACAGAGGCAGGGGATGTGACGTCATCTCTCCTCGGCTCGGCAGTTTCCGTTCCGGCGCCGGGGAGAGAAGACATCAATGTGAGTGCACAACACATACACACACAGTAGAACATGCCAGCCACACATTACACCCCCGACCCCCCCCGATCGCCCACCGATCACCCTCCAATCACCCCCCCCCCCCGTCACACTGACACCAAGCAGTTTTTTTTTCTTTTTCTGATTACTGCATTGGTGTCAGTTTGTGACAGTTAGTGTGTTAGGGCAGTGAGTGTTAGCCCCCTTTAGGTCTAGGGTACCCCCCTAACCCCCCCTAATAAAGTTTTAACCCCTTGATCACCCCCTGTCACCAGTGTCACTAAGAGATCATTTTTCTGATCGCTGTATTAGTGGCACTGGTGACGCTAGTTAGGGACGTAAATATTTAGGTTTGCAGTCAGCGTTTTATAGCGACAGGGACCCCCATATACTATCTAATAAATGTTTTAACCCCTTGATTGCCCCCTAGTTAACCCTTTCACCACTGATCACCGTATAACTGTTACGGGTGATGCTGGTTAGTTAGTTTATTTTTTATAGTGTCAGGGCACCCGCCGTTTAATACCGGATAAAGGTTTAGCCCCCTGATCGCCCAGCGGTGATATGGGTCGCCCCAGGCAGCGTCAGATTAGCGCCAGTACCGCTAACACCCACGCACGCAGCAAACGCCTCCCTTAGTGGTATAGTATCTGAACGGATCAATATCTGATCTGATCAGATCTATACTAGCGTCCCCAGCAGTTTAGGGTTCCCAAAAACGCAGTGTTAGCGGGATCAGCCCAGATACCTGCTAGCACCTGCATTTTGCCCCTCAGCCCGGCCCAGCCCACCCAAGTGCAGTATTGATCGATCACTGTCACTTACAAAACACTAAACGCATAACTGCAGCGTTAGCAGAGTCAGGCTTGATCCCTGTGATCGCTAACAGTTTTTTTGGTAGCATTTTGGTGAACTGGCAAGCACCAGTCCCAGGCAGCGTCAGGTTAACGCCAGTACCGCTAACACCCACGCACGAACCGTATACCTCCCTTAGTGGTATGGTATCTGATCGGATCAATATCTGATCCTATCAGATCTATACTAGCGTCCCCAGCAGTTTAGGGTTCCCAAAAACGCAGTGTTAGTGGGATCAGCCCAGATACCTGCTAGCACCTACGTTTTGCCCCTCCGCCCGGCCCAGCCCACCCAAGTGCAGTATCGATCGATCACTGTCACTTACTAAACACATAACTGCAGCATTCGCAGAGTCAGGCCTGATCCCTGCGATCGCTAACAATTTTTTTGGTAGCGTTTTGGTGAACTGGCAAGCACCAGCCCCAGGCAGCGTCAGGTTAGCGCCAGTACCGATAACACCCACGCACGCAGCATACGCCTCCCTTAGTGGTATAGTATCTGAACGGATCAATATCTGATCCGATCAGATCTATACTAGCGTCCCCAGCAGTTTAGGGTTCCCAAAAACGCAGTGTTCGCGGGATCAGCCCAGATACCTGCTAGCACCTGCGTTTTGCCCCTCCGCCCGGCCCAGCCCACCCAAGTGCAGTATCGATCGATCACTGTCACTTACAAAACACTAAACCCATAACTGCAGCGGTCACAGAGTCAGGCCTGATCCCTGCGATCGCTAACAGTTTTTTTGGTAGCGTTTTGGTGAACTGGCAAGCACCAGCGGCCTAGTACACCCCGGTCGTAGTCAAACCAGCACTGCAGTAACACTTGGTGACGTGGCGAGTCCCATAAGTGCAGTTCAAGCTGGTGAGGTGGCAAGCACAAGTAGTGTCCCGCTGCCACCAAGAAGAAGACAAACAGGCCTGTCGTGCCCATAGTGCCCTTCCTGCTGCATTCGCCAATCCTAATTGGGAACCCACCACTTCTGCAGCGCCCGTAACTCCCCCATTCACATCCCCAACCAAATGCAGTCGGCTGCATGAGAGGCATTTTCTTTATGTCCTCCCGAGTACCCCTACCCAGCGAACCCCCCCAAAAAAGATGTCGTGTCTGCAGCAAGCGTGGATATAGGCGTGACACCCGTTATTATTGTCCCTCCTGTCCTGACAATCCTGGCCTTTGCATTGGGGAATGTTTTGAAAGCTACCATTCACTAGTTGAGTATTAGTGTAGGGTACAGCATTGCACAGACTAGGACACGCTTTCACAGGGCCTCCCAAGATGCCATCGCATTTTGAGAGACGCGAACCTGGAACCAGTTACAGTTATAAAAGTTAGTTACAAAAAAAAGTGTAAAAAAAAAATATATATAAAAAAAAAAAAAAATAGTTGTCGTTTTATTGTTCTTTCTCTCTCTATTCTCTCTCTATTGTTCTGCTCTTTTTTACTGTATTCTATTCTGCAATGTTTTATTGTTATTATGTTTTATCATGTTTGCTTTTCAGGTATGCAATTTTTTATACTTTACTGTGTTTTATTGTTAACCATTTTTTTGTCTTCAGGTACGCCATTCACGACTTTGAGTGGTTATACCAGAATGATGCCTGCAGGTTTAGGTATCATCTTGGTATCATTCTTTTCAGCCAGCAGTCGGCTTTCATGTAAAAGCAATCCTAGTGGCTAATTAGCCTCTAGACTAGCTTTTACAAGCAGTGGCAGGGAATGCCCCCCCCCCCCACCGTCTTCCGTGTTTTTCTCTGGCTCACCTGTCTCAACAGGGAACCTGAGAATGCAGCCGGTGATTCAGCCAGCTGACCAGAGACCAGAGTGGCTCCAAACATGTCTATGGACTAAGAAACCGGAAGCTACAAGCATTTCATTACTTAGATTTCGCCAGATGTAAACAGCGCCATTGGGAAATTGGGAAAGCATTTTATCACACCGATCTTGGTGTGGTCAGATGCTTTGAGGGCAGAGGAGAGCTTTGAGGGCAGAGGAGAGACCCCAATTTTTTCAAAAAAGAGTACCTGTCACCACCTATTGCTATCATAGGGGATATTTACATTCCCTGAGATAACAATAAAAATGATTAAAAAAAAATGAAAGGAACAGTTTAAAAATAAGATAAAAAAGAAAAAAAAAAAAAAAAAAAGGACCCCTGTCCCCCCCTGCTCTCACGCAAAGGCGAACGCAAGCGTCGGTCTGGCGTCAAATGTAAACAGCAATTGCACCATGCATGTGAGGTGTCACCGCGAACGTCAGATCGAGGGCAGTAATTTTAGCAGTAGACCTCCTCTGTAAATCTAAAGTGGTAACCTGTAAAGGCTTTTAAAGGCTTTTAAAAATGTATTTAGTTTGTCGCCACTGCACGTTTGTGCGCAATTTTAAAGCATGTCATGTTTGGTAGCCATGTACTCGGCCTAAGATCATCTTTTTTATTTCATCAAACATTTGGGCAATATAGTGGGTTTTAGTGCATTAAAATTTTAAATGTGTTTTTTCCCCAAAAAATGTGTTTGAAAAATCGCTGCGCAAATACTCTGTGAAAAAAAAATGAAACACCCACCATTTTAATCTGTAGGGCATTTGCTTTAAAAAAATATATAATGTTTGGGGGTTCAAAGTAATTTTTTTTTTTCATGTAAACAAAAAGTGTCAGAAAGGGCTTTGTCTTCAAGTGGTTAGAAGAGTGGGTGATGTGTGACATAAGCTTCTAAATGTTGGAAAGTAGACACCCCAAGCAAGTCATGTTGAGTCCATGGAATATTTTATATTGTGACACAAGTTGCGGGAAAGAGACAAATTTTTTTTTTTTTTTTTTTTGCGGTACGGGGATAGCACATGTGTGGGACTTTCCAAAATGACCCCATTTTGGAAAGTAGACACCCCAAGCTATTTGCTGAGAGGTATAGTGAGTATTTTGCAGACCTCACTTTTTGTCACAAAGTTTTGAAAATTAAAAAAAAAAAAAGTTTTGTCTTGTCTTTCTTCATTTTCAAAAACAAATGAGAGCTGCAAAATACTCACCATGTCTTTCAGCAAATAGCTTGGGGTGTCTACTTTCCAAAACGGGGTCATTTGGGGGGGTGTTTGTGCCACCTGGGCATTCCATGGCCTTCGAAACTGTGATTGGCAGTGAAGAGTGAAATTAAAAATTTACACCCTTAGAAATCCTGAAGGAGGTGATTGGTTTTCGGGGCCCCGTACGCAGCTAGGCTCCCAAAAAGTCCCACACATGTGGTATCCCCATACTCAGGAGAAGCAGCTAAATGTATTTTGGGGTGCAATTCCACATATGCCCATGGCCTGTGTGAGTAATATATCATTTAGTGACAACTTTGTGCAAAAAAAAAAAAATTGTCACTTTCCAGCAACTTGTGTCAAAATATAAAATATTCCATGGACTCAACATGCCTTTCAGCAAATAGCTTGGGGTGTCTACTTTCCAAAATGGGGTCATTTGGGGGGGTTTTGTGCCATCTGAGCATTTTATGGCCTTCAAAACTGTGATAGGTAGTGAGGAGTGAAATCAAAAATTGACGCCCTTAAAAATCCTGAAGGCGGTGATTGGTTTTCGGGTCCCCATACGCCGTTAGGCTCCCAAAAAGTCCCACACATGTGGTATCCCCATACTCAGGAGAAACAGCTGAATGTATTTTGGGGTGCAATTCCACATATGCCCATGGCCTGTGTGAGCAATATATCATTTAGTGACAACTTTTTGTAATTTTTTTTTTTTTTTGTCATTATTCAATCACTTGGGACAAAAAAAATAAATATTCAATGGGCTCAACATGCCTCTCAGCAATTTCCTTGGGGTGTCTACTTTCCAAAATGGGGTCATTTGGGGGGGGGGGTTGTACTGCCCTGCCATTTTAGCACCTCAAGAAATGACATAGGCAGTCATAAACTAAAAGCTGTGTAAATTCCAGAAAATGTACCCTAGTTTGTAGACGCTATAACTTTTGCGCAAACCAATAAATATACGCTTATTGACATTTTTTTTACCAAATACCAAATTGGCCGAATACATTTTGGCCTAAATGTATGACTAAAATTGAGTTTATTGGATTTTTTTTATAACAAAAAGTAGAAAATATCATTTTTTTTTTCAAAATTTTCGTTTTTTTTCCGTTTATAGCGCAAAAAATAAAAAACGGCAGAGGTGATCAAATACCATCAATAGAAAGCTCTATTTGTGGGAAGAAAAGGACGCAAATTTCTTTTGGGTAGGAGCGTGGCCTGAAGCTTCATGGAGTGAGGTGTGCGGCGTGAGAGCTCCGGCTACAAACATCCTAAAAACTCATCTTGCGGGGCTAAATCACCCTTAAACTTGGCTCCGGATACCACAAATCACCCAGTCGCCCTCCGTGACCATGTCACCACCCAAACGCAACACCGGGACCCTCGGGAAACTTGACAAGTACAGCCACGAGGAGCGGGAGCTGGTGACTGAAGATGGCGCCCCCTCGACATCAGGGGAAGAGGCCCAGACATCCGGAGACACTGCTCGGTTCCTAGAGGCGGTCTCGGTCTGCCAAACTACCCTCACCTCAAAGATAGAAGAGGTTAAGGTGGATATCTCGCTTATCCGACAAGACATCCACAAGCTCAGGGAGAGAGTGTCTGGGGCGGAGCGCTGGATTGGCCAGGCTGAGGATGAAATCCCGCCACTGCAGGTCAGTGTGGAGAGATTGCAATACCAGCTGAACACAGTCCTCAGTAAACAGGACGAAATGGAGAACAGACTGCGCCGTTGTAATCTCCGCTTTGTGGGACTTCCAGAAAAAGCGGAGGGCTCAAACCCCCCAACGTTCCTGGAGAATCTCCTGATAACTAACTTCGGTAGGGAGGCCTTCTCCTCCACCTTCGTAGTGGAGCGCGCGCACCAGCTGGCGGCGCGGCCACCTGCTCCTGGAGCCCCCCCGCGAACTTTCATCGCGAAATTGTTAAATTTTCGCGACAGGGACACCATCCTGCGCCTTACTCGGGAAAAGGGTAACATTCCGTTTGAAGATGCACACGTGGCGGTCTATCCCGACTTCTCCGCCGAGGTGCAGAAGAAGAGGGCACAATTCTCAAAGGCCAAACGTCAGCTGCGCAATCGCCACCTAGCCTACGCCATGTTGTTTCCAGCGCGCCTCCGAGTGGTCCGGGACGGCAAGGCGCACTTCTTTGAGGATCCCTCGGCGGTGATCTCCTGGCTGGAGGGCTAAGTCGCGTCCACATTGATGATACCAAGAGCTGAACACCGAAATCACCGCTCCTTTGTCCCGCGGTATGCAGAATTCCTCCACCCCGGAGCCATTCACTGCACAAACAGTGAGTTACTCTCTCCACTCCCCCTCCCCCATATCCAGCCCGAACTCCCTGCTAACCCGGTGAATGCCTATACCGCTTGACTACCTGCCTTCCTCTCCCATCCCACATATCCGGCTTATGGCCATTCACCTCTGTTACCCCGTCACATCATTTTTTTTAGCCCCCCTTTTGCTGAAATACATGCCCAGCCGGGCTCAAGTACTCTGCAGCACCCCCCTCAGACGTTCGAATGCTGAATTGTTTAGCATCGCCATGTTGTTCTTCAGTTAACTTTTGTTCGCCCTCAGCGGATTGCGAGGTGGCACCCGTCCTAACCACAAACACGCATCTAAGAATCCTGCTTAAATTGCTACCTGTTTCGGGTGCTCCCCCACAACCGCACAAAGAAAGGTTTCCCTGGCCAGCAACAGCCCCCACAGATGCGGAGGGTTGCCACAAGTTTGCTAAGCCACGCTGGTCCAGAGTTGGCATAGTTCTAGTTGTTTTTTTTGGTTTTGTTTTTGTTATTTTATCTGTTAGAGGTATTGATCTTTTTGCATACGAGCAATGTCTTACATTACATGCCGCAAAGCTCACAACTAATCTAAATATGTCTGTATCCATTGTCCAACCTACAAGTGGGGCCTTCCGTAGATTGGCAGGACCTGCCTCGCGGGTCTGGTCAGCTGGCCTGCGGAACCTCCCCACTGGGACTTATGCGCTGACAACTGTTTATTATTTTATTGTTATGCCCTGTGCGGGTCTGGGTTTTGGTGACTGGGATGGGGGGTCTCCTCCTGCTGGTCCGGTTAGCCATCACATTCCTTTCACATAAATGATGGCCTCTTTAAAAATAGTGACATGGAATGTGAGGGGGCTCCGAGATAGATCCAAACGTCTTGCTGTGCTGTCTCATCTCAAGCGCATGCGCGCAGATGTATCTGTGCTAGTGGAGACCCATATAACGGGGCAGCTTCAAATGGCTCTTAAAAAGCCATGGGTGGGCTGGATCTATCAAGCTCCATTCACCAACAACTCTAGAGGTATCGCTATCCTCATAGCCAAAACGGTTAATTTTCAACTGCACAACTTAAGGTCGGACCGGCAGGGGAGATTCCTATTCTTACATGTAACAGTGGGGGGCCTCGAAACCCTCTTGCTAGCTTTCTATATACCCCCACCCTTTCAATTTACTGCCCTCAGAGAGGGATTGGCTTTCATGTCTGAGCATCCCACGACACCAGCGATCTGGATGGGGGATTTCAACATGGTGATTGACCCCAAACTGGACAGGCTCCATCCATCAGGCACACCACAGAACAGACCGGCTCTCACAAGGTTTGGCAGATTCCTCTCGGAGTTCGCCCTTTCTGACAGCTGGAGACTCAAATATCCCAACACAGCTGTATATTCCTGCTTCACGCCCGCACAAAACGCAATGTCCCGCTTGGACATAATTCTGCTCACCCCCACTCTCATTCCGAATCTCCTTGCAGCGGGGTTCGGCGTGAGAGTTCTCTCAGACCACTCACCCTATTGGATCACCCTTAGGCTACCGTCCTCCGCGCCATCCCACCTCTGGAGGTTGAATCCATTTTGGCTGACAACCCTCAATGACATTGAGATCATACAGCGCGAGTGGTCTCTTTATTTCCAGACCAACCAGGGGTCGGCCTCACCCGGAGCAGTGTGGGAGGCCTTTAAGGCCCATGCCCGCCTGATCCTATCCACACACATCAACAGACACAAAGCCTCCTCTAACGACATTTTGTTACAGGCCGAGGAGCACTTGGGCTCCCTCGAACAGGCTTTCCTGTCAAACCCAACACCCTCCAACTCTGCCCAATTACGCTTGCAATCTAGGCTCACTGATAGCTTACACTTCGAGAAAGCAAAGAAAGGAATCTTCTTTAGAAAACAAAGGATCTTTGAGCATGGTGAGAGGGCTGGGAAACTCTTGGCCTATATGGCTCACTTAGACCACACACCTCCGGTGGTGGTCCGGCTCTGCTCACAGGATGGCACCATGCTCACGGACCCTGAGCAGGTAGCCCACGAATTCAGAAGATTCTACGCTGATCTGTACACTTCCAGGGCTGGCCAGCCTGCGGACGAGCTGCACCTCCTCCTGGATAGAGTAGATTTCCCCTCCCTCTCAAATACCCAGGTAGAGCTTTTGGAGGCACCTATAACCGAAGAGTGCATTAAAGAGGCAATGGCAAACCTCCCATTGTCTAAGGCCCCGGGCTCGGATGGCCACCCCTGGAGTTTTATTCTCAATTCCAAGAGGTCCTCATTCCTAGACTAGAGGCTTTATATTCACACGTATATACGTCAGGGACACTCCCACGCACCATGAGTGAGGCACTGATTGTCCTTATTCCTAAACCTGGCAAAGACCCCCTCCAACCTGAGTCCTACCGCCCGATCTCTCTCCTTCAATTGGATGTGAAAATTCTCGCCAAAATTCTTGCCATGAAACTCAACAAGGTCATCCTTAGCCTCATCCACCCTGACCAAACAGGCTTTATGCCCAATAAGAACACAGCGTTTAACTTGAGAAGGCTATTCACAAATTTGCAAGCTACACACGACGAGACTGGGTCCAGGGTGGTGGTCAGCTTGGACGCCGCCAAGGCGTTTGATTCTGTGGAGTGGGGCTACCTCTGGGAGTGCCTCCATAGATTCGGCTTTGGCCCCAGGTTCATGAAATGGCTCCAGCTTCTCTACCAGGCTCCCACTGCTCGGATCCAGGTCAATGGCAAACTATCCACCCCATTCTCACTGTCCAGGGGAACACGCCAGGGCTGCCCAATATCCCTCATGTTGTATGCCTTAGCTGTCGAGCCATTGGCCATAGCCATTAGAGCGTACTTGGGTATCAAGGGCCTTCGCCGGGGGCAGTTGACTGAGGTGCTCAGTTTATACGCTGATGATATGCTACTTTATTTATCAGACGCTGGCCCCTCACTGGCCTCGGCTCTGCAGCTTATCCAGCAACATGGGACCTTCTCTGGGCTACAAATTAATTGGTCTAAGTCTCAAATACTCCCCATCGATATCTCTGTTCCAACGCACACTCAGATGTCCCTCCCACTGATTAGGACTAGCCAGCTTAAATACCTAGGCATTCAGTGCTCGCGTTCCTTAACCGACTACATACACTTGAACATCGAACCAATGTTTGCATATCTTAAAAACAAAACGCAAATTTGGTCCAGACTCCCACTGGGGGTGATGGGTCGTAACAGCTTGGTGAAGATGATTCTTCTTCCCAAGCTGCTATACCTATTTTGGCAAGCCCCACTGTATGTCCCAGCTCACATTTTCAGATCCCTTGAGTCTATACTAAACACGTTTATATGGGGCACATCCAGACATAAGCTCTCATGGCAAACCCTTAAATGCCCCACCCACCTAGGGGGCACGGCCACCCCTGACCTCACATTTTACTACTTAGCTTCACAGCTGTCCCATTTCTACTACTTCAACAAGCACGACAGACTCCGATACACCATCCTGGTATGCACACACGCCTCTGACGTGGTGGCTCACCCCTTCCAGATACTTTTTTGCAAACACAGGGGTATATCTGGCTCTGTGGGTGGGAACCGGCTGATACAGCACCATAGCAAGGTCTGGCATCGCGCACTTACTATCATAGGCGCCCCTCCTGTTCACGCTCATACTCCATTATGGGATAATCCTCAGCTCCCTGAACTATTGACCATCCCAGACTTTAAACTATGGATCATCTATAAAGTCATATACCTCTACCAGGTCATAGCGGGGGGGGGGGGGTCAAGTCCTTTCAGACCTTAAAGGATGAATTCGCCCTTCCCAACCACATGTTTTTTAGATATCTTCAGATCCGCCATGCCCTCCAGTCCCAATTCAACAACAATATCCCCGCTTTAGAAGTGGTGACTGTCACAGACCTTCTCTTAGGCGACGACCCAAAAAAGCTGATCTCCACCCTATATAATTTTCTTATTTTACCTGCTGCCACTAACCACACACAAAACCTAAGGGTTAAATGGGAGGCTGACACCGGGGCCTTGGATGACGACCAGTGGGGGGACATACTTGGGACTAGTACTAAAGTATCCCTGAAACTATCAGACCGCCTCGCCCACTTATACATTCTCCACAGATCTTATCTCACCCCTGCACGCGTCCGCAAGTACAGGCCGGACGCCCCTTCAGCCTGCCCACGTTGCGGTGACACCTCAAGCACCTTCTACCACCTAATATGGTCTTGTCCAATCATTCAAAATTACTGGCTACAAATAGTCAAATTTCTCCATGATCAAATGGGCTCTCCTCTGACGCTGTGCCCTCGCCAGTGTTTACTGGGTCTGCTCACAGTCTCGGAGGAAGAGAAATACCTATCTATATTTATGCAGGAGACCCTGTTCATAGCCAGATTGCAGATTGCCCAACTGTGGCTTCGGCCTAACCCCCCAACATTACAGCAGTGGAAGAGGGCGGTGAACCTCACCCTGCCGTATAAAAAAGTTTTGTACTCTCACCGTGGTTGTCCCACCAAGTACCACAAAATATGGGATAGATGGTTAAACGAAGCCTCTACATGCACAGACTAGCAATCTATAACATTACCACGGTTGGTGGTACAGTGTCATCTATCTTCACTTATTACCAAATTCCTAGTAGTTTAATTAAGTTGTGCACCTAGATACCGGCTTATAATCGCTTGTCAAAATTTTCCATGCGGAAGTCAATGCCTCTGAATCCAGAAAATGCTGTATATTGTTAATTATCACCTGCAATATGTACTGAATTTTATGCTCAATAAACTTTGTTCTTGATTAAAAAAAAAATTTCTTTTGGGTACAGCATTGCATGACCACGCAATTAGCAGTTGAAGCGACGCAGTGCCAAATTGGAAAAAGTCCTCTGGTCCTTAGGCAGCATAATGGTCCGGGGCTGAAGTGGTTAAACTAGGCAATGGGGGAGGAGGGTCCAGAGGTAGAGATAGTCAGTGCGGAAGATAATCCAGAGGGTAGTATTGGGGGCATTAGTGGTAGGTTGACCAAAGCACAAAAACACAAGGTAAGTATAGTAGCAAGTCCTAGTTGCAATCTAAAAACACCCAATACAAGGACAATATGTGACCGGTCTAAACTATGTGGCATGTTCACCAATGTCAGGAGCATGGCGGACAAGATGGGTGAACTAGAGATACTGTTGTACGAGGAGGATTTGGATTTTGTGGGAATTTCAGAGACCTGGTTCAACAGCTCTCATGATTGGCTGGCAAACATTCAAGGGTATACACTTTACTGCGAGGATAGAGAGGGTAAAAAATGGGGAGGGGTATGCCTATATATCAAGAATAATGTACAAGTGAATGTGAGAGATGACATTACTGAGGGAGCTAGGGAGGAGGTGGAATCCTTATGGGTAGAGCTCCAAAGGGATGAAGCCAAGGGGAAAATAATACTGGGAGTATGCTATAGGCCCCCTAACCTGAGAGAGGAAGTGGAGACAGATCTCCTATCACAATTTGGATTAGCAGCAAGGATGGGAAGTGTTATCACAATGGGGGATTTTAATTATCCAGACATAGACTGGGCGGAGGGAACTGCGCATTCATTTAAGGCTCGCCAGTTCCTTAATGTCTTGCAGGACAATTTTATGGGTCAGATGGTAGACGCACCAACTAGAAATAAAACATTACTGGATCTACTGATTACCAACAATACAGACCTGATCACGGATGTGGAAATACGGGGCAATTTAGGTAACAGCGACCACAGGTCAATTAGTTTCAGTATAAATCACAAAAATAGGAAACATAAAGGGAATACAAAGACGCTGAATTTCAAAAGAGCCAACCTCCCCAAACTACAAACCTTGCTAAAAGGCATAGATTGGGATAAAATATTAGGAACAAAGAATACGGAGGAGAGATGGGTTTGCTTTAAGAGTACATTAAATAATGGCATTAGCCAATGTATCCCATTGGGTAATAAATTTAAAAGAGCGAACAAAAGTCCTGGATGGCCTAACTCCAATGTAAAAATGCATATAAAAGCAAAGGAGAAGGCCTTCAAAAAAATACAAGGTTGAGGGATCAGCCTCAGCATTCAGACTTTATAAATAATGCAACAAGAAATGTAAGGGTGCAATTAGGACGGCTAAGATAGAACATGAAAGACACATAGCGGAGGAGAGCAAAAAAAATCCCAAGAAATTCTTTAAGTATGTAAACAGTAAAAAAGGGAGGACAGACGATATTGGCCTCATAAAGAATGAGGAAGGACATCTGGTTACAAAGGATGGGGAGATGGCGACGGTATTGAATTTATTCTTCTCCTCAGTCTTCACAAGTGAATCGGGGGGCTTCAGTAACCAAAACTGCAGTGTTTATCCTTATGACACAACACAGGAAGCACCTCCATGGTTAACAGAGGACAGAATTAAAATTAGACTTGAGAAACTTAACATTAATAAATCAGCGGGACCAGATGGCTTGCATCCGAGGGTACTTAGGGAACTCAGTCAAGTGATTGCCAGACCATTGTTTCTAATTTTTACACAGTCTACTAACTGGAATGGTACCAGCTGATTGGAAAAAAGCCAATGTAGCACCAATATTTAAAAAGGGCCCAAAATACATCCCTGGGAATTACAGACCAGTTAGCCTAACATCAATAGTATGTAAACTCTTGGAGGGGATGATAAGGGACTATATATAAGATTTTAGTAATGAGAACGGTATCATTAGCAGTAATCAGCATGGATTCATGAAGAATCGTTCTTGCCAAACCAATCTACTAACCTTCTATGAGGAGGTGAGTTGCCATCTAGATAAAGGAAGGCCTGTAGACGTGGTGTATCTGGATTTTGCAAAAGCATTTGACACAGTTCCCCATAAACGTTTACTGTACAAAATAAGGTCCGTTGGCATGGACCAAATTGTGAGTACATGGATTGAAAACTGGCTACAGGGGCAAGTTCAGAGGGTGGTGATAAATAAGTACTCAGAATGGTCAGGGGTGGGTAGTGGGGTTCCCCAGGGTTCTGTGCTGGGACCAATCCTATTTAATTTGTTCATAAACGACCTGGAGGATGGGATAAACAGTTCAATCTCTGTATTTGCAGACGACACTAAGCTAAGCAGGGCAATAATTTCTCTGCAGGATGTGGAAACCTTGCAAAAAGATCTGAACAAATGAATGGGGTGGGCAACTACATGGCAGATGAGGTTCAATGTAGAAAAATGTAAAATAATGCATTTGGGTGGCAAAAATATGAATGCAATCTATATACTGGGGGGAGAACCTCTGGAGGAATCTAGGATAGAAAAGGACTTGGGGGTCCTAGTAGATGATAGGCTCAGCAATGGCATGCAATGCCAAGCTGCTGCTAACAAAGCAAACAGAATATTGGCAGGCATTAAAAAGGGGATCAATTCCAGAGATAAAACGATAATTCTCCCACTCTACAAGACTCTGGTCCGGCCGCACCTAGAGTATGCTGTCCAGTTCTGGGCACCAGTCCTCAGGAAGGATGTACTGAAAATGGAGCGAGTACAAAGAAGGGCAACAAAGCTAATAAAAGGTCTGGAGGATCTTAGTTATGAGGAAAAGTTGCGAGCACTGAACTTATTCTCTCTGGAGAAGGGACGCTTGAGAGGGGATATGATTTCAATATACAAATACCGTACTGGTGACCCTACAATAGAAATAAAACTTTTCGCTGAAGAGAGTTTAACAAGACTCGTGGCCACTCATTAAAATTAGAAGAAAAGGTTTAACCTTAAACTTTAGAGGGTTCTTTACTGTAAGAGCGGCAAGAATGTGGAATTCCCTTCCACAGGGGGTGGTCTCAGTGGGGAGCATCGATAGCTTCAAGAAACTATTAGATAAGCACCTGAATGACCGCAACATACAGGGATATACAATGTAATACTGACACATAATCACACATAGGTTGGACTTGATGGACTTGTGTCTTTTTTCAACCTCGCCTACTAGGTAACTGTGTCACCAATTGTCAAGACCCAGAAAGTGGGGAGATGGTCCTTAAATATGGTGGAGCCTGGCCATGTAGAGAGAGATTCCAGGATTCAGAGCCCTGGAGGAGACCCCTGTCCTGAGGGGCTCTGCCTTCAGGCAGAAGGTGCCAGAGAGAGAGAGAGAGAGAGAGAGAAGTCAGAAGGAAGGAAGCAGAGTGGAATCCTCACCCCCCTTCAGCCTCAGCCACGCTTGGCTGAGACATTCTGGAAGCACATGGAACCTGTTCAGTGGGAGGCCTGACCAGAAGTTACCATCTCTGCTACACTAGGGACTAAATGAGTAACCTCTGTTTTATTGCCCACAGCCTATAGGGGAAGGCAGCCAGGTGCAATACCAAGCTAGCCATTCAGGAGGGACAGCTATTGTCAAACCTTCACACCCTGCTTGGGAAGATTTGTTGTTGAAATACCAGTGCTGGGATTAGTGCTTTTGGATGGTTGCCAGTCTGTTTGGAAGTAGTCTCCTATAGGAAAATTCTGGAGTTGGACCAAGAAGACAGTAGATGTCTGCAGATGCTGCAGATGTCCCTAAATGTTCTTTTTTTTCTAAGTCAGTTCCGGGCATCCCTTACCTCTCTATACCCTATCCAAGTTGGTTACCCCAATAAAAACCAAAACAAAGCCCTTGGACTGGTTTACTGACCTTGTGTGTCTGCCGAAAATGCATGTTGCTTGGCTGTGCAAAAGAAGGGGGACCCAAAATCCAGCGACCCTTAAGGGGGTAGCGCTACACAAATTACACAGTTTCTATGGTTACGTGGTAATTAGATTAAGCAAGCTATTTTCAATTAGCCATACAGCATGTGTATATTTTAAAGTAAGAAATTTGTAAGTTCTGTATATAATTGTATTCTATTTTGTATGTATTGCACACTGCCCTCACTGTGCACACGGCACTAATAATGTTTTCCGTACATGTTTAGATTCTTTTGAGTCCTGATTAGAATTAGTAACGCCCCTTGTTACCATAAACGTACAATTGTAATATTAATGTGATACCTACGTAATCATGTGTATAAAAACCTTCAACTGCGTCATAATGAACAGAACAGTTAATTGAAAAGATGCTGAGCGTATCTTTTGTCTCTGTTCCCTACTGCAGTAGTTATTAATTTGGAACCACTAATCAATATGAGGATAGGAGTCAAGTGACGAGCCAGCCAGGACGGGCTTTGCAGATGACCCTGAGAATCCGAAATGGGGAGCTTGTGACGATCCCGGAATTTCTGATAATCAGCCGGCTGGGGTAAGCCTTTTGCTTACATTTGAGTTATCAGACTTCCTTGATCGGTAAGGCATTTTTGGGACAAAGGGTACCTATTTTACTCCCCTTAATCGAACTGTATTGATTGGTGGTTATATGTTATGTTGTCACTGTCTACTGTCCATCAGAGTGTTATAGATAAGAAAGGGAAGAATAGTGCTGTTCACAGGTATATATGTAGTACATCTGCTAGATAAAGTAGTTTAGAGGCAAGAGGGTATAGGCACAAGTAGAGAAGACCGGCCAGTCATTATGGGCATTAAATTAAATAAGGGAATGAAGGGTAAGAGACCCTCAAAAATGCCCAGAGCAAGAGGAGCGCTATATATGAAACGAAGGTGTGGTTCCGCCTACACTGAGCCCCTAGATTAATGGTTAAAGTGGACAGGGATCCACAATGTTTAACTGGGTTACCAAAGTCCACAGGGACTAAGAATCATGCAGAGTAAACAGCTAGAGAAACAGCTCTCTATGTGAGCAGGATGGATCAAAACATTTATAACAAAATATGCCGGGTTAAAAAATCTAATGATAAACAATGTGATCACAGTTCTTTTTTAATCTGTTTTCAAAACATGGTAAAATGAAGGTTACATTTAACCATGTATTACACAAATTGAATATCCTTTAATAGTGGAAACAGAGCATTTAAAAAAGGGAAATTACCGTATATACTCGAGTATAAGTCGAGGCCCGTAATTTACCACAAAAACTGGGAAAAATGTATTGACCCGAGTATAAGACGAGGGTGAGAAATGCAGAGGGTCAACAATGCCCATCTGCAGGTGCCTGCCTCCCTGTGTCCTGTGCAGCCTACCTGTACCCTGTACATGTGTATGTGTCCTGTACATGTGTATGTGTCCTGTACATGTGTGTCCTGTACATGTGTGTCCTGTGTCCCTGTGTACATGTGTCCTGTACATGTCCTGTGTGCATGTGTCCTGTGTGCATGTGCAGCCTACCTGTGGCGATCTCCATCCTCCCTGTGGCGATCTCATCCTCAAACGGCGGCCGGCGTGTGATTATAGTGTTCGGCGGCCATTCCACAGTTCAAAAGCCGCGCCTCCTCCTCGTCTGTGATAGGCTGACCGCTGACTGCCTATCACGGACATTCACTCATTCTCATACCACAGACGAGGATGAGAGAATGTCCGTGATAGGCTGTACACTGACAGCTGTTCAGCCTATCACAGACGAGCAGGAGGTGCAGCTTTTGAAAGCTGCAATAGCCGCCGAACACTATCATCACACGCCGGCTGCCATCTGCCTGCATGACACGCTGATCACGCAGACAGATGGTGGTGACTCGAGTATAAGTCGAAGGGGAAACTTTCAGCCCAAAAAAAAGGGCTGAAAAATTCGACTTATACTCGGGTATATACGGTAAGTAAAATTAAGTAATAATGAGTATTAATTTCTAATATGAGTTTAACAATTTTATTATTAATATAGATATATTGAAACTGGTTTAGAAAACCTTTGGTTGGAAATGAAATTCAGGTTAATGGGGAAGTTTGTAAAGAATGGGATTAGTTTAAATTAAGATAACAATTTTGTCATTTTACATTTATACAATAAGGCCTTATTGAGAGAAAAAAAAAAGATTAAAGCGGGGGTTCACCCACACCGCCAAAAAAAAAAAATATTAAAAGCCAGCAGCTACAAATACTGCAGCTGCTGACTTTTAATACATTGCCACTTACCTGTCCCGGGGTCCAGCGATGTCGGCAGGGGACGCCGAGAACCCGCTCAGTTCTCGGCAGCTGCCGCCACCATCCTAGGTGAGGGAATCAGGAAGTGAAGCGTTGCGGCTTCACTTCCCGGTTCCCTACTGCACATGCGCGAGTCGCGCTGCGCGTCCCGAGTGGTCCCCGCTCTCTGCTGGGAGCTGTGTGTTCCCAGCAGACAGCGCGGTTGGGACGGGAAGAGGCATAGACTTTGACAGGTATCTGCACCCCCCTCCCCCCTGAAAGGTGCCAAATGTGTCACCAGAGGGGGGGAGGGTTCCGAAAAGCGGAAGTTCCATTTTTGTGTGGAACTCCGCTTTAAGGTGAGGTTGTTATTTGAAATAAAGCTGCCATAATATTTAACAAAGCCAAGATGGATGGGATACGCAAGACGTTTTTCTACAAAAAAAATGAAATTTTAGGGTCTGATAATAACTTGATGTGCGGGCCATGATGTGAGAATAATAATAAATAAAATTTAAATATAACAGACCCATCACATCAAGTCCACACCCTGTTAGGATAGATGCCACCTGCAGCCAGTTATTTTATAGTTTTTGATGTGGCTGAGTGCTTTCTGGTCCATCATACAGATTGTTGGTTTGTTTTTATTTATTTTTATTTTTGAAACTCAAAGCAGAATGTGTGGATTGTGAAATGATGTGCCCCTTTTCCTTGTAAGTGCCGTGGTATAAGCAGAAGAATATTTTGGATTTATGGACATCTCTGCATGACCGCAGGGTATTGTTATCATTTATTATAATATTGCCAGGAAAAAGTTGTCTTTCTGAAACATGAAACTGGAGTTCTTACACAAACAGCATGATAGAAAACAAGCCATTGTAATATATTTATGTAAGCTGGACCCAGTAATGAAGGGTTCACCCCGATATATCAGAGCTGTAGCTTTATGCAAAGGTGCTATTAGACAAAGTTACAGACAATATTTTGGTCAAATATTTAATTTTTAATGGTCCCACATTCTGCGCAGCAAATATACAGCTAACTAAATGTTTGTCTAATGAAAGGTTCAAAATATGAATTTGTTTTGTTTGTTTATGTACAAATCTAACAATGAAAATTGCGTACATTTGAATCCAGTCACCTTATTGCCTCTATTGGAGGAGGCTGGAGACAAAGGAAAAACCACATGTGTTAAATTGATGTAAGAATCAGCTGCTGTGAGCCCAGTGCAGGACACACTCCCTGAAGACCCAGATATTACATTTTTTGTAGATTTGATCCCAGTTTTATACTGAGGATGGCAATACCCATACTGAGTATGCAGTTTATCACCCAGAAGAATACTCTGTATTCAAAGTCATTGGATCCTTTTTCCCCAGCTCAAGAAGCAGAGCTCCATGTTTTAGCAAAGCCTGAGAGTTATAAAAAGAGTGTATATTCATATAGATGGTCGAGATATAGAGAGCTTTTGGTTCCATTTGAAAGAGAAGTTTGTTTTTACTTTGACAGGTAAACCAATAAAGCATGCCAAGTTAATTGATTGGCTGTTTTCAGCCTTCCAGCTTCTTGCTGAGGTGGCCATATTAACTTTAAAAACTCACACATGGAAGCAGACCAGGCGACTAAGGATGCTGCATTACAGCCCCAGACACTTGCTGGGTCTGTACAACTCACAGATTCCACCCTAGTTCTGGCCCAGTATAGCTGGGATTAATAATTCAACTTTAAGGACCCCAGAACGAGAAGAACAAGTGGTTCACAGGGGGTAACTTCTTATGAAACAGGACTTTGGAAAAGGTGATCATTTATGTCTGCCAATCACTCTTTTCCCTCCAGCTTAACACATGGACTGTGTCATCAGTCACAAGCAGTTATGGCTGCCTTAGTAAATGAGCGTGGGTAAGAGCCAGGGTTCACCACAGTTGTTTTTATAACATACCATTTCTTGTTTTACCTGTTACCAAAGGTGTTACCAAAAGCTGAACATCCCTTCCAGAGATTACAAAAAGATATATCCAGATGCCCAAGTGAGGATCTTACGCGTATGCATTTTGTCTGTATATGGACATGTTTTCTGGATGTCCAGTGGCAAATGCTACTGCAAAGCCTACAGTAAAAAGTGTTATCAGAAGTACCGTATTTATCTGCATATAACACGCACTTTTTTCCCCTGAAAATCAGGGGGAAATCGTGGGTGCGTGTTATAGGCCGATCCCCCCCCCAATTGTGTGTGATCGGAGCGATCGCGGCAGTTGCCGCGATCGCCGCCGACATACACAGCCATGTGGAAATTCAAATACGGCGCCGAGACTGCAGGGACTCGGCGGAGCGGAGCTACACATAGCCGAGAGTCCTCGGCTTTTCTCGGCGCCGCGTACAGTCCCGCCCATAGGGCGGAACTGGGCGGGACTGTAAGCGGCGCCGAGGAAACCCGAGGACTCTCGGCTATGGGTATCGGCGCTCCGCCGAGTCCCTGCAGTCTCGGCGCCATATTTAAATTTACACAGGGCTGTGTATGACGGCAGGGATCGCGGCGATCCCACAAAGCTGCACGGGGGGGGGGGCAAGGCTGCACGGGGGGGCAAGGCTGCACGGGGGCAAGGCTGCACGGGGGCAAAGCTGCACTGGGGACAAGGCTGCACTGGGGCAAGGCTGCATGGGGGCAAAGCTGCACTGGGGACAAGGCTGCACTGGGGACAAGGCTGCACTGGGGCAAGGCTGCATGGGGGCAAAGCTGCACTGGGGCAAGGCTGCACTGGAGAAAGGCTGCACTGACATGGCTGCACTGACAAGGCTGCACTGACATGGCTGCACTGACAAGGCTGCACTGGGGCAAAGCTGCACTGACAAGGCTGCAATGGACACTGATAACGCTGCATTGATAGGCTTTTTAATGTAAGTTTTTCTTCCTTAAACTTTACTCCTAAAAGTTTTTTTCCTTAAAATTCCCTCCTTAACTTGGGTGCGTGTTATACGCCGGCGCGTGTTATACGCCGATAAATACGGTAGTTTGTAAGTCAAGAGTGCAGAATCTATAGAGAGTAACAGAGGAAATAATTTTTATAGAAGAGTCCTTACTAGAAGTTTTGAGGTTTTATTTTTACACCCCCTACAGTCTACAATGTAGCGGACAAAGTAGTGTAAGAAACTAGAAAACTTTTGCCTGAATGTTTTCTTATATTTTATCAAGCCCCTAAGGGGATGTTGGACTCTCTCTCCCTATAGGATTTGGTTTAGGAGTGTGTTACTCACTTGCTTATATTTTGTCTCAGCAGCTGAAGTCCTCCATACGGATCTCACAGAGAATGTTGCTGATCTTTTAAGGTTTTTTTGACAAACTCATTTATGTTTTTTCTCCCCAATTCCAGATCCTAAAAGTTTGGAAGGATCTAAAACTAAAGCCAGGTGACTTATGGATTGTTAAGAGACATATATACCCATGCCTCCATTCAGAGACCATAAAATGTCCTGGTCTATATATATATATATATATATATATATATATATATATATATACACATACATATACATACATATACACACACTCACATATATACATACATAGTCTACACTGTTAAAATGTCTGCCCACTCCAACACTCCAAATCTGTCGGGCATCTCCTGTGCACAGCCCTCTTCAGGTCACCCCACAGATTTTCAATTAGATTCAGGTCTGGGCTCTGGCTGGGCCATTACAAAATTTTAATCTTCTTCTGGTAAAGCCATTCCTTTTTTGATTTGGATGTATGCTTTGGGTCGTTGTCATGCTGAAAAATGAAGTTCCTCTTCATGTTCAGCTTTCTAGCAGAAGCCTGAAGGTTTTATGCTAATATTGACTGGTATTTGGAACTGTTCATAATTCCCTCTACCTCGACTAAGGCCCCCATTCCAGCTGAAGAAAAACAGCCCCAAAGCATGCTGCTACCATGACCGTGCTTCACTGTGGGTATGGTGTTCTTTTGGTGATGTGCAGTGTTGTTTGTGCACCAAATATATCTTTTGGAATTATAGCAAAAAAGTTAAACCTTAGTTTCATCAGACCATAACACAGTTTCCCACATGCTTTTGGGAGACTTCAGATTGCAGATTGCAGTGTTTTTGCAGAATTTAGCCTGGCTTGGATGTTTTTCTTCTTAAGAAAAGGCTTCCGTCTTGCCACTGTACCCCATAGCCCAGACATATGAAGAATATGGGAGATTGTTGTCATATGTACCACACAGCCAGTACTTGCCAGATATTCCTGTAGCTCCTTTAATTTTGCCTATTGGCAGCCTCCCTGACTAGTTTTCTTCTCATCTTTTCAAAACTTTTGGAGGGATGTCCAGTTCTTGGTAATGTCACTGTTGTGCATCATTTTCTCCATTGATGGTGACTGTCTTCACTGTGTTCCATGGTATATCTAATGCCTTGGAAATTCTTTTGTACCCTTCTCCTAAATGATACCTTTTAACAATGAGATACCTCTGATGCTTTGGAAGCTCTTTGCGGACCATGGCTTTTTGCTGTAAGATGCGACTAAGAAAACGTCAGGAAAGACCTACTAGAACAGCTGAACTTTATTTGGGGTTAATCAGAGGCACTTTAAATGATGGCAGGTGTGTACTGACTCCTATTTAACATGAGTTTGAATGTGATTGCTTAATTCTGAACACAGCTACATCCCCAGTTATAAGAGTGTCAGATTTCAGTTTGCCTTTCAATTGAATTAAAGGTGGAAAAAGTTCTGTAATTATTCATCTTTGTCCAATTTTTTTACATCACAGAAACCTGTCATTTTAACAGGGGTGTGTGGACTTTTTATATCCATTGTGTATATAATTGATTGCTTCATCCTCCAGCCCACCGATGATGGTGCCAGATCTTGGGCAAAAAAGCCACCCCCAAAGATCTTGCAGTTTACAAACAAGATGTAGTTGGAAGGTGATTTAGATTCCCAAGGGACAACTGTGAGGCCAGAGCTACATTGCCAGTGCCCACAAATATCAGTAAATACAACAAAATAAATTAAACAGATAAATCTTTTATCTGACATGACTTGATGCTTGTAGATTGGAATGCAGAGCTGCATGTACCTGGGCTTTTTATGCTTGGTGGCCTAAGGTCCACTAAAAGGGATAAGATGGCAACGCTAATTGCACAAAAAAAAAAAAAAAAAACTGCATTTTTTCTAAAAAGCTACAATTAATTTACTGCAGCAGCATCTGCATTAAAATCCCTCTTTTAAGGCTACCTTTTATAATGAGAAGTCCTGTTTTCTGCAATACTGCCTGTGGCCCTTTGGTCCAGATCTGCTCCCAGGAGGCCGGTTGCTTATTCAGCTCAACAAATAGTAGGTGTCCAAATAGCACTTTATAGTGGTGGCCGGGACAGCATTTTTTACAGTAAAGATAAATGCAAACACATGACTAGGCCATGCTGCTGAAATTGGATTTATCAACAGTAAGGGACATAGGTTGGACTTGATGGATTTTTGTCTTTTTTCAATCTCACCTACTATAACTATGTAAGGGTAACCCTTAATATTAGCATAGAGAGGCACAAATGCCTTATATTTACTGAAAGTTTAAATTACGATAAATCTTTGGAAAGGAATTTTAGCTGTACATTTGGGCTCCGTTGTAAATCATTTGCAAGCTGGTTAGAGAATAGTGCTATTGATGTAGTTGTAGATGTTGCAGTGTGAAAACATCAAACATTAACAAAGTATTTTTGCTCTACAGCCATTATATTCCTGTAAATATTCCAAACCATGATACATTCCTAAAAATAATAAAATAAAAAAATGAAAAAAAAAAATCAATCTTGCCTAAACATTTTGCCATGTTAACTGTTCAAACAAACTTTTGCCTATCTTCACATCTAAAAAATGAGGAGGTGGCAGGGCTAGTTTTGACTTTTACAGAAAAAGTCAAAATTTGCATGTACCTTCAAGCGTATGTTTATTAACCCTTAGATTGTTTTGACAAGCAGTTTTCACTGATGTATTTTCCCATTATATGTTCTGTTTGAGGAAGCCAGATTTGTAACAGGTCTGCTTTATATATTATATGTTTTTATGCCATGTCTGGCGAGCAGAGGTCCTATGTCATTATATTACCTCTTGCCCTTTTATACACCCAATATCTAAATTGTTCTCCTGCAGTTAAACACACCAATCTTCGTCCCCTGTCCAACTTTTATCCCACACAATCCAAAAACTCATGCCTTGAAACATTTTACCGCATGGTATACTCTGAATTATTGATGATGTGCCAACAGCAACACAACCCCTATAAAAATCACAACTTAACATACCCAGAAAGATTAGCCCTCAATTTATTGAAAACCAATGGGAACGTTATCATTAAATCAGCAGATAAGGGCGGTAGACTACATCAAAGAGGCCAGTAGACTACTCGGAGACTCACAAACCTATACAAAATTGCAAGAGGACCCCCTACCAAGTTTCATCATTGATGCTAAAATTTTAGTTAACCAAGCTACCAAAGATAATGTAATTACCAAAAACGAAGCTTCATTTTTGGTCAAAAAATACCATCAAACTCTGTATTTCTATAATTTGCCAAAAGTTCATAAAAGCACTACCAACCCCCCCGGCAGACCCATAGTTGCCTCTATGAACAGTATTACTAGTGGTTTTTCCCAGTATGTAGACCTTTTTCTACAACCTTTTGTTTCCAATTTGTTATTTAAGAACCGTCAAAAGACGAGAAGCGTCACACAGCGGGAGCCTTCCATCATGAATGCAGGGTGGCCCGAGAAGAAGAAGGGAAGAAGACGCCGCGGAGGAAGATGCCGGACGAGAACATCGGAGGAAGAACCAGAAGAAGATGGAGGAAGAAACCGAAGGAAGGTAGAAGAAAGAAGATAGCAGAAAGAATACTTTAAATAAAGGAATTGTCAAAAACTGTCTTTTGTAATTTTTAGCATTTTTGACAGTTTTTTTGTGAATTGGTAGGGGTACTTTTGTACCCCCTTACCATTTCACACGGGGGGGGCAGGATCTGGGGGTCCCCTTGTTAAAGGGGGCTTCCAGATTCTGATAAGCCCCCCGCCTGCAGACCCCCACAACCACCGGGCAAGGGTTGTGGGGGGGTAGCCCCTTGTCCCAATCAACATGGGGACAAGGTGCTTTGGGGGGCTACCCCAAAGCACCCTCCCAATGTTGAGGGCATGTGGCCTGGTACGGTTCAGGAGGGGGGGCGCTCTCTTGTCCCCCCCTCTTTACCTGTGGCCTGCCAGGTTGCGTGCTCGGATAAGGGTCTGGTATGGATTTTTGGGGGGACCCCACGCCATTTTTTAAAAAAATTTTGGCGTGGAGTTTCCCTTAAAATCCATACCAGACCTGAGGGGTCTGGTATAGATTTTGAGGGGGACCCCCACGCCATTTAAAAAAAAAAATTTTGGCCAGGGTTCCCCTTAATATCCATACCAGACCTGAAGGGCCTGAAATGGAATTTAGGGGGACCCCCCACGGCATTTTTTTTTTTTTATTTGGTTTGGGGTTCCCCTGTGGGGAAATCCCATGCCATTTTTATCAATGAACTTTTATGTGTATTGTCGGACCGACAATTCATTAATAGCCGCAAGTAGTTTTAAATGACTTTTATTCCTTTGAAATGTCATTTTGTTGTCAGACTGTTCTAAACACAGGAAAAATGCGCCCCTTTACAGGCATATTATAGACACCCCCCAGGTACGAAATTTAAAGGAATATTACACTTTTTTTGTTTCACTTTAAATATTATTAAAATCACTGCTCCCGAAAAAACGGACGTTTTTAAAACTTTTTTTTTGCATTGATCCATGTCCCCTGGGGCAGGACCCAGGTCCCCAAACACTTTTTATGACAATACCATGCATATAAGCCTTTAAAATTAGCACTTTTGTTCTCTCCTATAGACTTTTAAAGGGTGCTTTCGACTTTGCCGCGAACACCCCAAATTGTTCTCTGTTCGGTGAACTGGCGAACAGCCAATGTTCGAGTCCAACATGAGTTCCGCACGAACTCGAAGCTCATCCCTAGTCGTCAGAGTATTGCTACAGGCATAATCTGTACTATTTGCATAAGCATCCACCACCTCCTAATACCCTTCTGTAGTTTATAGACGCCCAGCCGCCCCTGTAACTTCTATATACTAGTACACAGTACACAGTTGAGTAATACCTCTCACCGTGAGATTATTGCTACAGGCATAATCTGCACAATTCATACAACTTGTATAAGCATCCACTATTTTCCTCTATCCGTCTTTAGTGTATAGACGCCCGGCCGCCCTTGTAACACACCTATACACTTATTCATAGTGAAGTAATATTCAGCATTGTTTTATCATTGTTACAGACATAATCAGTAAAATTCACACAACATCCACTATATGCTATCGCTTATTCCCTTTTTTTTATCCCCTTACAACAGATTTATTACTTCATTTGCATGCCCCTGTAACACAGGTGTATAGCTCCCCGGCCACCCTTGTAACACGGCTACATATTTATTCATTATTAATTCAACATTAGACTTACGACCTTATTTGCATGTGGAAACAAGAATGAGGTAGTATTAAGTATTACCAAAAAGGGCAGACTTTTTTGGACCCTGTGTGCAATGGATTGCTGTCTCCCAGGGGCACGTTCTTTTTACTGAAATCCTGGATATACAGCGATATGCTGTCAGGCTTTACATAGCCACCAGCACTGCTGAAATCTAATTAAGGACCTGTATATATCGGACGCCTTCTGGCCCCCTTTTGCCTCTTTCAGACCAGGAATATCAAAATTGCATCTGCCCCTGCTCATAGACTTGGCTATATTTGAACTATTCATAGTTTCTAAATGCATCATTCATCTCATCATGGCTATATATGATATTGTATCCCAAACTAAGATAGAGAAACATATTCTCTTATCTGTTTCGTCTTTGAACCTTGGCCGTGTCCTGAAGAAGCCTAACGGCGAAACGCGTAGACGTACAAGGGCTCACCGCACAAAAACATAGATGCATATATATTACATTTTTATCAATTTTTTGATGATTCTGTTAAATGTTAATTTCAATAAATTTGATGGTCTATAGTATGTCGTCTCTCCATTGTTTATTAGCCTAAAAAGTCCGCCCTTTTTGGTAATACTTAGTACTACCTCATTCTTGTTTCCTCAAAACTTATGGACGTGGCCGTTTGGTGTGCACTTTTCCTCTTTAGTTGCTTATTTGCATGTGTACAAACACCCGGCTGCCTTTGTAATGCCCCGTACACGCTGTCGGACATTGATCGGACATTCCGACAACAAAATCCTAGGATTTTTTCCGACGGATGTTGGCTCAAACTTGTCTTGCATACACACGGTCACACAAAGTTGTCGGAGAATCCGATCATTCTGAACGCAGTGACGTAAAACACGTACGTCTGGACTATAAACAGGGCAGTAGCCAATAGCTTTCATCTCTATTTATTCTGAGCATGCGTGGCACTTTGTGCTTCGGATTTGTGTACACACGATCTGAAATTCCAACAACGGACTTTGTTGTCGGAAAATTTTATAGCCTGCTCTCAAACTTTGTGTCGGAAAATCCGATGGAAAATGTGTGATGGAGCCTACACACGGTCGGAATTTCCGACAACAAGGTCCTATCACACATTTTCCGTTGGAAAATCCGACCGTGTGTATGGGGCATAACACGTGCACATAGACGTTTGGCCGCCCCTGTAACACATGTGTATAAACGCCTGGCCGCCCTTGTAACACGGCTGTATATTTATTCATTGCCAACTCAATATTAGACTTACGACCCTATTTGCATGTGTGCAAACTCCCGGCCGCCTTTGTAACACATGCATATAGACACCCGGCCGACCATGTAACACACCTGTATATTGATTCAATGTCAACCTTACGTTTGTATATTTATTTATTATTGTTAATTTAAACACTGCCATCTGTGCCCTGTACCCGTGTCAAATTCCTTCAGGACTTTATTGTATACAGCACTGACATTAATGATCCATTTTGCGGGTGCACGGTCGTCTTGGCCGTCCTTGTAATACATCTGTCACTTCCCTTATCATTGTGTATTCAACACCTGCCCACACTCCTCCCCTTACTCCTCCCCCTCATCATTTATAAGCCAGCTTTAGGAGTATGGGAGTAGGTCTGATTTAAGAGGCGCACATGCTCCGAAATGCGTTACCACCCCCTTCTCTACACTGACACCATCAGCCTTGTGTGTCCCGCAGTGAATACAGGCTTCCCTGCTGCCTCCTCTTTCCATAATGCATGAGAACGCTTTACAGCTGCTGGACGGCTCTACACTGCTCTCTACCACCATGCTGAGGATGGACACATGCCACAAATGAGGACTCCTGATTTTATCACGTTTTTTAACACTCAACAATCTTGTAAGCGCTTTTACCCCTTTGTGCACTTTATTAAATTTTGCATACTGCACTTAGAGGCGCCTTTCTTTTCCTTTTTTATATCTTCAGAGTGCTTCTCCTCTAACCAAAGTGCTGCCAGAAGTGCCACCTCTCACTTTCTGCAAGTGATTTACACATTCCTACCACTTATGCCTTGTACACACGGTCGGATTTTCCGATGGAAAAAGTGCGATCGGATTGTGTTATCGGAAATTCTGATCGTGTGTGTTCTCCATCTGACTTTTTACGTTGGAGTTTCCGACACACAAAGTTTGAGAGCAGGATATAAAATTTTCCGCCAAACAAAATCCAATCGTTAAGGCAGCACAGTGGTGTAGTGGGTAGCACTCTCGCCTAGCAGTAAAAAGGGTCGCTGGTTCGAATCCCAACCATGACACTACCTGCCTGGAGTTTGCATGTTCTCCCTGTGCCTGCGTGGGTTTCCTCCGGGTACTCCAGTTTCCTCCCATACTCCAAAGACATGCTGGTAGGTTAATTGGCGTCTGTCCAAAAAAATTGGCCCTAGTATATGGATGTGAGTTTGGGGACCTTGGATAGTGGGCTCCTTGAGGGTAGGGATCGTGAGTGTGCGATGTATGTGTGGGGCAATGCGTAAATTGACAGCGCTATATGGTTACCTTAAATAAATAGGGATAATTGTAGACACGCACACTCACTCAGGTTGAACTGGATGGACTGGTGTCTTTATTCAACCTTACTAACTATGTAACTATATTCCGATCGTGTGTACACAAATCCGATGCACAAAGTGCCACGCATGCTCAGAATAAATTAAGAGACGAAAGCTTTTGGCTACTGCCCCATTTATAGTCCTGACATACGTGTTTTACATCACTGCGTTCAGAATGATCGGATTTTCCGACAACTTTGTGCGACCATGTGTATGCAAGACAAGTTTGTCCCAAAATCCGTGTGAAAAAATTTGATGGATTTTGTTGTCGGAATGTCCGATCAATGTCTAATCATGTGTACAGGGCAATATACTTATGTGTTAATTTGCAATCTACCATTAATGGCATTTCTACACATTGTCTATATTGTTGGAGAAGATGCTTTACTCACAATAGTCATATAATGAAATATAAAAGGTGATTATAGATGTCATGCATGGGACAATTTAACAAGTCCATCCAGTTCAACCATAAAAATAAATAAAAAAATAATATCACACAATCCCATATACCCAATCCTATACCCACAGTTGATCCAGAGGAAGGTGAAAAACCCCAGCAAAGCATGATCCAATTTGCTACAGCAGGGGGAAACATTTCTTCCTTATTCCCTGAGAGGCAATCAGATTTTCCCTGGATCAACTTTACCTATAAATGTTAGTACCCAATAGGGATGAGCTTCGTGTTCGAGTCGAACCCATGTTCGACTCGAACATCGGCTGTTCGGTCGTTCGCCGAATTGCGAACTATATGGGCCGTTCGCGCCAAATTCGTGTGGCGCGTCACGGCCCATAATTCACTGCGGCATCGCAGTGCATTGCTGGCTGATGATTGGCCAAGCATGCACTATGACCCGCATGCTTGGCTAATCACAGCGCTGCCTGAACAGAGAGCCGTAATTGGCCAAAGCCAAGGAGGCTTTGGCCAATTATGGCTCAGGGGATTTAGTACACGCCCCACACTATATAAGGCCGCCTGCAAGGCGGCCCTGTGCAGTATGTTCCGGTGTGCTGAGAGATAGAGAGAGAGAGAGAGAGACAGTGTCATTTCATTTGAGTTAGATAGATTAGGCAGGACAGTCAGTCAGTTAGCTGCACTTATAGTGTATTGTGTATATATATATGCATCCCAGGTGTTGCATATATATATATATATATATATATATATATATATATATATATATATATATATATACACACTGTATTCAGTTTAGCTAGATCTGTTCCTGTTATCTTCCTACTGACAGGGAGGCTTGTCTTGTTACAGTATTTACAGCTACCTGAAGAAAATTACTGGTGTTCTTTTGATCCTATTAGTATCACAGTCAGGCAGCTAGTCTATTTACAGTTAGTGCAGTGCGTCCTGCTCACAGTGTTCAGCTAGATCCATTCCTGTTATCTTCTTACTGACAGGCAGGCTTGTCTTGTTACAGTAAATACAGCTACCTGAAGAAAATTGCTGGTGTTCTTTTGATCCTATTAGTACCACAGTCAGGCAGCTAGACTGTTTACAGTTAGTGCAGTGTGTCCTGCTCACAGTGTTCAGCTAAAACTACAAGTTAGTGGGGTGCGTCCTGCTCACAGTGTTCAGCTAAACCTACAAGTTAGTGGGGTGCGTCCACCTCACAGTGTTCAGCTAAACCTACAAGCTATTGGGGTGAATCCTGCTCACAGTATTCAGCTAGATCCGTTCCTGTTATCTTCTTACTGACAGGCAGGCTTGTCTTGTTACAGTAAATACAGCTACCTGAAGTAAATAGCTGGTGTTCTTTTGATCCTATTAGTACCACAGTCAGGCAGCTAGACTATTTACAGTTAGTGCAGTGCGTCCTGCTCACAGTGTTCAGCTAGATCCATTCTTGTTATCTTCTTACTGACAGGCAGGCTTGTCTTGTTACAGTATATAAAGCTACCTGAAGAAAATTACTGGTGTTCTTTTGATCCTATTAGTACCACAGTCAGGCAGCTAGACTATTTACAGTTAGTGCAGTGCGTCCTGCTCACAGTGTTCTGCTAAACCTACAAGTTAGTGGGGTGCGTCCTGCTCACAGTGTTCAGCTAAACCTACAAGTTAGTGGGGTGCGTCCACCTCACAGTGTTCAGCTAAACCTACAAGCTAGTGGGGTGCGTCCTGCTCACAGTGTTCAGCTAGATCTGTTCCTGTTATCTTCTTACTAACAGGCAGGCTTGTCTTGTTACAGTAAATACAGCTACCTGAAGAAAATTGCTGGTGTTCTTTTGATCCTATTAGTACCACAGTCAGGCAGCTAGACTATTTACAGTTAGTGCAGTGTGTCCTGCTCACAGTGTTCAGCTAAAACTACAAGTTAGTGGGGTGCGTCCTGCTCACAGTGTTCAGCTAAACCTACAAGTTAGTGGGGTGCGTCCACCTCGCAGTGTTCAGCTAAACCTACAAGCTAGTGGGGTGCGTCCTGCTCATAGTGTTCAGCTAGATCCGTTCCTGTTATCTTCTTACTGACAGGCAGGCTTGTCTTGTTACAGTAAATACAGCTACCTAAAGAAAATTGCTAGTGTTCTTTTGATCCTATTAGTACCACAGTCAGGCAGCTAGACTATTTACAGTTAGTGCAGTGCATCCTGCTCACAGTGTTCAGCTAAAACTACAAGTTAGTGGGGTGTGTCCTGCTCACAGTGTTCAGCTAAACCTACAAGTTAGTGGGGTGCGTCCACCTCAAAGTGTTCAGCTAAACCTACAAGCTAGTTAGGTGCGTCCTGCTCACAGTGTTCAGCTAGATCAATTCCTGTTATCTTCTTACTGACAGGCAGGCTTGTCTTGTTACAGTAAATACAGCTACCTGAAGAAAATTGCTGGTGTTCTTTTGATCCTATTAGTACCACAGTCAGGCAGCTAGACTATTTACAGTTAGTGCAGTGCGTCCTGCTCACAGTGTTCAGCTAAAACTACAAGTTAGTTGGGTGCGTCCTGCTCACAGTGTTCAGCTAAACCTACAAGCTAGTGGGGTACGTCCTGCTCACAGTGTTCAGCTAGATCTGTTCCTGTTATCTTCTTACTGACAGGCAGGCTTGTCTTGTTACAGTATTTACAGCTACCTGAAGAAAACTGCTGTTCTTTTGATCCTATTAGTACGACAGTCAGGCAGCTAGACTATTTACAGTTAGTGCAGTGTGTCCTGCTTACAGTGTTCAGCTAAACCTACAAGCTAGTGGGGTGCGTCCTGCTCACAGTGTTCAGCTAGATCTGTTCCTGTTATCTTCTGACAGGCAGGCTTGTCTTGTTACAGTAAATACAGCTACCTGAAGAAAATTGCTGGTGTTCTTTTGATCCTATTAGTACCACAGTCAGGCAGCTAGACTATTTACAGTTAGTGCAGTGCGTCCTGCTCACAGTGTTCAGCTAAAACTACAAGTTAGTGGGGTACGTCCTGCTCACAGTGTTCAGCTAAACCTACAAGTTAGTGGGGTGAGTCCACCTCACAGTGTTCAGCTAAACCTACAAGCTAGTGGGGCGAGTCCACCTCACAGTGTTCAGCTAAACCTACAAACTAGTGGGGTGCGTCCTGCTCACAGTGTTCAGCTAGATCCGTTCCTGTTATCTTCTTACTGACAGGCAGGCTTGTCTTGTTACAGTAAATACAGCTACCTGAAGAAAATTACTGGTGTTCTTTTGATCCTATTAGTACCACAGTCAGGCAGCTAGACTATTTACAGTGCGTCCTGCTCACAGTGTTCAGCTAAACCTACAAGTTAGTGGGGTGCGTCCACCTCACAGTGTTCAGCTAAAGCTACCTGTAGAAGGTTGGTGGTGTTCTCATACTACAGGCAGGCAGTTGATTTTGCTAGCTGCAGTATCAGTACATACATATATATATATATATATATCCCAGCTTAGTGCAGCTACAGGCCATTAGTATGTCTGGAAGGCCAAGAAGGAGAGGCAGACAGTCACAAGCCAATAAGAGAGGGCAAGCAGGCTCTGTGTCTAGTGCTGGTCGTGGAGACGGTGCATCCTCATCAGCATGTGGCAGTGGGACACACTTGGCCTTTTTTTCGGCAGCTGGCCGTGTTGAGCCGCAACATGCGGAAGACTTGGTCGAGTGGATGACCAAGCCGTCCTCATCCTCTTCATCCTCTCTCACCCATGCCTAGGGTACTTTGTCTGGCAAAGCAGCGGCCTCTTCCCTCGGCTCAATGTCATCAGTGACTCCTTCCCTAGCCCCACCATGTCCTCCTGAGGAGTCCCTCGAACTGTTTGACCACAGTGTTGGGTACATGCTCCAGGAGGATGCCCAGCGTTTGGAGGCTCTGATGATGATACTGAGCTCGATGAAGGCAGTAACATGAGCACGGACAGAGGGGGTGCCCAAGAAGGACAGCAATCTGGCAGTCATGCTCCCCCTGCTGCAGCATACTGCCAGGTTTGCTCCAGTGATGAGGAGGGAGGGGATGATGAGGTCACTGACTCAACGTGGGTGCCTGATAGGAGAGAGGAGGAGGAGGAGGAGGAGGCGGCACATCACCAACGAGGCAGGATGCCCTCCAGGGGCCAGCCTAAAGGCAGCACATTGACTGCATCACATCCCAAAGCTCCACATGTGCAGGGCGCTGCAGTCTCTGCGCGTTATTCAAAAAGTTCTTTGGTGTGGGCCTTTTTTGAGACGAGTGCATCAGATCGCACCGCTGCTATTTGCAACATATGTCTCAAGCGTATCTCGCCTGGCCAAAACATCTCCCGCTTGGGTACCACATGCTTGACCAGACATATGTTGACCTGCCATGCAGTTCGTTGGCAAGCGTATCTAAAAGACCCACACCAAAGAACAAAGAGGACCTCTCCTTGCTCCTCATCAGCTGAGATTTCCAACCCCACTAGACCTTCAGTCCTCTCTGAGACCTGCAGTGAGAGGAATGAAGGTGTAGAATTAGGTGTGTCACAGCCAAGTACTTGTGGGCAATCTGCTTTTGGTACACCGATGTCAGATTGTACCAGGCAAATTTCCCTGCCCCAGCTGCTGCACCGCCGAAAGAAGTTTGCTCCCAGCCATCCACATGCCCAGCGGTTGAATGCTAGCTTGGCAAAATTGCTAGCACTTCAACTGCTGCCTTTTCAGTTGGTAGACTCTGCCCCCTTCCGTGAGTTTGTGGAATGTTCCTCAGTGGCAGGTACCCAAACGCCACTTTTTCTCACGGAAGGCGATTCCGGCTCTCTACCGGCATGTGGAAGGCAATGTCCATGCCTCGCTGGACAGGGCAGTCAGCGGTAAGGTGCATATTACCGCTGACTCATGGTCCAGCAGGCATGGACAGGGACGTTACCCAAGTTTCACGGCGCATTGGGTGATTCCGCTGGCAGCTGGGAAGGATGCAGGACAAGGTGCAGTAGTGTTGGAGGTTGTTCCGCCACCACGCCTCCAAAATGCTAATGATTGTGACACACCTCTCTCCTCCACCCCCTCCTCTTCTTCTTCCTCCATGGCCTCTTCCTGTGCTTTGTCCTCGGAACCAGCGGTGCTACGCAAGTACGCAGGCCAAAAGATGCCATGCGGTGCTTGAGCTGGTGTGCTTGGGGGACAGGAGCCACACTGGGGCAGAGGTACTGTCAGCTCTGCAGGGGCAGGTTCAGAGGTGGTTGGCGCCACGCCAACTTAAGACAGGAATGGTGGTTTGCGACAATGGCACCAACCTCCTCTCTGCCCTCCGACAGGGACAAATGACCCATGTGCCCTGTTTGGCTCACGTCCTTAACTTGGTGGTGCAGTGGTTCTTGGGCAGGTACTTGGGCTTACAGGATGTCCTGAGGCAGGCCAGGAAAGTCTGTGTGCATTTCCGCCGGTCATATAATGCCAGTGCTCGGCTGACGGACCTCCAAGAGGAGTTTAACCTGCCCAAGAACCGCCTAATCTGTGACATGCCCACCAGGTGGAACTCAACGTTGGCCATGCTGCAGCGGCTGCACACGCAGCAGAGGGCCATCAGTGAGTACCTGTGCGACTATGGCACCAGGACAGGGTCAGGGGAGCTTGTTTTTTTTCTCCACGCCAGTGGGCCATGATCAGGGATGCATGCACTGTCCTGTCACCATTTGAGGAGGCCACGAGGATGGTGAGCGGTGACAGTGCATGCATCAGTGACACTGTCCCCCTTGTCCACCTGTTGGAGCACACGCTGCGCGGAATAATGGACAGGGCACTTGAGGCAGAACAGAGGCAGGAAGAGAAGGACTTCCTTAGCTCTCAAGGCCTCCTTTATCCAGACAGTATTCCTGCGTGCCCGCCGATCACACAGGAAGAGGACGAGGAGGAGGAGGAGGAGGAGGAGGAAGAATGTGTTAGTATGGAGGTGGAGCCTGGCACTCAGCATCAGCAGCAGTCTTTAAGGGATCAGTCCCAAGAAACACATGGAAATAAAAGGTGACATAGGGCGCACAGGACTAGCGTAGTCCAATTGATGTCTCTATTAAGGGTCGGCAGTCCAAAAAAAGAACGGGAGAAATGTTGGTAGGAAGGGATGAAAGGATGGTGATCTTCAGCAAAAAGGGCTGCAACTTTAAAAGACTTGAAGCAGGGTCTAAAATGACATAAAAACAAACAAAGGCGCCTCTAAGTGCAGAAGATAAACAATTTTAATACCCCAACTGGGTTAAAAACACTTACAAGATAGAAGTAAAAAACAGGCACATCGTGGGTAAGGCTGCATTGGAAGGGGTCACGATCAGAGGAAGCCTTCAGGAGGATGGATGTAGTCACTGTCAGCAGCGATGTAAAACACAGGAAACAGCTGTGAAGCCGGCGTCATCAGCGTGTGAAGGCTACGAACCCGGAAGTGATGTCATCCGCTGGATGGCTCTGTGACCAGCCTGAACCGCAAATGAAAGGCCAGAGAGGGGATGTGATGTCATCAGTGAGGGACGCGTTTCAGAACCGTCATTCGTTCCTTTCTCAACCTCGGATTGCACTGATGGCTGGGGAGGATATATACAAGCACACTGGCAGTGGATTGGCCGGGGGCGGGGACACCTAGATTGAATAAGCACACTGGCAGTGGATTGGCCGGGGAGCGGGGACAACAAGGTTAAATAACAATAGGTATAGTAAATACATGTGAATATAGACACACACCTGCAATAACATGCTGAAAAACAAAAGAACAATAGAAGAAAATAAAATCAAGGATAGTGTTGTTAAAGATTAAAAACGATCGGTATAACAATCCAAGTGCCCAATGTGTGGGTCTGACAGATCATAGAAAATGTTGCACATAATAAATTGTCCGCAAATGGGTAAAAAGAAAAAAGGGTGGGGGGAAGGGAAAAAAGGGGAACCATGCATAACATTAGTCACATTAAAATCTCATCATATACAAATATATAAATAACTAAATAATGTGACATAGGAGAGCCCATAGATTCGAATGAAAGAAGGTATGTGAAAATAAAAAATATATATGTAAAAACTATATATAAAAAAAAAAAAAAAAAAAAATTTTATGTATATAAAAAATTGGTAATAGTAAACCATCTTATTATTATTAAAAATGGGGGGAGGGGGGGGAAAAGATTGAATAAATATGGTAAAAAGATGTATTATCAAAGTATGGCATTAACTTCGGTAAAAAATGTATTGTCAAAGTATGGCACTAACTTCAAAGTCCTCATTTAACCCTCCAGGGGCTAAAACATTTAATAAAAATATCCAATACATTTCTCTATGGCATAGTCGTCGGTAGCGTTCAGCTGGGGGGAGATCTTTTGACATTGCCTCAATGACCCATACTCTGAGGCCGCTGGTGGACTTATCATGGACGTGTAGATAATGTTTGGGGACACTGTGATTATCTAGTCCGCCTTCAATAAAGCGACGGTGTTCACCAAACCGTTTCCGTAGTGGCCGGATAGTGCGCCCTACATAAAATAGACCACAGGGACAAGTAAGGCAATATATGACATAGTCAGAAGAACATGTGTGGAAGCCCTTTATTGGATATGTTTTGCCTTTGACGTGAAAATCTTTCTGGCCATGTGTCACAAACCAAGACCTGTCGGTTTGTGACACATGGCCAGAAAGATTTTCACGTCAAAGGCAAAACATATCCAATAAAGGGCTTCCACACATGTTCTTCTGACTATGTCATATATTGCCTTACTTGTCCCTGTGGTCTATTTTATGTAGGGCGTACTATCCGGCCACTACGGAAACGGTTTGGTGAACACCGTCGCTTTATTGAAGGCGGACTAGATAATCACAGTGTCCCCAAACATTATCTACACGTCCATGATAAGTCCACCAGCGGCCTCAGAGTATGGGTCATTGAGGCAATGTCAAAAGATCTCCCCCCAGCTGAACGCTACCGACGACTATGCCATAGAGAAATGTATTGGATATTTTTATTAAATGTTTTAGCCCCTGGAGGGTTAAATGAGGACTTTGAAGTTAGTGCCATACTTTGACAATACATTTTTTACCGAAGTTAATGCCATACTTTGATAATACATCTTTTTACCATATTTATTCAATCTTTTCCCCCCCCTCCCCCCATTTTTAATAATAATAAGATGGTTTACTATTACCAATTTTTTATATACATAAAAAAATTTTTTTTTTTTTTTTTATATATAGTTTTTACATATATATTTTTTATTTTCACATACCTTCTTTCATTCGAATCTATGGGCTCTCCTATGTCACATTATTTAGTTATTTATATATTTGTATATGATGAGATTTTAATGTGACTAATGTTATGCATGGTTCCCCTTTTTTCCCTTCCCCCCACCCTTTTTTCTTTTTACCCATTTGCGGACAATTTATTATGTGCAACATTTTCTATGATCTGTCAGACCCACACATTGGGCACTTGGATTGTTATACCGATCGTTTTTAATCTTTAACAACACTATCCTTGATTTTATTTTCTTCTATTGTTCTTTCGTTTTTCAGCATGTTATTGCAGGTGTGTGTCTATATTCACATGTATTTACTATACCTATTGTTATTTAACCTTGTTGTCCCCGCTCCCCGGCCAATCCACTGCCAGTGTGCTTATTCAATCTAGGTGTCCCCGCCCCCGGCCAATCCACTGCCAGTGTGCTTGTATATATCCTCCCCAGCCATCAGTGCAATCCGAGGTTGAGAAAGGAACGAATGACGGTTCTGAAACGCGTCCCTCACTGATGACATCACATCCCCTCTCTGGCCTTTCGTTTGCGGTTCAGGCTGGTCACAGAGCCATCCAGCGGATGACATCACTTCCGGGTTCGTAGCCTTCACACGCTGATGACGCCGGCTTCACAGCTGTTTCCTGTGTTTTACATCGCTGCTGACAGTGACTACATCCATCCTCCTGAAGGCTTCCTCTGATCGTGACCCCTTCCAATGCAGCCTTACCCACGATGTGCCTGTTTTTTACTTCTATCTTGTAAGTGTTTTTAACCCAGTTGGGGTATTAAAATTGTTTATCTTCTGCACTTAGAGGCGCCTTTGTTTGTTTTTATGCCAAGAAACACATGGACTTGTACGTGGCTGGGAGGAGGTGGCTGCGGACCATGTCGTCCTTAGTGACCCAGAGGACTCCGGACCGAATGCCTCAGCAAACCTAAGCTGCATGGCCTCCCTGATCCTGCAAAGCCTACGGAAGGATCCTCGTATTCGTGGTATCAAGGAGAAGGACCAATACTGGCTGGCAACCCTCCTTGATCCACGTTACAAGGGTAAGGTTGCGGACCTTATCTTGCCATCGCAGAGGGAGCAGAGGATGAAACATCTTCGGGAGGCCTTGCAGAAAGGTCTGTGCAACGCATTCCCAGAGACTGGGAGGTTACAAACTCCTGTTTCTGGACAACGTGTTGCTGAGGCTTCGGTCAGTCAAAGAAGGAGTGGTGGAGAAGGTGGCCGTCTGACCGATGCGTTTGGACAATTTTTTGGTCCGCAGCCCCAAGGTATGATCGGTTCCAGCAACCATCGCCAGCGTCTGTTTTACATGGTGCAGGAATACCTAGGGGCAAGATCAGACTTGGACACCTTTCCCACCGAAAATCCTCTGGGTTACTGGGTCTTGAGGATGGATCACTGGCCAGAGCTTGCACAGTATGCAATTGAGCTACTGGCCTGTCCTGCATCCAGCGTTCTTTCGGAACGCACATTCAGTGCTGTTGGAGGCGTGGTAACCGATCACAGGGTGCGTCTGTCCACCGACTCGATCGATCGACTGACCTTCATAAAAATGAATCAGTCTTGGATCACCACCAGCTATCAAGCACCTGATGCTGATGTAACCGAATAATTTTTTTTGAAATCTCAGATCCCTTCAAAGACTGCCTATGCTGATGCTGAGTGACTATCCCTGAGTAATTATCCTCTTCCTCCTCAATCATCACGCTGATAGCTTGTAAGAACATTTTTGGTTCTGGGCGCCACCACCAGTGCCTAAGGCACAATTTTTCAGCCCCTGTTTAACAGGGGCGTGTAATTACAATTTTTGATGCAATACTTTGCAGCAGGGCTCGTTCCTGCGTTCCAACTAGAGTGTCTGTGAGGGGTTGCAGTGTTGTGGCACCAGCACCAGTGCCTAAGGCCCAATTTTTCTGCCCCTGTTTAACAGGGGCGTGTAATTACAATTTTTGATGCAATACTTTGCAGCAGGGCTCGTTCCTGTGTTCCAACTAGAGTGTCTGTGAGGGGTTGCGGTGTTGTGGCACCAGCCCCAGTGCATAAGGCCCAATTTTTCTGCCCCTGTTTAACAGAGGCGTGTAATTACAATTTTTGATGCAATACTTTGCAGCAGGGCTCGTTCCTGCGTTCCAACTAGAGTGTCTGTGAGGGGTTGCAGTGTTGTGGCACCAGCACCACCACCACCACCAAAGGCCCAATTTTTCTGCCCCTGTTCAAAAGGGGCATGTAATTACAATTCTTGATCTAATATTTCACAGCAGGGCCCATTTCTGCACCCACCAAGAGCGAGTGAGGACTTACAGTGTTGTGGCACCAGCACCACCACCCATGGTGTTTGTCTCACTGATTTTCATCCATATTGCCAGGACCGGACATTACATTAAACCCGCAAGCAGTTTTAAATGAGATTTTTTCCTTAAAAAATGACATTTGGTGCAGGGACTGTTCTGAACACGGGAAACACGCGCCACTTTACAGGCATACTATAGACACCCCCCAGGTACGATATTTAAAGGAATATTTCACTTTTTTTTTTTTTTACTTTAAGCATCATTAAAATCACTGCTCCCGAAAAAACGGCCGTTTTTAAAAGTTTTTTTTTGCATGGATACATGTCCCCTGGGGTAGGACCCGGGTCCCCAAACCCTTTTTAGGACAATACCATGCAAATTAGCCTTTAAAATGAGCACTTTTGATGTCGAACGTTCGAGTCCCATAGACGTCAATGGGGTTCTAACGTTCATGCGAACTTTCGGTCCGTTCGCAGGTTCTGGTGCGAACCGAACCGGGGGGTGTTCGGCAAAATCCGTTGTCGGAAATTCCGATCGTGTGTACACAAATCCGACGCACAAAGTGCCACGCATGCTCAGAATAAATTAAGAGATGAAAGCTATTGGCTACTGCTCCGTTTATAGCCATGACGTACGTGTTTTACGTTAACACGTTCAGAACGATCGGATTTCCCAACAACTTTGTGTGACCGTGTGTATGCAAGACAAGTTTGAGCCAACATCCGTCGGAAAAAAAACATGGATTTTGTTGTCGGAATGTCCGATCAATGTCCGACCGTGTGTACAGGGCATCACAGTAAACAAAACCCCTACACAGTTTGCAAATAAACCACTTCTTATTCAACCTCACTAAGCGGCCACATGTATTCTTAAGACCCCTTTCACACTGAGGCAGTTTTCAGGCATTTTACACTAGAAATAGCACATGTAAAGCAACTGAAAACTGCCTCCCATTCATTGCAATGAATACATTGCTTTCACACCCAGGCGGTGCGCTTGCGGGAAGTTCAGAAAAGTCCTGCAAGCAGCATCTTTGTATACACAGCGCTCCCAAAACGCCCCTGCCCATTGCAATGAATTGGCAGGGCTTTGGAAGCGCCACAACACAGGAGTTTTTAACCACTTTTTTGGGGTTAAAAGCGCCTGGCTAGTGGCCGAAAAGCGTCACAAAAGCGCAACTTAAACAGCGATAAAGCGCCGCTAAAACGATTGCCGCTTTACCGCGAATGCACGAGCGGCCCCAGTGTGAAAATCTGCTGCAACAGTTCCGGACCCACCCTCCTCTAGTGACAGCGAGCCGGGAATCTCTTTCCTGAACTCGCTGTCACAAATAAAATAAAATGGCGGCCGTGTGGGTCCAACAGTGTGGGTCCAAAGCAACCTTTGTAGTTGTCGGGTTGTAATTCTCGATGAACTACCAGGGCTCTGTTGAGCGCTCTAGGTAGCTCATTTTTTCTGTCAAATGTGCACTGCCTTCTCATTTGAGGTATGATATGAGCAGACTGCTTATGCAGACGGTCTTAAAGAGTCCTGCACTGCACCCAGAATCTGCTGATTGCAGGTGCAATGCTTTGCAGGCTCCTATTAAAAAAATAATAAATTTAAAAAAAAATGTACCTGCAAAAAGATGTGCATTTATTTATTTATTTTTTACAAAGCTAAACTTATCCTTCCTTTAAGCATCTCCTCTGCAGGGAGAATATGTTTAACCACTTCAATACAGTGCACTTACACCCCCTTCCTGCCCAGACCAATTTTCAGCTCTCTCACACTTTGAATGAAAATTACTCAGTCATGCAACACTGTACCCATATGAAATTTGCGTCCTTTTTGTCACCCAAATAGAGCATTCTTTTGGTGTTTAATCACTAGTGGGGTTTTAATTTTTTGTTCTATAAATAAAAAAGACTGTACATTTTGTGAAAAAATCCCTTTTTCTTTGTTTCTGTCATAAAATTTTGCAAATTAGTAATTTTTCTTCATAAATTCACATCCCTTTGGTAAAAATAACCCAAATTAGTGTAAATTATTTGGTCTTTGTGAAAGTTATAGAGTCTACAAACTATGGTGCCAATCACTGAAAATTGATCACATCTGATTACACCTGATGTACTGACGGCCTATCTCATTTCTTGGGACACTAACAAGTCAGGAAAATACAAATACCCCCTAAATGACCCCTTTTTAGAAATTGTCATATTAACAGGTTATTTCTCTCTCAGAGCATATGCATACAACAAATTACATCCCAAAATACATTCTGCTACTCTTCCCGAGTATGGCGATACCACATGTATGGGACTTTTACACAGCCTGGCCACATACAAAGGCCCAACATTGTAGTAGCATCTTCAGGCGTTCTACGAGCATAAATGACACATCTCATTTCTCAACCACCTATTACACTTTTGAAGGCCCTGGAGCACCAGGACAATGGAATTGCCCCCAAAATGACCCCATTTTGGAAAGCAAAACACCCCAACGTATAATCTATGAGGCATAATGAGTCTTTTGAACCTTTCATTTTTTTCCAGATGTTTTTGGAAAAATGTGGAAAAAAAATGAAAATGCATTTGTTTATAACAAAGTTGTCTATTTATCAGATATTTCCAACACATAGCATGTACATAGCAAAGATGACACCCCAAAATACATTCTGCTACTCCTCCTGAGTATGGCGATACCACATGTGTGAGACTTTTACACAGCCTGGCCACATACAGAGGCCCAACATCCAAGTAGCACCATCAGGCGTTCTAGGATATGACATATATAATTTCCTGGCAACCTATCATTTTTGAAAGCCCTTCATATTTCTAACACATAGCATGTACATACCAAGAATTACAATCCAAAATAAATTCTATTGCGGAACAGGGTAAAAAAAAAGCATTACCTGTGCTTTTAGTAGTATCCACAGAGGAGAGCACTGGTCCAGGCAATAGGCAGGGATGTGCTTAGCGACAGCAATAGTAATTATCCAGGCAGCAGGCAGGAATATTGTCTATAGTCAGCACAAGGATATTGTCAGCAAGCACAGTCCATAGAAATTGTCCAGGCAGAGACAGCCATAATATTGGTCATGGTACACTGTTACCTGCAGGCACTTATTATTGTACCGCTCTCCAGCCCTTCATAAACATACTGCCTCTTGCTACAGCTAATTATTTGCATAGTCCAGGTAGCAGTGTGGTCCGTTCATGTGGCAGGCAGAGGCATGGTGGCAGTAAGTCAGCAGCAGGCTGAGGGCCGCAATCAGATAAGACCTGTGCACAGGGGTAGAGGCTTCAACCCACCCAAATCTCTATGAAGCCTTCGGAACTCCAGACCCTAATCCGGAAATTATGAAACCCAGAGAAAACAAGAAAAAATTGTTTACTCCATCCGGTAAAACAATTCTGGAGCCCCTCACATATGTGAGACCCCTGTGTACTACAGTAGCAGGGTAACAGATCAGTCCAAGCGGTAGGCAAAAGCATAGACCATAAAACAGGCCAGGGTCAGTTCACGTGCAAGCAGTCCAAGCAGTAAGCAGTAGTGTAGTTAATAAAACAGGCCAGGGTCAGTTCACGTGGAAGCAGTCCAAACGGTAGGCAGAGGCATAGTCACAAAACAGGCCAGGGTCAGTTCACGTGGAGGCAGTCCAAACGGTAGGCAGAGGCATAGTCACAAAACAGGCCAGGGTCAGTTCACGTGGAAGCAGTCCAAACGGTAGGCAGAGGCATAGTCAAAAAACAGGCCAGGGTCAATTCACGTGGAAGGCAGTGGCATGGTTATTTGGGGAAGAATGGAAAATGGTCAGCACAGATGATGAAAATGGGGAAATGGTTAAAAATATGGGCTAATATTATAGGGATGTATGATAAAGTTGGAAGCATGCACCAATGCAAAGGCAAGGTTGGGAGGGACACTGGGGACAATGATAGCTGGTATCTTTTCTAAATCCTCTTTTGGTGCACACGCAACATTTTTTTTGCTGTATTCGGCTTCAGATGGTGGAATGCTGAAGGGGAAGTGGCACTCATTAAGTCAGCAAACAGCCTCAGATCGAAGGTCTTCCGGGGGGGGGGGGGTCTTTGGTGATAGATGAGGGACGTGACAACTTCTTCTATGAATTTTAGGAAGGGGGTGGGGCTTTCCATGGATTTGGTGTAGACTACATAGGAATTATAAATGGCCAAATGGATGAGATAAATTGCTACCTTCTTGTACCAGAATCGGGACCTCCTTATTGACAAATAGGGCTGAATCATTTGATCATTGAAATCCACCCCCCCCCATGTAGTAATTATAATCTTGGACACATGTTGGCTTTTCAATGGGACCTCGTCTTCTTTGTACCTCAAATGTAGTGTCGTCATAGATGGTGGATATCATGTGCACGTCCCTTTTATCCTTCCACCTCAAGGCCAGCACTTCATTGCATCTCAATGATGCTCTTTCCCCCCTTCGCAGCTTTTTGTTCGCTAGAGATTGTGGGAAGCCCTTCCTATTTTTTCTGGAGGTTCCACAGGCCAGGGTTTTTGCAATGTTGTCAAGGTATATGTGATATCCTTTGTTCAGAAGTGGGTATGCCAGGTCCTATACAATCTTTCCAGTTGTGCCCATGTAGGCCGGGCATTCAGGGGGCTGGAGCTGGGAATCTCTTCCTTCATATATGCAGAACGCATACAGATATCCCGTGGCTCTCTCACAGAGCTTGTATAATTTTACTCCGTATCTGGCCCTTTTGCTAGGAATATATTGCTTTATTCCTATCCGGCCTGAAAAGGGTACCAGGGACTCATCGACACATAAGGTGATCGGGGACATCGAGTTCTGCAAATTGTTGGGAAAATAAATTTATCAGTGTGCGAATCTTATATAACTTGTCGTAATTTGGATGATTGTGGGGAGGGCACTGGGTGTTGTCGCTGAAGTAAGGAAAGCGCATTATCATCTTGTATCGGGACCTGGACATTACGGCAGAATAAATGGGCATGTTGTGGATAGGGCTGGTGGACCAATAGGCATGTCCTTCATTTTTTTTTGTAATTCCCATGTTTAGGGTGAGGCCCATAACAATTTGAACTCCTCCAAATTCAGATCTCTCCACTCAAACGGACGGGCATAGGATGATTGGGAGTTGTTGGCAATATACTGCTGGGCATATAAATTTGTCTGGTCCAAAAGAGCTGGTAACAGCTACAGTAGGTGACCGCGAGATTGTGTCAATCACGCCGCATTTCTCGGCGAGATTTGACACCTGCGAGCCCCGTCGCAGGAGCCAGCGCCGAGATGCTTCACTCATCGCGAAAGGAAAACTTTGTTTTCCTCCCGCGATGAGTGACAGGCAGTGCTGACAGCTGTCTGGTATGAATCCTGAGGCAGGAACACCACGCCAAATTTTAAATGAAAAAACCGGCGTGGGTTCCCCCCAGGAGCATACCAGGCCCTTAGGTCTGGCATGGATTGTAAGGGGAACCCCCTACGCCAAAAAATTGGCGTGGGGGTCCCCCCAAAATCCATACCAGACCCTTATCCGAGCACGCAGCCCGGCCGGCCAGGAAAGGGGGTGGGGATGAGCGAGCGCCCCCCCCCTCCTGAGCCGTACCAGGCCGCATGCCCTCAACATGCCCTGCGGGGCCCCCCCACCCCAAAGCACCTTGTCCCCATGTTGATGAGGACAAGGGCCTCTTCCCGACAACCCTGGCCGTTGGTTGTCGGGGTCTGCGGGCGGGGGGCTTATCGGAATCCGGGAGCCCCCTTTAATAAGGGGGCCCCCAGATCCCGGCCCCCCACCCTGTGTGAATGAGTTTGGGGTACATGGTACCCCTACCCATTTACCTAGGGAAAAGTGTCAATATAAAAAAAAACACAGTACACAGGTTTTAGGAGTAATTTATTAGTCAGCTCCGGGGTCTTCTTCCAACTTCGGGGGGTCTCCTTCCGCCTTCTCCCGGTGTTCGGCCTCTTCTCCGGGCCCCACCGCTATCTTCTTCCAGCTCTATTGCCAGCGAGGTGCCCGGTCTGCTGCCGCTGTCTCGCTGCCGCTTCTTCTCTTCTTCCCCGATGTTGACACGACGCTCTCTCCGGCTCGAATGCTGTGTGCGAGCTGCGGAGCCATTTATATAGGCAGTGACCCCGCCCCCTTACGACGTCATGGTCCCAGCATGCGCAGGGACTCTAGCGTCATAAGGGGGCGTGACCCCAGAGTCCCTGCGCATGCGGCGTAGGGGGTTCCCCTTACAATCCATGCCAGACCTAAGGGCCTGGTATGCCCCTGGGGGGGAACCCACGCCGGTTTTTTCATTTAAAATTTGGCGCGGTGTCAGCACTGCCTGTCACTCATCACGGAAGGAAAACAACGTTTTCCTTTCCCGATGAGTGAGCCAGCGCGACATGCACAGTACCCTGTCGCCGAGAACCAGCGCGATGCTATCGCGCTGGAAACACAATCTCGCGGTCAGGTACTGTAGTTGCCACTCTGTGTTTACATTTAGTGATCGGCTGTGAAAGGATCACAGTCGATCACGTGGGAAAACAGCCGGCCAATGGCTGTTTACCGGCGTCGGTGGCGAGCAGTGTCCCCGGGAACACGCCGCCACCAACGTGATCACGCGCATGCGCCGTGCACATTGGGGTGGAACCATCTGTGATCGTCTGTGACTTCATCATGGCCGATCACGTGGTAAACAGCCATGTCCAATGGCTGTTAACCCCCTCGGTGGCGAGCGGTGTCTCCGTGACACGCTGCCACCGAAGGAACAGGGATGCGCATGCAGGATCTCGTGCATTCCCTGTGTAAATGGGAGGCCGTCATATGACGCCCTCCCGCAACGAGAGCCGCGACGCCTGGCTGTCATATGACAACCGGCAGTCGGTGAGCAGTTAATGATTGTAGTCTCTCCTCAGAACTGAGGTCCTCCAGTCCCCTTATTGTCTTGGTTTCCCTTCTCTGAATGCTTTCAATTTCCAGCACATACTTCCTAAGCATTGGTGACCAGAACTGGACAGCATACTCAAGATGTGGTCCAACCAGAGTTTTGTAAAGTGGTAGAATTAAAGTCTTATCTCTTGAGTAAATATCTTTTTTAATGCTTGCTAATAGTGTGCTGGCCTTGCTTGTTGCAGCTTGAAATCGCATGCTATTGCTGAGTCTGATCTACTAGGACCCCCAGATCCTTTTCCATCTTTGATTCCCCCAGAGGTTCTCCCCCTAGCAAGTAACTTCCATTAAAATGTTTAGCCCCCAAATGCATTACAGGTACATTTTTCAAAATTTAACCTCGTCATGTACGTTGCTCACCCAACTATTTGATCAAGGTCTTGTAACGTTTCTGTATCCTGCTGTGATGTTATTACCCTGCTTAGTTTTGTATCATCAGCAAACACTAAGATTAAACTATTTATACCAACCTCTGTATCATTTATAAATAAATTAAAAAGAACAGAGCCTTGCAGTACCCCACTTACAACTCCAAACCATTTAGAAGATACACTAATGATCACCACCCTCTGGACTTGCTGCTAAAATCTGTTTTCTATCCAGGTGCATACGTTATCATCAATGCCTGCAAACCTTAATTTGTAAATTAGGCATTTATGGGGAATTGTATCTAATGCTGTGGTGAAATCCAGATACACCATGTACACAGTCTTTCCTCTATCAAGATTACATAGTTACATAGTAGGTAAGGTTGAATAAAGACATCAGTCAATCCAGTTCAACCTGTGTTGGTGTGTGTGTTTGTGTAGATAATCATTTCCCATATCCCTGTATATTGTGTTTGCTAAAATGCCTGTGCAAGAGTCTTTTAAAACTATCAATACTTCTTGCTGACACCACATATTGTGGAAGAGAGTTCCACATCCTTACTGCCCCGAAAGTGAAAACCCCCCTACACAGCTTAAGTATAATAATATATATATTACAACATCCAGCACATCCTCTCTGAGGACTGGTGACCAGATCTGGATGGAATACTCCAGATGCGGCTGAACCAGAGTTTTATAAAGTGGCAGGATTATCGTTTTGTCTCTGGAGTAAATTCCCATTTTAATGCATACTAATATTCTGTTGGCTTTGCTCGCTGCAGCTTGGCATTGTATTCCTTTATCAATCTGTCTTCTACTAGGACCCCCCTCCCCATCCTGGAATCCCCCAGGGGTTCTCCCCCTAGTGAGAACTTGCAATTATATTGCAAGCCAATTTTTAGCTTTCAACGCTGTCGCACTTTGAATGACAATTGCGCGGTCATGCTACACTGTACCCAAACAAATTGTTTTATAATTTTGTTCCCACAAATAGAGCTTTCTTTTGGTGGTATTTGATCACTGCTGAAATTTACATTTTTTGCGCAACAAATAAAAAAGACCCAAAATTTTGAAAGAAAAAAGTTTTTCTTTGTTTCGGTTATAAAATTTTGTAAATAAATGCGTTTTCTCCTTCACTGATGGGCTCTGATGAGGCTGCACTAATGGGCACTGATGAGGTGGCACTGATGGGCACTGGTATGCGGCACTGATAGGCGGCACTGACAGGCGGTACTGATGGGTACTCATGGGTGACACTGGTGGGAACTGATTGGCACTGATAGGTGGGCACTGATGGGCATGGATGGGCACTGATAGGTGGCACTGATGGACACTGATAGAAGGCACTGCTCGGCATCACTGATGAGGAGACATCTGGCAGGCACTAACTGGCAATATGTGTGGGCTGATTGTCATTGTTTGGGCACTTACTGGCATCTCTGACGGTCTAAAGTGGCATCTCCGGTGATCCATCCGTTGTGGTGGTCCTGGTGGTGTCCCTAGTGGCCCAGTGTGGGCATTCGCCGATTGGCTCTCCTCTATTTGCGTCTGTAGGACGCGAGTGAGGAAAAGCTGATCAACGGCTTTTCCTGTTTACATTGTGATCAGCCAGAGGCTCTTTACCAAGATCAGTGTAGCGGTGTGTCAGACTGACACACCACCGTTCGCCACGATGCGCGCCCCTACGGGCGCGCGGCGGCTGTTATCCTGCTGGACAACATATGACGTCATATTGCCTGGACGTCATATTTCCATTCTTATTTTTGTGTCGTCAGCAAACACTGAGATTGAGCCATTTATCCCATCCTCTATATTATTTATAAATAAATTTAACAGAATTGGTCCCATGACAGAGCCTTGGGGTACCCCAATAACCACTCTAGATCATTCTAAGTACACGTTATTTATCACCACCCTTTGGACATGCCCCTGTAGCCAGTTTTCCATCCAAGAACAAATCCTATGGTCCATACCCACAGACCTCAGGTTTGTAGATTAGGCATTTGTGGGGGACTGTATCAAATTGCTTTTGCAAAATCCAGGTACAACACATCCACAGGCCTTCCCTTATCTAGATGGCAGCTCACTTGCTCGTAGAATGTTAATAGGTTGGTTTGGCAAGAGCGACCTTTCATAAACCCATGCTGATTACTACTAATGATACTGTTTTCATCAGCAAATTCTTGGATATGATCGCCTATAATCCCCTCAAATAGTTTACAAACTACCGATGTTAGACTGACAGGCCTGTAGTTTCAAGGAATATCTCTCTGCCTTTTTTGAATATTGTTACCACGTGGGCTTTTCATCAATCGGCTGGTACTATTCCTGTCAGTATGCTATCCATAATTCCTATTAGGAATAGGGGTCTGGCTATAACCTGAGCTCTTTGAAAAGCCATTCGGTCCCGGTGATTTATTTATGTTTAGTTTCTCTAATCCGTTCCAGACTCCGGCCTCTGTTAGCCACAAGGGTACATCCTGTGATGTGTTACTAACAATACAGTCGTGGTTGTTCTAACCATCCTTTTCCTGTGTGAAGACTGAGGAGAAGAAAACATTTAGTACAGCTACCTTCTCCTTGTCATCTGTAACCATCTTCCCTTCATTGTCCTTTATGGGGCCCATGTGTTCTGCCCTCGCCTTTTTACTGTTAATATATTTAAAAAATTTCTTGGGATTTGTTTTACTCTCCTCGGTTGTGTGTCCATCATAGTCTTTTTAAGCTGCCCTGATTGCGTTCTTACACTTCTTATTGCATTCCTTGTAGTGTTGGAATGCAAACAATAACCCCTATACTTTTTAAAGGCCATTTTTTTGTCCTTAATATGACATTTTACGTTTTTGGTTCAGCCACCCAGGTTTAACCCTTGTTCTTCTATAGTTATTGCCCATTGTAATGCACTTGGTTATACTTTTATTTAATATGTTCCTAAAGCACTCCCATTTTTCCTCCATGTTCAATGTTTGAAGGCTTTGCTTCTATTTAATGTCTTGTAGTATTGAGCACAGTTTAGAAAAGTTGGTGTCCTTGTACTACCCTCGTGTCTCCCTTTCCTATGATTTATGCTGAATGTAATAATCCTGTGGTCGCTAGTTTCCAAGTTGTCCCGTATTACCACATCTGAAATCAGATCTGTGTAATTTGTAATTAATAGATCTAGCAATGCATCATTTCTAGCTGGGAAATCCACCAATTGGGACATGAAGTTGTCCTGTAATGCCGCGTACACACGAGCGGACTTTACGGCGGACTTTGCCCGGCGGATTTTTCGACGTACTTTACGACGGACTTTCTGAATGAACGGACTTGCCTACACACAATCCACCAAAGTCTGTCAAATTCGTACGTGATGACGTACGACCGGACTAAAACAAGGAAGTTCATAGCCAGTAGCCAATAGCTGCCCTAGCGTGGCTTTTTGTCCGTCGAACTAGCATACAGACGGCGGACTTTTCGACCGGACTCGATTTCAACGGATAAATTTTAAACAAGTTTCAAATCTAAGTCCGTCCAACTTTTGAGCAAACAAAGTCCGCTGGAGCCCACACACGATCGAATTGTCCGACGAAATCCAGTCCGCCGGGCAAAGTCCGCCGTAAAGTCCGCTCGTGTGTACGCGGCATAAGACATTTAAGAAATGGCAGGCCTTTAAGTTGGTAGTCCCTTCTGCCCAGTCAGTGTCGGAATAGTTGAAGTCCCCCATCACAATGACATTTCCCTGCCTCGCTGCCATTTCTAACTGTGAAAGGAGATCCAACTCCATCTCTTCCTTCAGGTTAGGGGGCCTGTAACATACCCACACTATTAATGTCCCACTTACTTCTACCCTTTGAAGTTCCACCCATATGAACTCTACCTCCCCCTTGCCCCATCACTGATATCATTCCTCTCGTCTACCCATAAATCATTCCTGATATATAGACATACCCCTCCCCCTCTTCTACCCTCCCTGTCCCTCCGATACAAGGAAATTCCCCTGGATGTTTGTAGCCAGTCAAGTGAGCTGTCAAACCAAGTTTCTGTTATTCCCATGAAGGCCACATCCTCCTCATGTAACAGCAGTTATAGTTCCTCCATTTTAGTGACTAGGCTCCTGGCATTTGTGAACATGCCTCTGAGTTTTGTATTGGTGCATGTTATTTTCTTAGGCTTTGTTTTTTGTCAACTCATTCACCCCAGGATTAGATGTTATAGATATATTATAACTAGTGATTCCACTATTCCCCTCTGTCTTTTGCTCACTGCCGGCTATTGTTTCCTCTGAACCCTCCACCGCAACACCTAGTTTAAAAGCCCCTCCAACTTCTTGGCCATCTTTTCTCCCAACAGATCTGCATCCTTCCCATTAAGGTGCAGCCCGTCCCTAAAGCCTACTTCCTCATTGAATGTTAACAGGTTTGTCTGGTAAGAACGACCCTTCATGAATCTATGCTGGTTACTACCAAGGTTACCCTTTTCATCAGCAAATTCATGGATATGGTCCCTTATCATTCCCTCCAATATTGATTTTAGGTTTGCTGGTCTGTAGTTTCCAGGTATAGATCACTGGCCTTTTTTTGAATATCGGTACCATGTTAAATTTTTGCCAATCAGCTGCTACCATTACAGTTTCTAAGCTGTCCTTAAAGATTAGCAATAATAGCTTGGCTATAACATGGCTAACTTCTTTGAGGTCCCACTAATAAGCAGTCTGGTACTGGTGATTTATTTACATTATGATTTTTTAGTCATTTTTAAATACTGGCTTTGGTTAGCTGCAAGGGTATATTCTGTGTCGTGTTTAGGGATGAGCTTCGAGTTTAAGTCAAACGCAAGTTCGACTCGAACATCGGGTGTTTGCCAATCAGTGAATTTTATGGGGTGTTCGCGGCAAATTCAAGCGCCCCATAATGCACTGCAAGACACTGCAAGTGTATTGCTGTATGATGATTGGCCAAAGCATACAGCTGACCAGCATGCTTTGGCCAATCACAGCATGTTCCTCAGTGAGAGCCATAATTGGCCAAAGGCAGGGTGCCTTTGGCCAATCATGGCTCAGGGGGACTAAGTCCATGCCCCACACTATATAAGGCTGCTTACACAGCTCCCGTATAGTGTGTTATAGTGGATGGAGATAGAGGGATTGAGCTAGATTAGGCAGGCAGGTTAGTTAGTGGCAGTGTATTTGATATATATATATATATATATATATATATATATATACACACACACACATACATATACACACACTCTGCATTCAGCGTAGCCTATATATACAGTGTAAACTCTATATTCAGTCAGTACAGGCAGTGTATTTGATATACTGTATAAATACAGTCTAATAGTATTATATATATATATATATATATATATATATATATATACATACATACACACACACACACACACACACACACACACAGGTACACAGTATCACACAAAAGTGAGTACACCCCTCACATATTTGTAAATATTTTGTTATTTATTATCTTTTCATGTGACAACACTGAAGAAATAACACTTTGCTACAATGTAAAGTAGTGAGTGTACAGCTTGCATAACAGTGTCCCATCATGCTCCTCTCCTCCTTCCATTGTTCCCTGTGTTGCTGGTGTTTTGGTGTGTACCTGGGGGTCGGGGGGAGAAGAGCAGCAAGCAGGAGATTACAAGGAGCTGCAGCCGCACAGTACTAAGCTCTGTGTGGTGGCAGTGAAGGGGGGAGGGAGCAGACCTTTAGCTGCTGCTGTAAAACCCATGCCTCACACTGCACTGGAGTCCGGGCAGGGATAGACATGCAGAGCACTCGGCTACACAATGATAGCTAGATTTCACAACCTCTGTATATGCATAGTGTCATACCTGGATAGAGAATGACCAGCGATTTGACAACTTCTGCATATGCAGAGTGTTAAATCATACAAAAAAATATAAAGAGCGCCTATCCAAAAATATGTGTGTATCTTTTTCTGTGAAGCTGGCTACCCCTTTAAAGCATGATCGCACACCCTCATGTATAAAAAAAATAATAATAATAAAGCAGGCGCTACCACAATACACCTAATAAACCATTAACCCCATACTCTAAATTAATACATTTTTTCACAAAGCCCAAACATACAGTATCTCACAAAAGTGAGTACACCCCTCACCTTTTTGTAAATATTTTATTATAACAGTGTAAATTTGCTGTCCCCTCAAAATAACTCAACACACAGCCATTAATGTCTAAACCACTGGCAACAAAAGAGAGTACACCCCTAAGTGAAAATTTCCAAATTGGGCCAAAAGTGTCAATATTTTGTGTGGCCACCATTATTTTCCAGCACTGCCTTAACCATCTTGGGCATGGAGTTCACCATAGCTTCACAGGTTGCCACTGGAGTCCCAATGTTAGAGACCTTGCGCTCCTCCACCTTCCATTTGAGGATGCCCCACAGGTGCTCAATAGGGTTTAGGTCTGGAGACATGCTGGCCAGTCCATCACCTTTACCCTCAGCTTCTTTAGCAAAGCAATGGTCGTCTTGGAGGTGTGTTTGGGGTTATTATGTTGGAATACTGCCTTGTGGCCCAGTCTCCGAAGGGAAGGGTTCATGCTCTGCTTCAGTATGTCACAGTACATGTTGGCATTCATAGTTCCCTCAATGAACTGTAGCTCCCCAGTGCCGGCAGAACTCATACAGCCCCAGACCATGACACTCTCAGCACCATGCTTGACTTGTCACTATATTTGATATCTATGTACAGTCTACTAGTGTATATATATATATATATATATATACATACACACGCACACTGCATTCAGCGTAGCCTATATACAGTGCATTCGGCGGTGTACAGTTTCTAATACACTTCAGGCTGTTTACACAGTATATAATACAGTGTAGTGCGGTGTTATAAATAAAAATACCCATCATGTCCGGAAGGCCTCCAAGGAGAGGCAGACGCTCACAGACCACTAAAAGAGGGCAACCAGCCTCTGAAATAATATTTAACAACAGGGGCTGTTCCTGCGCCCAACAACAAGAGTAACTGTGAGAGGTTACCGTGTTCTGTCGCCACCAACACCTAAGGCCCAATTTTTCAGCAGAGTATATAGTGCAGTTCAGAGTATATAGTGCCATCAGTGTAGTATATAAAAATTCAGTGCAGGGTATATAGTGCAGTGTACAATATATAATATAGTGTATTTAAGTGGTTAAGGGGAGCCCTATGACAGAATTTAGAAAAAAACGGCATGGGTTCCCCCATGCCATTTAGAAAGAAAAAAATTGGCGTGGAGTTCACCTTACTATCGAAGGGCCTGGTATGGATGGGGGGGGGGGCACGCTGTTTTTTTAAATGATTTTTTATGTATATCGCCGAGACCTGGCAATATATTACAGCCGTGAGCAATTTTGAAATTATATTTTTTCTTTAGCCGTGTCATTTTGCTGCAGTACTTTTCTAAACATGGGGAAAATTAGCTACTTTACAGGCAGACTAAGGGGACTCCCCAGGCATGATATTTAAAGGAATATTTCATTTTTATTGTTTCATTTTAAGCATTCTTAAAATCACTGCTCCCGAAAAAAATGGGAGTTTTAAAAACTTTTTTTTGCATTGATACATGTCCCCTGGGGCAGTACCCGGGTCCCCAAACACTTTTTATGGCAATAACATGCATATAAGCCTTTAAAATGAGCAGTTTTGATTTTTCACGTTCGTGTCCCATAGACTTTAACGGTGTTCGCATGCTCACACAAATTTTTTGTCTGTTCGCAAGTTCTGGTGTGAACCGAACCGGGGGGTGTTCGGCTCATCCCTAGTTGTGTTACTAATGATATAGTCTTGTTTGTTACACCCCTCCTTTTAGTTAATAATAGTAATAACAAGGCTATCCAGCATAAAAAGATTCCTGATTTTGCATAAGACATGATGGTACGAAGGCCCAGTTTTTCTTCCTGTCTTGGGTAGTTTCTACCCTTCACCCCAATCAAGAAATGGTTACCCCATCCCTCTGTCCACCTCCTGTTTATCCAAAGGACAATTATTTCTATTGTCTGGATGTGATCCAAACTGATTATATCTTCGCTTCTGCTTCTTAAAGAAAGGCTATTTCCTTTGCTTTTCCAAGATGGACCATGTAACAATGTTCTGGCTTCTAGTTCCACCATCTCGAGGCGATTCAAGCAGACTAGGGATGAGCTTTGAGTTCGAGTCGAACTCATGTTCGAACTGCGAACAATTTGGGGTGTTCGCGGCAAATTCAAATGCCGTGGAACACCCTTTAAAAGTCTATTGGAGAAATCAAAAGTGCTAATTTTAAAGGCTTATATGCATGGCATTGTCATAAAAAGTGTTTGGGGACCTGGGTCCTGCCCCAGGGGACATGGATCAATGCAAAAAAAAGTTTAAAAACGGCCGTTTTTTCAGGAGCAGTGGTTTTAATAATGCTTAAAGTGAAACAATAAAAGGTGTAATATCCCTTTAAATTTTGTACCTGGGGGATGTCTATAGTATGCCTGTAAAGGGGTGCATGTTTCCAGTGTTTAGAATAGTCTGACAGCAAAATGACATTTCAAAGGAAAAAAAGTGATTTAAAACTACTCGTGGCTATTAATGCATTGCCGGTCCGACAATACACATAGAAGTTAATTGATAAAAACGGCATGGGAATTCCCCACAGGGGAACCCCGAACCAAAATTAAAAAAAAAAAATGACGTGGGGGCCCCCCTAAATTCCATACCAGGCCCTTCAGGTCTGATATGGATATTAAAGGGAACCCCGGCCAAAATGTAAAAAAAAAAAAATGAAGTGGGGGTCCCCCTAAATTCCATACCAGACCCTTATCCGAGCACGCAACCTGGCAGGCCGCAGGAAAAGAGGGAGGGCGAGAAAGTGCCCCCCCTCCTGAACCATACCAGGCCACATGCCTTCAACATTGGGAGGGTGCTTTGGGCTAGCCCCCAAAACACCTTGTCCCCATGTTGATGAGGACAAGGGCCTCATCCCCACAACCTTGGCCAGTGGTTGTGGGGGTCTGCAGGCGGGGGGCTTATCGGAATCTGGAAGCCCCCTTTAACAAGGGGACCTCCAGATCCCGGCCCTCCCCCCTGTGTGAAATGGTAAGGGGGTACAAAAGTACCCCTACCATTTCACTAAAAAACTGTCAAAAATGTTAAAAACGACAAGAGACAGTTTTTGACAATTCCTTTATTTAAATGCTTCTCCTATCTTCCATCTTCCTTCATCTTCTTCTGGTTCTTTCTCCGGTGTTCTCGTCCAGCATCTCCTCCGCGGCGCCGGTGTCTTCTTCCCTTCTTCTCCTCGGGCCGCTCCGCATCCATGATGGCATGGATGGAGGCTCCTGCTCTTCTCTTCATCTTCTTTTCGGGCCGCTCCGCATCCATGATGGCATGGAGGGAGGCTCCCGCTGTGTGACGCTTCTCCTCTTCTGACGGTTGTTAAATAACGGGGGACGTGGCCACTTGGTGACACCGCCCCCTCTGACGCACGATGACTTGACGGGACTTCCCTGTGGCGTCACAGGGAATGCCACAGGGAAGTCACGTTACGTCCCCGTGCGTCAGAGGGGGCGGGGTCACCGGGTGGCCCCACCCCCCTGTTATTTAAGAACGTCACTTTTATTGTTTTACTTTAAGCATTATTAAAATCACTGCTCCCGAAAAAACGGCCATTTTTAAAACTTTTTTTTGCATTGATCCATGTCCCCTGGGGCAGGACCCAGGTCCCTAAACACTTTTTATGACAATAACTTGCATATAAGCCTTTAAAATTAGCACTTTTGATTATTCATGTTTGTGTCCCATAGACTTTAACGGTGTTCACGTGTTCGAACAAATTTTTTGCCTGTTCGCATGTTCTGGTGCGAACCGAACAGGGGGGTTTTTGGCTCATCCCTAAAGCAGACCATCATCCAATCTCACAGTCCAGTCTAGTGTTCAGGTTTCATCCTTTTCTAATAAGATGCGCTCATTACATCTATGTGTGCTTCCTGAACTTTTAGGCTTCAGATGACTGTTTCCCAGATCTGCAAGGCTAGCCTGGCCTTCTATCCTCACTTTCTCCAAGTTCTACCAGGCGGACATTTTTCCTCATTTAAAGCCAGCTTTAGGTGTAAGACTGCTCAAGCAGGCTCTTTGAGCTGCAGGCAGGTCCCTGTTTTCCTGTTGTTTTATGCCTGTTAGCGTTTGTTTGCTGTTTGCCCAACCCACAGTTAGACTGCATTTGGACAACCTTAGGTTAAAATCTCTTTGATGCATCTAGACTAATGGGAGCATACTTGCAAAAGACATAGTAATTTAGGTAGTCAGAACAGCTGTTCCTTGGAAGCCAACAAGAGAAAAGAAGTAGCGTACTATCACCTTGCAGCCCCTAAAGTTAATTTAAATGGGGCTAATGCAGTTAAAAAAAAAAGAGATGAAGTGAACGTCCACTGTCCTACAGTCCTCAGGACTAATGCTATCATTTTTGGGACATCTGGTGGAGACATGTGAATAGCTTCTAGAGCAGTTAGCGATGAAAAATCTTTCCAAGATAGAGGAAAAGATAGAGGAAAGATAGAGGAAAAGTGGAAAATGGTTAGTACTTCTGGCAATGTTTTTGTTGCTGAATGCGCCCTTATTCAGTGTACCTGTTTTGGCCCCAACACTTTTGTTACAGTTATCAAAAGGTACAGTAAATTAAAAGTGCAAATGAACAAATGCCCACACACACTTAATTGTGACCAAAGTCAGCACCAATGTAAACAGCCCTATAGTACACTTTGCCTCCACCTCAGCACTCTCCCACCTCCTGAAGACGGTGTGATAGCGAAACTAGTTCAGGCTGTACTATTGCTGTCACTTCTAGTTCCTGCTCTGACATCACATCCGGGGGCTCAAAATTCCAGTCTGTGGAGTGCAAAAAAGATTCCATTGTGTGGTGAGGCAGGAGTAAGTATAATATAAGGATGTTTACATTGGTGCCGACTTAGGGCACAATTAAATGTAAATGGGCATTTGTTCATTTGTGGTTTAAATTAAACTTTTGATACAAGAAATACTATACGAAATATGTGTGACTGAATATGGAGACATGGTAGAGGAAGAACAAGTTGCCAGCTGAAGACCACCTTGACAGTTGACATCCTGGGCATATTGAACAAGCGCTTTATGACCTTTATTCACTTAGAGGTCATGGCTCTTTGATGGGTGCGTAATCTAAATGTGGTGGTGGTCATCTGATGCACATTTCAAGAGGAGAATGTGGAAGATCTGAAAGCTCACTTGGTATGGGGACTGATCATCTTTTGTGAACTTTTGCAATTTTGGACTCTTGGTTTTGGACGCACATTTTGTTTGCACATATACAGTATCTCAAGAGGGTTAAAGGCAGGGCTGGAAAATATTGGTGGCCACACAAAATATCAACACTTTGGGCCCAATTTGGACATTTTCACTTATGGGTGTACTCTCTTTTTTGGCCAGCGATTTAGACATTAATGGCTGTGTGTTGAGTTATTTTGAGGGGACAGCAAATTTACACTGTTATACAAGCTGTACACTCACTACTTTACATTGTAGCAAAGTGTAATTTCTTCAGTGTTGTGACATGAAAAGGTATAATAAAATATTTACAAAAATGCGAGGGGTGTACTCAATTTTGTGAGATACTGTATGTTTGGGCTTTGTGAAAAAATGTATTCGTTTATAGTATTGGGTTAATGGTTTATTAGGTGTATTGTGGTAGCGCCTGCTTTATTATTTTTTTAAATATTTTTTTGTATGATTTAACACTGCATATGCAGAAGTTGTCAAATCACTGGTCATTCTCTATCCAGGTATGACACTATGCAAATACAGAAGTTGTGGAATCTAGCTATCATTGTGTAGCCGAGTGCTCTGCATGTCTATCCCTGCCCGGACTCCTGTGCAGTGTGAGGCATGGGTTTTACAGCAGCAGCTAAAGGTCTGCTCCCTCCCCCCTTCACTGCCACCACACAGAGCTTAGTACTGTGTGGCTGCAGCTCCTTGTAATCTCCTGCTTGCTGCTCTTCTCCCCCCGACCCCCAGGTACACACCAAAACATCATTGTGTAGCTGAGTGCTCTGCATGTCTATCCCTGCCCGGACTCCTGTGCAGTGTGAGGCATGGGTTTTACAGCAGCAGTAAAAGGTCTGCTCCCTCCCCCCTTTACTGCCGCCACACAGAGAACAGTGCAGTGAGGCTGCAGCTACCGTGTAATCTCCTGCTTGCTGCTCTTCTCCCCCCGACCCCAGGTACACACCAAAACACCAGCAACACAGGGAACAATGGAAGGAGGAGAGGAGCATGATAGGACATGTAGTCCCCTTGACAGCGCTGCCTTTAAATTCCAGCCCCCCAGCTAGCCCCGCTAAAGAAAGGAAGAGTGAGCAGGATGTTCCCAGGCAAAAATCCTGTTACAGAGAGCAGACTAGTGCAGGACCCAAAAGCTCAAGGATCTGCTACAGACTGTCAGCGCCAGAGACTAAGTCACTGGAACGTCCTTACTGTGTCAAGGACCAGAGCACAGTGCTGTGACCTGTGTGCAGAGAGAGACTGAGCCACTGCCAGGACACAGATCAGCTGTACTACCTATCAGAGTTGTCATAGGCAATCCAGAGTGAGCTGACACCTGATCGGAGAGTCCACTACCACTGGGTCTGATGAGAGGGCTTTGCAGCCACTACCTTCTGCCACTGCTAGAGACTGAGTCAGTAGGAACTCTCCAACCAGCTACCCTAGAGCTCTAATTCTGCCTGCAGGCCTTGTTGACTGCCTTAAAGAGCGTCAGCAGTTATCAGGCCCCAACACTTAGCTGGCTAAAAAGTCAGGACTAAAGACTGTCCCTAGCAGTTGCTGCCCCAAGACCTTTGCTCCTTTGCTTAGTTAAAGAGGTACCTCTTAGGAGACGCTGTACCATATCCCAGCCAATCCCTTCAAGTGCACTTCAAACCAGAGTAACCGTAGTAGTATCACTCACATTGCCTTTAATGTTTTTTTTAAATTGTTTATTGTGGGTTTGCTAACATCCATATTGATTTAAGTTAGTGATATAAACTGATCTTAGTCACTTTGACAAAGTTATTACTCTGTCTAGCAGACTGTATTCATATTTACTTGCTGTGTGCTCATTTATGTTCCACTGCCAATTACCTTAAACTTGCTTCAATAGATGAAGTGCATTTATTACTACATGTTTGTGGGTCTATTTTCCTGGTAGCAACCCACAGTCAGGTAAAAGATATTTGACATTGGTGTCCTTATAAGTGCTTGCAGTTAATTATATCCAACCAGGTGTGTCAGAGGGACTGGGGTTGTTCTTGGAGTTGAGGTTCAGAACAGAGAAGCCAAAACTACCAAGCAGCTCCTTCAAGGGTGGCGCTACAATTGTTTCCTATGGATAAAGTTTACTTGCACTTTGTCTTGTGGGATAAGTGGATGTTCTCCAGGACCACCTGTGGTTCTTGATATTTGATGGTACTGGAAGAGCACTCACACACACATGGAGTTGGTCTAAAGGCAAGTACACAGCAATACGTGGAGTCTATTCCTCACTGGTATACCCTTATCTGTAATGGGTAAAGAGTATAACTTGTATAACATAAGAGTATAACATCTAGGAAGATAAATGGACACCCTTATCTGTAGTGGGTATGGATCTAGCCAGCTATAACTACCTGAGTTGACATCCTGAGTATACTTACCTAAGGTGGATGACAGTGAAAATTCCATATATGATTTATGCATGGGACCTAATCTTTGTAACACTTTTGGGTTTAAGCTTCTGGTGAGCCTTCATTATCTTAGTTCCATGGCATCTGGGTGTCCCTAGATTAAGTTGTATTGCACATGAAGCAGATGAGAGTTGCAACACATTTACTTTATGTTTCGAAACAAGAACTAGGACCATATACGTTTAATACAAAACAATATCTATTTGCTCTTAAAGTTCATTATTGTGGACGGTCTATTGTCTGTATGCTGGCTGCTAATTGTATCTAGAAAAGTTTTTCTCTTTGTACAAGTTTTTTTTCTTTAATGGAGGAATGGGTTAGTGTTGCCCGGAGATGCAACAAGCATTGTTTTTCATTATTTGTAAATGCTAGAAGTAGATATTTTATAGGAACCAGGTTGAATGTGAAGATTTTATGGAACAGCATAATAAGAATACTTAATACATTCCGACAATAAAATCCATGGATTTTTTCCGACGGATGTTTGCTCAAACTTGTCTTGCATACACATGGTCACACAAATCTTGTCGGAAATTCCGAATGTCAAGAACGCGGTGACGTACAACACGTACGACGAGCCGAGAAAAATGAAGTTCAATAGCCAGTGCGGCTCTTCTGCTTGATTCCAAGCATGCGTGGAACTTTGTGTGTCGGAATTGTGTACACATGATCGGAATTTACAACAATGGTTTTTGTTGTCGGAAAATTTGAGAACCAGCTCTCAAATTTTGTGCGACGGAAATTCCGAGGAAAATGTCCGATGGAGCCTACACGCAGTCAGAATTTCAGACAACAAGCTCCCATCGAACATTTTCCGTCGGAAAATCTGACCGTGTGTACGGGGCATAAGAGTTGTACAACAATTGTCAATGAACCATTTAAAACTGTGAACACAGAATTTTTAAACTTTCAATGTACCCTCTTAAATGCCTGTCTGTAGGAAGATAAGTGTTTCAGTTCACAAATGAAATGTCTGGAGGAGGAGGTGGGAGATCTGGCCCATACCAATCAATGGACCATTATCCTTAATCATATTGACATTCATATTAACATTTTTTACCATCTAATAAATGTATACAAAACGACAGATGTAAGGATGCATTAAACCTCTTGTAGATAACTCACTTTATATAGATACTGGTAGGATCAATTGGTAATTAGGGGTCATTGCAAAGGATAAGTATCAGATAAAAACTTCATACTGAACAGGATTAAAGCCAATAAAATCTGGATCATTTCCCTTACATGACATAAAACAGAAAAATGGAAGAGATGTTTTATGTTATCCTATATATTATCAGATCCTTCATGTCCTAATTGTTATACCTATACTTAGCTGTCTTACTTTGGGCTAAGTAGTAGTGGTAGTACTGTATACTATTCTGCACAATGTCTTTATGTAAACAGAAAAACTTTTTGCAAAACCACTCTGAGGCTGATTTATAAAAAATAGAACTATAGGAAAAATACACTGTTGGCCAAAGCAACCAACCAAAATGTACCTTCATCTTATAACATGCCTTCCCAATATAATGCATAATATAATGTTCATGACAAAAATCTATAATATCATAAAGGCCAGAACACCGAAAGGGGTATACCGGCAGTTCTCTTGTATGCACGGGTGCCCTCATGGAAAGGGGTTTTTCACGGTGGACTTATTGAATATTAAGGGCCTGGAGCGTCAGCGGGGGGGCCAAGAATAAGAGGATCGTTGCTGCTCTGTACAAAACCACTGCACAGAGCAGGTAGGTATACAATGTTTGTTAATTTAATTAAAAGAAAAAAAAGAAAAAACAAAGCTTTAATGTTGCTTTAAGCAATGAACAAATTCAACAATGATCTTTCAGCTATCTGCAATGGCGAGGGATTCCTTCCAATGATCACAAATGTAAGAAGCATTCTTCACCATGTATCATGCTAATGTACCTTGACATGTTGATATAGTAATTATTAACCTGGGTTCTTTGAGACTGGCAAGTTATTTCAGGGGCTCCTTTATGTGAAAAAGGTTGAGAAATGCTGGTGTAACTATTATAGTTTGATTAAAGGGCAGCTACTGTGAAAAATATTGGAGGGGCTTTATCGTAAACCACTAATTCAGAAATGCTTACATCACTAAGTACTTCTGCCTGCTTTAAATGATTCTATTTCTGAATGATACCATTGCAATCTATAAAGCTACAAAAGATTATACAAGAAACACTACAAAAGAACACAGATCCATCAGAGAATCTGTAACTTGAAAGCATATTTGTGAACAAGTTTAATTTCACGTGATGCTCCAAATAAAGTTAAATATGAAGTCCACATGCATATAAATCTGCACTTTGTACACAGCCAACAACTCATCATCAGATAAAACCCTTTACAGAAAAAAGCCTATAAAATCTTAGGGCAAATTTCCAAAATAGTGCCTAATGCAACTAGATCCTCTCAAACTTTGCTGTCCATTACTGTGCATCACAATGAATCCCTAGGTGATCACATGTGATTTATATGCATGTGGTCTTTATATTCAGCCTTAATTGGAACACTGATCTGGAACTTATTAGTGATATGGTTGATGTCTATCAAATGTCGGCAGCTTTTATTGTGATTCCAACAAACAGTGCAGGAAGACTGGTAGGAACTGAAGAGTTTACTTTTTAACTTGCAAGTTTACTTTCTATAATCCAAATATTCAGCTTTTGTATACTCTACTAACGTACTCTGTAGCCAAATTTATTTAAAGATAATGTATCTAACAGTCTTACATTTATGGGAGCAGAGGCATAATTACAGGGGTCGCAGGGATCGAAATTGAGACCCGGCCCCATGCTGCAAGTCATGCACAGGCGAAAAATGGAGATTGCTTCTTCTGTATGCCGCCCCTCCTATCCAGCCTGGTGCTAAGTTTTTCTGGCAGCCATGAGCCACAATGCGATGTTCATAACTAAGAGTCAAGCAGTCAGCTAGGACTGGCAGCTCTGCCCACCTGACTCCCGCTTCTTGTCTCCAGGCTACTCCGGGTAAACTAAGAGAGTTTCCCCCTGTCCCAAGGCCGCTCCCGCCTGGTAACCTGCACAGCAGAGTCTAAAAGAATACATAGTGTACTGCCCAGCACCTGAGCCAGTATAGTGTGTCCTACTGTCATACTGCCCCCCTTGATCACACTGCCTCCTTTCGTCACACTGCCACCCTCTGTCATACTGCCACACTCCCTCATACTGCCCCCTCCTGTCACTATGCCTTCCGCTGTCATACTGCTCCCCTACTGTCACACTGCCCAGGTACCCTTCTTAGATGTGGTGGCTGCATTAGTTTTCTTTTTGAGACTCCTATTTTCACCTGGTGATCTGGCCAGTAAGTCTGTTATTTTTAAACAGACCAACAGGCCAACTCTCCTGCAGATGTAGCAGCAGAGGGATATGACAAACCATCTCCCACTGACAGGGATGCTTACAATTATCACCTTTTATTTTTGTAAAACCTTTATCCTAAAAGGAAAAAAAACTTTGCTGTAACTGTTTATAAATTGAGAGCTGGAGTTTGGCTCCAGTTTGTTAGTGTATTGAAATCTGCTGCTACATTTAACACTCCCCTCCCCCCAGGCAAAGGATGACCCCTGTGCTCCTTCATCCAGCACAGGCAGGATGGTGGTGGTAGTCAGGGAGCAGCAAAATGCACCTTTGCCTATGTAGACCAATATCCTTCCACCGGCTCTGTGGCCAGGTTACTTGTCTCCTGCTGCCCCAACGTGCTGCTAGCTTCCCCTCTACCACCAGCTGCTGCAGGTGATGCTTTTAGGATGGGGGAAGGAGCTGGTAAATATGTAATTTTCTATCCCCTTCTTGTTTAGAATGGACATAGTAAGTCGAGGGTTGGCAACCTGTCGATCCTGATCAACCTGTCGACCGCGGGCAAGTGTCGGGTTGATCGGGAACACTTCTCTGCTTTGCTGACCCCTGATACTTCAGCGCCAGTCCTTCCCCCAGCCTCTTCGCTCATCCTTCCTCACAGGAGAGCAGGAGGCTGCACAGCTCTGGATGGACAATGGAGGGAGCTGGCCAAATTAACTTTTGAAGTTAACTGGCAGATTATTATAGAAAGTGAACTCCAGCAGCTCGTGCTCCCGTGCCCTGTCCAGAGATGTGCAGCCTTCTGTGTACACCTATGTAGGTAGGAGAAGTAATGGGATGTCAAAGCAGCAGAGGACATTGCTATGGGGATGAGGGGCAGAGAGCACTATTGTGGGAGGGGGATGTCAAAGCAGCAAAGAACATTTCTATGAGGAAGGGGGGGCATAGAGCACTCTTGTGGGTGGGCAGGGTTTAAAGCAGCAGAGACATTGCTATGGGGATGGGGGAGCAGAGGGCCCAATTGTGGGGGGGGGATGTCAAAGGAGCAAAGGACATTACTATAGGGATAGGGGGCAGAGGGCACTAGTGTGGGGGATGTCAAAGCAGCAAAGGACATTGCTATGGGGATGGGGGCTGAAAGCACTAGTGTGTGTGTGTGTGTGTGTGTGTGTGTGTGTGTGTGTGTGTGTGGTCAAAGCAGCAGAGGACATTGCTATGGGAATGGGGGCAGAGAGCACTAGTGTGGGGGATGTAAAAGCAGCAGAGAACATTGCTATGGATATTGGAGGCAGAAGGCACTGTTGTGGGGGGAAATTCAAAGCAGCAGAGGAGATTGCTATGGGAATGGGTGGGGGGGGGGGGGCAGAGGGCACTATTGTGTGTGTGTTAGTGGGGGGAGGTCAAGGCAGCAGAGGACACTAGTGTGGGGGATGTCAAAGCAGCAGAGGACATTGCTATTGATATTGGAGGCAGAGGGCATTGTTGTGGGGGGAAATTCAAAGCAGCAAGGGAGATTGCTATGGGAATGGGGGGGGGGGCAGAGGGCACTATTATGTGTGTGTTAGTGGGGGGTGATGTCAAAAGAGCAGAGGATATTGGTACAGGGGCAGGGGACACTACTGTGGGGCGAGAGGTTATGTGAACGGGACAGAGGACACTGTCTGGGGGGGGGGGCCAGAGGGGCAGGAGACACTACTGGGGGGTTAATGTGAAGGTGCCAGAGGAGGCAAAGGGCCAGAGGTCATTGCTGTGTGGTGGGGGTAGAGGACACTACTGTGGTCAGGGCCAGCAGCAGCCTTAGAGCGCCAAGATATGGGTGGTGGTGGTAAAATCCTAATCCCCAGCCACTTGCAGCTGAGGCTGCAGAGCAAGGGACTGGGGAATCTGTCCTCAGTCCCTTTATTCTGTCTCAAAAGTGAGACATCAGGGTTCTTTTTAGACCCCTGTTATTTCACCAAAGCCCCCCAACAGTGCTCCTAAATTTTTTTATTGTAAAATGCAATTTAAAAAAGTTGTAAAAATGAATAAAAAAAAAATAAGATATCAGAAATAAAAACTACTGACACCATCCACTGCCCTACTGACAGACACCATCCACTGTCCTATTGATACCAACCTCTGCCCTACTGACACTGTCCACTCTTAAGATAGGCTCCATTTATATTTTTACAGTGACATTTGCTTTAATATATGTTACTGCATTTTCCTTATTATTTAGTTAGGCCTTGCTAGTTAATTTCTTTTAAAAAAATAAGGGCGCTGAACCCCGGTGATCTTTGATCTCCTTCATGTTGTTCAGGTAGATCTCTAACTCTGAAAGGTTGCCTACTAAGGATGCAGAACTCCTGAACAGGGGAAATGTTCTAACCAGAATGGCAAACTCCACTGAAGTCTAAGGGAGCCGAACAGCAAAATTCATAAGTGCCCATTTTGAAGGCTTGTATGCTTATAGTAATTGGCCATAAAAGGGGTATGGGGGGTCATGTATCAATAAAACATTTTTTTTTTAAAACAATCGTTTTTGCAGAAGTGACTTTAATTATGCTGTTTTTTTTGGCGTGGGGTTCCCCTCCAAATCCAGACCAGACCCGCCATTTCTTCTTTATTTTTTAACCAGCACTTTTTTTTTTTTATTGTTCAGCTGTCAGCAGGGAATCCCATTGACAGCTGATGACTGATGATGCTTCCCGGCCCCGTTCCTTAACAGCCAACGTTCAGTGCATTGCAGGGTGTTCGTCGGGTGAACTCCCAGCCAACACCCTGCAAAATTTGAGTGTTCGGCGATGGCCGAACAGGCAAATGTTCAGCCCGAACTGATGCCCGGGCCGAACCGTTCGCCCATCTCTATTGCATACCTCTGCAGTAAGGGATCGGTATAATATCGTGAATGAAGGGGAAGCTCTGTACAGAGCTTTTCCTAGTAGAGGCTACAGAAATGGGGATTGAGGGCTGTGTCCTCAAGCTCCTTTCTCTGTCTCAAAGGTGAAACATCAGGGGTCTGTTTAGACTGCTGATATCTCAACAAAGCCCCCCAACGGGGCTTCTAAAAAATTGTAAAAATGAATAAAGAATAAAATTGTAAAAAAAAAAAAAAATGTAATAGAAAAAAAAAAAATAAAGCAATTAAAAAACGACTGACTTTGTCTAGTGCCCTACTGAGCATGTCCACAGCCCTACTGACCCCGTCCACTGCATTACTGATAAAGTCCATTGTCATATTGACACCATCCACTGCTTTACTGACTGACACTATTAACAGTCCTATGGACACCACTGGCAGAACTAACTGGGTTACAAAGGTCGCACTTGCAACTAGCGACTGCCCTCCCAGAACTGACAACAGTGCTGCAGTGCTGTAGCCGTCATTCGACTATAACGTGGTCGATAAGTGGTTAAACAGTATTTTTTATGTAAATGTCAGTTTTGTGGAGTAGGTTGTATACATCGTACAAATGAGCCACTTCACGGCCAGGTTAAAATTAAAATTAGAACAAAAGAGGTTTAACCTTAAACTACATAGAGGGTTCTTTACTGTAAGAGCAGAAAGGATGTGGAATTCCCTTGCACAGGCGGTGATCTCAGCGGAGGGCATCGATAGTTCCAAGAAACTATTAGATAAGCACCTGAATGACCACAACATACAGGGATATACAATGTAATACTGACATATAATCACACACATAGGTTGGACTTGATGGACTTGTGTCTTTTTTCGACCTCACCTACTATATAACTATGTAACGGCATCCCATAGGCATAGTATTTAAAAGGAATCTTAGATTTTTAATGTTTCACTTTAAACATTTAAATCTCTGGTCCCCACCAAATGGAATTTAAAAATCTTTTTTGCTTTGGTAAAATGTTCCCCAGGGCAGTGCTGCCCCCCATCATGTTCTAACAACCTGTTACTGTTTGACAACCAATTGCCCATTAGCTAGAAAATGGACAGAACCAATTTTTTACATTTGGTTCCCATGGACTTCAATAGGGTTTGGATTTTGCACCTGAATTTCTCTAATGTTCGCCAAACCCAGGTACGTTCAGTTCACCCCTACTCATCTGTATTTGAAAATACTGTATATCCTTCTTTGGTGCAATTGGCCCTATGAACTTTAAAAGAATTGCATAAAAATAAAAAAATAAAACGCATATACTGTACATCCATTCTAGATGCATTTTAACATTTTGCCATAGCAACAGTGTTCCTTCTTAGACAGACAGGAGATATCGCTATCATTAGCCAAAACAAAAAGCATGAAGTACTGTATAAAACGCATGTAAACACATCAAAATGCCCCAAAACAGTATGACAAATGGCATGGGAGATGCAACAGGTAAATGAGATAAATCCTGGCTGAGGGCTGCACAGGACTGCATTTTACCCTCCCTCAGCCCACAGGTTAGGCATCATAGCTTTATATTAATAATGGGGTAATGTGTAGTTTTGTTTTCACACTAGGGATGGGCCGAACACCCCCTGGTTTGCACCAAAATATGCAAACAGGCAAAACATTTGTTGCGAACATGCAAACCCTATTAAAGTCTATGGGACACGAACATGAAAAATCAAAAGTGCTCATTTTAAAGGCTTGTATGCAAGTTATTGCCATGAAAAGTGTATGGGGACCCGGGTACTGCCCTAGGGGACATGTATCAATGCAAAAAAAAGTTTTTAAAACAACCGTTTTTTCAGGAGTAGTGATTTTAATAATGCTTAAAGTAAAACAATAAAAATGAAATATTCCTTTAAATATCATGCCTGGGGGGTCCCCTTAGTCTGCCTGTAAAGTGGCACATTTGTCTGTGTTTTACAGTGCCACAGAAAAATGACATTTCTAAAGGAAAAAATGTCATTTAAAATTGCTTGCAGCTGTAATGTATTGCTGGCTCCTAGCAAAATAGATAAAAATCAATGAAAAAAATGGTGTGGGGTCCCCTCCAGTCCATACCAGGCCCTTTGGATCTGGTATGGATTTTAAGAGGAACTCCAAAATCCATACCAGACCCTTATCCGAGCATGCAGCCTGGAAGACAGGATGGGGGGGATGGCGAGCGCCTCCTTCTGAACCATACCAAGACACATGCCCTCAACATTGGAAGGGTGCTTTGGGGTCCCCCCAAAGCAGCTTGTCCCCATGTTGATGGGGACAAGGGCCTCATCCCCGAAACCCTGGCCATTTGTTGTGTGGGCCTGTGGGCGGGGGGCTTATCAGAATCTGGAAGCCCCCTTTAACAAGGGGGCCACCAGATCCCACCCCCTATGTGAATGGGTATTGGGTACTTTGTTCTAGAGGCCTGTAGAAGGAGCTGAGCTCCAAGAGCGTAGCCTGCTATTTCCTGACCATCCAGAACTGTCTCTCCATGGTGCCTGATCACTTCCGGTGAGGTAATATCCTTGCGTTGCACACTGGTTCCAGCTGACTTCCTGGTGGCCACAGGACTGCATAACGGATCCCTTGCCATTCCACTGATGCCTGGAGAGTTACCACTTCGATCACATAGATGAGCTTGACATTCATTTACTTCTTGAGTGTTACATTTACTTTGCGATTAAAACTTTGCTTAAATACTAAAATGAGGTGGCGCCTCCTGTATTTTCCCTTCCTCCTAGTCTGTTCACAGAGCTGGCTTTCTCTGAGGATAGCTGCCGCCATTCATTTTATGGACTGATCCTTTAAAAGGACTAATAGACTATTGTTATTTTACTATTGGTTCATTACTGTATGCTTACAGTTACTCCATCCCTGCGCTTACAGTTTCCTTTCTTATATTTATATATACTATAAGTGCTGCACTATATACTCTGAACTGCAGTATACCGTATTTAAAATCAGGGAAAAATCGTGGGTGTGTGTTATACGCCGATCCCCAACGGTCTCGGCTGATTGTGAGTGGAGCGGAGCGAATGCCAGCGATATACACAGAGCCAAATGTGTACTCGGCTATTCTCGGCTCTACTCACAGTCAGGGGCGGGATTGCGAGAGGAGCTGAAACTAGCCGAGTACACTCGGCTATGTGTTTGTCGGCGCCGCTCGTTCCTCTCCTCTCGCAATCAGTGGATTTTAAATCAGCGGCTGGGCAATGCTGCAAAGGCGCTGGGCAAAGCTGCAGGGGCACTGGGCAAGGCTGCAGAGGCACTGGGCAAGGCTGCAGAGGCACTGGGCAATGCTGCAAAGGCACTGGGCAATGCTGCAAAGGCACTGGGCAATGCTGCAAAGGCACTGGGCAAGGCTGCAAAGGCACTGGGCAAGGCTGCAAAGGCACTGGGCAAGGCTGCAAAGGCACTGGGCAAGGCTGCAAAGGCACTGGGCAAGGCTGCAAAAGGCACTGGGCAAGGCTGCAGATGGACACTGGGCAAGGCTGCAATGATGGACAAGGTTGCAGATGGACACTGATAAGGCTGCATTGATGGGCATTTAAAAGTAAGTTTTTTTCCTTAAACATCTCTCCTAAAAGTTTTTTCCTTAAAATACCCTCCTAAACTTGGGGGGGGGGGGGGGGGGTTATACGCCGTTGCATGTTATACACTGATAAATACGGTATATATTATATGGACTGCACTATATACTCTGAACTGCAGTATATATACTATATGGACTACACAATATACTCTGAAGAAAAATTGGGCCTTGGATGTTGGTGGTGCCCTAAACCAAAAATACTGTTAGAAGCTAGCATCAAGATTCAGGAAGAATAGGATAGGCAGTCTTCAAGGGATCCCAGGTCCCTAGCAAATTCAATCAGTTACATCAACATCAGGGGCTTGAGAGCTGCTGATCCAGGACTGATTTGTTTTTATAAATGTGAGCCTATCAACAGAGTCTGTGAACAGGTGCACTCTTTGATCCATTACAAACCCTCCAGCAGTACTGAATGTCCGTTCAGAAAGCACGCTGGGGACAGGACAGGCCAGTAGCTCAATTGCATATTGAGCAAGTTCTGGCCAGTGGTCCATCCTCAAGATCCAGTACATGCTCTGAAGGGATTTGCTGGCCTCATATATTGAGAGAAATGATGTTAAGAAGTACCATCATCCGAGTTTAATTGAAACAGCAAGAGCAAGGACCCCAACTCCGAGCTCTCCAGGGGAGAAGTGCAAGCGGTACAAGTAAAAGAGGATAAACAGCAGAAATAATAAACATGTATATAAAACACAATTTTATTTATACAAAAAGTCAAGGGGGTATATAATACAAACCATATAAAAATATGCACAGATGACATGGAATTTCGATTAGTTTCGCGGGAAACAGGAAATGTATTTGTGAATAAAATACAATACAATAAAATATATATATTTTTCACAGTTAAGGGGGATGAGAGGGGTAATACCAAAACATGAAAAAGAGAGGGAGGGTTTTTTTTTTTTTGGAGGGGGTAAAAAAGATTTGTAGACCAGTAAGGGGGGCTGCTTAACCATGCTGAGGTGCAAATAGAGTTCAGGCCTGACGCGGCAGGGTCTCCCCTGGCGACTGGGGAAAACACATATAAGGCCGCAGGGAGACAAACGTCTGCATGAATGAAGAATGAAGGGGTATGTATAAGTATAACGAATACATTGTATGTCTATGATCCAAACAGTGAGAGTGAGTGAATGGAACACCAGAAAACAATGATGAAAGAGACCACGGAGGAATACAAAGGGATCCTATACCCAAGAACCAGACTAGAGGGACAAAGAGAAGGATGTGATCAGAAAAAGAAAGAAAAAGTGAGAAGGGCAATGATGATTGGCACCAAAGGAAAGTCATCCAAGGAAACCAAACGGTGATTGGGTAGTGACAGTGAACTAGGTGAATAAATAAACAAAAAGTGCAAGACTAGAGAGAAAATGTGGCAGGATGAATGTGTGTGAATCAACTAAGGGGACAAAAAAAGATAAGAGAGTGCAGAAAGCGAAAGGTGGAGCCTAAGGCAGGCCAAAGGACCAAGGTTCATGCAGGTGAAAATGAAAGATGAGACCAAGATATACCTGTGCCAGGTAATATAAATGAAAGAGGTTCCGGATATAGAGTTAGGTTAGTTGACAAGCAGATGGATAATGATCCGGAAGAGCCAATAAATGTAAACTGGGGTACAGGCAATATGCCTGTTAGGTGTCCAGTATTTAACAACCCGGGTCAAGATCTAGGGAGTGAAATAGATAAAATGGGTATAGTAACCAAACTGTCACCTCAGATCAAGTAAGTGGGTGGGCAGATTACACAAGGTTAAGGTAAAAAACTTACTATAGATGGAGCTGGTCAAGGAGCCATCCGGATCCCACGCTGGCCTGTGAAGACTGCGGAGTGAAGCCGCAGTATAAGTGTCTTCCAACCCCGTGATGTAATGACAACGCCAGTCTCGGCATGGAGCGGCGTCATGGGGTGAAGGGTCTCGCAGGGTCCCTGCGCACAACACCTCGAGGGGCCAGGAGGATGCAGTGCCCACGCAGCAGGTGCGAGCAGCTGAACACCTCCCGGTAAGGCCATAGCGATGCGCACGTGCAGGAGACTCCTGCGTGCGCATGCGCGGTGGCTGAATTGAGTCCAGAGGGGCTCAATAAGAGGCATGTGCAAGTGGCGGGTCAGGTCCCACAGGGGGGAGGGAGGGGAAGGGGGAGATGTGGAGTCCATCTAGCCACCAGGGAACCTACCAGTCGTTGCAGAAGAAGTGGGGCCGGGAGTGGCCACGAATGTCCGAATGCACCCCAAAATGGGACAAGAGCCTGACATGTATAAAGAATTATTATATGGCATAAATACATACAAACAAAAATGAAACAAAAAAGGTACAATATATATGTGAACATGTCAGGAGGACAAAATCACCAAAAATATACATACAAATATAAAGACTTATACATTTGATATATATAACCTAAATTAAAGACCTATAGGTGAAGTAAACATGAATGCAAATTCCATAAGGATCCCTTATGGAGTACAGGGCAGGATACATAAACAAAAAAACAAGAAAAAGTAGCGTTGCCAGATGACACAAAGGGAGACGAACAGGGGACAGAGAGTCAGTGATCATGAGTTAAGGAAAGGTTTGAAGGAATTAACTTTGTTCCAGCCTGGTGGGATAGTGGCGTTAAGCCTTTCTATCCATAGGGCTTCTCTTTGTAATAAAACTTTATCACGGTCACCCCCTCTGACATCCGGGGGTACCACTTCCAGAGCAAAAAATACAACAGCTTTAGGATCATATTTGTGATGTGTGGCGCCCGACAGTAGTAAGTTTACCGTTGGTGGAATAATATATATGATCACCAACTCTCTGTCTAAACTCCCTGATCGTCCTACCCACATAGAACGCTTTACAGGTACAAAGCATGAGGTAGACAATACCAGTAGTGCCGCACTGGGCAGATATGTGAGGAGTAAATGTTTCACCATTAGGAAGCCTTATAGAAGAGCAAGAGAGTATCCAGGGACAAAAAGGGCACTGACCACAAGGAGAGGTGCCTGAAAGGTTGAAAAGGGTCACTAGTATCAGGTTTATAGTGACTACTGGTTAAACGGTCTCTAAGAGATTTAGCTCTCCTAGCAAATTCAATCAGTTACATCAACATCAGGGGCTTGATAGCTGCTGAACCAGGACTGATTTATTTTTATAAATATGAGCCTATCAACAGAGTCTGTGGACAGGTGCACTCTTTGATCCATTACAAACCCTCCAGCAGCACTGAATGTCCGTTCAGAAAGCATGCTGGATGCAGGACAGGCCAGTATTCAATTGCATATTGAGCAAGTTCTGGCCAGTGGTCCATCCTCAAGACCCAGTACATGCTCTGTTGGAAAGTTCTCCAAGTCTGCTTTTGCCCCTAGATATTCCTGCACCATATAATGCAGATGCTGGCGATGGTTGCTTGAACCTATCAGCCCTTGGTGCTGAGGACTAAAAAATTGTTTAAAGGAATCGGTCAGCCGGCCACCTTCTCCACCACTCTTCCTCTGACCAAACAAAGCCTCAGTTGTCCAGCACCAGGAAATGGTAACCTGTCCCAGGGTCTGGAAAGGCATTACACCAACTTATCTTCAAGGCCCCTGAAGATGTTCCATCCTCTGCTCCCTCTGCGAAGGCAGGATGAGTTCTGCAACTTTACCCTTGTAATGTGGATCAAGAAGGGTTGCCAGCCAGTAATGATCCCTCCCCTCAATACCACAAATCCTAGGGTCCTTTTGCAGGCTTTGCAGAATCAGGGAGCCCATGCAGCGTAAGTTTGCAGAGACATGAGATTCTGAGTTCTCTGGGTCACTGAGGATGACATTGTCAGGCACTACCCCCTCCCAGCCACGTACAACTCCTTGGGTTTCTGGGGACTGAAACCATCCCTTGAAGACTGCTGCATGTTATCCTCCACATCCATGCTGACACAATCCTCCTCCTCTTCTTCCTGTGTGTTTGGCAGCCCCGCAGGAATGCTATCTGCATATCTGCAAGGGGGCCTTGAAAGGAAAGGAAGTCCTCCTCTTCCTCCTGCTGTAATGCCTCAAGTGCCCTGTCCATGATTCCACAAAGCGTGTGCTCCAGCAGGAAGACTAGAGGGACAGTGTCACTGATGCATGCATTGTCGCTGCTCACCATCCTTGTGGCCTCCTCGAATGGTGACAGGACAGTGCATGCATCCTTAATGAGTAGCCACTGGCGTGGCAAAAAGTAGCCAAGCTCCCCTGAGCCTGTTCTGGTGCCATACTCACACAGGTACTCATTTATGGCCCTCTGCTGTGTGCGCAGCCGTTGCAGCATTGCCAATCTTGAGTTCCACCTGGTGGGCATGTCACAAATAAGGCAGTTGGTGGGCAGGTTGAATTCCCATTGAATGTCAGCCAGCGGAGTACTGGCATTGTATGACCACCCGAAATAGCCACTGACTTTTCTGGCCTGCCTCAGAAGTTCCCGTAAGCCTGGGTACCTGGTCAAGAAATGCTGCACCACCAAATTCAGGACGTGTGCCAAGCATGGAACATGAGTCAAGTGTCCCTGTTGAAGGGAGGAGAGAAAGTTGGTGCCATTGTCGCATACAACCATTCCTGATTCAGGAGCCTGTCCCTGCGGAGCTGACAGAATCTCTGCCCCAGTGTGGCTCCTGTCCCCTAGGCAGACCAACTGAAGCACTGCATGGCATCTTTTAGCCTGACTGCTTGCACAGCCCCTTGAACGCTTAGGGAGCACTCCTGATTCAGAGGACAATTCTTCAGAAGAGGCCATAGAGGAAGAAGAGGAGTGGGTGGAGCAAAGAGATGTGGCAGAATCACCACCAGCTTTTCGGAGGTGTGATGACGGAACAAGCTCCAACACTGAACCCTGTCCTGCATCCTTCCCAGCTGCCAGCAGAGTTACCCAGTGCACCATGAAGGAAAGGTAATGTTCCTGACCATGCTGGACCATGAGTCAGCGGTAATATGAATCTTGCTGCTGACCGCCCTGTCCAACGAGGCAAAAACATTGCCTTCCACATGAGGGTAGAAAGTTGGAATGACCTTACGTGAATTTTTTGGAACCTGCCACCTTGGTGCAGCACATTCCACAAATTTAGAAAGGGGGCAGAGTCTACCAGGTGAAAAGGCAGCAGTTGCAGTGCTAGCAATTTGGCCAAGCTAGCATTTAGACGCTGAGCATGTGGATGGCTGGGACAGTATTTTTTTTTATGGTTCAGCAACTGGGATAGGGGAATTTGCCTGCTGATATCAACTGGTAGTGTACTGCTAGCAGATTGGCTGCAAGAACTTGTGGCACCTAATGCTATACCTTCAATCCTCACAGTGCAGGTTTTTGAGAGGACTGGAGGTATAATAGGGGTTGAGATCACAGATGAGGATCAAGGAGAAGTCTGCCTTTTTTTATCATGTGGGTCTTTCAGGTGCTGTTGCCAGCAGACTGCATGGCAGGTCATCATATGTCATCAAGCATGTGGTGCCCAAGCGGGTGCTGTTCTGGCCATGCTTGATCCACTTCAGACATTGCAAAAACAGCAACGGTGCGATCTACTGCACGTGTCAAAAAAGCCCACACCAATGAAAATTTTGGAAGCCAGCGGGGAGTTAGCAGCGCTCTGCACCTGTGGAGCTCTGTGGTGTGATGCAATAGGGTGGCTGCCCTTAAGCTGGCCCCTAGAGAACATCCTGCCTCTGAGTTGTGCCGCCGCCTCCTCACTTTCCTCTTCTCTTCTCTCAGGCACCCAAATACAGTCAGTGACCTCATCATCCCCTCCCTCCTTGTCACTGGAGCAAACTTGGCGCTGGCAGTATAGTGCAGCTGGGTGAACATGACTGCTAGTTTCTTGTCCTCCTGTGGCACCTCCTCTCTCTAGGCTCACGTTACTCCCTTCCTCAACCTGGGAACCAACCTCAGAGCCTTCAAATTGCTGTGCATCATACATCAGCATGTAACTGACACTATGGTCGAATAATTCTGGTGACTCCTCCATGCATGATGGTGGGGGCTACAGAAGGAGTAACTGTGGACAAGGAGCCGGCGGAATAGGCCGCTTTGGCAGCTGCGCTGGAAGGCAAACTAGTATGAGCTTGGGTGACACAGGATGAGGAGGATGAGGATGGCTTATGCAGCGTACACACGAGCAGACTTTTTGACTGAACTGGTCCGACGGACCGTGTCCAGGGGACAATCCGATCGAGAGTGTGGCTTCATCGGACCTTCAGCGGACTTTTCCAGCCGAAAAGCTGACAGACTTTAGATTTAAAACATGCTTCAAATCTTTCCGTCAGACTCGAGTCTGGTCGAAAAATCCGCTCGTCTGTATGCTAGTCCGGCGGACGAAAACCCACGCTAGGGCAGCTATTGGCTACTGGCTATCAACTTCCTTATTTTAGTCCGGTCGTACGTAATCATGTACGAATCCGTCAGACTTTGGTGTGATTGTGTGTAGGCTAGTCCATTCGTTAAAAAGTCCATCGGAAGTCCGTCAAAAGTCTGACGAAATTCTGCAGAAATGGCCGTCGGACTTTTGTTGCCGAAAAGTCCGCTCATGTGTACGCGGCCTTAGTTATCCACTCCAAAAACTCTTCTGCATGTTGAGACTTAATAACACGGCCAGCAGCAGAAAAAAAGGACAAGCGTGACCCGCCTGCAGAGGATGCACCATGTCCGCCACTTCACTGTAGACACAGAGGCTGCTTGAGCCTCTTTTAGTGACCTGTGAGTGTTTGCCTCTCCTTGGTGGGCTTCCGGACATGATGGGGATTTTTTTTTTCACACCACACTGCACTGTATTATATACTGTGTACACAGCCTGCACTGTATTATGTACTGTACACGGGCTGCATTGTATATGCTGTGTACACTGTCTGCACTGTATTAGAAACTGTACACATTGTATTATATACTGCATGCACCGCCTGCGCTGTATTATGTACTGTACACTGTCTGCACTGTATTATATGGTGTGTACACAGCCTGAAGTGTATTATATACTGTACAGCGCCGAATGAACTATATATATATATATATATATATATATATATATATATATATATATATATATATATATATATATATATATATATATATATATATATATATTCACACACACACACACACACACACACATATATATATATATATATACACAGTGGGGACAGAAAATATTCAGACCCCCTTCAATTTTTCACTCAGACCCTTTGCTGTGACACTCATATATTTACAGTAACTCAGGTGCTGTCCATTTCTTCTGATCATCCTTGAGATGGTTCTACACCTTCATTTGAGTCCAGCTGTGTTTGATTATACCGATTGGACTTAATTAGGAAAGCCACACACCTGTCTATATAAGACCTTACAGCTCACAGTGCATGTCAGAGCAAATGAGAATCATGAGGTCAAAAGGAACTGCCTGAAGAGCTCAGAGACAGAATTGTGGCAAGGCACAGATCTGGCCAAGGTTACAAATTTCTGCTGCACTTAAGGTTCCTAAGAGCACAGTGGGCTCCATAATCCTTAAATGGAAGACGTTTGGGATGACCGGAACCCTTTCTAGAGCTGGCCGTCCGGCCAAACTGAGCTATCGGGGGAGAAGAGCCTTGGTGAGAGAGGTAAAGAAGAACCCAAAGATCACAGTGGCTGAGCTCCAGAGATGCAGTCGGGAGATGGGAGAGAGTTGTAGAAAGTCAACCATCACTGCAGCCCTCCACCAGTCGGGGCTTTATGGCAGAGTGGCCCGACGGAAGTCTCTCTTCAGTTCAAGACACATGAAAGCCCACATGGAGTTTGCTAAAAAACACCTGAAGGACTCCAAGATGGTGAGAAATAAGATTCTCTGGTCTGATGAGACCAAGATAGAACTTTTTGGCCTTAATTCTAAGCGGTATGTGTGTAGAAAACCAGGCACTGCTCATCACCTGTCCAATACAGTCTCAACAGTGAAGCATGGTGGTGGCAGCATCATGCTGTGGGGGTGTTTTATTCAGCTGCAGGGACAGGACGACTGGTTGCAATCGAGGGAAAGATGAATGCGGCCAAGTACAGGGATATCCTGGATGAAAAGCTTCTCCAGAGTGCTCAGGACCTAAGACTGGGCCTAAGGTTTACCTTCCAACAAGACAATGACCCTAAGCACACAGCTACAATAACGAAGGAGTGGCTTCACAACAACTCTGTGACTGTTCTTGAATGGCCCAGCCAGAACCCTGACTTAAACCCAATTGAGCATCTCTGGAGAGACCTAAAAATGGCTGTCCACCAACGTTTATCATCCAACCGGACAGAACTGGAGAGGATCTGCAAGGAGGAATGGCAGAGGATCCCCAAATCCAGGTGTGAAAAACTTGTTGCATCTTTCCAAAAAAGACTCAAGGCTGTATTAGATCAAAAGGGTGCTTCTACTAAATACTGAGCAAAGGGTCTGAATACTTAGGACCATGTGATATTTCAGTTTTTCTTTTTTAATAAATCTGCAAAAATATCAAAAATTCTGTGGTTTTCTGTCAATATGGGGTGCTGTGTGGTCATTAATGAGGAAAAAAAATGAACTTAAATGATTTTAGCAAATGGCTGCAATATAACAAAGAGTGAAAAATTTAAGGGGGTCTGAATACTTTCCGTCCCCACTGTGTATGTATGTATGTATGTATGTATATATATATATATATATATATATATATATATATATATATATATATATATATATATATATATATATATATATATATATATATTTATGGTCGGAGCCCTATGTCCGATATGGACATAGATAACACTTATAGTAAAGATAAGACTTACCATCGGAAATAGACCTGAAAGTGTGGACTTACCATATGAAATGGACCTGAAAGTGTGCCTTGGTCTAATGGCCGGTATGCCAAAATAAGGGGGCATACCCTGGTTTAAGAAATGATTATTCTGTAAGAGAAATGAATGAAATGAATAGTTGAGAAATGCTGTGAAATGGGGATGGGAGGGTGGGTATCGCGCACAGGAAACCGACAAGCACCACAGGTGAGCGGGCTGCTTAAATACCCCCCGGGCTCTTCCCATAAATTCAGGCCACCATACTGGCCTTCCTACTTATGGTCGGAGCCCTATGTCCGATATGGACATAGATAACACTTATAGTAAAGATAAGACTTACCATCGGAAATAGACCTGAAAGTGTGGACTTACCATATGAAATGGACCTGAAAGTGTGCCTTGGTCTAATGGCCGGTATGCCAAAATAAGGGGGCAAAAACATTCAGGTAGGGTTATAATTTTTATTGGTTTTCAGTTATTTATTGAGCCAATTTGGAAAATGCCTGTGCCATCTCTGTTTGCGGATTGGGGATATACCGGGTGAAGCAGGCTGATTTCCACCTGCCTAGTCTTCTGATGATGTGGTCTGGAACCCCGTGGCGGGACGCTGCGGAAGCTGCTCCGATGCGAAAGGAGTGTCCGGAATACTGACTAGGGTTAAGGTGAAGATTGCGGAGAAGTATCCTTATGTGTTTCACAAACTGAGAGGCGCTTAAGGGTTTAACTGGGAATGGTAGAAGGGGACTGTTGTCTGGTTGCTCAGGCAGGAGTGACAGGAGTCGGTTGAGTACAGCGACTGGACACCAGCTGTTGTTGGTTTTGTAGAGGTGAATGTTCACTCCTGAGCCCGTTTGCTGGGTTTTAGAGACCTCGAGGTGCAGGATGAAATGGTCTTGGTATCGAAGCAGGTGCCGTCTGCATAGTACTTGGTCTGTGGGTTTGTTAGAGGTGAATTCGCCAGGTCGCAAGAACCCATAGTAAGCTAAATATACGGCTGCTTGTAAGACCGTGCTGGGGAGAAGACCGAATGGTGAAGTAGCCAGAATAGTTGACATGTCCCTAAAGATGGGCCCCGTAATGGGTAAGCGCTTGGCGCTGATGACTGGTTGTTGTTTCTGAATGCCCCTTAGGATGGCTCGTATAGCGTGTGATGAGAACAGTGAAGATTTCGTGGGGTCTTCAAGCGTCAAGAAATGTTGAATGCCGGCTAGGTATAGCCGAATGGTATTGTAGGATAAGGCCAGCTGCGTGTGACAGTGTGCAGTGAAGGCCAGTACCTGTTTGACATCTGTTGGTCCTTTACGGCAGGATGTGAGGAATTTATTGAACGCCTTCCAAGCTGTCTGGTAGGCTTTGAGTGTGTTGTGAGAGAGTGAATGATTGATGAGTTGCGTTGCTCTGTGTAAATGTTGAACTAGTCCAGGGTCAGTTGTGACCAGACAGGGATAGGGGCCGACATTGGTTCGTTCAAAAAAGGAGGTGTAATTAAAATGTGACAGTGCGTCAGCAGCTAATGCCGCGTACACACGAGCGGACTTTACGGCGGACTTTGCCCGGCGGACTGGATTTCGTCGGACAATTCGATGTGTGTGGGCTCCAGCGGACTTTATTTTCTCAAAAGTTGGACGGAATTAGATTTGAAACTTGTTTAAAATTTATCCGACGGACTCTTCTTTCTAGCGGACAAACCGATCGTCTGTGTGCTAGTCCGACAAACTCAAACTGACGCATGCTCTGAAGCAATTACAAGACGGAAGCGCTCGGTCTGGAAGCGCTTCGTCTTGAAGCTAGCACATTCCTCTTCTGTCGTCTTTTAATACAGCCTTTTTTTAGGATTGATAATGCGAGAGGAATGAAGTTGTTTTTCTGCTTTATATTCACACAGAGTTCTCACAAACTTCTTTCTTCATGATTTATCCTCCTGCCATGACTAATATAATATTTTGTAACAGCCAGATCTCCATAACTTTAAAATTTTAAAATAGATTTTTTATTTTTTTTTTATTTCAACACTTTAGCTATTTTACAATGTGTGTTAAATGCTAACCACATTTTTTGTGTGTATTTTCAAGTTACCACAATTAACATTCATATTTTGTGTTGTTTTAAAGAACCTTAATGAGGTTGTTGTCCCTTGTTCATTAGACATAGGGGGGTGTATTTAACAAAGGCAAAATCATTTTTCACTCCAAGTGCTAATTGTACATATAATTCCACATAAAGAGCATTTTGAAGTGCGTTCGCTGTGGATCCGAGGGGCACATGCAAGGAAGCCCAAACAAAAACAAATAATTTTTATTTGACATGATTTTTGGAATAAATCAGCAGAGCTTCCCCCGAGCTTGTTTTTGACAAAAGGCTTAAATCATTTAAGAATATCAAGTGAAACGTTCACTTGAGAAATTGCACACCAAGTGCACTTGTTGGAAGTGCAGTCGCAGAAAAAAGGATGGGAAGAGCTTAAATTCGGGGAAGCTCTGCTGATTTATTCCGAAAATCATGTCAAATAAAAATTAATTGTTTTTATTTGACAAAAACACACATAGGGGTTGATTTCCTAAAGGTAAAAAGCCTGTGCATTTTGGAAATTGCATTTGCCCTCTGCAAGAGCAGTTGCTTCCAAGCTTTATTAAATGTGAAGCAGCTCTGCTGACTTCCATCATCCAATCATGTGCAAGCAAAAATTTTTTTTTTTTTTTCTTTTACTTGCACAGGATTGGGTACTCTTTGCAAAGTCAAGCTTTTAAATAATTTCTGATGCTCTGGAGCAATTGCACTTGCAGAGGGCAACTGCCCTCTGCAAAGTGCACAGACTATTTGCTTTTCTCAAATCAACCCCATAGTCTTTTCGACCTGTACCTGCCTACTCCCAAACAAAATGGCATTTTTTAATCAAAAGACATAGGCAAGAATGTAAGGTAAACCAAAATGTATTTATTTTATTCCCAAAAAAATTAGGAAGGCAACACTGGACACACTTTTAGAATCTGGGAAGCCTTTCGTCCCCCAGGACACACATCAAGTTTGAGGACAAGAAAATAGGTATCTTGCGACTATAGGGAGCACAGGGAGCACAGTCAGACCAGACAGAAACCAGGCAATCACTTTCGACTCTTCCGTGGAGCCTTCCCTCCACGCTTCTCTGCAGCCTTCCCTCCACGCTTCTCTGCAGCCTTCCTCGGAGGTTGTGCCTCTGGTGGTGTACTTGGGGCAGGAGGAGGAGGAGGAGGAGGAGGAGGAGGAGGAGGAGGAGGATTGGCTTCATCTGCTAGATAGGTTGTAGTAGTAAGCTCCCCTCTCAAGCCCTTCTGGTAAGCCTGGAAAATTAGACCCTCACAGAGGAGGCGTTGGCCCTTTTCCAACTCCAGTAATCTGCTGGCTATATAGGTGCCATACGCCTCCTCTGCATTGGGAGGTTTGCTCAGGATCAGGCTTGCTTCCCGTATGAGGTCTAGGGATTCCTGCTCTGTTGGTGGCATTCTCCTGGGCCTTTTGTGGAGAATGCGGAGGGGAGGCACCTGACACTCTGTGCGGCTTCTACTTGGCCCAGCCACAGCCTCCTCCTCTCTCCCACTGGGCAAGGCCCCCTCCTCTCTCCCACTGGGCAAGGCCTCCTCCTGGCTGAGGTCATCCTGTGTAAAAAAAAGGGACATAGTTGTAATTTTCTGTTATGCAATCACACAATTTTCAGCTCCTAACTTTCAAATATAATTACACAAAATAGTAAAGGCTATCTATTTGACCACACCATTATTTCAGATGATCAACAAGATCTGAAGTTACGTATATATTTGGCCACTACTGTCTAGTGATATATCTACATATTACTCTTTGTGCAGAAGTGATTTTTTATGAAGCACTTTCAAAATTAACACCTTAACATCATTAATAACATTTACACAATCCCCAAATCTAAAAAAAAAGTATACCTGGCTGAAGCTGGGCGTATCCACTTCATCAATGGTGAAAAGGCCCAGTTCATCCTGGGACTCCTCAGCTGGGGTGGAGGTGGATGGAAGGCTGGAGGGAAGAGTGGAGGGAAGGCTGGAGGGAAGGGTGGGGGGAAGGGTGGAAAGTGATTGCCTGGCTTCGGTCTGCTCATCCAGGAATCACAGTTTGTGGTAATACCACAACTTGGGGACATAAACTTGGTCAGCTGCTGCCCCGGATCTGAGCGACTCCTGGATTTTTCTGTGTTCCCGCTTATACATGTTACGCAAGATACCTATTTTCCTGTCCACAAACTTGAGGTCTGCCTGGGGGAGTCGAGTCTTCACAAACTCTAAAAGTGTGCCCAGTGTTGCCTTCCTAACATCCCGAATATAATATAGGGGGTGTTTGACCTCCCACAGGTTTTTCTTGTCCTCATAGAGCTCAATAAAATGGCACAAAAATTCTTCCTCTTTAAAGGGATTCATTTTTTCTGGAAGACAAGACACAAGATCAAAACTTAAATGTCAGGCCCAAATCTCAGGATTAGTTTGTGTTGTAATCTAGGGGACACACACACACACACACACACACACACTCTTTAATCTTACCTTCGTTTGTGACGGTCGCTACTTCCGCACGGACATACGTAGGCCATCGTAATAGCTTTATATTGCCTGCGCATGTGTCATGCTCCGCCTGCGTCGCCCGCCCCTGACGTTCGTAAGTACGATTTGGCCCCGCCCCTTCACTCTTCGTTGCGCAGTGGAAGTAGATAGCAAAAGATGGCGGAGCGATTAAGTGAAAGTAGCGCGGAGGAAAGCCCGGAGCCCCAAACATCCACATCCCGGAGGAGATATAAGGCCACCAACATGGCTTTTGAAGAGATGGTGGAGATGGTGTCCATATTGAGAAGGGAGGACTACGATGGCAAAAAAGGACCGTACACACGACCCAATATGAGAAAGGACAAAATAACGTCCTCAATTGTCACCGCTCTTGAAGAGAAATTTGGGACAAAACGTTCGAAAGAACAATTGCGGAAGCGGTGGTCTGACATAAAAAGTCGGGAGCCAGAACAATATTGGCGAATAAAGAAGCTGCTTAAAAAAAGTAAGTCCTTGTGTTTTACTATTGAGATACAGAACTTGCATGCTGATCCTTATTTTTGGCGGTTTTTCTGCATCGTTCGTAAATACCGTTCTTTGGAATAGATATGATACTTTATAAAGTGACGTTATTTTTTCGCCAAATACGATGGGACAGTGTTGGACATACATTTATGGCTTGATAATTTGTCGAATTCCCACAATGAGTTGATGTGGTGTAGATGTGTTTGAAAATATAATGCTTCATCAAAAATGATTCAGTGTAATGTAGGGACAGGACACAGCAGCTGTTTCCACATCTGGACTCACGAGCACTATAGTTAGTGGGAATGATTTAGCAGTCCCACTATTGTTCTTCGATTTTATTTATTTTTAAATTTACTTTTAATTTTATTCCGTACGTTTTTTGGCTCTGCGTAACTTCTGCATACTTTCAGCTATTAAAACCATTCAACTATTAAAATGTTCGTCTCTTTTAGCTGATGTGTGATCTTTTTCAACTTTTTTACTACCATTTATACGTTTTTAAATATTAAGGTTTTTTTCACTTGTTTAAACATTGAATTCAATGGGAGCATGCTTGAAATCCTTAAATTCTTCTTCCGCTCCCAAAAGTTTCAGCTCCTTCATACTTTCACCTAGAGACACCAAACAAACTTTACAATGTTCAATAAATATTCAGCTATCTGGCTATATCCTTTCAGTTTGATATTTTTGTAATTTTTGGAGAAAAAGCTTTTTGTTTAGAGGTCATTTCCTGAAATTTTAGACATTAATCAGAGTGTACTGTGTTTGTTTTGTTGCCATGGTTACCAAAGCTTCTGTTATACACAGGGGGGGAGGTGGCTGGAGCATCTCAGCTCTGATTACAGAGCCCGGGGGGAGGGGACAGACACACCATGTACTGATTTATAATAGAGGAATATGATGGGGCCGTTTTGATGGCGGTCATTTTAGCAATTTAGCTATTCAGCATTCCCACGCATTTTGCGCAGGAAATGCATTTTCTAGTGTACTATGTGACCATCACGAAATTTTTGAGGGGTAATACACATAGGAGATCATTGAGGTGTCAGCATCTGTGAAACTTGCCCGAAAATAAGCATTCTTTATAATTGTTGTTCATAGGTAATGTTCATCCTGTCTTCAACATTTATTATGATGCAAAATTGGCAAAAAATCATAACCAACGTTTTACTTTATTTATTAAAACCTAAAAGATCAGTGTGTTTTAACTATACCTTTTTTTCAAATCTCATAGGGGAGAAAAGACTCAGACAACAGTCCAAGGATCTCAGGACCCCCCCAAGTCACCAGCCTGAGGCCGAAGCTACCCTAAGCCCCAGCCCAAGACCACTCCCACCCGACGACCTTGAGGAAGGAGAGGTGGAGGAAGTGTGCGAGGTTTCAAGCCCACCAAGTGAGTGACTGACACCCCAGCTTGAGTTACTGTATTTTGGCGTGCATATTGTAAACCTTGTTTTTATTCACTCGTTTTAGGTGAGTTTCTGGTTGTGGAAGGCCAAGCGGCAGAGCACTTCACCACAGACAGTGCGCAAAGACTATTTGGGCAGATAATGCTGTGGAATGGCCACATAGATCAAATGCGTGAACAAATTCACAGCATGAAACTTCGCCTGGACTCCATGCAACAGGAAATGAAGAACATGATTGATGTTTTGGGCAGAATATAATCACGTTTGGTCTAAAAACATCAATCATGTTCTTCATTTCCTTGGGAAGTTATTTTGTTTGAAAATTTTTTTTTACAATTTTTGGGGTATACCCAAATTTACATTGTGTGATGCACACGGTGTGTCATCATGTGCTATCTTCCATCATGGGTTAGCAATGTACTTGTTTTGTGTTTGCAAACCCTTAATCCTGAAAAATCTTGGGTGGTGAGAGGAACCAAAAATGGGATTGCACACACAAAACACGTACATTGCTCTCCCATGATAGGAGATAGCACATGTTGACTTGACCCTTTAGTAAAGCTCAATTTTGAGCATCTTATAAATGACAAATTTCTGCAAGGGTGACATTACATGCACCGTTCTAGAAATATTGAACTTTGTAAGTTCATTTATTGTAAGTTTTGTTTCTAAAAACACTGTTGTGTATGTAAATCTTGTTAGATAAAGGTCTATATATTTGTGAAAAAATGGCTTGAATAATTTAGTAAAAGATAATTTTTTTACACAACGCAAAATATTTTGGAAAAAAAAAAAGAACAAAAAAAAATAAAAAATATGCTAAAAAATGCACCTTTCAATGTGCACCAAGTAAAATTTTTTACCCTATACAATGTGTGTGGCTGTTTCTTGAAGTCAAAATTTGGGGTTTGTTTTTGTGGGCCTGATTAACTAAAGCTAAATGCACTTGACACTACTACAAGTGCACTAGGAGACAGACATAACTTAAAGGTAAACAACAATAAAAACAAGATATTTAGATAAACCAATTTTCTTTTTTATTTTTGAAACAAACTTACAGCTGTTGCTGAATAGCAATGGCCCCCCGACCATTAAAATAATTCACATAACGGTCACGCACTTGACGTGCGGTTCGGGGGGCCAAGCCAATACGGCCAATTTCTAGGCCTGTGAAAGTGCTAGCCTCTTCCAGTCTGGCCTCAGGCCCAACAGAGGATAGATATGTAGCTGAATGTCTCCTTAAAAAGTTATGTAAAATGCAGCAAGCAAGGATGACGTGGTTGATTTTATAGTCCGCCAAATTAATAGCCGTAAGGAAGATACGGAACCAGCTGGCCAGAATACCAAAGGCATTCTCCACAACCCTTCTTGCTCTGGCCAGCCGATAATTAAATACCCTCCTCTCAGGGGTGAGTGTCCTTTGGGGGAACGGCCTCATCAAGTTCTCACAGAGAGCAAATGCTTCATCAGCAATAAAAACTGAGGGGAGTCCATCCACATTATCGTCATCAGGTGGCAATTCCAGGCCACCGGTCTGGAGACGATGGCACAGCTCGGTCTGTGCAAAGACTCCTCCGTCAGACATCCGGCCGTTCTTACCCACATCCACAAACATAAACTCCAAATGTGCCGAGACCACCGCCATCAAAACTACACTATGGAACCCCTTGTAGTTAAAGAAATAAGACCCCGAATGCGGTGGTGGCACAATCCGGACGTGCTTCCCGTCAATCGCCCCTACACAGTTGGGAAAGTCCCAACGGTCAGCGAACTGGGAGGCCACAGTCTGCCATTCCTGTGGACTTGAAGGAAACTGTGGAGTGCAAAAAAAATAAGATAAGGACTTTAATAAAAAAATTGTATATCAGATTACACCAAAACATTAGTAAACAACAGCAGTCAAATATTATGAATATGTGTGTTTGTAATTGAAATGTTGAAAAACATAAGGCACACTTATAAGATTACTCACCCCCTATGATGGCCCATTGATACATTTGAATGTGGGGGGAGGGGTTCTAATTAGGTTAACAAACACACCTGACTGGCTCAAACATTTGTGGGGTGGGGGAGGGGTTCTAATTAGGTTAACAAACACACCTGACTGGCTCAAACATTTGTGGGGTGGGGGAGGGACAAACAAGACAATGGAGCAGACAATATACATTGTTCAATGGACTATAGGCTAGAGATAAAAATGGACCCAGCATTGCATGGTGGGGAGGTTAATGAAAGAAATTATGCATGTAGGGCAATAAATGATTAAAATAGGCATGCACGAAGATAAAGGGGACATTCACAGCAGATTGAAAGCATGGCAATTAGGTAAAGAGGACAGTTCTACAATACATCTAAAAACAGTTAATACATATCATGTAATGTTAAAGGATAAAACTTACCTTCATATATTCCTTCTGCAGGACCTGAATAATAGCAGAACAGGTTTCTGGGATTATGATCCCCAGAGCCTGGGGGGAGATGCCTGTCGAAAACTTTAAGTCCTGAAGACTTCTCCCTGTCGCCAAGTAACGTAACGTGGCAACTAGCCTCTGCTCCGCACTGATGGCTTGCCTCATGCAGGTATCCTGCCTGCTGATATAGGGGGTCAGCATAGCCAGCAGACGCTCAAAGACGGGGTCCGTCATCCTGAGAAAATTCCTGAAATCCTCAGGATTATTCTCACGGAGCTCACGGAGCAAAGGCATATATGACAGAACTGGTCACGCTGGCGCAACCAATTCTTGGTCCATGAACTCCTCCTCACCCTGTTCATGGACTGGACTCGGGTCAAAGTATTAACCCCAACACCAAGTCCCCACACAGCACGAACTCGAGAACGAGAACGTCCACTCGACATGGCTTCAAAACGGTCGGCTGCTCAAACAAACAAACTTATAACAAACGCACTGAAGAACAGCAAGGCCTATGAAGAACGACCTGAAAATCAGGAATGAGCGAACCAGAACGCTAGGCAGGTTACGAACTGACCAACACGCACTGAAAAGCAGATACAAACCTCACAAGCACAAACTGAACCGCAGAAAACGAACGAAATAAGCTGAAGTGTGAAAAGCGCGAATCGTCTCTAACCAAACTTCTACTAACACGAGATAAACACGAGATTAGCAGAAGGAGCCCAAAGGGTGCCGGAGTGGGGCTTGGACTTCCTTTTTCTAGTCCCGTCGTACGTGCTATACGTCACCGCGTTCAAAACCAGCGGACTTTTGCAGTGAGCGTGTGTGGCCAAGTCCGTCCGTTTTTAAGTCCGGCTCAAGGAGCCAACAAAGTCCGACGAAAAGTCCGCCGGGCAAAGTCCGCCGTAAAGTCCGCTCGTGTGTACGTGGCATAAGTTGTATCTGCCGGGAATAAATGCACAGTGTATATTAAACTGATGCTGTAAAGACAGTTGTACCAATCTGCGCAGGAAGGACATGACTGCTAGGGACTTGGACCTGCCTCTGTTGATGATGTCTGCTGTGGCCTGGTTGTCGGTGGTGAAGACTACGGTTTGTCCTGTCCAGTGGTGGCCCCAGAGCTGTGCAGCTGCCACTATGGGATAAAGTTCAAAGAGGGCAGATGTTTGAGTAAAGCCGGGTATCAACAGTATCTGTTGAGGCCAGGGTCCTGAAAACCAATGGTGGCCAAAAATTGCCGCGAAACCTGTGGAGGCTGCAGCGTCTGTCACTACCTGGGGTGACAGGGGCGAAACCATGGGTATAAATAGGGATATGCCATTCCAGGCGGACAAGAATTCCTCCCACATAGATAGGTCCGCTATAGCTGCGGAGTCTAGATTTAAGATCTGATCGGGGTCTTGAGTTTCTGACAGGAATCTAAGCAGGCGTGATACAAAGGTGCGGCCTTGTGGAATAATTCGCATGGCGAAATTAAGCATTCCCAGAAGAGATTGCAACTGCTTTTTGGTACAGCCCTTGGTGTGTGTGAATTCGTGAAGGACCGCCCTAATGCGTGTTAGTTTGTCGAGGGGGAGACTGGCTTGCATAGCGCAGGTATCCAAGCTGACCCCGAGAAAGGTGATGATGTGTGCTGGGCCGTCGACTTTGTGCTCGGCGATGGGAACATTGAGGTTTCCAAATATCACTCTGAGTTTGTCGAGGTCTCCTGGGGGCTTGCTGGGAGGTTCTGTTAGTAGGAAGTCATCCAGGTAATGGATGACTTCTTGGCATTGACCCTTGTGTAACAGTATCCAAACAAGGGACTGAGCGAACGTGTCGAAGAGCCACGGACTACTCTTCGAACCGAAGGTTAGTTTTGTGGCAAAATAATATGCCTCCTTCCACTTGATGCCATGCCAGCACCAAAGGGATGGGTGGATGGGCAGGAGCTTGAAGGCATCCGAGATGTCGGCTTTGGAGAGCCAGGCACCTGTACCTGCTTTGATGATTGCTTGTATTGCCATGTCGACGAAGGAATATTTTAGGGAAAACTCTTCGGAGGGGATCAGGGAATTGAGACTGGGGATGTGGGAAGAATGAGGCGCAGACAGGTCGTACACCAAACGCAATTTATTCGTGAACTTGCCCTTGACAAGCCCAATAGGGCTGACTCTCCATGTGCTGAAATGGGGGCAAGGGAAAGGGCCTATAACGTACTCTCGATCTACCTCTGCTTGTAAGAGCTGATCTATGGCTTGTTCGTCAATGGCTGCTGAACGAAGATTGGCACATTCGTGAGTACTGTGGGGTAGTGAAATGAGGCCGGTGTAAAAGCCTGCTGTGAAGCCTTGGATAAGGTAGGTGGCCAGGGAAGGGGTGGGATGTGAGGTGAGGTACAGTCCTAACCATAAGAGGTTGATCCGGCTTAGTCATGCCCTCTTGTGTTGTTTGACTTCACACAAATTTCTTGGGTGTGCTCTTTGGCATAAGGTGCAGATGTGGAGTAGGCGGCACTGGCTGAAGTTGCAGGACCCGTAGTTGTAGTTATTACAGATGGCTGCCCCTCCCACGGTTCGGACTGGGCGTCCGAATTTGTCCACCTGAGGCGTTGGTTCAGGGGGCGACTGACCCTGAATTGTACCCGAGGTAGAGGGAAACTCGAAGGGCCGCCTGATCGCCGCATTGGCGCACCAGGTGGCAGTGTGGGTGGAGGACTGACAAATCGCACACAGAGGTGAGCGTAAGCCGGCAAAGTGGTGGCAGAAGAGCTCTGTGTCCATGAGACTCCAATTTGTCGTAGTCTGGAACTGTGTGAGTCTGGCGGCGGCCTTAGCGGAAAAGGAACGGTGGTAATCATAAAATGCAAATCCTCCATACTTGTAGCCCAAGTCTACTACCGTATGGAGATACAAGTCCAGCTCTTCCCGTCTGCTGGGGGTGGCTGAGCATAGGACGTCTCTGAGCATGCCAAAGGCCAGGGTAAATTCTGGGACCGATAACTTGCGGTTCAATCTGGGGTCTTTGGCTTTAAGGACCACCGATATGTCACCCCAGGAGTAGGCCTTATTTTCTGCCAGATCGTGTACGAAAATAAGGAGAGAGGCCAGGTTGATGTCCCTGCCGTCCAAAATGTCCTTCCTGATACTGGTTGGGACCAGATGGGAGGGGTAGACAATGGGGCTCCAGCCTGAGGTACCTGCAGGAAGGGGTGTCAAGGTTTGAGTTGCGGTTGGGTCGGGGACAGCCGTGGCCGGTCGAGCCTCCAGGAGTGCCACCCTGGTTTGGACGTCTGTAACTGAGGTAGACAAGGATGACACCATCGTGTGTAATTGTGAGATAGCTGATGATATTGACTGGAGGGATGCCTGTTGGGTACTGGGTCCTGCTGCTGGTGGGGGAAAGAGGAGTTTGAAGAGCTCGCCTTTCCTCGCTGTGGCGGAAAAGGGGACACCTCTGCGTCTGAGCTCTGCCGTCAGTTTGGGGATAGTCCATCCCCTGAGGGACTGCACGCTGCCGCTCTCTGAGACCGGGGAAGGTGACAGAGGGGCCGTGAAGTCTTCGCTGCCGGCCTGAGACATAGTTGATCTGGTGAGAATCTCCTGTCTTGAGCTCTTATTTTCCGGTTGACTGTAACCTATTGGGGGTGACATGAATTTCAAGTTTTTTCTTTGATCCCCTGAGTCATACTTACCCGACTTATCCTCCCATTCTCTTTTTTTTTTTTTTTACCTGGGGGGATATCGTCCAACCTGGTGCAGGGTGGAGCTACTGAACTTTGACTGACCTAGAGGAAAATGAAAGGTGATAATTCGTGAAGGGATTGCTAACTAACTTGAAGCAACGATTTGTATGGTGCTTGCAATCTTGTGACAATGAAATGATTTGAAATGTTTGCCTTGATTATGAAATGAATGAACTCCATGACAGAGGTCCGGCCTGGTCGTGTCGTGACTGATCCGACCGTGAACCGGGCTCTGGAGCATGTACTGAAATGAGGCAACTGAAAAACATTGGTGCACATGGGACGAATCGGTGCCTGTTTGATGCATCTGGATTCAAATCGGAGCGCAGTATGAAATGAATGAGAGAAATGTTTACCTTGACCGAGGCTCGAATTGGTTGTGCCGTATTTTGCGACTGGCAACGAACCGAGCTCTGGTATAGGTATGGATACGGCCGAAACAAGTGAGGCATTCCGTGACGAATCGGTGCATCTCAGATGCGACTGGTTTCGAAACGGTGATGCACTGTGGGAGTGAAATGGTAGTAATTGCATGACAGAGACACGGATCAGTCGCCCGATATCTGCGACTAGCTATGATCCGGACTCTGGAGCATGTTTGAGAAATGAGGCCGAGCCCTGGGGCACGCCGTAACGAATCGGTGCATGGAAGATGCGACTGGATTCGAAGCGGAGCGCAGTAAGTGCAGGTGTAACATATCGTTTGCCATGACGGAGGCGCGAATCGGTCGTGCTGTTGTAGCGACTGACTACGAATCGGACTCCGGAGCATGTACTGAAATGTGGCCAATCCTGGGGCACGCCGAGACGAATCGGTGCATTTCCATGCGACTGAATTCATGTCGGAACGTGATACGTGGTAATGAAATGATAACCATGACAGAGGTACGAATGACTGAAAATAACGTAACTCTGGAGCATGTACTGAAATGAGGCCGTAACTACTGGGGCACACCGGAGCGAATCGGTGCATCTTTTAGGTGCGACTGGATTAGAATCGGAGCGCGGTAGGTGACTGAAATGAGAAATGATTGAAATGATTTGAAATGTTAGAAATGAGTTTAGAAATGTTTCAGAAATGAGACATGATTGGCATCGAACTGACTTGATCCGATAGATTTGAGAATTGCGACTCGCTATGGCTGTCTACAGACGTATATTAAATTACCGACATGCTAGAAATGAAGCGACGTCTGCGTCGCGGTGGTTTTCTCGAGTAAGGCGAAATGGTAACATAACGATAGTACGAGTGATATACATTGCGGTTACGTTTGTAAAATGCAAGTGATACGTAAATTTGAAAACACGGTTTAGTGACATGATATGAAAACTTAAAACAAAGTCCGACGGGACCCTACCTGCGACAGCCAAGCCAGACGCGTGGTACGAACTACGAACGGTAAACACGGACTTCGAAAGTTTTGAGCACGGAATTAACGAATACGGGAACTTGCGAGGCAAGAACTTGCGGACGCTGGTATTCGAATAGTCGGCCTAGTGACGTATATCGCGCACAGGAAACCGACAAGCACCACAGGTAAGCGGGCTGCTTAAATACCCCCCGGGCTCCTCCCATAAATTCAGGCCACCATACTGGCCTTCCTACATATATACATACACACAAACACACACACACACACACATACATACACACACAGGGCTCAAAATTTCAATTCCTGAGCCACCAGCCAGTTACTCGCCACCAGTTGCCCCACCCCTCGCCCTCGTAAATTATCTCATGAAATTACACTGTTAAATGTTTTATGCAGAATGAAGTTCCAAAAATAAACATTAACAACAACTTTAACAATATTAACATAAAGCATATCAGTGCCCATCAAATTCAGCTTTACCGTGCCCATGAATGCAGCCTCACTGTGCCCATCATTGCAGCCTCACTGTGCTTATCAAATGCAGCTTTACGGTGCCCATGAATGCAGCCTCACTATGCCCATCAACACACTCACACTGTGCCCATCAGTGCAGCCTCACTGTGCCCATCAATGAAGCCTGACTGTGCCCATCATTGCAGCCTCACTGTGCCCATTATTACAGCCTCACTGTGCCCATCAAATGCAGCTTTAGGGTGCCCATGAATGCAGCCTCACTGTGCCCATGAATGCAGCCTCGCTGTGCCCATGAATGTAGCCTCAATGCCCGTGAATGCAGTCCAAATGCCCATCATTGCAGCCTCAATGTGCCCATTATTACAGCCTCACTGTGCCCATCAAATGCAGCTTTAGGGTGCCCATGAATGCAGCCTCATTGTGGATGGTGGTTTTGTGTATAGCGATAAAAGTGAACGGCAGTGTCCTGCCTAGAAGCCTCCTGGCAGAGGAAGTTACCTGCGACAAAAACCAAGGACTGTTTAACTGCGATAGCAGTTCTGGACTCTGCAAGTTGTTGAGACTGAAATCTCTTTCTTTTTGTTTTTGCTATTGTGAAACTGTTTAAGTTAAATAAACGTTCTTTTGATTGCAAAGCCTGTGTCCTGCGATCTAACTGGCTCCCCGAACTTGACAACTGGTGGAGAATGCAGGCAGGACAGAGTAACAGGCATAAGAAGAAAAAAAACAAACATTTAAAAATTTTTTTTGCCGTTTATGGCATTGGACTTTAACATTTAAAGGGACAGTACATTGGATTTATGTCCTGGGTTAAAGCTGCACAAACCCTGAAAGCCGAGCCAATGGAGGAGCTAATTAAACAGCTGTCCCTGGCTAATATGCAAGCGCAGATTTGCCACGAGGAAGCTAATCAGCGCTTAGCAACCCAGTGGAGGTACAACAAACTCACCACAAAGAGGCGCTGGCTTTTCAGCAAGAAAATACTCGCCTGTTGGTGGTCCAGCTGGCAGCCCAGCAGGCGACCCAGCAAGGGGTTATGCAGGCTCAAGCGACTGCCTTAAAAGAAGCAGTGCAGCAGCTTTCTCAGGGCCATGAGCAAGCAGCTGTTGCCCCTGGCAACCAGGTGACCGTGAGGGAAAACCATTTGCTGCAGAAGTTGTCCCTGAGTGATGATGTAGAGGCATTTCTGGATACATTTGAGAGGTCGGCAGAGAGAAGGGTGGCCCCAGGACCAATGGACCGGCCTAATTGCTCCTTTCCTCACTGGAGATCCTCAAAAAGCCTACTTTGACCTGCCACCAGATAACGCTAAAGATTATCAAAAACGAAAGGCAGAAATACTGGCCCGTCTGGGGGTGACTACGGCTAGACGGAAGTATCGCCCAGATTGGCCACCCCGGTCTCAAATGCATGACCTGGTGCATCTGGTAAAAAAATGGCTGCAGCCCGAAGTGTTGTCTAGTCCCTAAATCGTGCTGGAGCGCTACCCAAGGTCACTTCCAGACGACTGTCCATGGTAGGTCAGCCATGGAGACCCCAAAACAGTGAACCTCATTGTTGAGATGGTGGAACGATATACAGTGGTGGAGGATCTGCTGGACCCTACCAAGTGCCAAGGGCCCAGTCTGCCACGGCCTATTAGATCGACTGCCGCCCTTCAAAAGGACATCCCATGGAGCTCTGGAACCAACACCCCGGAAGGCCAAGAGTCACTCCCGGTACATCCTCAGCGTTCTGTTCCTGTTCGGGGAGGAGGGGATGTACAATGTTGGCGATGTCATTCCTGGGGGCCATACCCGGGCACACTGCCCACTGCAAGAGGAGCCTATGGAATGCGGGGTTCTTCAGAGGGGGTCTTTTTATGCCCATAAAGCATGTACAACACATCTTGACCTTGGTGAAGAAAAATTTGAGTGTGTAGTTCGAGTGAATAACCTCCCTGCCAGGGCTTTGTTGGACTCTGGAAGCATGGTAACCCTGGTTCATCCCAGAGTAATTGGGAAGATAAGCCCGGTAAGCAAAACTTTACGGGTTGTGTGTATTCACGGGGACACTAGAGAGTACGCTCTCATCTCGGTGTCCATCTCCACAGCATGTGGCACTGGTACTCTAAAGTTGGGGGTGATGAACTTGGTACATGATGCTATAATAGGACGGGACTGTCCATTATTTGCCAAACTGTGGGAACTGTGGGAACAAGGAGAACTACCTGAATGGTCCAGAGATAGGAACTAGTTCCTCTGTTCCGGTTGTTGAGGGGAATAACCCTGAACTGCCAAATGTGGGTAATGTGGACCCAGCTGAAAGTAATGCTGATGCTGTTAAGGATGCCAAAATGTGTGGCTCACAGACCTACCTGAACACTGAGGGTGGGGAACCCTTTCCGCTTCAGGTTGTAGTGGTAAATGGGGTTCCCTAAGAGCCAGATGCGAATGAGCGATGGCCACACTTCACAGTATGTAATGAATTGCTTTATCGGGTTAACAAAGTGAGAGAAAATGTGGTAGAACAATTGTTGGTACCCAAACAGTATAGACGCAAGGTCCTGGACCTGACCCATGACGATGTTTTAGGGAGTTGAAAAGACAGAGGCACGGATCACCGACCGGTTTTACTGGCTAGGTCTGAAAGCAGAGGTAAGGAGATACTGTACCTCTTGTCCCACCTGTCAGTTGACTGCTCCAGTGACCCACTTCCGGAGCCCTTTGGTCCCACTGCCCATAATTAAGGTCCAATTCGAAAGGATAGCCATGGATATAGTGGGTCCCTTGGTGAAGTCTGCTTGAGGTCACTCCTACATAGTGGTGATCCTCGACTATGCTACCCGATATCCAGAGGAGCTACCCCTGCGGAATACCTCCTCTAAGGCTATTGCCCGGGAGTTATTTCAATTGTTTACACGGACACTTTTTCCTAAGGAAATACTCACAGGACCAAGGCACTCCATTTATGTTGAGGGTTATGGCCGAGGTGTGCAAGCTGTTCCGAATGAATCAGCTGTGCACATCAGTCTACCATCCCCAAACGGACAACTTGGTAGAAGGCTTTATTAAGACTCTTAAGTCTACACTCAAGAGAGTGGTACAAAGGGATGGAAAAGATTGGTACTGCCTGTTGCCAGCTCTCCTGTTTGCTATCCGTAAAGTGCCCCAGGCCTCCACGGGATTTTTGCTCTTTGAGTTGGTGTATGGGCAGAGACCTTGCGGACTACTTGATTTTGTTAAAGAGGAATAGGAAAGTGAACCTATTCAACATAAGATTGTTCTTGAATATGTCTCCCAAATGCAGGAAGAGATCCTAACCATGATGCCACTGATCAAGGAAGATTTACAAAAAGTACACACATATATATATATATATATATATATATATATATATATATACACAGTGGGGACAGAAAGTATTCAGACCCCCTTAAATTTTTCACTCAGACCCTTTGCTGTGACACTCATATATTTACAGTAACTCAGGTGCTGTCCATTTCTTCTGATCATCCTTGAGATGGTTCTACACCTTCATTTGAGTCCAGCTGTGTTTGATTATACTGATTGGACTTAATTAGGAAAGCCACACACCTGTCTATATAAGACCTTACAGCTCACAGTGCATGTCAGAGCAAATGAGAATCATGAGGTCAAAAGGAACTGCCTGAAGAGCTCAGAGACAGAATTGTGGCAAGGCACAGATCTGGCCAAGGTTACAAATTTCTGCTGCACTTAAGGTTCCTAAGAGCACAGTGGCCTCCATAATCCTTAAATGGAAGACGTTTGGGATGACCGGAACCCTTTCTAGAGCTGGCCGTCCGGCCAAACTGAGCTATCGGGGGAGAAGAGCCTTTTTGCCCTTTGAGTTGGTGTATGGGCGGAGACCTTGCGGACTACTTGATTTTGTTAAAGAGGAATAGGAAAGTGAACCTATTCAACATAAGAGTGTTCGTGAATATGTCTCCCAAATGCAGGAAGAGATCCTAACCATGATGCCACTGATCAAGGAAGATTTACAAAAAGCCCAGGAGGCCCAGCGATGGGTCTATAATAGGGCCGCTAAAATAAGGCACTTCCAAGTAGCGGTGTTGATTCCCACTGTGGAAAGTAAATTCTTGGCCAGATGGCAAGGTTCCTTTGAAGTGGTGGAAAAAATGGGGGAGGTAAATTATAGAGTCCACCAGCCAGGCAAGAGGAAACCATATCAAATATACCATGTAAACTTGTTAAAGCCCTGGACAGACAGGGAACTGGTGACCTCCCTGGCTAGTGCAGGACTTGAGCCTCAAGTTGGGGTGGAGTGTCCAAGTAGCAAATACCCTGTTAAAAATAAAAATCCAAAGTCAGCAAGCAAAGGAGTTCTTGCAGAGAAATAAAGAAAAAATTTCAGACTTGCCAGGTCTAACTAGTGTCATAGAGCACGATATTATCACGGAACCAGGAGTCAAAGTTTTTGTCCGGCCCTACCGTATCCCAGAGGCCCAAAGAAAGGCCATTTCGGAGGAAGTGAAGATGATGTTAGACCTGAAGATTATTGTAGAATCGCAGAGTGAGTGGTCGAGCCCGATTGTGTTGGTACCGAAGCCAAACGTAACTCTGCGATTCTGCAATGATTTCTGGAAACTTAAAGAAGTTTCAAGGTTTGATGCCTACCCCATGCCTCGGGTAGATGAGTTTATTGAGAGACTAGGTCCAGCCAGGTATATCACTACGTTAGACCTTACTAAGGGGTATTGGCAAATCCCGTTGACTAAGGCTGCTAGGGAGAAAACTGCTTTTTCTACCCCAGAGGGGATTTTTCAGTACAAAATAGTGTCTTTTGGACTAACTCACTGGGAGTATGCCTCAGTGTACTTGGATGACATTTTTAGCAGAGACTGGGAATCGCACTATCCCAAAGTCCAGGCAGTGCTGGACTTCCTCTGGAAGGAGGGGTTTACAATAAACCCTGAAAAATGTGCTTTGGGAATGAAGGAGGTGAAATAGCCGGCAAATATTGTGGGTAGAGGGGTAGTGAACGTCACAGCGGTCACGTGACGCCGGCCGGATGACACATCCATCTCCCCACTGGGTATCGTCACGGTGAAGGGGACGAGTGCTGGGGGAACAGAGTAGAGGAGCTTCTTTACCGGCCCTATTGTTGCGCCGCCACGCTGGAGCCACGGCGAAGTACCTCACAAGTCCCATGCCTTCCAAGACCATAAGGCAATGATCAAATACAGCATCACTATATGCTAGCACATGAGTGATATCTATGTGGGGAGAAACGAAGATGGTGATCCACGTACGATGATGGGCCAGGCGGTAAAGTACATCTTGCCTCTATATACCCTATACACCCTACCCATTCTTCACCTGTCAGTGTACCTATAGATCCCTGTCAGCCCATGTTTGCTGCTACCACTTATGCCAGCATTTAAGGGCCTCACATGCCCTGTGAATATGTCTACTATACTACATACCGAATGACTTGACAGGAATCTTTTGGTATAGGACTGGATTGCTTTATATGACTAATAGATGTTCTGGTGGATTAAGAGGCTACTACAAACATTAGTTGCTGCATACCACATTCTGTGGGGGACTTTGGTGAGAGCCTGATTTTCCCAGTCGGGAATAACTTTTTGAACCCAATTATACCTGGAAGACAGCACTAAGTGTCTGATTAACACATGTTCATCTAGCTCCAGCCCAGCATTTTACTTAAAATACAAGTTATCCCATGGGGAGCCCTCACAGTGATATTGGGCACATCTCTGCATAAACACACTTATGGGGATTGCTCCCCGTATCTCCTGCCCTTTTATTGGGTAGTCAGGGAGCATACTTGTGGTTGCAGTACCCATTTTTCACTGTGAGTGGTTCAGCCGGCGTCCGGACTGTCTGTGTTGTGGTTATGTTATGTATGTGTCCCCTGTGTGTCATGTGTTTTTTTGTTTTCTCAGGTTTTTGTGAATTTTCCTGTTGTTTGTAGTGTATTCACTAACCAACGGTGCCCACTCAGGTAGTGCTCCATTGTAGCACCTGGTGGGGCACATCATGTGCAAGAGCTGATGCTTTGCATGTAGATGCATTTCATGCGTGTTGAAGCAGTGTTTTAATTAAAACAATAAATACTTTATACTTTTTTAATATACATACCCTGGTGTTGACTCATTGTTGCCCGAAGTAGCCACTTTTTTGGATCCCAGTAGTGATACAGAGGTCCAAGTTTCTTTTGTGTGTATTGGTCTGTTTGGCTATAGCAACATCACCAACTCTGGTCAGTTTATAAAGGGTTCACTATATATAAAATTATTCTCCCTATCACCAGGCTATGTATACAGTAGGACCTGGTTTTATTTTCTTCTCTCTTGGTTATAGAGGGGTAGTGAAACCTCAGGTCAGCAAGGTAGAGGAGATACAGAACTGGCCCCACCCCCTCACAAAGAAGAAGGTATGTGCATTCCTGGGCATGGTGGGATACTACAGGAGGTTTGTGCACAACTTTGCCACATTGGCGGCTCCACTGACCAAACTGACTAAGGGTCGGAAATCGGTCATGGTGGAGTGCAACGCAGATGCTGAGAAGGCTTTTGTAGAGCTCAAGTCGGCACTGTGCCAACACCCTGTCCTGGTAGCACCCAATTTTTCAAAAGAGTTAATTGTCCAGACTGATGCTTCCGATGTAGAATTGGGAGTGGTGTTGTCACAGGTCGTTCGAGGAGCGAGGAGCACCCGGTAGTCTTCCTCAGTAGGAAGTTGACACAAGCAGAGAAAAACTACACTATAGTTAAGCGGGAGTGTCTGGCCATTAAGTGGGCTCTAGATTCCCTCAGATACTATCTCTTTAACATGGATGAGACAAGGTAAAGGGCCTAATGCCAGGATTACGCGTTGGTTCCAGGCACTCCAGGAATTTAAGTTTGAAGTGGAGCATAGGCACAGGAGACTGCATTTTGCCCTCTCCTGAGTCCATTGTTTTAGCTCCACTGTTTCCTCCACCTCCTTGGCGTTACCGCGCGGGGGGGGGGTAAATGTACAGGACGCTGTGGCTGGGTCCTGGAGGGATGCTATATTTCCCCTCTGTTTGGACTGTGGTCCCTTTAAGGGAACAAAAAGGTTAAATCACAAGAACAGCCGAGCAAGAAGCAGAGGATCGGAGGAAGAACCAGAGGAAGAAGAAGATGGAGGAAGAAACCGAAGGCAGATAGAAGAAAGAAGAAAGAAGATGGAAAGAAGAAGACTTTAAATAAAGGAAATGTCAAAAACTGTCTCTTGTCATTTTTAACATTTTTTACACTTTTTTTGTGAAATGGTAGGGTAAAGTACCCCCTTACCATTTCACACGGGGGGCGGGATCTTAGGGTCCCCTTGTGAAAGAGGGCTTCCATATTCCGATAAGCCCCCTGCCCGCAGACCCCCACAACCACCGGGCAAGGGTTGTGGGGATGAGGCCCTTGTCCCCATCAACATGGGGACAAGGTGCTTTTGGGGGACACCAAAGCACCCTCCCAATGTTGAGGGCATGTGGCCTGGTACGGTTCAGGGAGGGGGGCGCTCTCTCATACTCCCTCTTTTCCTGTGGCCTGACAGGTTGCATGCTCGGACAAGGGTCAGGTATGGATTTTGAGGGGGACCCCCACGACATTTTTTTTTTTTAAATTTTGGCGCGGGGTTCCCCTTAATTTCCATACCAGACCTGAAGGGCCTGGTAACGAATTTAGAGGGACCCCCACACCATTTTTTTCTTAAATTTTGGTTCGGGGTTCCCCTGTGGGGAAATCCCATGCCGTTTTTATCAATGAACTTTTATGTGTATTGTCGGACCGATAAATAGCCATTAATACCCATTAATAGCCATGAGTAGTTTTAAATGACTTTTTTTCCTTTGAAATGTCATTTTGCTGTCAGACTGTTCTAAACATGGGAAACATGCGCCCCTTTACAGGCATATTATAGCCACCCCCAGGTACGAAATTTAAAGGAATATTACACTTTTATTGTTTCACTTTAAGCATTATTAAAATCACTGCTCCTGAAAAAACGTCAGTTTTTAAAACTTTTTTTTGCATTGATCCATGTCCCCTGGGGCAGGACCCAGGTCCCCAAACACTTTTTATGACAATATCATGCATATAAGCCTTTAAAATTAGCACTGTTAATTTCTCCCATAGACTTTTAAAGGGTGTTCCGCAGCTTTCTAATTTGCCGCGAACACCTCAAATTGTTAGCTGTTCGGCGAACAGCCGATGTTCGAGTTGAACATGAGTTCAACCCGAACTCGAAGCTCATCCCTACTTACAATTAAAAATCCTTCTTAAAATCCTGTGAACAGTAACTCAACCAAATGTCCCCCGTGCAAGTGACGGCTTGTGTGAGATAACACTGTCTTCAGATCAGCGTGTGTTCCACCATTCGTCCCAGAAGTGACATGTAGGGGATTCGGGATTGACGCATTTCGTCATCTGAGTGCGACGTTATCAAAAGCAAGGGAGTTACTGTTCTCCATTTATCAACTATGTATACATAATCGAAGGCTCTGGATACAACTGAAGGTACTGACAAATTTACAAAAAAAGTTATTTAAATAATCTGGTGGGTGAATATGATTGTAACTGTCACTATATATATTCCTCAAAGTGATTGTTTTCTTCCAAGTGTGCATGTCAATCAGGGTAGGATTTCTGCATAGCCAACAAAAGTTGTGGCCAGGGGTGACAAAAGGTCCAAGACTGCTGATGCAGTCCAACTGGCTTCTCGTTGGTACAGAGCAGTTTGCACACTTTTGTTGGTGAAAAATTGTGATGTGAAATTAGAGTTCACCCAGTTTGCATTCATACATCTAACCTTTAACATCTAGCAGAGTAGGGTGATGGTTTACCCTACTCTTCAAATTGCTTGCTCTAGGTAGTTTAATGCATGGACAACAAAGGCTAAGGCCACAGGTGATAAAAAGACTAAAACTGCCACTCTGCTTGCCGGGGCAGTCCAACTGGCTTTGTATTGTTGCTGCTGCTGCACAGCTTGGACACCTTTATTAGTGGAATACTGTGATGTAAAATTACAGTTCACCTACTTCGTATCCATATACCTAGACCTCTGATGTGTGTGTGTGTGACAGAACTGGGCTGGTAGATAATTTGATCTTTTTGGAAATGCTGTGAAGTAAGTTATCCTTTCAGAGGGTTTGTACCCAATGAAGGTGTGATGTTGGTGGACCTCGTTGAAGTCTCAGGCTGCTGCCTCTTATGCCGCGTACACACGACCGGACTTTAAGGCAGACTTTGTCTGGCGGACTTTGACGGACTTTACGACGGACTTTCCAAATGAACAGACTTGCCTACACACGATCAACCAAAGTCCGACGGATTCGTATGTGATGACGTACGACCGGACTAAAACAAGGAAGTTCATAGCCAGTAGCCAATAGCTGCCCTAGCGTTGGTTTTTGTCTGTCGGACTAGCATACAGACGAGCTGACTTCTCGACCGGACTAGAGTCCGTCGGACAGATTTAAAACATGTTTCAAATCTAAGTCCGTCAAACTTTTGAGAAAAAAAAAAAAAGTCAGCTGGAGCCCACACACGATCGAATCGTCCGATGGACTCCAGTACGCCGGACCAAGTATGCCGGAAAGTTCGCTCGTGTGTACGCGGCATAAGAAAGCAATAGAAAGATGATCCACAGGAAACTTGTGGATGGTTATAGAGGTGCACCTCTATACCATCCACAAATATACCCACACCTGACACTCTAGCAGAATAGGATGAAAGTATGTCCTACTCTTCAAACTGCCTGTTGTAGTTATATTAATGCAAAAGTGTTTCTTTCAGCCTGTACTAGCTAGCCAATTTTGTTAGACTGTTGGTCTAGCGGGGCACTAAGAATAAATCCAGCAAACGGACATAGCTGAGTTATGCATGCACATTAAATTTATTACTCACTAGTCTCAGGGAAATAGAATCAGTGGTTGCAAAGACATTCCTGCATGCAGGCATCACTGTGGTAGGAACTGGCTGCTTCTGTGCTCTACACAATATCCAATCTTATAAGTGATGGACAAATCACTACTAATAGACCCTGTGGCTTAGTATATTGTGTTTTACAATGTCTTGGAAAAAACTGCTGTATTAAAATAAACGCCACAATGCAACTGAGATAGTGCACCAGTCAGAAAAAAAGGACAGCATCAGTCAAGTGGTTGTTATCTATTTAAAATTCTCTTCCTTCTCACATTGAAGGCCTTTAACCCTTCGTGCACTAGCAGGTCAAAGTACGCAGTGGTCAGCAATGCACCACAGGCTCCTGGGGGAGCAAAAGGGTTACAGAGCAGTTAAAGAAGTTGATGAGTTGGAAGCGGTTTGCAGCTCTCAGGGAATGTCGGCCTTCTATTGATGAGGTATATTGATTTACCATCAGTCCCCGCATGGGCATTCTCTGCTCTATTATACCGCAGCCAAGGCTTATTCCCACTGCAGTGCTAAAAAGGAAATATGGCCAGCCTGACCTTGGCAATATAGAGATAATGAAAGATTTCTAACGATCTTTCCCCCCCAGATTCTGGCGGACGCCCCTCTCCCCCCTCTCTAGCTACTGCATGCTAATTTCTGCAAGGAAATGCTTTTTCCTCCTGTGGCCCCTAAATAGAACACACTTCTCTGCCTCATCGCCAGTCCTAAAAGATGCATTTGGGGTTTGGAGGGAAAAAAAAAAATCTGAGTCTTTCTTCCTAGATTGGCAGCAGTATAAAATAATGCTGAGTATAATTGCTCCTTGTTCACAAAGCACTGTGAGTATGTGTATTCACATGAATCATGGAAAAAGGATGACTACTTTTACCATTACCTTGGTTAACCTTAGAATAGTATTTTTCTTAGCTTCAGATCAAATCAAAATTAAGGTGCTGGACTGACACATACAAGTGAACGAGGCAATAATCCAAAAGCTCCATATACAAATTATCCTTTCATATGGGCATTTCAGAGAGCGTCTGACATCTGACTGTGTATGTGCAAGCACATATCAGATAAGAACACAGTTATTGAATAAATCATCATTTGGGATTGGTGGAAATGTTAAGTTATTTAGTGTCAGACTAGTGCAATTTAATAAGATTAAGACTGGAAATTTCTGATTGACTGCAACATGCATACCCAGGTTGATAAAAAAGGATGAGATCATTTGTTAACATTTTGGTATATTAAGAAATTAGTCACTTGCTACTTTATAATCAGGAAACATGTATGACCACATAAGAGCAAACACAAAATAGTGACAGTCCTATGGGTGTTATGCTCCATCATAAAATACAGGATGATCTTTTTGCTCTATTTTTATTAATATATAATTATACACCACTTACAATACTCATTCCCAGATATCCTTTTCTGACAAGCTATGCCCCATTATTATTGTCACAATTATTCCCTAACCAGATCTCCTTTATCATATGACTTCTATTGTATTATTCATCAGTAATCTTCATATACAAGTACCTTTGTATACATTATTTATACTATATAATACTTAATATAACCTACTCTGTTTCGAACGAATACAGATATACTATATTTTTTAACATTTATCCTCAGGTATTTTTACTCTCTGACAATCCATGTTTTATTATTGCTGCCACATGGAGATCATTTCACTACCCATACATTGTCATTTTATTACCTGATGTCCTCCAGACATTACATGCCGCCTCAGCTCCCGCCACGGGGTTTGTTGTCCCCGGCCCACTCCATGCCATCTGCCATGCGCCACGCTCAGTGTCAGGGTTGGTAAGTGCATGTCTGTCCAAATTTTTCCAGCATTTTTGTTTTATTCCTCTTTATATGGATTGAGGTTGATTATACTTATATATATCCTACAGGATTATTATGCATCAGCTCCTGATGAGTGGACAAAATCATCCACGAAACGCGTCGAGCTACAATTGATGCCAGAACTCTATCCATTGTTACCTTGATGTCATTAATTCAATAATATCATGGCTATATCATTTGTTATGCAATTTTATTATCAGTTACCAGATATGCCATCCCTGGCACCTATAGGCTATATGTTATCGTATACTAACATTACTTTGACCATGATCTATCCAGTGTAATTATGTATTCTACTGCTTGTACCTTTCCATCTAATATGCCTATAATTTTGTGCCAATTATATATGTATGTCTGTATATATACATGAAATTCCTTTACTATATACTTGCTAATACTAATAAAATTACAATTTTAATCCTCCGCATTTCAAATCGCTTCATATAAAGTCCCAAACTCCCTGTTATATATATATAATAATCAGGAAACATGTATGACCACATAAGAGCAAACACAAAATAGTGACAGTCCTATGGGTGTTATGCTCCATCATAAAACACAGGATGATCTTTTACTTGCATGTTTATCAGTAGTGGTGATAGCACTAAATCCTCTATACTGTCAGGCTGTGATCTGTTTAGCATATAGTTAACTAGAAAAGTGGCCCAGTGAACTTCTAGCAGTGCATGTAAACCTCTGTTTAGCAAGTAAGATGAAAATAGGGATTTTTTTATTTAACTGGAGAAAAAAAAAAACATGGGTCAGCATTCTCCACTTTTTGTAAGGTCAGTAGCATAAAGTGGAACTAATAGAGCACCACGTACATAAAATGATATTTCATTCATTTTTAATATTCAAAGCAAACTCACCCGGCCATCCATGTCTCCATGTTTCATTTTGTTGAGAAATCACTTTCACCCCACCCCCCCACTCCAGCATTTCCAGACACAGTCATCTTGAGTAAGGGCAGATGATTCATGTAGCATTTATTTCCCAAAATCCATCTGCCTTTAGCTTAGACATTAAGGTAGGAGGGTGTGCTTAGCTGGGAAAGCCCCCTACTCTAGATGAAAAAAAAAAAAAAAATGCTCATGAAAACTATTTGAATGTATGACATCATTTTGACCTATCTGTAGGCCAGAAACTAAAAAGCAATTGAAGAAATGCAAAAAAAAAAAAAAAAAAAAGTTCAAAACCAGCAAATATAATATACCTTCTTATATACAGTCACCGGCCACTTTATTAGGTACACCTGTTCAGTTGCTTATTAACATAAATTGCCAATCACCCAATCACATGGCAGAAACTCAATGCATCTAGACATGGTGAAGACGACCTGCTGAATTTTAAACTGAGCATCAGAATGGGGAAGAACTATTCTCTGATTGCTGTGAAGCGACTATCCCTTGTGAGACCTCTATGCCTGGCCTGTATAAGATTTAATCACCGAGGACAATCCTCATCAGATAGTTTGAGCTCACCAAATACTGATTCCATCCACAAGATGATTTTATTCTGAACATCATGGTACAGCAGATGACAGGATACAAACAGATAAATAGGTTGTAGTATTTATGTGGTCAAAAGATGATATTGTCTGTAGCTTACTATGCAGAATACATGTGCCCTGTTACATGTGGCTTGTTCGCTGCATCCATGACACAGGAAGTACAATAACAGGAAGAAGGGAGGAGCATTACATACAAAGGAAGTGTGTCATAACATAAGGGAAAAAGAACATAGGAAAACAAGTGCATTACCACAAAAGGTCACTAGATGGCAGCATGTGAATTAAATATAAAAGTCCATAGAAAATGGTTAAGGAACAATCTATATAAATTCTATGCCCCATTGGGGCAGCACACTCCCCGTCTGGCATGGTAAATGTCACTATATACATCAGAACGGTAGTTATGCAACTGCAAATGACAGTGTAATTTGCTAGATGTCTTAAAGACCTGAAAGACATAAAAAGAACATGCATATAATGCAATAACAATAACTCTTAATTTAAGGCTTCAAGTTATGTCAACTAAAGTTCAAGACACTTTCTTCTTGAAGCCACAGGCAGGATCCAGTAGCGTAGGCAAACAAGTACATTCTCCAAAGGTCAAGAGCAGAATAAATTCCGTGATAGGTCCCTTGTCTTGAAACCTTAACCTCCACCTTACTTACCTTACCGTCATCACTAGGAACGCTCTTTACAATAAGTCCCATGGGCCATTCGATTCTTTCAGCTTGCTGGTCCTTAAGCAGAACGAGATCTCCAACTTGTACAGCTTCTGGGTAAGAAGAGTAGCTGAGGTAAGGATAGTTGGGGTCTTTGGATCTTTGGACGCTGGAACAAGTGGCCTTGAATTGAATATGGCAGATGCCTCTGCCAGGAAGGTGGTTAAAATCTCGTGGGTAAGTCTTGTGGAGTTAAAGTCCATAAGCATAGAATCCAATATTTTACATGTGATGCCTATCATTCTCTCCCATGAGCCACCCATGTGGGATGAATGAGGAGGATTGAAAATCCATGTACAGCCTTTTTCAGCTAAAAAGTCTTGGATAGGCCTAGAGTTGAGCTTTAAATCCTGACAGGCTCCAACGAAATTAGTTCCACAGTCAAATCTTAGTGTCTTGACTGGTTCTCTTATGGCTAGGAATTGTTTTAGAGCATTGATGAAACTTGAGGCAGCCACAGATTCTATTACTTCAATGTGTACTGCACGCACATTCATGCAAGTGAACAGCACTGCCCATCGTTTGCCATTTGCTTGGCCACCTCGAGTTCTGTGGGCGGTTACCTTCCATAGCCCAAAGACATCCAGACCAACATGAGTGAAAGGTGGGTCAGTACTTAACCTGTCAGCTGGCAAATCTGACATTTGCTGTTGCTGGTGTTTCCCTCTCAGTTTGAGGCACTCAACACAGCTGTGCAGTTTAGCTGTGATCTGTCTTTTTGCTCCTATAAGCCAAAGGCCTGCAGCTCTTATGGCACTCTCTGTGAAGTGTCTACCTTGGTGCTTAACCCGTTCATGGTAGTGCCGTATGAGCAAAGTGGTGATGTGATGGCGAGCAGGTATAATGAGAGGATTCTGTTCTTGCTCACTCAACTCAGCCTTGTTTAAACGTCCACCAAACCTTAACATACCGTTATTGTCAATGAATGGATTCAGGTTGGCAACTGGACTGTTTTTTGCAATGTCCCTCTTGTCATGGATACATTTAATTTCTGAGCCAAAGACACTCTGCGTATTATTATCAGTTCACCTTCAGCAATTTCTTTTGCAGAAAGAAGCTTTTGGAACACGTGCCAACCTTGACAGTAAGCATCTGTAGGCTTTGTGTGGAAGCAATCTGCAATATGAACTAACCTTACGATGGTGCGTGCAAGCCTTCTCCACTTGGAGAAACGTTCAAAGTGTTGACAGCCCAAGACGAGTCTTTGTTCAGTTTCGGTGACTAGGGTTTTACCTTCAGGACAAATGTCTGGATCCTTGTCAGGTTCTAGAAGACTGAAGACATCAGCTGTGGTTTCTTCTGGATGATCCAGCAGGAATTCAGGCCCTGTTAACCAAGAAGAATTTGCAAAGACACTTGCAGACACTGGCCTGGTGGCATGATCTGTAGGGTTAATTTCAGATGGAACATAATGCCAATGTTCAGGTTTAGATGATTTCCTGATTCTCTCTACACGGTTGCTGACATAGAAACGTTTAGTCTGGTTGTATATGTAGCCCAGAACAACTTTGCTGTCTGTGTAGCATCTGACATCATCTATCTGAAGGTCTAGCTCACGCAGTATGAAATCTGCTATTTCTTCAGTTAGCACAGTCCCACAAAGTTCAAGCCTGGGAATTGTGTGTTCAGGCTTAGGTGCTAACTTAGCTTTTCCAAACAGAAACCCTATTGCCCTGTACACACGGTCGGATTTTGTGTGAAAGGACCTTGTTGTCGGAAATTCCGACCGTGTGTAGGCTCCATCACACATTTTCCATCGGATTTTCTGACACACAAAGTTTGAGAGCAGGCTATAAAATTTTCCAACAGCAAAATCCGTTGTCGGAAATTCCGATCGTGTGTACACAAATCCGACGCACAAAGTGCCACACATGCTCAGAATAAAAGAGATGAAAGCTATTGGCTACTGCCCCGTTTATAGTCCCGACGTACGTGTTTTATGTCACCGCGTTCAGAATGATCGGATTTTCCGACAACTTTGTGTGACCGTGTGTATGCAAGACAAGTTTGAGCCAACATCCGTCGGAAAAAATCCCAGGATTTTGTTGGCGGAATGTCCGATCAATGTCCGACCGTGTGTACGGGGCATAAGTGGGCTTGATTAGAAGAATCTCTTACCTTGAGGTAAGCGACAGCTGCTATGGCCTCAGTAGATGCATCTGATAAGATGTGAAGCTCTTTCCTCTGATTTGTAGCAAGGGAGGCAGAAGTGTAGCAGCGTGATATACGGATTCCATCTAAGGCATGTAGAGATTGTTTCCAGGACTCCCACTTTGAAAGCTGGTCTATTAGTAGTGGAGCATCCCAGCTGTTAGACTCATTCTGGAAGAAATCTTTGTCCATTATTTTTTTTAATGAACTCTCTGTCTTCGACTGACAAGGCTATTTTGTTGTCATCGTTTGTAGTACAAAACACTGTGGTACCTAGGTTGTCATCACAAAGGTTAGGAGTGACATCAGGTACTTGGATGATGTCAAGAGGCTTCTCTTTTACTTCATAATGGCGAGGGCACTGTTTGAAGTGGGATGCACGTCCGTTTCCTAACATGTAAGTTTTGAAGGAGTGGATCTCGGATGACGTACGCATTCTATCCAAGCATACGTCACCCCTGATTACCCAGCCTAGATCAATTTTTGTGCGTAAGGGGCATCATCGGGTCCATTGCACTGCTTGCGTACTTTGTATACTCTAAGAATGTCTCTTCCTAGCAAGATCAAGATTTCAGATTGCAGGAATTTCATTAACAAGGTGCGTCAAGTGAGGATGGTGATATGCAGCCTTTTGCCCTTTCGTCTGGTATCTGGTCACACTTTACTAATGTTGGTAGGGGTATGCCCTCTCCCTTATTGATATGAGAGACCATGAACCCATCGGCCCTTCTACCAAAGGTCTCTTCATGACCAGAACAGGTTCTGAGAGTATACGGTGATGGGAGTCCCTCTATACCAAAGATCTCAAAGAATTTAGGCTTCACCAGGGATCTGTTGCTCTGATCATCTATTATGGCATATATTATAATAGCTTCTTCAGGTTGACCCTTTGGGTATATCTTGACTAGGCATATCTTAGCACAGCATTTTGATCTAAGACTTCTCCACAGACTTCTGTGCATGAGGAAGGCTGTGGGAATTCTATACATCTTTTGACTATTCTGACTCCAATTGCTGTGAAGTGACTATTCCTTGTGAGACCTCTATGCCTGGCCTGTATAAGATATAATCACTGAGGACAATCCTCATCAAATAGTTTGAACTCACCAAATACCGATTCCATCCACAAGATGCTTTTATTCTGAACATCAGGTTAAAGCAGATGACAGGATACAAACAGATGAATAGGTTGTAGTATTTATGCGGTCAAAAGATGATATGGTCTGTAGCTTACTATGTAGAATACATGTGCCCTGCTACATGCGGCTTGTTAGCTTCATCCATGACACAGGAAGTACAATAACAGGAAGAAGGGTTGAGCATTGCATACAAAGGAAGTGTGTCAGAACATAAGGGAAAAAGAACATAAGAAAACAAGTGCATTACTACAAAAGGTCACTAGATGGCAGCAATTGAATTAAATATAAAAGTCTATAGAACATGGGTAAGGAACAATCTATATCAATTCTATGCCCCGTTGGGGCAGCACAAGAACTAAAATAGTTAATATGTGAGTTTAGTTCTGTTTTAAAGTGGTAGTAAAGACAACTTTGTTATTTTTACCTATAGGCAAGCCCAGGGTTTTTTTTCTCAAACAATAGGTGCTGGAACTCAACCACGACCCCCCAAAAATCCCTCCACCCACACATACCCTCCAAATCACATCAAATAGTGGGTGTGGTCAGTTTCAATTTCATGAACAGTAGGAGGGTCTTAAAGGGGCATTAATTACCAGGATTGCATTACATACAGAGTGCAGAGTTCAGGGGAGTGCAAAGCTGTCACTTGTAAACACAGAAACCAGACTTCTGGCAGGCCCCCTCCCCCCCCCCCCAAGGGTCTGAGCCAGAGGTGGTGGAACTGATTTCCACCAAGTTCCCCCTGAAAAAAAGCCCTGGGCAAGCCTATAATAAGGCTTACCTGTAGGTAAAATAAATATCTCCTAAATGTGCACAGTTTAGGAGAGATTCACCCTGCATGCAGCCAGTGACATGACTGGCGCATGCGCACTGAAGGTCCAGCATATTTTGCCTTAACTTCAGAGCTTTGTACCGGAATCGAGTGCTCCCGCGCGCATTTGTGGGAGAGATGTCATCGCTGCTTCGGCCAATCACACAGCCTGAACTTGTGAACCTGGAAGAATGACAGAGGGAAGATGACCGGGCTTCATTCTAAGGTAAGTATTCCATTTTATGTGCTAGTATGCAATGCATTATACAGTTGCCTTACAGGTGTTTTTTTTTTTCTTTTTTTACCAGCCGCAGTTTACAACCCTTTAAAGTATATAGCCCAACTTTTTTTTAGCTTTAGATAAAACAAGGAAGGATTAGAAGTCTTGGTTTTTATTGCTGTTGTATACATGGACTGGAATGCTTGTGACATCATAGACCCATTATGGAAATATGGCAATATTAGGTTAATGTCAATAACATAATATGGTCATATTAGGTCAATGATTTCAGGAGAACCCCTGCATCTTTCTGTACATGCAACTGTGGGGAGGGGAATGGTCTGGCTGCAGCTACCGAATCAGCACTGACAACTTGCTTCTGGAATTGCCCGGACATGGGTTCAGACCAAACCCAACCTTATTTCTAAAAAGTGGTCATCATTCATCACTCAAGAGAAAAAGTGATGGGAAATCCAGGACAGGAAATTAATCTCCCCTCTTCATAGACAGCAAAAAAATAAACCGAGACTGGTTTTAATCATTCCCTACAACGTTAGAAAAGGGTTTGGGCTACAGATACACTTTAATATGGAAATACCTAAATCCAATTTTTGGTTCTACCCGAAATGACACACATGTAAACTGGTACCAGCCTGAAGGTTCAAAAACAATTGTGATGAAACATCTGCTTTAAGCACAACAGATACAAATGCTGGTTCAGGCAAACCAGCCATCTAACTGCTGAACTGATTAACCACTTCTGGACCACCGCACGCTGATATACATCCTTACTTTGAAGGGGGATATCATTGTTATGGCAGCAGCTAGCTGCCATAACCCCGGTATCCTCTTGTTCGGCCGGCGGTCTTGTTTCCGATAATGGTATATATGGTCTCTGCAGTGGATTCGTTGCAAGATCACTTTTATCGGCAGCGGGATAGGGGCCCCCCTTCCCGCCGCTCTCCAGTGCCCTGTGCGCTTACCAGGGCCGTCGGCAGCAGCGGAGGCGATCGAGTCTTCACCCTTGCTCGGCATGGAGATGATTGAGGGGAAGATGGCCCTCACCCATCACCATAACAATGCAGGGCGGAAGTGACGTCATAAAGTCTCTTCCGCCCATAGCTCTTAAAGGGCCATTTTTTTATTTTTTTTTTAAATGACAATTTTTTTTTTTTATTGCATTTAAGTGTAAATATGAGATCTGAGGTCTTTTTGACCGCAGATCTCATATTTAAGAGGTTCTGTCATGCTTTTTTTCTATTACAAGGGATGTTTACATTACTTGTAATAGGAATAAAAGTGACACAATTTAAAAAAAAAAACTGTAAAAATAAAAAATAAAAGGTAAAATATATAAGAAAAAAAAAAAAATGTAAACACGCCCCATCTTGCCGGCTCGCATGCAGAAGCGAACGCATACATGAGTAGCGCCCCTATATGAAAACTGTGTTGAAACCACACACGAGGTATCTCCGCGATTGGTAGAGTGAGAGCAATAATTCTAGCCCTAGACCTCCTCTGTAACTTAAAACATACAACCTGTAGAATTTTTAAAACGTCGCCTATGGAGATTTTTAAGGGTAAAAGTTTGTCGCCATTCCACGAGCGGGCGCAATTTTGAAGCCTGACATATTGGGTATCAATTTACTCTTTCACAATATAAAAAAAATTGGGCTAACTTTACTGTTGTCTTATTTTTTAATTCAAAAAATGTATTTTTTCCAAAAAAAGTGCGCTTGTAAGACAGCTGAGCAAATACGGTGTGACAGAAAGTATTGCAATGACCGCCATTTTATTCTCTAGGGTGTTAGAAAAAAAAAAGTATAATGTTTGGGGGTTCTAAGTAATTTTCTAGCAAAAAAAACTGTTTTTAACTTGTAAACACCACATCTCAAAAAGAGGCTTGGTCCTTAAGTGGTTAAGTCATCTTCTATTGCACTTGCAGAACTCTGATCATTTTTTACACCAACCAAATAGAAACAAGGGTTCCACCACTGTTGTGTAAATATGATGCGTGTATAGTAACTATTTTCTAACGCTTAATTGGTATTATTTCCATCATGCTTGACAGTAGCTGCAATAGTTTTTTGAAAATGTTTTTCCTATAAAGGCATTTTTTGTTCCTACACCTTTACACTATGCAATAACTGGCGATAATGTGCAAATACATCAATCCAGTAGGAAACATTGTATAATGTATATCCAGCATTCTAACTATTAACATATTATCCCCTTGTAGAGATTAAACATCTAACGCCACAATCCAAAAAAATAAACTGCTTTTTTCCTATGCTAAAATATCAGATTGTCTGCAGGAGCCCCGTGACAAGCCCTGTTCTGGTCAGTAGGTACAAGGCAGATTGTATTCACAGTGTTCTGCGTCTTACCTCCCTGCCCCGTGTCACTCCTCAGATGTAGTGTAGATAAGTAATCCACATCTAGCAGAGCTATTAGTATCTGTGACATTTTGACGTTGCATTTTAAAAAATCCACCAGTAATCTGAGTGATTTATGAGCTGATGTCGGGCTCCATCATGGGAGAGCTCCGATTTATCACCGCCTGCTTAGAATTATTAATGATTACCAATTTGTTAATCTGATGTCGCAGAAATCCCAGAGAACTACACAGAGGCCTTGTTCATAGTAAGGACAGACTGTGTGGCTAGGCTCTCAGCCATGAACACCGGCTGCATTGTGTATATATAATGTAACAAGTAATTAGCAGAAATACATACAAGTCTTTTTAAAAAGGCAGTGCAAAGGTCAGTGTAGTGTGCTGTTACCCACACCAATGAGAACAAAAAGAGATAACTGATTCTAGGGCATGTGTTTCTGTTTGTAGTGTATCAAATTGTCCTTAGAACAGAAACCATGCCTGGGTGGATGTACAGTGGAACCCTACCATGTGTTGGATATGTGTGGTGGACAACCAGTATATATCAACTTATGAATTATAGGGAGCATATAGCCATGGGGCTGCACATACTTTTAGTTATACAGTACATAATACTACAGAAAACAGGGAGAGCAGACTTACTAAAGAACTGTTCAAAGACTAAAGGCATGCTACAGATGTGGTTAGAGATTGGAGACCTGCTGAAGAAAACGGTCAGAGACTGCGGTCATTTTATGTGAAACTGCTAGAGATCGCTGCAGTTCCTTTACAAAATCAAGTTACCCATTGCCAACTGCTGAATCTCCAAAATCCTCATGCCTTTGTTGCTATGGCTATTTTAGTGTTTTTTATAGCATAAATATATGGAATTATACATTTTAGTTACCATGTATTGTTTTCAGAAGCTAGGCTTCCCCTATTGAAATGCAAATTAACTTGTTTGACTAGTTCATAAAAGCCCTAGGTTTGGGGACTCTGTAAAGAAGAGTTTTGGAAGAGGTCCTAGATAGAAGAAAGACGACTCCATATCACCAGGAAGAATAAAGGAGGAAGAAGGTTCCATGACAATAACAAAGGTCTGTGCCATAGGACTCCATTGTGACACAAGAACCAAAAAGGAAAGTCTGTACCAGAAGGAACTTTACCTGGGGACAGGGGCGGACTGACCATTGAGCCACTCGGGCACTGCCCGAGGGCCCTGGGCCACTAGGGGGCCCCATCAGGGTTGCCAGCCTCAGTAAAACCAGGGACAGTATGTATAAATCTGTGTTTTTTTTACATCTGTCTATGTATACTGTGTGTACATGTATGTGTATACTGTGTGATTGTATACTGTGTGTGTATACTGTGTGGCCCCATAATCTCTGATTGCCTGGGGGCCCCATAATCTCCTATTGCCCGGGGGCCCCATGAGTTATCAGTCCGCCCCTGCCTGGGGATGACCCTAGCTCCCAATTTCCTGCAAATCACTTGTAGAGTAGAGCCTGGAGTCCTGGTTGCATATGGAGATTGTGTAGCTGCTATAAACCAAGCTAAGTGACTTTTAGTGTATCCCTATTGTACCCAGACAGTTCATGCTAATTTGCCAAGAAGGTGTTCATGTGTTGTATGCATATCTGTAAAACTATGTAAGTCTTGTATTGTTTCCCTACAATTGTAAGCAGTTTGTACGTATGTACAGCATTCTTGTTTAGTAAACACACATAATATTTTACACAGGTTTTAATGTTTCCTTGCTTTACCACAAAGTAACTTTAAAGGATACAAAGCAAAACAAGGGCAAGCACTGAAGGGCTGCAAGATTTTATTGCTGTATGTGTCCCTACTAAGTGAATTCACCCTTTCCGGTTATCCAGGTGATCATTGTCACCAAGATAAAAAGTGATGGGAAACCCATTTGTCAACAGGACATCTGTCTAAGGACCTCCTCTCACTCTAACCTTTTCCTTCTACTTTCTGTTGCACCTGCTGAACAGGAAATTAAAAGGAATCTTCCTTCTTTGTAGACAGCAAAAACATTTTAAGACAGGGGGTTTTAAACATTCTTTACGAAAAAAAAAAAAATTTGGGCTATACATGCACTTTATTAAGTACCTAACCCATTATTAAGTTATATCTTTTCCATAACAGATTTGAGGTTCCGGAAGCTTTGTGGTGAATCAGCAAGCTTTTGCAAACATCTGCTTCAAGCCTAAAAGCTGCAAATTTTTGTTTAGGTAAACCAATCCACTCATCGTTAGCCATCAGCAGGTATTTAACTGGTGGATCAATTTAATCATCAGTGACAGCTCCTGACATCACCAAGGGGCTGCACAAAATTTTCAGTATACATAATGTTACAGAAGACACCAGAGACCAGGGACTTACTAAAGAAATGCTACATGTGTGGTTGAAGACATGTATTAGAAGATGGCCAGGGACTGTGGTCATGTTACATGAAAACATTGGTGATCACTGCCATTACAGTGCCTTTACAAAGTCAATGCTCTGATTGCTGACAGGTGAGAGTCCAAGGGCCTGGTGACAAGAACCAAAGGGCTACCAATAGTTTAAACTGACATCACTGCCAAGGCACATCAATAAGAAGCTGCAGCAGATATAGGGCTAGGAATACCCTTAACTCTTTGGAGGATGCTAAGGCCTGCAGGGAGAGAAGAGTGCATGTGCTGTATGGGTGACAAGAGCAGTGGGATATTCTGTGCTTGTAGTGTGTGCTCAGACAATCCTACTTTAATTAGGACTGCACTTGTATTTGGATGAAGCTACCTTGTTTCAGTAATGTAAAGCTGTGCAATTGGATACTTCGCTAGTGATACCAGACCTTACCCCACACCAATACAACAATCAAGACTGTCATAAAAGAGAAATAAGTGTACTAAAGGCTATACACTGATAGATGTTTTTTAGCTTGCCCACTATAGAGCACAGATGGAGGAATCTGCAGTGCTGGATATTGTATTCTGACAGTTGGTACCAGCGGCTGTCAGAATACTTCAATAGGGCCTGCATCTGGATGTAGGAGCTGTTCGGCTGACAATTTTCCACCCAGATCCTTTGGGCAGGAAGGTGCCAACAGGCATCCCTCTAAGCAAATTTCCCTAGGTATATGACCAGCTTAAGCAAGCAGTTTACAAAGCAATAATACTGAGATAAAATAAGATACCTTGTTTGCTAAAGAATTCAAGGGTTTGTCATTTGCTGGTTTAGCAAGCCAAGCAATGTTAGGACTGTTGTAAAAATAAAACTGTGGGGTTAAAGTGTCTAAAGATATTAGATAAAAAGTTTTCCAATATGGCTTTTTTGACAGACCAGAGATTTAAAACAATGTCTATAGGATAGTGCACATCGACCCCAAATAAAAGTACTTATGCAGAATAGAAAAGCTTACCTTGATTTTTCTGGCACCCGCACTGTCTGTGTGCAGCTCCCCCTCTCAACTACTCTAAAAAAAAATAAAAGAATATTTGATCAGTGTTTTAGGAGCAAAACCATCCTAGAAGGTATCATGAGATGGTTGGACAGAGCATGCACATTAAACAGGGGCACAAGTGTGAAAATTTTAACAACAAAATATACAAAAAAAACACAAAAGAAAAAGGCCAAGAAAATTTTTGTTAGTAGTGGTGGTAGTTTCTGTTTTCATCGCATATGATGGAATTATAAAAAGTAACATGCATTACAATCTTTGCTCTTAACACTTTATACTTTGTCCTCTATTGTCTAAAATTCCTTAAACAACAACAACACACCAAGAACATTTTTGGGGCATCTATTTAAATATATACACATTTTTGTATAATGCATTATCTTGATTACCGTACTATTCTATTTGTTCTTAAAGACCTTAAAAATAAAAGACAGACAATTGTTTAAATTGATCTTATTTTTTTGTTTTATTTATAAATGGATCTGTTCATTGACATACTCAAGTACATTGGTGAATCATCATTTATCAGAGCAAGTGAAGTGAGGCCAATGACCATTCACCAGCATACTCATTTGACAGCAGAGTACTATAAATAAATTAGCTTACAAAACACAGATCTATTCGAAGAAAATTTGGTACAGTGACAAGAAGTGAGAAGGCTTTGTGTACGTCACACAGCCTTCTCCTACCTAGAGCAACAGGAAATGACAATGGTTTTGTGCACATTACACAGCCATTAAGGAATGAGGGAGTATCAGTCTTCATCTACATATGCAAGATAGGGCACGGGGCAATTGGGTTTTCTATTTTACCAATTAAGGATGGATTCAGCTAGCATTCTCTTTTTTGTTTTCTAAAACGTACCACTTATCCCACAAAATACTTTTCTTTTTTAAGTATTACCATGTCAAGACCAAATAAAGTTTTAGTCTGTAAATATGCGATCTTGCAAAAAAATTGCATTTGCTTGGAAATATGCATGTGAAAGCTAAGCCAAGTGTCAAGCTGGCGTCTAGGATACAGGTGTTTGCAAACCTCTGTTTACAGGTATAGCTAATATTTGCAATTTGAGAAGACTGCTCAACTGCTCAGGTTAATACTGTAGCACCCCTCCTGCATGGGTGTAGAGGAGCGGCCAGCAGGGAGAAGGCCAGCAGTTACCTCAGGGTGGATCCATGGTCACAGTGGAGCATCTCATGACAAGGAAGTCATGATTAGTATTTTGTAGTTGTATTGCTCTGACCTCACAGATTGAGAGGGTTAGGGTTAGGACTCCAATTGCAACAAGGGCTTCCAGACTCCATTAGTCCAAGATAGTCCCTGGATCCTCCGAGGGCAAACTCCAATCCCCCTTCAACAGGCATCGTCCTTGTCAACGTCTACCGCTGCTCAAGGTAAGTCATCAATTAACATCCACTTTCCAAACACAGGAGGGGCGCTAGCCCAAAGCACCACTGTACATGCACAAATGAAAGATCCGGATGGCTGCACTCCCTTGTTTTTCAGAGCAATACTTTATTAATTCAAAAACAGTCCATAAAAGCAACTGGATGATACAAAAGTACAAACAAGAGACAGAGAGACAGGTAATGCACATTTCACACTTGCTGTGCTTCTTCAAGACCTGAAGAAGCACAGTAACAGAAACAATGTACAGATTGAGGATAATTAACTCCTTTATGAAAAGCTGAAGCATAAGTCCTTGATTATAGCACGGTGGCCAAGACCATACAGCTGTTTAACAGGACAGGTTCCACTCAGAACAGGCCTTACCATGGTCGTCCAAAGAAGTTGAGTGCACGTGCTTAGCATCATATCCAGAGGTTGTCTTTGGGAAATAGACATATGAGTGCTGCCAGCATTGCTGCAGAGGTTGAAGGGGTGGGGGGTCAGCCTGTCAGTTCTCAGACCATATGCTGCACACTGCATCAAATTGGTCATCCCAGAAGGAAGCCTCTTCTAAAGACAATGCACAAAAGAAGCCCGCAAACAGTTTGCTGAAGACAAGCAGACTAAGGACATGGATTACTGGAACCATGTCCTGTGATATGATGAGACCAAGATAAACTTATTTTGTTCAGATGGTGTCAAGCATGTCTGGCAGCAATCAGGTGAGGAGTACAAAGACAAGTGTGTCTTGCCTACAGTCAAGCATGGTGGTGGGAGTGTCATGGTCTGGGGCTGCATGAGTGCTGCCGGCACTGGGGAGCTACAGTTCATTGAGGGAACCATGAATGCCAATATGTACCGTGACATACTGAAGCAGAGCATGATCCCCTCCCTTCATAGACTGGGCTGCAGGGCAGTATTCCAACATGATAAAGACCCCAAACACACCTCCAAGACAACCACTGCCTTGCTAAAGAAGCTAAGGGTAAAGGTGATGGACTGGCCAAGCATGTCTCCAGACCTAAACCCTATTGAGCCTTTGTGGGGCATCCTCAAATGGAAGGTGGAGGAGCGCAAGGTCTCTAACATCCACCATCTCCGTGATGTCATCATGGAGGAGTGGAAGAGGACTCCAGTGGCAACCTGTGAAGCTCTGGTGAACTCCATGCCCAAGAGGGTTAAGGCAGTGCTGGAAAATAATGGTAACGACACAAAATATTGACACTTTGGGCCCAATTTGGACACTTTCACTTTAGGAGTGTACTCACTTTTGTTGACAGCGATTTAGACATTAATGGCTGAGTGTTGAGTTTTTTTGAGGGGACAGCATATTTACACTGTTATACAAGCTGTACACTAACTACTATTGTAGCAAAGTGTAATTTTTTTCAGTGTTGTCACATTAAAAAAGATATAATAAAATATTTACAAAAAATGTGAGGGGTGTACTCACTTTTGAGAGATACTGTATGTTCCAGAGAATTATACAGCTTTCTGGGAAGCAGGGAGAACAAACAGACAGCTGATAACACTGAACTGACCTAATTAACCAGCTGCACTGGCTACACTGAAGCAAGCTAAGTTTACCTAACAAATACACACCCAGCCCCCCTGAACACAGTGAGCCAGCACTAAATCTAACTAATCCTAGCACCTATCTAGGAGGGTCCTACACTTGTCTCTCACTCCCTCCTGTGTACTTTTGAATCATTGAGCTGCTTTTATAGACTGTTTTTGAATGAAAGTATTGCTCTAAAGAAAAAGGGAGTGCAGTCACCTGGATTTATAATTTGTGCAGGCATTTTGCTTGCTCTTTCACCTTGAAAGCATACCCTCCTCAACCAGGCAGGGTAGCCCAAACAATCCTGTGCTAGGTCCCATAGAACTCAGGCCTACAGTGCACAATACTGAACGTGTCCTCCTTAAGCTACAGCCTGGAGTAGAGAGAGCTCACCAGGCCACTCCCTTAGCTTTTATAGCCTATTCCAGCGTGCTCTACTAGTAGGAGCCAGAAAGGACACAAAAGCTCAATTGCAAAAGATTTGCTTTTGTCCCATAACTATAATATTCAATGTGACTCATACGGTTGGGCATGTAATTGCCATCATCCTTTGCGACTGAAAAAATGTAAGGAAAACCTCTATTGGTGGGATTTTTAAAGCAATGAACACATTTTTAGAAAAAATATAATTTTTTATGTAAATAGAAAAACTCCCATAAAAAAACTCAAACATGTTACATAGAAATATTTCCAAACATTGTATATTATGAAGAGAGATACAGTGATACTTTAATCCAACGCGTTTCAATAAGTCATAGTAATTAGAATCTTCATCGGGGATATTGTATCACTCTCTATAGGAAATCAAAAATTCATGGATAATACTTATGTGCATTAAATGTGATTTTTATCGGTTATCCTAAAATGTTGTATTTTTGATTTCCTATAGAGAGTGATACAATATCCCTGATGAAGATTCTAATTACCATGACTTATTGAAACGCGTTGGATTAAAGTATCACTGTATCTCTTCTCAAAATATACAATGTTTGGAAATACTTGTATGTAACATGTTTGAGATTTTTTATGGGAGTTTTTCTATTTACATAATTTATATTTTTTCTAAAAATTTGTTTATTGTCTTAAAAAGCCCACCAATAGAGGTTGTCCCATAACTATAGCTGCAAGTGCCAGTGACACCCAATTGGGACAGCAGGGTACTGCAGCAATTACAAAACTCAAGGGAAAGGCCAAATCAGAAACAATTGTCGCAGGTAAACTACTATCTAGGAAAAGTAGCACTTCATGCTTCCCTCTGCTGACCAGCTTTATGGAGATGCTGATTTCATTTTACAGCACGACTTGGCACCTGCCCACACTGCCAAAAGTACCAATGCCTGGTTTAATGATCATGTTATCACTGTGCTTGATTGGCCATCAAACTCACCTGACCTGAACCCCATAGAGAATCTGTGGGGTATTGTCAAGAGGAAGATGAGAGACACCAGACCCAACAATGCAGATGAGCTGAAGGCCACTATCAAAGCAACCTGAGCTTCCATAACCCATCAGCTGTGCCACAGGCTGATCGCCTCCATTAATGCAGTAATTCATGCAAAAGGAGCCCCGACCAAGTATTAAGTGCATAATAAATGGACATACTATTCAGTGAGCCAACATTTCTGTAATAAAAATCTTTTTTTTATTGATCTTATGTAATATTCAAAATTTCTGAGATACTGATTTTGGGTTTTTCATTAGCTGTAAACCATAATCATCAAAAAAGGAAGAAATGCTTGAAATATATCACTCTGTGTGTAATGCATCTATATAAAATATAAGTTTCACATTTTTTAATTGAATTACTGAAATAAATTAACTTTTTGATAATATTCTAATTTTATGAGACGCACCTGTAAGTGGGGATGAGCTAAACATATTATGGTTCCATTTAGGCCAGGTTTGGTGAACATTTCTAAAGTCAATGAGAGTGGAATATTAGAAAACAGTAATGGCCATTTCCTAGACTTAATAGGCAAGGAATTGTCAAAACAATGAAATGGAGGGCTAGGGACTTCTCCAAGGAATAGGTACCAAAGCTGATTTTTTTTTTTTAAATACCTTTTGGAAGAGAGTAGCGATTTATTTTTTTTAAACTTAAAGTTAAATAATTAAAAAATTCAATTAAACAACATGCATGGGGAAGGTCCTTAACTTGCCTGTGAAGTGGCATATCTGTACAATGCATACACCCTCCTGAAGCAAAGCTGACATTTACAAAGAAAAAAATTGGGTAGTGATCAGCCAAATACACTTAGGTTCAGTTCAAGCAGGGTTCGGTGAACATGAGTAAAGTTCGGTTGCTGAATCTGGATCCCATTGAAGTCAAAGGGAGTTGAATGTTAAAAACAGTTCTGCCCATTTTCTAGGCTAATATGCAAGGGATTGTCAAAGAAATTGTATGGGGGAGGAGGGGTAGTCACTGCCATCATGGGTAACATGTTCCAAAGCAAGAATATGCTATTAATAACATGGGGACATGATCTCAAACTAGCAGGAGGGAAGTTCAAAGCCAATCTTAGAAAGTTTTATTTTACCAAAATGGTAGTTGATGATTGGAACAAAAAAAAATCTAATAAAAATTTGGCTGGAAGTAGTGATTTCATTAATGCAAAGCAAAATATTAAAAATACAAAACTCCATTAAACAACATGTCTAGGGGATGCCTTGACCCTACCTGTGAAGTTGTGTATCCATGTGATGTATACAACCTACTACAGCAACATTGGCGTATACAGAGTAAAATGTGTTTAAATTACCAGCAAAAATGAGACATCCAGCTGCTTTGTTTGGTTTGTAAACAGAGCAGCTGGGGATTCCTTTTCATCTATATCAGACCCTTATCCTATATGAGGATTTGTCAGAGATAATAATAGGTGGCCCTCCTTCAAGTATGGTATGAATTTTAAAGTGAGACCCCAGGCAAAATAAATAAATAAAATAAATAAGCTAGTCCTCCCCCACATTATATACCAGACCCTTCACTGTCACATTTAGCAGTGGTAGTAATACCACTGCTAAATGTTTCACTGTCGCCGGAGGTTCGACTCATCCAAACTAAATTTGTGTCCAGCGGAGTCAAACATCAAGAGGTAGCAGGAAATTTGCCAAACCAACAATCAAAATTAGGATCGAACCAGCAACTCATTCCTAATAGTAATGTATTAAACTAGTTTATTAAACTAGTTTAATCTGGTCCCAGAAAGAAAATAGAACTGTTGTGGTCCCACAGTCACACAGATCACACCATAGCACTGAGCTGAACATAGGCAAATGTGTAAATGTAGCAATATGCAAGCAATACTGTGACAACTAGAGGCAACAAAATGGCAATCATGGCACACTGGCACTCTTACCAATACTTTTTTAAATCACAAGCAATAGAGTGTAAATATACATTGTGTGTTGAGGGTAAATTAATTTGGCAGGTTCATAAACGAGAAGTTGTCTGTTCACAGCAGATCTTCAAAACTGACTGATGGAATCGTTTTCCTGATTTTTCTAAGACTACATACTAAAATATTTTGCCCAGCTTTGTGGATTACCCCAACTAGCTTGCTATTTATGTGTGGCCATGCTGTCATGGATTGGATAGTAAATCTTTCCCACTCGAGGTGGACTGACTGACCAAGACTTGGTATTAGCAGCTGAGATGGCATAGGCCACAGTAGAGACACAGCATGCTTTATGGAGTCATGAAGAAGCAAAGGACACTGCATGCCTACTTATTCACATGCCTACACAGGGCCAAGGCACCGGGTTCAAGGATCTGCCTAGTCTTCTCCAGGCCCCCTACAAGGGGTGATGGTTTTTGCTGCTGATGACTCCCAGATTGTGGCCCACTGATGCACCCAAACAGGAAGTTATGAGGTGAGAGTAGAAAAATTAAAGAAAGCGTGCCTTACAGCACAGGGATGTGGATAAGTTCATACTGGGACTCTGAAAGCAGACAAGAGTGCACAGAATTACAGGGCCATGAAACAGACTTCGGTGCAGAGGAGCTGGATGTAGGTGAAGAGCACAGGGTCACAAGAATGGGTTGCAGGCTGAAATTGGCTAACTTGGCTAACAGGAGCAGGGTACAGGTTGAAGTACACTGGAATTATAAGAGCAAGGATCACAAGAGCATGAAACCATCTGGAGTGCACTGGGGTCACAGGAGCAGGACACAGACAGGAGTAAACTGCAGACACAAGAGGAACAATAACCACTGGGGAACTTTAGGGTCACTGTAACAATGCTTGTAGGGACTGGAGAAGTTAGTTCTTAGGGATAACAGGGGTCCAGCTGCTAGTGAGTGGATGCATTGCTCCAACATAGAGCCACATGCCAGCCAGCCCATTAAGAAAGTGTGTGCGAGTTCCACAAGAGAGACAATTGAGCGCTAAAGAAGGGCAACTTGGTGATCGGTTTTATATTTTTGTAGATTACGCGAAGAGATGAGCCCGATGTTCGCCTGTTCACAGAACAGCGAACATTATGTAGTTTGAAAGCCGCAGAACACCGTTAAAGACAATGGGACATTAACATGAAAAACAAAAAGTGCTCATTCTAAAGGTTTATATACAATTTATTGCCATAAAAAGTGTTTGGGGACTTGGGTACTGCCCCAGGGGACATGTATCAATGCAAAAAAAGTTTTAAAAACGTCTGTTTTTTCAGGAGCAGTAATTTTAATAATGCTTAAAGTGAAACAATAAAAATGAAATATTCCTTTAAATATTGTGCCTGGGGGGTGTCTATAGTATGCCTGTAAAGTGCCTCAGTTTTCCCGTGTTTAGAACAGTACAACAGCAAAATGACATTTCTAAAAGGGAAAAAAAAGTAATTTAAAACTGATCGTGGCTATAATGAATTGTCAGGTCTCAGCAATATAGATAAAACTAATTGAAAAAAAAAACAAAAAGGACATGGGTCCCCTCCCCAGTCCATTACCAGGCCCATTGTGGTACAGCACATTCTGCAAATTCATGGAAGGGGGCAGAATCCACCTGATGGAAAGGCAGAAGTTGTAGAGCCAGCAGCTTTGACAAGCTTGCATTTAGATGCTGGGCATGTAGGAGGCAGTGACTGTACCCTGCGTTATACCTTCGTCCCTGTCAGTGGAGGCTGCTGAGAGGTCATGAGGTACAGGGGGGGGGCAGACTAAGGTGAGTAAGGAGGAGCAAAAGATTTGCGGCCCTTTTGTGTGGATTTTAGGTGCTCTTGCCAACGAGTGGTGGGAGGTTAAATGCCTTGTCAAGCATGTGGTACCAAAATGGCTGGTGTTTTTTGCCACACTTGATGTGTTTGAGACAATGTTTTCAAATTGCAACAGTATGATCAGCTGCACATGTGCTAAAAAAGGCCCAGACAGCTGAGCTGTGGTAAGTGGGCCAGGAGATAACAGGTTCACAATGTGATGGAATAGTGTGGCTGCTCTCTACTCTTCCATGATGGCTGCCTCACCCTCACTTTCCTCTTCTGCTCTATCTGGCACCATAGTCGCGTCAGTGACATCATCGTCATCTCCTCCAGCCTCATTACCACTGGAGACAACTTGGTAATATGCTGCGACTGGAGGAACAATTTGTGTACCAGTGTTCTCTCCTCTCTGTAGGCTCATGCTCCTGCCTTCCTCAACCTCAGAACAAACATCTGAATCAAGTAATGGCTGTGCATCGTCAAGGAGCAAGTGGCTGATGCTGTGTTCAAATTACTCCTCCATGCCTGATGCTGGGGCTATGGCAGGAATAGCAGTGGACAAGGAGGCAGGTTTAGCCACTTAAGCAACTGCAGTGGACTGCACCAGTCTCTGCTTGGGTGAGTCTGGTTAAGTAAGCCAGTCCACCACTTCCTCTGCATGCTGTGGCTGGATAGCACTGGCAAACAGAGGAAATGGTGCCCTGCCTGAGGACTGACCACTTCCACCTTTGCCTGTGGACACATACACTGCTGGCCCCCTTAACAGTGCCATGGGAACGTCTGTCTCTCCTTGTTGTCGTCCCAGATATGATGGGGGGTTGCTTATTAACACAATGTAATATAGATGTGAAATGTGTACGTGGATGCACTTTAATTGAAAGTGGTGCTTGGTGCACTCTAAACTTGAGCACTAATGCACAGAAATGTACTGCATTAAAAAGCACGTAACGCATTGAAATATATGGTGTTGAACTTACAGTAACGCACTGAACTGTACGGCGTTAAACGGCATGCAACACACTGAAATATACAGCGTTAAGCGTGCACTAATGCACAGAAATGTACTGCGTTAAATAGCACGTAACGCAATGAAATATATAGCGTTAAACTTGCAGTAGCGCACTGAACTGTTCTGCATTTAACGGAAGAGAATGCACTGAAATATATAGCATTAAATATGCAGTAACACACTGAAATATACTGCATTAAGCGTGCACTAACGCACAGAAATATACTGCATTAAACAGCATGTAACGCACTGAAATATACTGTGTTAAACGGTCACTACACATACACTGACTAAACTATCCCTACATTCACATTAATTTAAAGATGAATGGTCAGACTACACTCACACTGAACTATCCCTAGATTCACACTAAACTGATATTCTACACTGACAATCAGAATAGCACACTAAAGCACACTGTCTAATAGCAATGAACAGAGTCCTGTTCTATCTCTCTCCACACCAATAGCACACTGAAAATGGCCACTATTGGAAGAATACTTTTATAGTGTGGGGTGGGACTAACAGCAATGGACATGATTGGATAGAGTCATCATGACAGCATCCAATCATGGCTCTGACAGTGCTCTGTCCCCTGATTGGGCAAAGCTTTCACTGATTTAGCCAATCAGGGCTTTCAATGCACTGTGCAGTGGCGCAGTGAATTGTGGTCGTTCAGCGGGCTGAACAAACGGTCAAATGCCATAATAATTCAGTTGTTAGGCGAACGGGCGAATAGCCAATGTTCGGGCCGAACCATTTGCCAATCCCTATTGATAAATGTAAAGCTATAGTAGGTGACCACGATATTGTGTCAATCTCGCCGCATTTCTCTGCGAGATTAGACACCTGCGAGCCCCGTCGCGGGAGCAAGCGCCGAGATGGCTCACTCATCGGGAGAGGAAAACTTTTTTTTACCTTTCGCGATGAGTGACAGGCAGTGCTGACAGCCGTCTGGTATGAATCATGAGGGGGAACGCCGCGCCAAATTTTAAATGAAAAAAAAAACAGCGTGGGTTCCCCCCCCAGAGGCATACCAGACCCTTAGGTCTGGTATGGATTGTAAGGGGAAACCCTTACACCGAAAAATCGGCGTGGGGGTCCCCCCAAAATCCATACCAGACCCTTATCCGAGCACGCAGCCCGTGGGGACGAGCGAGCGCCCCCCCCTGAGCTGTACCAGGCAACATGCCCTCAACATGGGGGGGTGGGTGCCTTGGGGGAGGGGGGGCAATCTGCGAGCCCCCCCACCCCAAAGCACCTTGTCCCCATGTTAATGAGGACAAGGGCCTCTTCCCGACAACCCTGGCTGTTGGTTGTCGGGGTCTGCGAGCAGAGGGCTTATCGGAATCCGGGAGCCCCCTTTAATAAGGGGGCCCCCAGATCCCGGCTTCCCACCCTATGTGAATGAGTATGGGGTACATGGTACCCCTACCCATTCACCTAGGGAAAAGTGTCAATAAAAAGAAAAAAAACACACTGCACAGGTTTTAAGAGTAATTTATTAGGCAGCTCCGGGGTCTTCTTCCGACTTCGGGGGGTGGGGGTCTTCTTCTGACTTCTCCCGGTGTTCCGCCTCTTCTCCCGAGCCCCTCCGCTATCTTCTTCCAGCAGGAGGCCTGGTCTGCTGCCGCTGTCTTGTCGCCGCTGTCTCATCGCTTCTTTTCTTCTTCCGATGTTGACACGACGCTCTCTCCGGCTGGAATGCTTTGTGCGAGCTGCGGAGCCATTTATATAGGCGGTGACCCCGCCCCCTTGTGACGTCACGGTCCCAGCATGCGCAGGGACTCTGGCTTCATAAGTGGGCGTGACCCCAGAGCAAGCATTCCAGCCAGAGAGAGCGTCGTGTCAACATCGGAAGAAGAGAAGAAGCGACAAGACAGGGGCGACAAGACAGGGGCGAGACAGCAGCGACATGACAGCGTTGAGACAGCAGCGAGACATCGGCGACAAGACAGTAGCAGCAGACCGGGCCCCCCGCTGGCAAAAGAGCTGGAAGAAGATAGCGGAGGGGCCCGGGAGAAGAGGTGGAACACCGGGAGAAGCCGGAAGAAGACCCCCCACCCTCCCGAAGTCGGAAGAAGACCCCGGAGCTGCCTAATAAATTACTCTTAAAACCTGTGCAGTGTGTTTTTTTTATTGACACTTTTCCCTAGGTGAATGGGTAGGGGTACCATGTACCCCATACACATTCACATAGGGTGGGGGCTGGGAGCTGGGGGCCCCCTTATTAAAGGGGGCTCCCGGATTCTGATAAGCCCTCTGCCCGCAAACCCCTACAACCAACGGCCAGGGTTGTCGGGAAGAGGCCCTTGTCCTCATCAACATGGGGCACCCCCCCTCCCCCCATGTTGAGGGAATGCGGCCTGGTATGGTTTAGGAGGGGGCGCTCGCTTATCCCCACCCCCTTTCCTGACCGGCCGGGCTGCGTGCTCAGATAAGGGTCTGGTATGGATGGGATCGCACTGGAAACACAATCTCGCGGTCAGGTACTGTATGCAATTGGGGACTAAGAATATGCATGCATCCTATATACCAGGGGTAGTACAACTGGGGGAATCAATGGTGTAGAAGGATTGGGGTGTTCTGGTAGATCATAAGTTTAATGCAATGCCAAGCTGCACTTTCCAAAGTGAGCAAAATCCTTTCTTGTATTAAGAGAGGTATAGACTGCAGAGAGAGATATATCATTTACCACTGTACAAATCATTAGTAAGACCTCATCTAGAATATGCAGTTCAGTTTTGGGCATCAGTTCACAAAAAAGGATATTGGGAACTGGAGAAAGTGCAGAGAAGAGCAATCAAACTGATAAGAGGCATGGAAGAGCTCAGCTATGAGGAAAGATTAGAGGAACTGAATGTAACCTCTCTTGAAAAGAGGAGACTAAGAAGGGATATGATCAATGTGTATAAATACATAAGTGGTCCATTAAGTGAACTTAATGTTAAGTTATTCACTTTAACGTCATCACAGAGGACAAGGGGACACTCTATGTCTGGAGGAACAGATATTTAATCTCCAAATACAGAAAGGTTTCTTCACAGTAAGCTTTAAAAAAAAGGCCTGGATTCTTTCCTAAAATGTACATAATAAAACTGGATACTAACATTTATAGGTAAAGTTGATCCAGGGAATATCCGATTGCCTCTCGAAGGATCAAGGAGGATTTATTTTTCCCCTGCTGGAGCAAAATGGATCACGCAGACGCTCTTGATGCTCGGGCACAATGATACCACAAAGACCTGAATGAGAAGATCATGGGGCAACCATAACTGTGTCCGATTTTTAAGTCTAATTATAACTTGCTAGGAAAATTCTATGATGAAACAATCCAGTTAATGGTGACAGATCGTCAACTGGAGATGTGTGCTTTTTTTTATACCTAAAACCTATTTTTCTGTTCATTTTTTAAAAAAATCTATCCATTTTCCACCATGCAGCCTCAGTATATATCATTGTTTTAGCCCTCTGGCTCTGCCTGTCCATAACCCAATTTAATGGTTGTTACATAATGTTGCTTTGGCTGTCCTGGCTCCCTTGCAAACCATTTGGCAGATTTATGAGCTACTCCTTAAACAACTTGTTTTTTGCTGCTGCTTGTGCTAGGAAGTCACCTTTGTTGTAGCACCACAAGAGACTAGAGTGCTGTACATAAAACTAAATTCAACCCGCGTACACAATCTCATCAGGATAAAAACTGTTCTATACCAATGTGACCAGAGCGAGCTCAGCAGCACTTTTTTTTTTTTGCCTTGCGCACTGGCCGAATAAGATTATTTTATTTATGGCAAAAGTGATGTCACTATACAAAATTATTTTGGAAGTTAGAGGAAAATGTTATAGTTTGCATTAAATCTTGCATGCTGCATAAACAACCAACATATTCATTTTTGAGGAAAAAAATACTTTTTGTCAGCCACAAACAGAAGTTTTAAAAAAATGTAGGCAGTTGTGGATGATTGCCGAGAGTGGGGATGAGTTTAGGTTCACCTCTGGGTTTGATGCAAACCCATGCTCGGCCATACCCAAAAGGTCAGCTATCCTTGGCCAATAAGCTGTGGTCAAGGAATTCCCAGCCCTGCACCTGAACATACACAGTTTTCCAGGGATGCTTGTGAAATCATTGACCGAATATTCTCACATGGCCACATTAGGTCAAGGTCACTCATCTATTATTCCCATAGGCATGGGAGGGGAATGTCCCGGCCACAGCATTTTTATCCCAGGACTGACAGTTTACCTGCAGGTTCAGATAAACTCAAGTTAGGACTGTACCCAAGTTCATCACTAGTCTAGAGCAGCAGGGTAAGAAGGAGTACTAGTCTAAAATTTGCAATCTGTCCTTATTTTGTTTTCTTTCTCTGTGCACCACAGCTGGACATTTGTGGATAAATTCAGAAAGAGAAACTGTAGGGGAAAAGGAGTGCAGGTAATTCTTAGAGAAACCAGAATACACTTCATGCCGCATACACACGATCGGAATTTCCGTCCGAAAAAACTTGGATGGTTTTTCCGACGGAATTCCGCTCAAGCTTGGCTTGCATACGCACGGTCACACCGACCGTCAAGAACGAGGTCACGTACAACACGTACAACGGGACTAGAAAACGAAAGTTCAATACTCATTGCGCCACCCTTTGGGCTCCTTCTGCTAATCTCCTGTTTATCTCTTGTTAGTAGAAGTATGATGAGAGACGATTCACGCTTTTCAGCTTTCGTGCTTTTCAGTCCGTTACTGTTCCTCAGTTTGTGGTTATGGGTTTGTATCTGGTTTTCAGTGCGTGTAGTCAATCCTTATCTGTTTTACAGTGCGTTCTTGTCCGCTCGTTTCTGGTTTTCAGCTCGCTCTTCACAGGCCTTTCTGTTCTTCAGTTCATTCTGTTGGTTCATTCTGACCAGCTGACCGTTTTGAAGCCATGTTGCGGGTACGTGCTGTGCGGGGGCTTGGTGTTGGGGTTCTTGCTTAGACCCAAGCCCAGTCCATAAACAGGGTGGGGAGGAGTTCATGGACCAAAAATTGGTTGCTCCAGCGTGACCAATTCTCTCATATGCCTTTGCTGTGTGAGATCCAGGAGAATAACCCTGATGATTTCAGGAATTTTCTCCAGATAAGGGGACCCCTTTTTCACCGTCTGTTGGCTTTGCTGTCCCCTTATATTACGAAGCAGGAAACCTGCATGCGGCAAGCCATCACTCCGGAGCAGAGACTAGTCGCCATGTTGCGGTACTTGGCAATGGGGAGAAGTCTACAGGACCTCAAGTTCTCTACAGGCATCTCCCCCCAGGATCTGGGGATCATTATGCCAGAGACCTGTTCTGCCATCATACATGTCCTGCAGAATGACTATATTAGAGTGAGTTTTCTCCTTTAACATCACATTCTGTGTATTTAATGTATGCTAATGTATTGTATTTCTTTCATCATTCCCTAATTACCATGATTTTAATATGCTGTGAATGTCCCCTTTGTCCTCATGCATGCTGTAAGCTTTTAATGCTCCTTTTTTGTCCTTCATGCATATTTGCCTTCACTAACCTCCCCATCATGCTATCCTGGGCCCATACACACCTAGCCTAGTCACTTAATGTATTTTGTCAGCTCTATTGTAGTGCTTTACCCTAAACACCCCCTAAAATGTGTCCAAATGTTATTGTTGTCCTTAAATTCAGGCAGAGTGCCAGAGGCTTTTTTGGGGCTCCAAAATGTATTTATAACCCCCCCCCTAAAATGTTGGGCCATCAGAGGGGGTGAGGAATCTGATAAGTGGACCTTATATTTTTGTCTTTAAATACTCCCTAAAATAAATGTTATACTGATGTTGGCCAAGAATGTTTGTGTCTAATCTGCTTGCTATGTTATGTGCAAAAGTACTAATATTTTTTTTTCTTTTTTGACACCAGTTTCCTTCAATGCCACAGGAATGGCAGACTGTGGCTTCCCAATTTGCTCATTGTTGGGACTTTCCCAACTGCGGAGGGGCAATCGATGGGAAGCACGTCCACATCATCCCACCACCCCACTTGGGGTCATACTATTTTAACTATAAGGGGTTTCATAGTATTGTGTTGATGGCGGTGGTGTCGGCAACATACGAGTTTCTCTATGTGGGGAAGAATGGCCGGATGTCAGATGGTGGAGTCTTTGCCCAGACCGAGTTCTACCGACGTCTCCAGAGTGGTGGCTTGGGATTGCCACCTGCGAAAGAGAACATGGAAGGACTCCCATTTGTTTTTATCGCTGATGAAGCATTTGGTCTAGGTGATCACCTGATGAGGCCATTCCCCCAGAGGACCCTCACCCCAGAGAAGAGGGTTTTTAATTACTGGCTGGCCAGAGCCAGAAGAGTCGTGGAGAATGCCTTTGGGATAATGGCCAGCCGGTTCCGCCTATTTCTTATGGCAATAAATATAGAGGAGTACAAACTTAACCACATAGTGTGCTGCATACTGCACAAATGGAAGAGAAATGCTCCGAATTATGTTGCCTCAGTTGAGCCTGAGGCCGGACTTCCAGAAAATCCACTGACGGCCCTGGAAACTGGCCGTCCTGGCCTGCCCCCCCCCAAAGCTCCCGTGAAGTGCGTCAAAAATATGTTGATTATTTTACAGGTAGGGGGGCCATTGCTATGCCAGCAAATTTGTAATTAATTTAAATATTAAAAAAAAAAAGAACCAGTTACACTTACCGGTAACGGTGTTTCTGGGAAGTCTTCCAGGATGGCACCCTGAGAGATGACTGGTCCACCTGACAGGAAACACAATCAATCAAGAAGTTAAAGGCCCCCGGCCCCTCCAGATGCTCCTCAGTTGTGACAAAGTATTGATCCACACCAGTGCACAAGAGTGAAAAACATAACCACCACCACACTCTAAACATTACATGTTTCCTAAATAGAACGGGTGGGAAGTAGGCCTGCCGTCCTGGAAGACTTCCCAGAAACACCGTTACCGGTAAGTGTAACTGGTTCTTTTCTCAAGTCGTCTTCCAGGACGGCACCCTGAGAGAAGAGCAAGTAGCTCAGGCCTACCTTTAGGGCAGGACCACCGCTTGCAGGACCTTCCTGCCAAATGCCAGGTCCTGAGGAGATAGTAACTCCACTCTATAATGCCTCAGGAACGTGTTCTGGCTTGACCATGTAGCGGCTCTACATATCTGCTCCACCGAAGCTCCGGCCCTTTCCGCCCAGGAGGTTGCCAGAGATCGTGTGGAATGCGCTCTAGGATTTCTAGGAGCTGCTTTACCTGATTGCTCATAGGCTAACAAAATGGTATGTTTAATCCATCTAGCTATAGAAGCCTTGGATGCCTGTTGGCCCTTCTTTTGGCCAGAAAAATTAACTAAAAGATGGCTGGACCTTCTGAATTCCTTAACCCTTTCTAGGTAGGGTAATAAACAACGTCTGACATCCAGACAATGAAAAGAAACTTCCCCTTCACTTTTGGGGTTACTACAAAAGGAAAGCAGCACCACTTCTTGAGTCCTATGGAACTTTGATGCTACCTTAGGGAGGTACAGGGGGTCCTGCCTAAGTATAACCCTGTCCTCGAATAAAGAAAAAAAATGGTTTTTTAATAGAAAAAGCCTGAATGTCACCTACTCTCCTAGCTGAGGTGATTGCTAGTAAAAAGGCTAATTTAAAGGTCAGGATCCTAAGGGAGATCTGATCTATCGGTTCAAATGGGGCCTTTGTTAACCCCTCCAGTACTAGTGTAAGGTCCCAAGGAGGACACCTGGACATTTGAACAGGGGACAACCTCTCCCTGACCAAGAGAAATCTCTTGATCAGGGGGTGTAATGCCAAATGTTTCTCAAGGAAACAGGACAGGGCTGAAACCTGCGCCTTAAGGGTCTTGGTTGCCAAACCTAGATCTGCTCCATCCTGGAGAAACTCTAAGATAGCAGGGATCTCTCTTTGAGAAGTCCCTCTCTCCTGGCACCAGCGAGAGAAAATCGCCCAGGTCTTGGCGTAAATACGCCTTGTGTCTGGCTTCCTACTAAGGAGCAGTGTATCCACTACTCTGTCTGACAGCCCCTTCTCCCGCAGGTTCTGCCTTTCAAGAGCCAGGCCGTCAGCTTGAAGAAGCTGGGGTCTGGGTGGCGGACTGGACCCTGAAGGAGAAGGTCGCCCTGGACGGGAGGTGAAGCGGTGGGGCTATGGACCAACCCTGCAGGGTTGGAAACCAGGCTCTCTTGGGCCACCAAGGGGCTATCAGAAACAACTTGCTTTCCGAGAGGAACAGTTTTTGAAGGACCCTCGGAATTAGTCCCAGAGGGGGAAAGGCATAGGCCAGTCGGAAGTTCCAGACCTGCGCCAATGCATCTATCCCCTCTGAGCCTCTCTCTCGAGCAAGGGAAAAGAATCTCTTTACCCTTCTGCTTTTCCTGCGGGCAAAGAGATCTCTCTGGAACGCCGAATTGCCGACTTACCAGGCAAAAGACCTCTGGATTCAGTTCCCATTCCCCCTGCAGAATCAGCTGCCGACTGAGGTAGTCTGCCTCTACATTTAACGTCCCCTTTATGTGGACTGCGGAGATGGAAGGAATCCTAATTTCCGCCCAGGACAGGATCTCTGCTGATAGGGATAGGAGTGTTGTGGATCTGGTGATGATTCAGAAACGCCACAGCCATGGCATTGTCTGACAAGACCTGCACCTCCAGGCCCCTGATCCTTCCTTCGAAAGCCTTTAGTGCTTCTCCTATGGCCAACAGTTCTCGAAAATTGGAGGAGGCCCTTCTTTGTTCTGAATCCCAGGATCCCTGAGCTATTAGATCCTCCAGGTGGGCTCCCCAGGAACTTGCATCTGTAGTTATCCTGAGAGGCTGAAGTTGGCTCCAAAGGAGGCCCCCTTGTAGCCTCTGAGGAAGGAGTCACCAGTGAAGGGAGTTCTTTACTTCGACCGGGATGGCTATCTCTATGTCCAGAGAGTCTCTTTTTCTGTCCCAAGAGGATAGAAGAAAGTGCTGGAGGGGCCTGGAGTGTAGCTGTGCCCAAGGAACTGCTGGGATAGCTGACGTCATTAGACCCAGAACTCTCATGATACCTCTGTAGGAGATAGTGCTTGCCTGTAACAGCGATGTGACCGCTGATATGAGGCCCTCTACCTTGCCCTGAGGAAGAACTAACCTTTGTTCTGAGGAGTCCACCAGGAAACCCAGATACAGCTTTGTCTGAGCAGGAGTCAGCGAGGACTTTTCCTTGCTGACAATCCATCCCAGGGCTTCTAAGGTCTCCATTACTCTGGATAGATCCAGAAGTAGTTGATCCCGACTTAGACTGTAAATCAAAATGTCGTCCAGGTAGGGAATCAATGCCACTCCCTGGAGGTGCAGAAAAGCCACCACCTCTGCCAATACCTTTGTAAAGACTCTCGGACTGGATGCCAGTCCAAAGGGGAGGGCTGTGAACTGCCAGTGTTGCACTCCCTCTGGAGAGGCGATTGCAAATCTCAGGAGGCTTTGATGGCCCTGAAAAATGGAGACATGAAGGTAGGCGTCTTTTAAATCCAAGGTCACCATAAACACTTCTTTGAGGAGATGTCTCCTGAGGGAATAGACACTCTCCATGCGGAACTTCTTGTAATGAAGAAAAACATTGAGGTTCCTTAGATTTATAATTAGACGATACCTTCCTGAGGGTTTTGGTACCCCGAAAATGTGGGAATTGCAGGGATCCTTGCAGGGATCCCTGGGAAGGCAGGTCAAGAGAAACTTGGGGGGTGGAGGGGAGAGAAACTCCAATCTGTAACCATCTCTTATGATCCGAAGTACATAGGGGCTTTGGGTGATCCTTTCCCACTATGAGACAAAGTGGGAAAGTCTGCCCCCTACCGGAAAGTCATTTGGGGGTCTTGTCAACTGACTTCTGGCTGGAAAAGAGAACGCCAGCTTTTTGTTTGTCTTTTCCTGCGCCCCAACGTCTATTAGGGGAGACCTTTTTCTCGGAGAAGCGATTCTTTGCCTGGGGGCCATGAAAAAAACGCTTCCTCTCTCTCTTAGGTTTGGTAGGAAATGTTTTCCCCTTCTCGGTAGATCTGGCTAGAGCCTGATCTAGGCCAGCACCAAAAAGGAGCGTCCCTTCAAAAGGGAGACCACATAGATGGGTTTTGGATGAGCTATCCCCATCCCAGGTTTTAACCCAGAGGGCTCGCGTGGCTGAGTTTAGTAAGGCACCTGTCTTAGCGGTTGTACGCAACCGCAGCATCTGCTAAATATGCGACAGCATTCCCTATGACCTCCAGAGAATCCAGGACCTCCTTGGATTTTGAGGTTCGGGATACGTGGTCCATTAATTTACAGACCCACGTGTCGGCATTCCTTGCGATGCAAGCTAAGGCCAATGCAGGGCTCATAGCTGCAGCGTTAGCTTCCCAGGCTCTGCGTAAAATGGTTTCAGCCCTGCGATTCATTTGATCCTTTAAATTACCGGTATCTTCAAAGGAAAGATCCGACTGTTTAGAGACCTGTGCTAAGGAGGCGTCTAGTCTAGGAGTTTTGGAAAACTTTTCCTCATTCTCCTCAGAGAAGGGGCATCTACGCTTCCAGGTTTTATATTTCAGAAGCCTTCTTTGTGGTTCTTTCCATTCCCTTAAGATGACTTCCTTAAGGGCGGAATGTACCGAAAGGACCCTGGCCTGAGGTTTAATCAAGCCTCTATACATCCTATCCTGAGCGGACACCTGTGCAGCAGGCTCCTGAATCTCTTCTGAGGTATAAATAGCTTTCAGAAGATCTTCTATGTCGTCGGCAGAAAATATATGTCTGCTAGACCTGGATTTCTCCCTCCCATCCTCCTCTTGGCTGTCCACTACCCCTTCATCAGAAAACTCCTGATTAGGAACTTCTAAATCACACTCTTCCTCTGAATCGTGGGGGAGTGGATACTTCAGTACCTCCGCCCGATACCTCCTAGAGGAGGCGGAGCTCTCCTGGCAAGAGGCATCCTTACTAGAGTGAGCCTCTGAATCCCTAGGCTTACGGGTGGCCTGAAAGGACTTTAAGGTGGACAGCATCTCAGTTTGCACAGTAAGGAATTCCTTCATTATGTGAGATGTCTCATTCCCTGTCAACTTCTGTATGCATTTAAAACAGAAGGGCTTTGGATGTTCTCGGAGTAGCCTGTCATTACAGTTCCCACATCGTTTAGAGCGGGTGGAGGATTTCACAGGATGGCTGGCAACCTCACGGGAAATAGCATCGTCCCCTGAAAAGAAAAACACACAGGCATACACTGTGAGAGTTGGAGAAAAGTTGGGGTACCCTCCCCCTCTAAACCTCCGAAGGCCGGTCAGACTCACCCCCTGTGGTCTCTAACACTGCCACAGACCCTGCAGGTCTCTCCTTCTCATGTTCCATGCTACTTCCGATCTCTCCCTGGAGGTGCTGCATACAGGAACGCAGAGGAGACATGGGCGCCTGTTCCCTATGGCTTTTTATATCCTCTGTATGCTGGCTGCAACTTGCCACCGCCATCTTGCTGAAGACAGGAAGTGATACTGGCCTGAGGTCACTTCCTGCTGCAGCCCTCCCACTCCCTCCTCTTAGAGGAGGAAGTGATGTCATTTCCTGATCTTCAGGAAAATGGAGCTGAGCTACACTCAGCAAGGCCCCTGGAAGAAAAGCTCTCCACGCAGAGCTTCTTGCCGCGTGACCCCCGTGAACGGTCGTCTTGGTTGGTCGGCGGGCGGACAAGCGGACGGACGAACGACAGCCCTGGCCAGACCCAAGAACGGGTCCCAGACTCACCTCCTGTGGTCTTGTAGCCAGTAGAAGGAAAACCACCAACTCCTGCAACTGCGCGGCCACCGCACAGGTAAGGAAGGGCAACAGGAAATTTGAATTCTGAAGTTCTGGGTACACCACCGCACCCAGGGTTCTTCAGCACTCAGGGGGGGGGGCTCTTCCATGGAAGAAAGCACGGTCACCGACCAGGGTCCCGCTTCTGCTGCCTCTCCCCCCCGAGACACGGATTAGGAAACCCCCCAGGAAGGATGAGAACCATCCGGCCGGACCCAGCGGCTTCCCAGGCATTTGGTCCGGCTCCCAGGGGGAGACCACCAGCCCCAGGCTTTTAGGTCAACAGAAAAATAACAAACGGTTTCGCTGTGGGGAAACACAATCAAAAACTGAGGAACATCGGGAGGGGCGGGGGCCTTTAACCTCTTGATTGATTGTGTTTCCTGTCAGGTGGACCAGTCATCTCTCAGGGTGCCGTCCCGGAAGACAACTTGAGAAAATTTGATCTGATCAAATCTTGATTTTGATTTACCGCTTGTGTTTCTTTTAGCGGTCTACTAGGTTCTCCTAGTGCCAAGTGGTTTTTCCATTATTAAATAACGCCCATTGTCACTGTAAACATCAACTTAATACAAGAAATAGTATTGAGCATTAAAAGAAGCCGCCACACATTGTTGAATATAAAACTTTTTACTCCGTGCACATTCACATATGCGTTGTCATTTTTTTTTTTTTTTTTTAAAACATCTTTTTTTAAAGTTTTACCTTGAAAATATTTTTTTAGTACATAAACAGGCATATTTCAAAACATAACATACGCAACTCAGGAACTTAGAAAGTATAACATTGAAAAGCTGAAGGCAATATCAGACATTATAGTGTCAAAAATGTGTTGATATTGCCTTCATCAGATAGAGTGATGTCCCCCTCTAAAAGCCAAATTTTGAAGATGCACACAAATTGGGAGTCAAACTGGGGATTTCCCTCCTGATCCCATGCCTAATGTCAACATGTGCTATCTCCCATCATACATCATAGGGGATCAATGGACGTGTTTTGGGGGTGCAACCACTTCCTCTCATCTACTTGAGTTATGAGGAAGGGGTTGCACCCACAAAACGCGTACATTGATATCCCCTGATGCAGATAGCACATGTTGACACACTGTGTGCATCTTCAAAACTTGGCTTTTAAAATGCGTAAAAAATGAAAAAATTGGTCCCCAAAAATAGAAAATGGTGTCATTTTGTTGTGCTTTAGATTCTTCCTAGTACATTAATCATGTTCTTCAGTTTTTGTTCTATGTCATTTGTTTTTTGCTTGATGAGGTCTAAATCCTGATTACAAAACATTATGTCCTGGATAAGCCTTTGTGCACTGTCACTCGTGAAATGAGTGTTCTTCCACAACATGCACATCACCTAAAAGAAAAAATACACACCATATATTATAAATATGCAGGCATACATGTATTACCTGAATCTGTGGTACTCACCTGTTGTGGTGACAATCTCAACCACCTCTCCTTCTTCCACATCCTCAGGTTCCCCTTCTTCAGGAAAGGGGGTTTCCTGGTGTCCTCAGACGTCCGGAGTCTTTTCTCCCCTATGAGAATGAAACAGAAGGTATGCTTAGCACACAGAAATTTGAGGCCAGAAATAGGAATATGAAACATTGTTTGGAAGTAGGGTACAATTGTCTGTTTTGGCAGAGTTCCAAGCTGAAGACATGATTTTTTCACTTACCAAAGCTGGAACACTTACTTTTTTTGGACAAGTTTCACACATGGAGACACCCCAAGTATCCACTTGAGTACCTGTGTAGGACACCCTAAAAAGTTTGTTCTCGTGTCCCACACTAGTGCTCCTGAGTCCAGATGTGTAAACAGCTGCTGAGTGTCCTCTCTTTACATTACACTGAATCAAGTTTGCAATTCTTTCTAGTTTCAAATACATCTAGACAACAATGTCCTAAACGTCTTTTAATACAAATTAGCATGAAATGTAGTTAACCCTGTATCTGCTAAAAACATCATATTTAGTTGGAAAACGAACAATGTTTCCTATAACCGATTACTGTGCCCATGAACATGAAAGTAGCCATTTTAAACTGTACAACAGTAAAGAAAAGCACATGGAGCAGCATGCAAATAATAGTAATAATCGGAACACACGACAACTACTTACTTTTTAGAAGCACTTTCTTGATCCTTCTGTACTGATCCTGCTCCCTCAATTTCAGGTCTGACCAGCGTTTTCTTAATTGCTCCTTGGATCGTCGTACCCCAAAATTCCTGTGCAGACTCTTCACAACTTTAGTCATGATCTTGGCCTTTCTCACATTTGGGTTTAGGTACGGTCCATACTCCCCGTCATAGTCGGCCCTCTTCAAGAGGCCCACCATCTCCACCATCTCTATAAAGGCCATATTTGAGGCCCTAAATCTCCCGCGGGATCGGGACGTTTCGGGCTTTCCTCCTCATTACTGCTATTACGCACCTGCTGTGCCTCCACCATGTTCCTCTCCCACTGCAACGAAGGAGAAGGGGCGGGGAATATTCCAGAAAGAACATCAGGGGCGGGCAACGCGGGCGGAGTTTCACGCATGTGCAGTGTATATAAAGCTAACACGCGTGTGTCGTACGTACAATCTGTAAGTGGAGGAAGCGCTGAATGTTCTAATGAAGGTAACATTTTAACTTGGAACATCAGTGGCCTATACTGATTTGAGATTGAGACCTATATTGGGATAAGATTAGGAGAGTTTAGCCTATTAGTGTTTTTGTTTTGTCCTGCAGCAAATATGAAACAATTCAAAGACCCTGAATTCATGGGCCAGTTCATAGACAGATACAGGGATATGAGAAATTTTTGGGAGTTTAAAAACCCCTTATATCGAAATAAACCAGCTAGGAGGGCATCGTTGGAGAAACTGCTGCAATTTGTGAAGACGCAGGTCCCCGATGCAGACATTGAGTTTGTGGATAAGAAAATTAGTAGCTTGAGAAGCACGTATAGGAAGGAGCTTAATAAGGTCCAGGCTTCCATGAAATCAGGAGCAGCAGCAAAGGATGTGTATGTACCCAGTCTGTGGTACTACAACAGGATGCGGTTTCCGGAAGATCAGATTGAAGCCAGGGAATCACTTTCTACAGTTCCATCCACCCTTCCCTCAAACCCAGCTGAGGCTTCCGAGGACCAACCTGGCCCTTCCATCCTGGAAGAAGTTAATCCCAGCTGGAGCCAGGTATAGTATTTTTGAACATATTTTTTGTCCGAAAATTATTTTTGTTAACTAGATATTATTATTGCTAACAAATGAATGATTGAACAAAAAGTGTTTTACATATCAATAGACAGTAGGGGCCAAAAATGATTGGGACAAGAATGAAAAATGCTGGGCTCAGAATGATAGTCTTTTCTATTTATTAACATTCAATTTGCAACAGTCATGAGCTGAAAATTGTGTGTGATTGATGAACCAAAAACTAAAACTATGTCCCTTTTTCATACACAGGAAGACCTCAGCCAGGACAAGGCTCTGGAATGTGGCAGACAGGAGGAGGCGGGGGTAAGTGTCAGCCAGGAGGTGGCCAGGCCCAGTAGCCTCACCCAATCCCAGGTGCCTCCCCTCTGCCTTACAACAAAAAGGGCTAGGAAGGGGAGTAACGTGGAGGAGGCAGCACTGGGCCTCATTAAGGATGCTAATGCGGCCCTGAAAACACCCCCCGACGCTGAAGAGACCTATGGCTACTGTGAAGCTGCAAAATTGCATCAAATGGAGGAGGGCCAACTCTTCATGTGTGAGAATCTTATTTTTCAGGCCCTTCAAAAGTGGTTGAGGGGCCAGATTAGTGATTACATGCACTTATGTGCGCTCGCCCATCCTCCTCCTCCTCTTGTCACAAGTCCACCTCCAGAGCCACAGCCTCCAAGGAAGGCTGCAGGGAAGGCTGTAGGGAAGGCTGCAGGTAAGCGTGGAGGGAAGGCTGCAGGGAAGACAAGAAAGTGATGGCCTGGGTTCAGTCTGGTCTGACAGAAGACGCAGGCTGTTGTAGTACCACAGCCTGGGGACATATATGTCATCTGCTGCTGTTCATGATCTCTGGGAGTCCTGGACCAGATTGTGCTCCTTATTATATGGACTTCTCAGGCTACCAATTTTTAGTTACAAAGAGTTTATGTGTGCCCTGGGGTAAAAAGGCTTTGCAAATTCAAGCAGTTTCTCCAGCGTTGCCTTCCTCTTTATTTTGTTATGAGCCAGAATAAATGTAAATTTTTTTATATAAAAATACTTGCTTATGTGTTTTTCTTCAAAAAGGACAGTTTGTGTCCTTTGGACCTAGGCTGTTGTCTGATCATAGACTTTACTCAATTACTCTCAGCGTGCCCCTAGCCAAGCAGAAGCGGACCTGGCGCTTGAACCCATTTTGGTTGTCCTTGCTGCCAGAAGATGATATGCTTGAGGTGGAATGGACTCGTTTTTTTACAGACAATGAACATTCTGCTCCCGCGCCAGAGTAGTGTGGGACACGTTTAAGTTGCATGCCCGAGCTGTCCTGACCTCACGCATCAATCAGATTAAAACAAACTCCGCGGAAGCCTCAGATAAAGCAATCATAGAACTATCCTCTTCAGAACAAGCATATATAGCTGACCCATCCATAACTAATGCCAATACTCTTAAACTACAGACAAGAGTGGTGTCTCAGATGCAATATGTAAAAGCCAAGCAGAAATTATTCTTCAATAGACAGTGGTGGTTAGAACATGGAGAAAAAGCAGGTAAATTGCTTGCATATCTTGTTCATAGCGAAGACAAACCCCCAATTGTAATTACGCTTCATGATAAGGATAGACAGCCAATCACGGATCCTCTTGTCGTTTCCTCCAAGTTTAGAGACTTTTTTACAGAACTTTACACATCGACGGTCTCGAAGGATACGACAATAATGGATCAGTTCTTGAGCAACATCATACTTCCACAACTCTCAGAGAGTCAAGTCGAACTTCTTGAGGCACCCCTCACGGTGGAGGAAATAAACATTGCTATTGCAGACTTTACTAGGTCCAAATCCCCAGGGTCTGATGGTTTGCCCATTGAATTTTATGCACACTTTTCTGAGATACTTACACCTAAACTGCTGACTCTGTACAACACCATGTTCGAAACCTCAACACTACCTGCATCCATGAGAGAGGCCACGATAGTACTTATACCCAAACCAGGGAAAGATTTAGGATACCCTGAGTCATACCGCCCCATATCTTTACTCCAAGTAGATGTCAAAATATTAGCCAAAGTACTCTCCAAGCGTCTAAACCAAGTAATACTATCCCTTATACATGTAGATCAGTCAGGGTTTATGCCTGGCCGTAACACTTCCTTTAATTTAAGGAAGTTATTTATCAATCTCCAGGCCAAGCATGATAATGTGGGCACAAGAGTGATAGTAACATTAGATACAGCCAAGGCATTTGATTCGGTTGAATGGAGATATCTCTGGAGATGCATGGAGAGATACGGATTTGGGCCCAAATTTATTAGATGGGTGCAACTGTTATATCAGCAACCAATTGCCCGAGTGGTGGCTAATGGATGCCCCTTTCGGGAATTTGGCCTAAGCAGAGGTACGAGACAGGGATGCCCGCTCTCGCCTTTGCTGTATGCTCTGGCATCGGAACCCCTCGTTGTGTCCATCCGTACTAACCAGGAGATAATAGGTTTGACATTCGGACCCCTTACCGAGAAAATTAGCCTATATGCAGATGACACTCTCCTCTACCTGGCAGACCCTGGCCTCTCTCTACACACAGCTCTTAACGTAATTGAGCAATTTGGGACATTCTCGGGCTTGAGGATTAATTGGGGTAAATCACAGATACTACCAATTGATAGTTTTCCACCTACAGAATCACAGGCTAATTTACCCCTTCAACGGGTGGATATAATAAAATACCTTGGCGTTAAAATATCCAAGAATCCAGTAGACTACATTTCCTTGAATATCGAACCATTATTCTCCCTAATTAAATCTAAGATCCAGGTTTGGTCCCGCCTCCCTTTAGGAGTATGGGGCCGAGTCAATTTAATAAAGATGGTACTACTGCCTAAGGTACAGTACGTCCTATGGCACACTCCAGTATATCTACCCCTCAAGTATTTTAAACTATTAGAAACACTACTTAAACCATTTGTATGGGGGAAATCTAGACACAAACTCTCATGGCAAACACTTAAAAGCTTAACGGACATGGGTGGAACAGCACTACCTGATTTTAACCATTACTATATAGCGTCACAGCTATCCCAACTATTTCACATTGACAAAACTGACAAGGAACGCTTTCTCATTCTGCTGAGCCCCCGTTGGGTTCAGCATACTGGGGACCCAATAAACGGGATAGTGGTGGGTGTAGGGAACACACAATCAAAAGATTATAGACATTCCTTGCTATATCATTATAGACGCATATGGGAATTAGCTTCTTCTAAACTAGAGACACCATCATTTAATGACTATACACCACTTTGGCATAATAACAAGCTGCAGGAACTTAATGGAGTCCAGAACTCAGACTTATGGGCAGCCAAGGGCATATACTATTTACACCATCTGTTCACAAATGGAACTTTTAAAACGTTTGAGGCACTTAGGATGGAGTTCCAGATTCCGAATCAAATGTTTTTTTGTTATCTCCAGATCCGCCATGCGATCCAAACGCAGTTTTCACGGGGTCTTCCTCAGCCCACTCCTAACTCTATTATAGCCATAATCAAGGATACAGACTCAAAAAAGCTCATTTCCTGTTTTTACAACATGCTATCCGCCCCTACCTCTGCAAAATTAGCTTACGCGTTGAAACCAAGATGGGAGAGGGAGGTTGGGAGGATGGAGGATGAAGAGTGGGAGGAGGCCCTGGAAACATGCAAGTTGGTTTCACCCAAACTTTCAGACAGACTGTCCCAAATCTTTATACTTCATCGTTAGGGATGAGCTGAACACCCCCCGGTTCGGTTCGCACCAGAACCTGCGAATGGACCGAAAGTTCGCACGAACGTTAGAACCCCATTGACGTCTATGGGACTCGAACGTTCGAAATCAAAAGTGCTCATTTTAAAGGCTAATTTGCATGGCATTGTCCTAAAAAGGGTTTGGGGACACAGGTCCTACCCCAGGGGACATGTATCAATGCAAAAAAAACTTTTAAAAACGGACGTTTTTTCGGGAGCAGTAATTTTAATAATGCTTAAAGTGAAAAAAAAAAGTGAAATATTCCTTTAAATATCGTACCTGAGGGGTGTCTATAGTATGCCTGTAAAGTGACGCGTGTTTCCCGTGTTTAGAACAGTCCCTGCACCAAATGTCATTTTTAAAGGAAAAATCTCATTTAAAACTGCTTGCGGGTTTAATGTAATGTCGGGTCCTGGCAATATGGATGAAAATCAGTGAGACAAACGGCATGGGTACCCCCCAGTCCATTACCAGGCCCTTTGGGTCTTGTATGGATATTAAGGGGAACCCCGCACCCAAATTAAAATAAGGAAAGGTGTGGGGCCACCAAGCCCTATATACTTTGAACAGCAGTATACAGGCGGTGCAAACAAGACAGGGACTGTAGGTTTGTTGTTAAGTAGAATCTCTTTGTAATTTTGAACGGGTACATTTTTAACGTGTTTAGCTCCAGCCAAAAAATCTTTAAGCTTTTTGGAAAACATAGGGAAGGGTTATCACCCCTGTGACATTTGTTTTGCTGTCTTTCCTCCTCTTCAGAAGATTTCACCTCACTTTTTGTCCCAATGAAAAATGTTTTTTGAAAATTTGGGTTTTTTTGTGGAACAAGGATTGGAAAGCATCAGTGGAAAGGAGAAATGTTTTTCCCATATTAACTCTTACAGGAGAGAATTTCCCTTCCTAGGGGTAGATTTCATCTCACTTCCTGTTGTCTCCTTCCGTTTGCAAGTAGGAGTCGTTTGTAAGTTAGTTGTTTGAAAGTAGGGTCCTGCCCTATATACTCAGCAGAAATTTGGGCCTTAGGTGTTGCTGTGGCCACAACACTGTAAGCCCTCACAGGGCCCTGCTGTGAAATATTAGATCAAGAATTGTAATTACATGCCCCTGTTGAACAGGAGCTGAAAAATTAGGCCTTAGGCACTGGTGCCACAACACTGCAACCCCTCACAGACACTCTAGTTGGAACGCAGGAACGAGCCCTCCTGCAAAGTATTGCATCAAAAATTGTAATTACACGCCCCTGTTAAACAGGGGCAGAAAAAATGGGCCTCAGGCACTGGTGCTGGTGCCACAACACTGCAACCCCTCACAGACACTCTAGTTGGAACGCAGGAACGAGCCCTGCTGCAAAGTATTACATCAAAAATTGTAATTACACGCCCTTGTTAAACAGGGGCAGAAAAAATGGGCCTTAGGCACTGGTGCTGGTGCCACAACACTGCAACCCCTCACAGACACTCTAGTTGGAACGCAGGAACGAGCCCTGCTGCAAAGTATTGCATCAAAAATTGTAATTACACGCCCCTGCTAAACAGGGGCAGAAAAAATAGGCCTTAGGCACTGGTGCTGGTGCCACAACACTGCAACCCCTCACAGACACTCTAGTTGGAACGCAGGAACGAGCCCTGCTGCAAAGTATTGCATCAAAAATTGTAATTACACGCCCCTGTTAAACAGGGGTAGAAAAAATGGGCCTTAGGCGCTGGTGCCACAACACTGCAACCCCTCACAGACACTCTAGTTGGAACGCAGGAACGAGCCCTGCTGCAAAGTATTACATCAAAAATTGTAATTACACGCCCCTGTTAAACAGGGGCAGAAAAAAATGGGCCTTAGGCACTGGTGCCACAACACTGCAACCCCTCACAGACACTCTAGCTGGAACGCAGGAACGAGCCCTGCTGCAAAGTATTGCATCAAAAATTGTAATTACACGCCCCTGTTAAACAGGGGCAGAAAAAATGGGCCTTAGGCACTCGTGCTGGTGCCACAACACTGCAACCCCTCACAGACACTCTAGTTGGAACGCAGGAACGAGCCCTGCTGCAAAGTATTGCATCAAAAATTGTAATTACACGCCCCTGTTAAACAGGGGCTGAAAAATTGTGCCTTAGGCACTGGTGGTGGCGCCCAGAACCAAAAATGTTCTTACAAGCTATCAGCGTGATGATTGAGGAGGAAGAGGATAATTACTCAGGGATAGTCACTCAGCATCAGCATAGGCAGTCTTTGAAGGGATCTGAGATTTCAAAAAAAATTATTCGGTTACATCAGCATCAGGTGCTTGGTAGCTGGTGGTGATCCAAGACTGATTCATTTTTATGAAGGTCAGTCGATCGACCGAGTCAGTGAACAGACGCACCCTGTGATCGGTTACCACGCCTCCAGCAGCACTGAATGTGCGTTCCGAAAGAACGCTGGATGCAGGACAGGCCAGTAGCTCAATTGCATACTGTGCAAGCTCTGGCCAGTGATCCATCCTCAAGACCCAGTAACCCAGAGGATTTTCGGTGGGAAAGGTGTCCAAGTCTGATCTTGCCCCTAGGTATTCCTGCACCATGTAAAACAGACGCTGGCGATGGTTGCTGGAACCGATCATACCTTGGGGCTGCGGACCAAAAAAATTGTCTGAACGCATCGGTCAGATGGCCACCTTCTCCACCGCTCCTTCTTTGACTGACCGAAGCCTCAGCAACACGTTGTCTAGAAACAGGAGTTTGTAACCTCCCAGTCTCTGTGAACGCGTTGCACAGACCTTTCTGCAAGGCCTCCCGAAGATGTTTCATCCTCTGCTCCCTCTGCGATGGCAAGATAAGGTCCGCAACCTTACCCTTGTAACGTGGATCAAGGAGGGTTGCCAGCCAGTATTGGTCCTTCTCCTTGATACCATGAAAACGAGGATCCTTCCGCAGGCTTTGCAGGATCAGGGAGGCCATGCAGCGTAGGTTTGCTGAGGCATTCGGTCCGGAGTCCTCTGGGTCACTAAGGACGACATGGTCCGCAGCCACCTCCTCCCAGCCACGTACAAGTCCATGTGTTTCTTGGGACTGATCCCTTAAAGACTGCTGCTGATGCTGAGTGCCAGGCTCCACCTCCATACTGACACAATCTTCCTCCTCCTCCTCCTCATCCTCTTCCTGTGTGATCGGCTGGCACGCAGGAACACTGTCTGGATAAATGGGGCCTTGAGAGCTAAGGAAGTCCTCCTCTTCCTGCCTCTGTTCTACCTCAAGTGCCCTGTCCATTATTCCACGCAGCGTTGCTCCAACAGGTGGACAAGGGGGACAGTGTCACTGATGCATGCACTGTCACTGCTCACCATCCTCATGGCCTCCTCAAATGGTGACAGGACAGTGCATGCATCCCTGATCATGGCCCACTGGCGTGGGGAAAAAAAAAACAAGCTCCCCTGACCCTGTCCTGGTGCCATAGTCGCACAGGTACTCATTGATGGCCCTCTGCTGCGTGTGCAGCCACTGCAGCATGGCCAACGTTGAGTTCCACCTGGTGGGCATGTCACAGATTAGGCAGTTCTTGGGCAGGTTAAACTCCTTTTGGAGGTCCGTCAGCCGAGCACTGGCATTATATGACCGGCGGAAATGCACACAGACTTTCCTGGCCTGCCTCAGGACATCCTGTAAGCCCGGGTACATGCCCAAGAACCGCTGCACCACCAAGTTAAGGACGTGAGCCAAACAGGGCACATGGGTCATTTGTCCCTGTCGGAGAGCAGAGAGGAGGTTGGTGCCATTGTCGCAAACCACCATTCCTGCCTTAAGTTGGCGTGGCGTCAACCACCTCTGAACCTGCCCCTGCAGAGCTGACAGAACCTCTGCCCCAGTGTGGCTCCTGTCCCCCAAGCACACCAGCTCAAGCACTGCATGGCATCTTTTGGCCTGCGTACTTGCGTAGCCCCTTGAACGACTACGGAGCACCGCTAAGTCCGAGGAAGAGGCCATGGAGGAAGAAGAAGAGGAGGGGGTGGAGGAGAGAGGTGTGTCACAATCATTAGCATTTTGGAGGCGTGGTGGTGGAACAACCTCCAACACTACTGCACCTTGTCCTGCATCCTTCCCAGCTGCCAGCAGAGTCACATAATGCGCCGTGAAACTTAGTTAACGTCCCTGTCCATGCCTGCTGGACCATGAGTCAGCGGTAATATGCACCTTACCGCTGACCGCCCTGTCCAGCGAGGCATGGACATTGCCTTCCACATGCTGGTAGAGAGCCGGAATCACCTTCTGTGAGAAAAAGTGGCGTTTGGGTACCTGCCACTGAGGAACCGCACATTCCACAAACTCACGGAAGGGGGCAGAGTCTACCAACTGAAAAGGCAGCAGTTGAAGTGCTAGCAATTTTGCCAAGCTAGCATTCAACCGCTGGGCATGTGGATGGCTGGGAGCAAACTTCTTTCGGCGGTGCAGCAGCTGGGGCAGGGAAATTTGCCTGGTACAATCTGACGTCGGTGTACCAAAAGCAGATTGCCCACAAGTACTTGGCTGTGACACACCTAATTCTACACCTTCATTCCTCTCACTGCAGGTCTCAGAGAGGACTGAAGGTCTAGTGGGGTTGGAAATCTCAGCTGATGAGGAGCAAGGAGAGGTCCTCTTTGTTCTTTGGTGTGGGTCTTTTAGATACGCTTGCCAACGAACTGCATGGCAGGTCAACATATGTCTGGTCAAGCATGTGGTACCCAAGCGGGAGATGTTTTGGCCACGTGAGATACGCTTGAGACATATGTTGCAAATAGCAGCGGTGCGATCTGATGCACTCGTCTCAAAAAAGGCCCACACCAAAGAACTTTTTGAATAACGCGCAGAGACTGCAGCGCCCTGCACATGTGGAGCTTTGGGGTGTGATGCAGTCAATGTGCTGCCCTTAGGCTGGCCCCTGGAGGGCATCCTACCTCGTTGGTGATGTGCCGCCTCCTCCTCTCTCCTATCAGGCACCCACGTTGAGTCAGTGACCTCATCATCCCCTCACTCCTCATCACTGGAGCAAACCTGGCAGTATGCTGCAGCAGGGGGAGCATGACTGCCAGATTGCTGTCCTTCTTGGGCACCCCCTCTGTCCGTGCTCATGTTACTGCCTTCATCGAGCTCAGTATCATCATCAGAGCCTTCCAAACGCTGGGCATCCTCCTGGAGCATGTACCCAACACTGTGGTCAAACAGTTTGAGGGACTCCTCAGGAGGACATGGTGGGGCTAGGGAAGGAGTCACTGATGACATTGAGCCGAGGGAAGAGGCCGCTGCTTTGCCAGACAAAGTACCCTGGGCATGGGTGAGAGAGGATGAGTAGGATGAGGACGGCTTGGTCATCCACTCGACCAAGTCTTCCGCATGTTGCGGCTCAACATGGCCAGCTGCCGAAAAAAAGGCCAAGCGTGTCCCATGGCCACGTGCTGATGAGGATGCACCGTCTCCACGACCAGCACTAGACACAGAGCCTGCTTGCCCTCTCTTATTGGCTTGTGACTGTCTGCCTCTCCTTCTTGGCCTTCCAGACATACTAATGGCCTGTAGCTGCACTAAGCTGGGATATATATATATATATATATATATATATATATATATATATATATATGTACTGATACTGCAGCTAGCAAAATCAACTGCCTGCCTGTAGTATGAGAACACCACCAACCTTCTACAGGTAGCTTTAGCTGAACACTGTGAGCAGGACGCACCCCACTAACTTGTAGGTTTAGCTGAACACTGAGCAGGACGCACTGCACTAAATGTAAATAGTCTAGCTGCCTGACTGTGGTACTAATAGGATCAAAAGAACACCAGTAATTTTCTTCAGGTAGCTTTATATACTGTAACAAGACAAGCCTGCCTGTCAGTAGGAAGATAACAGGAACAGATCTAGCTGAACACTGTGAGCAGGACGCACTGCACTAAATGTAAATAGTCTAGCTGCCTGACTGTGGTACTAATAGGATCAAAAGAATACCAGCAATTTTCTTCAGGTAGCTGTATTTACTGTAACAAGACAAGCCTGCCTGTCAGTAAGAAGATAACAGAAACGGATCTAGCTGAACACTGTGAGCAGGACGCACCCCACTAACTTGTAGGTTTTGCAGAACACTGTGAGCAGGACGCACTGCACTAAATGTAAATAGTCTAGCTGCCTGACTGTGGTACTAATAGGATCAAAAGAACACCAGCAATTTTCTTCAGGTAGCTGTATTTACTGTAACAAGACAAGCCTGCCTGTCAGTAAGAAGATAACAGAAACGGATCTAGCTGAACACTGTGAGCAGGACGCACCCCACTAGCTTGTAGGTTTAGCTGAACACTGTGAGGTGGACGCACCAAACTAACTTGTAGGTTTAGCTGAACACCGTGAGCAGGACGCACCCCACTAACTTGTAGGTTTTGCAGAACACTGTGAGCAGGACGCACTGCACTAACTGTAAATAGTCTAGCTGCCTGACTGTGGTACTAATAGGATCAAAAGAATACCAGCAATTTTCTTCAGGTAGCTGTATTTACTGTAACAAGACAAGCCTGCCTGTCAGTAAGAAGATAACAGAAACGGATCTAGCTGAACACTGTGAGCAGGACGCACCCCACTAACTTGTAGGTTTTGCAGAACACTGTGAGCAGGACGCACTGCACTAAATGTAAATAGTCTAGCTGCCTGACTGTGGTACTAATAGGATCAAAAGAACACCAGTAATTTTCTTCAGTTAGCTTTATATACTGTAACAAGACAAGCCTGCCTGTCAGTAGGAAGATAACAGGAACGGATCTAGCTGAACACTGGGCAGGACGCACTGCACTAAATGTAAATAGTCTAGAAGATAACAGGAACGGATCTAGCTAAACTGAATACAGTGTATATATATATATATATATATATATATATATATATATATATATATATATATATATGCAACACCTGGGATGCATATATATACACAATACACTTTAAGTGCAGCTAACTGACTGACTGTCCTGCCTAATCTAGCTAACTCAAATGAAATGACACTGTCTCTCTCTCTAAGCACACCAGAACACACTGCACAGGGCCGCAGTGCAGGCGGCCTTATATAGTGTGGGGGTGTACTAAATCCCCTGAGCCATAATTGGCCAAAGCCTCCTTGGCTTTGGCCAAATACGGCTCTCTGTTAAGGCGGCGCTGTGATTGGCCAAGCATGCGGGTCATAGTGCATGCTTGGCCAATCATCAGCAAGCAATGCACTGCGATGCCGCAGTGAATTATGGGCCGTGACGCTCCACACGAATTTGGCGCGAACGGCCCATATCGTTCGCAATTCGGCGAATGACCGAACAGCCGATGTTCGAGTCGAACATGGGTTCGACTCGAACACGAAGCTCATCCCTATTCATCGTGCATACCTCACTCCTCTTAGGGTAGCTAGATATAAAAGAAGTCAATCCATCACATGTCCAATGTGTGGAACTGAAACAGGCACATTCTTTCACCTTATATGGTCTTGTCAGAAGATACAAGATTACTGGAAACAAATAGTTACCTTCTTGCATGACGACATGGGGTCCCCAATAACTCTTGACCCAAAGCAATGCCTACTGGGAATTTTTCCAGATGTAATAGACAAATTCACACTAATATTCCTACATGAAACTATTTTCAGCTAGGAAAATTATTGCCAGACAATGGATGAGATCCGAACCCCCTCAATTGGTGGACTGGAAAAGAGACATTAACACAACCCTTCCATATAAAAAATTCCTCTATATTAACAGAGGTTGTCCAAACAAGTATAACAGAATATGGGATAGATGGTTACAAGAGTCTATGACATGCACATAAATGGTGCTTATCCTGATACTTGCTAAATATGAGTGTGGAAGTGTACGGATTATATATGAACCTACAGAACTAACTACATGATAGAAATATATGTGTATCATGTTCTTTGAATGCGGAATATCTTCTGTAAGATGTTAAACATGTGTACCAATGCTTTTCATGTATTATGTACAATCTTGCAAATAAAAAGTTTGTTATAAGTTAAAAAAAAAAAAAAAGGACAGTTCGTTTGTAAGTAGGCAGGTACATTTTAAAAATACAATGTCAAATTAACAAGGGACAACAACCAACCTCCTTGAGCTTTAAAAATACAAGATAATAATGTTGTGGAAACTTGACACAAAAAAAAAAAAAAAAATTTTGGACATCACTAGAAAATAATTTAAAAAAAAAAAAAAAAAAAAAAAAAAAAGAAGAACAGGAGATCATGATTAAAAAAAAAAAAAGAAAAAAGATGACTATAAAAAATAATTCTAAACATTATTATGGAGATCTGGCTTTAAAAACAAAGATTATTCAGGAGATCACGAGAAATAATAAAGAAATACGTTTGTGAGAACTCTGTGTGAATATCAGCAGCAAAACAAATTAATTCTTCTAGCATTATAAAGAACAAAAGAATGCGCTGCATTAAAAGATCCAAAAATTGACAGCGTAATGAATGTGCCATCTCCATTACTCGTTTTACCAGTACAAACGCTTCCGTCTTGTACTTGATTCTGAGCTTGCGTGATTTTTGCACATCCGAATTGCATACAGGCGATCGCACTTTCGGACAGGAACTTTTCCCGACCGAAAAATAGAGAACATGCTCTCAAACTTTTGCTGGCTGGAATTCCGCCAGCAAAAGACCAATGGAGCATACACACGGTCGCATTTTTCGTCAAAAAGCTCTCATCGGAGTTTTGCTGGCGCCATTTCCAATCGTGTGTACGCGGCATTACAGTATACAGGCACGAATTCCTTTCTCTTCTTGGTTGTTCTATAGCATTAAAGAGTACATGAAGAAAGAGGGTCGGGACTTTAAATGAGGCGTGTATATTGTGGCTAATCGAAGGAGTCAAAGTAAAACATGAACAAGTATTTATTTGTTTGCCATGATTGAGTAGGTACATGGCAGACAATACATGCAATAATGGCACATCATATAACAAATCATGTATCCAAATAATTTACATGTTAAAAGTATAAATAGAATATACAATAGTATTATCCTCCATAATAAAAAAATCACTATAATATACGATATTGCCTGGATCCAAAAACCATGTAGGTATGTATGCATTGCATCTAGGTTAAGCCCGATGCGTTTCCTGGGATCTATCCAATCATCAGGGGCGGATGCATGATACATCTATATAAAGAGAGGTAATTATATCAAAATCAACCATTCATAGACAACAATTGGTAAAGAATAAATATACATACAGGGAGGATAGGATAGTCATCCCTGTAGGACTTACATATCTGCTTAGTGTGAAACAAACAAACCGCCGGGGTGCTAGGGCCGGAAGGAATGCCTGGTCAGGAAGCTGTGGTAGTAGGGTCCAACAGGAACACAGGGAGCATAAATGTAGGTGTGACCCAGAGTATCTGGAACAGTAGGAAAAATGGGCCCCATTCTGTGGATCAATAAAAATATGAATACCAAATGGTGCTGAAAATATAAAAAAGTAAGCTAATCTAAGAAAGGAGCCCAAATAGTATGAGTATGAACTGATATCAGGACGGTGTTGGAAAAAATATATTTTATGCATTTGTCTTAGAATGGTAAATGGAAAAAGGACTAAAACATGATAGAAAAATGAACTGCCCATAGGGGAGATCGATCATAATTAATATGAGGACAATAAGGGTCATGATCCAGTGATAAAACTACTCATTACACCTCCATCCCTAATCAGTTGCAATAGAGGGGGCTTTTGGGACTTTAAATGAGACGCATGTTCTCCATCCCTATTTAAGTACATAAAGAAAGAGGGTTGGGACTTTAAATGAGGTGTGTATATTGTGGCTAATCGAAGGAATCAAAGTAAAACATGAACAAGTATTTGTTTGTCATGATTGAGTAGGTACATGGCAGACAATACATGCAATAATGGCACATCATATAACAAATCATGTATCCAAATCATTTACATGTTAAAGGTATAAATAGAATGTACAATAGTATTATCCTCCATAAAAAAAAAAACCAGCATTAAAGAGTTACTCTGCAAGTAAAGCAGGCCCAATGAGACACATTTTAGCAGTCATTTTTACTAAGTTAGTCACGTGACAAGTGGTGTTTGTACAAAAGGGCATCATGATTCAGGTGTGCTAAAGGCAGCATGGTGTCTAAATAGATCTCTGTCTGTATTCCTGCTTTTGTTCAACATACCATAGCTTGGATGGTCATTGTCTGCACTGTCAATCATCAGATACAAAAATGTTAAACTGGAATTTCAGCCTAAACCCAACTAGTCCTAAAAATGCTCCCTACCCCCTATTAACACCTATACTGACTAACCTGTGTAAAGGAAAAGATGTATAAAAACTTGCCTATTTTCAGCTCGCTCTGGACATGTGACCCCCCCCATATCAGCCAGTGCCAGGGGATAGGAGAGATGCACAATAGCTAGGAATTTTGGGAGCGGTGACATCACCCATAGGCTCCCATGTCCTAGCTGTTGTCGGCCCTCCCTCCTCTCCCCTGTTGGACAATCAGTCACCTTCAAACTTCTGACTGTGCCAGGGAGAATCCTTTGCTCCAGCAACAATAGACAAGTTCTGATAATAAATAATAATAAAAAAAAGTGCGCTAATTCAAGGAGCTATGCAGCAAAAAAAAGAAAAAAAAAAAAAAGACTAAAATGCAGTAATGTGCTTTAATGTTGTGAAACAATGATAAAGTGTGCTAATTCAAGAATCTATGCAGCAAAAATAAAACACATATGCACGAATGACTATCCCTAATTACAAAAAAAAAAAATACAGTAATATGCTATAATGTATGAAATAGTGATAAAGTACTCAGATCAAGAGCAGGTTCATTATATTATTCATCTGATTTTACATAAAAAATATTACGATAAGTCCCAAATAATGAAGTGCATGTGCATCAAAAAGTGATGAGATGTGAAGTGCATGTGCTCAAAAAACAAACAGAAAAACAAAAATAAAAAAAACAACAGTTCTTAAAGGTTGTGAACACAGTTGCTCCCACCATCCAGGCATCCACCTGGGCTGTGCCCTAGCAGCTCACCTTAACAAAGGCCACAACAGATCTACATATCCTTAAGGGCAGTTCACGTTCCACTCTCCTCTCCTGCATCGAAATCCACAGCTGGTCTGACAAGGCTTTAATATATGGATCCTTTATGGACAATCACATTCCACTCTGCACTCCTTATAGCATAAACCCAGGGATGTGGTGTATGGCCCAGTAATCGAGGATAAATATGCTGTAATAGACCTCCTCCTCTCCTTCATTTACAGGCCATACAAGACAAATACAGTGGAATCTCGGTTTGCGAGTAACGCGGTTAACGAGCGTTTCGCAAACCGAGCACTGTATTTCTAAAAATCCTAACGCGGTTTGCAAGTGTTGTCTCGCAAAACGAGCAGGATTCAGGTCAAAAGTGGTGTGCAGTACCGCTTTTTGCCCAAGGTGGGGGGCGCCGGAGCCAAGCAGAGCCGAAAGTCGCCGATCAGCGCCGTTCGGAAATGCACGGAAAGGCCTGAGGACAGTTCGGCTGACCTCGGCAAGCCTCGTGAACAGAGTCTTTCCGAGGTTTGCCGAGGTCAGCTGAAGTGTCCCTCGGGCGGTATTGCATCCCATTGAAGTCAATGCGGAACAAATTATTTTCGTTTCCATGGACTTCAATGGGAAAACTCGCTTTGATATGCGAGTACATTGGATTACGAGCATACTCCTGGAATGGAATATTCTCGTAATCCGAGGTTCCACTGTAAGAACTCCATAGTGTAGTAATTTCACAGAAGAAATTGTTTTATTAAAACATAATACCTTAACATCTAGGTTAAAAGCAAGCATTACCAATAAAATCCCTACCTCCGGTCTTGTCCGTGACCGGAAGTGATGTCACTGACTCCTCCTATGTGCTACATCACTGGTCATGTGACTTTTTCAAGGATCAATGATTTCATTTAATAGACAAGGTCTGCTAGCCAAACAGTGATCTTACCATCTTTAGGGACGGCAATTCCAATTCCAGCAGATGTGATTTTAAAAAGGAGTGCTATTGTTGCTCAGAGGTATTCCTATCTCCAGCTCCCAGAGCTGTCTTCTCTGACATACACCCGGTTTCTACATGCATCAAGAGGTTATGCAGCATACATGTCTGCTGGTTGGGTTCTTAATACACTCCTCCTCTAGACAGGAATCCCTGTCAAGAATACAGAGGGAATTCTCAGAACCCTACAAGAATTTGGCTGGCTAGTCTGTCGAAAAGGGTGTGACTCCTATGCAAATACTTGTGTATTTGAGAGCTTAAATCATCACGGTTCAGGATACATTGTTTTTGCCAATAGAGCACACTGGTGGTAGGATGCTGGGTAATCCTGGCTTTCCTCTCTTCACCTGTGAGCATCTCAATACCTGATGATTAGGACCATGGTCTCCCATCCTTACACTGAGGTGTGCTCAATGGAAATGGCATCCTGACCTGAAAGTGTTTTTTTCTCCAATGTTGATCATGCACCCAGTTATTCATGTCTCGCAAACAGGCAGATGAAGCCATGGGTAACTGGCACAGTAATAACTCTTCTGTGCTGCTGAGTTATTACTCGTGGAACTCCCCTGTTGGGATGTTGTTTGGCCAGTAAAACTCCTTGGTTGGGAATTTGTTTTGAACAGTTTGGTTGTATGGCCAGCTCTTTTATGCTCCCTTTACCTTTTTTCACCTGACAGCAGGCTGAACAATCACTCATCACAGTGGTGTCCTACAACCTGAAGGGTCAGCCCACTGAGAAGTAGAGATGACTGTGATCTGGGTGGAGTAGAATTTCTCTTTCATCTCATTTGAGTCTACATGCAGAACTTCTGGGAAGAATTCATATTCTGTGACCCAACTGGGCAACAAGTTACTACACCCAGGTTCCTCCAAGTGGATTTCATCTCTGGACAAGATATAAGAGTTATATCTGCTAGCATCTCCTTATTGTTACAAACTGGAAAGCCTTTCCCTAGGGGCCTGGGCCAAGCCCTAGGTGCAGATGCTGTGACAGATTAGGAAAGGTCTGATAAGCCATATGATTTCCCTCCACTCCCACATACAGTTTTTTGTTTTTTTGGGGTCTGTTGCAAATTATTGCAGTAATTTCCCATTGGCCAAACAGGCCTTGGTTTCTGCATTTGGTACCGGGTTATCAGATAGAAGTCCTTTCTCTCAGGTGAGATCTTCTGTCAGAGTGAAATATTCCAACCTTGTTCATCTCTTCCAGTTTCTCATCCTGGCATGAAGAGACTGATCAGGCTTGGCTGTTTCTCTAAGCTAATAGCTATAAATGCTACTAAAAGGATTTAAAAAAAGCTTTTTTCAGTTTGGACTGCTTTGTTTTCTTTTGTTTCATTCCTCTGATCAGGTACATTCTAGTCTTCAACTGATCTTAAGCCCTCTTGAAGAGCAGATCTATGCAGTCCCTGTCATATCTGATGCCTCATGGGTAGACTGTCCCTTACTCATCAAATACTTTAATGGGGGGCTGCATCTGAGACTTTAAGGTTAGCCAAGACTCTCTAGACTAGGAAGGATCCTTTGGTGACTTACAGTTCCAGGTTCTCATTTTTCTACATCCTCAGCAGGAAGTTTTCCAGAATTAGGACCTTTAGGATCCTTTGGCAGTTTGCTGCTCCAGATGCGATCTCTTTCAGCCCAGTTTTGAGTAAAGGTTCAGTCATAAAAGTAGCCTCTATAGGTTTTTTTTTCCTCAGTCAGGAAGTTGTCAGGATCTGGGCCTTTATGCCATGATGGATCCTTGTTGGCATTCTGCCCAGTATGGGTAGTGGTTATATCCATACTTGGTTGCAATCTGAGGTGGCCTCGGCATCTTAGGAGAACAAAAGTTTTGTTCCTCCAATATGCAAAACCACCAAGGATAACTGGTTCTATGCCATGGATATTGGGATACTTTGAGCATGCTCTGAAGCTACAGCTTTACTCAGAGTTTTAGGACATATTTGTCACCCTCTCTATTAGAACCAGTGGGACAGAGGTATCACCCAGAATCATTGCTGGATGGGTCATTCCAGCTAGCTTATAGAACTTACGGCTTGATTCCTATGGAAGCAGTGACAACACACTCAACCAGGAGAGTGTAGGCTTTGTGGGCTACATGTGAAAGGGTGCCAGTAATATTTGTAGATAGATGACATGTCTTCTATAAAGGCTGTTCTTGCTCATTGTGGGGTGTAGCTAGCTTCCTTATACTGTTAGTGTCTTTCCATAAAGTTTCTGTTGGCTAAGTGCTATGTTTGAAACTACTTTTTTTTCGGCATCCCACCCTTGCTTTTTTGGGTTAGTTAGTTCCCAAATGTATGCTGCCATGGAGCCCGTCAGGAAAATGGAAACTTTCCTATCAAATATTTACCGTCATTTTACATAGTTACATAACTAGTCAGGTTGAAAAAAGACACAAGTCCATCTAGTTCAACCATACAAAAATAAATAAAATAAAAAATATCATACAATCCCATATACCAGATCCTATACCCACAGTTGATCCAGAGGAAGGCAAAAAAAACCCCAGAAAAGCAGGATCCAATTTGCTACAGCAGGGGAAAAATTCCTTCCTGATCCCAGAGAGGCAATCAGATTTTCCCTGGATCAACTTTACCTATAAATGTTAGTACCCAGGTATATTATATACATTTAGGAAATAATCCAGGCCTTTCCTAAAGCAATCTACTGAGCTGTCCAGAACCACCTCTGGAGGGAAATTATTCCACATTTTCACAGCTCTTACTGTGAAGAAACCTTTCCATATTAGGAGATTAAATCTCTTTTCCTCTAGACGTAAAGAGTGCCCCCTTGTCCTCAGTATTGACCGTAAAGTAAATAACTCAATATCAAGTTCACTATATGGACCCCTTATATATTGATACATGGTGATCATATCCCCCCTTAATCTCCTTTTCTCAAGAGTGAATGAATTCAGTTCCTCTAATCTTTCCTCATAGCTGAGTTCCTCCATGCCTCTTATCAGTTTGGTTGCCCTTCTCTGCACTTTCTTCAGTTCCCCGATATCCTTTTTGAGAACTGATGCCCAAAACTGAATTGCATACTCCAGATGAGGTCTTACTAATGATTTGTACAGGGGCAAAATGATATCTCTCTCTCTGGAGTCCATACCTCTCTTAATACAAGAAAGGACTTTGCTCGCTTTGGAAACCGCAGCTTGGCATTGCATGCTATTATTGAGCTTATGATCTACCAAAACCCCCAGATCCTTCTCCACCATTGATTCCCCCAGTTGTACTCCCCATAGTATGTATGATGCATGCATGTTCTTAGCCCCAAGTGCATAACTTTACATTTATCAACATTAAACCTCATCTGCCATATAGTCACTCAATTAGACATTGCATTGAGGTCGGCTTGTAAATTGGAGACATCCTGTAAGGACATTATTCATATGCATAGCTTAGTGTCAACTGCAAAGAAGAAATGTTACTTTAAATCCCAGACCCAATATCATTTATAAAGATATTAAAAAGTAAGGGTCCCAGCACTGAACCTTGGGTTACACCACTGATAACCTTAGACCATTCAGAGTAAGAATCATTAACCACTCTCTGAATTTGGTCTTTTAGCCAGTTTTCTATCCATTTACAAACTAATATTTCTAAGCCTGTAGACTTTACCTTACGCATGAGTCATGTGTGGGGAACTGTGTCAAACACTTTTGCAAAATCCAAGTACACCACACCCACCGCCACCCCTCTGTCCAAGGTTTTACTTACCTCCTCATAAAAAGGTTTGTTAGACATCTTCTGTCTTTCATGAATCCATGCTGTCTGTTGCTTAAAATATTTTTTTTCCAGCAAGAACTCATCTATGTGGTCTTTTATTAAACTCTCCAGTATCTTCCCAACTATAGAAGTTAAACTAACAGGTCTATAGTTACTTGGTAAAGACTAGAGCTGCACAATTATTTGGTTAAAAAATCGTGATCTCGATTCACCTCCCCTGACGATCTCTCCTGCTGAGTTTGAGGATTTGTTCATATAAACAAGTGGAGAGATTATCTGCTCACTCAGCTGTCAAAAGAAAACATCCAGGCAGTCTGCCAAGTTTAGAACTTAAAACATTGTATCTAACTTCCTTCTTGGATCAAAGGGATAAACTTCTCTGTGTAAAGAAATAACCTGGGCAATCTGCCAAGCTTTAAACAAGGTGTAAATGCAGGAAGTTTAACCACTTAAAGTCTAAATCTTTTTCTGACACTTCTTAAGTTAAAATCAATATTTTTTGCTCAAAAAAATTTTAGCAGAGACCCTAGGGAATAAAATGGCAATTGCTGCAATATTTTATGTCACACTGTATTTGCCCAGCGGTCTTTCAAATGCAATTTTTTGGGAAAAAATACACTTCAATAAATAAAAAAAAAGAAACAGTAAAGTTAGCGCAATTTTTTTGTTTTAATGTGAAAGATGATGTTACGCCGTGAGAATCGTGAGAGAATCGTGATCTATCCTCCAAGCAAAAAAATTGTGATTCTCATTTTAGCCAGAATCGTACAGCTCTAGTAAAGACTTTGTTCCCTTTTTAAATATAGGCACCACATTGGCCCTACTCCAATCCAGTGGTACTATTCCTGTCATTGAAGAGTCCCTAAAAATTAGATACAATGGCTTTGAAATTATAGAGCTCAATTCTTTTAGGATCAGTGGGTGGATGCCATCTGGTCCAGGTTCTTTATCCACCTTTATTCTGTCTAAATATTTCTGGACCATATCCCTTTTGAGCCAGTGTGGATCATTTGGGGCTGTGTTACTACCACCCCCATTATGTACATGAGCTCCCCCATGCTCCTTTGTATACACAGAGCTGAATAAAGTATTTAATAAATTTGCCTTCTCTTTGTCCCCAGTCACCCACTCTAGATTATTTTGTAAAGGACCTACATGCTCAGACCTGACCTTTTTACTATAAATATTTTGAAGAATTTTTTGGGGTTTGTCCTACTATCTTTTGCAATCTGTCGTTCGTTTTGAGTTTTTGCGTCCTTGATTTTTTAAACTTCTTGCCCATGAGAATATACTGAGCAATGAGTTCACAAACAGTCACTTTGAAGAATTCCCATTTCTTTTCTGTGCCCTTGATGCCAAATTGCCAATATTCCCTCCCAGTCCAAGTCCTGGAGAGCAGCCCTCATCCTTGGAAAATTTGCTCTCTTGAAGTGTTTTTATCTTTCCCGTATGTGTTTTTTGCTTACAGCTAACATTAAATGAAATCATGTTATGGTCACTGTTACCAAGATGTTCCTTTATATGAACATTTGTAATAAGCTCTGCATGGTTTGAGATTACCAGGTCCAACAGAGCATCATTTCTAGTTGAGGCCTCAATAAACTGGACCATAAAATTGTCCCGTAATAGGTTCATAAATTTCTGCCCTTTAGCTGTCCCAGCAGTGCCATTACTCCAGTCAATTTCTGGGTAGTTAAAATCCCCCATTATTATCACTGTCCCAGCCCTTGAAGTCCTTTCAATCTGTGCAAGGAGCTGATGTGTGGTTTAAAACGTGTCAGAAAAAGGATGGAAAAAAAGTATTTTAAAATCTGATAGCAAACTTATCAAATAAAGGAGAAAAAAAAAACCCAAAACACTTGCAAGCACAAGCAGTCAAAAAGACAAAAGCACAGCTCCTGGTTATTAACTCTCCACTTTAGTTCAAAATTGCACTTATGTTCACAAGTTGCAGAAGCAAGCCAGCATTAGCAGGGAGCCAGGTTCTATGGGAGTTTGTATAGACACTTATATACACCTGTAAACAATTAACCACTCCCCTTAATTAGCAGAGGGGAAAAAAAAATGTGCTGTTTAAAAATTTTCCTTTCCTGATGAGCTCCATGGCAGCAGGAGTTCCCTCTCAGTGTCATGAGTAGGCTAGTTACGGAACGCGGCCTCTGGCTCGGCCTGAAAATTTATGGGAGTGGGGTCCTATGGGGTAGGAGCGAGGGCAGGGCTACCCACACATACCCAAACATATGCTGCCATGGATCCCATCAAGAAATGAAAATTTACGGTAAGTATTTGATAGGAAGGTTTCAGTTTTACTGAAGTTCTTTAAATGTGTAGTGCTACCCTCATAGGAGCCACTGGATAGGATGGATCCTCTGTTCTTTGCCTCTACTTTTAAGAACCTCTCCCCCCCTGACACACCAGGTTGAGTGTACAAACACAGGAAACACAGGAAATCACTGAAAGTAATACTTAGTATCCAATAGTAGTGCTATATCAAAGAAAACAGGTACCAAACCAGGTAGTAAAGGCAAACTTATCATATTGTCACCCAATATGTTTTTTAACTAGGGAAGCATATATTGAATTAACAATGATAATAACACAATTTAGGATACGATGTGATTAACAGTAAGGGCTAGGCATATGACGCCATTTGGCATCTAGATCAGCATAAATGGCAGCAAGGCCACCTACTAAGGCCTAAGGCCAACTACAGAAGTGAGCAGTAGTAAAGTTTAATCTACAGATTGCTGAAACTATATTGTCAGAGTACATTTATGCCAGCGATGGTGGTCCTAGATCGACTGGGTATGCACTGTCCAAAAGAAAAGGAGGAAGGCAGTGGAAAGGACAGGGGAACAAAGGCGGGTTGCAGAATAATTATTATGGTAGGGGCAATCCTTTGACATGTTCTTCTGCCAGCTATCATTGGTACCAGTTAATCAGAGCAACAGTCCCAGTTAATCTGCATGCAGTGTAGGTACAGTATATGTGAAGTATAGTCTTGGCACAGGTGCATGGAAGATATGGTTCAAATGTGGTAAAGATTCAGTATACCGTGGTATAGAGTTGGTATAGGTGCAGTCTAGTTTTGGAAAATGTGCGGTATGCAAGTGGTATGGATTGGGTACACTTGGTGTCTCTCTCTCAGTTGTTCAGTCTGATAGCAGCGCCAATAATGGGCGGATACCCCTCTCACAGCAGGGATGAGTCACTGGTTGTTAGTAGTTGGCACCCGCCAGTGTCCTAACAAGTACAAAAACTGATTGAAAAATAGATGCAAAATGGAAATCCATTTACATCCAGTTAAGTCCGCTCCATTTTTTAAACAGAACAAAAATAGAGACTTGTTCAATTTAAAAAGTAGTGACACAAATGTAAATGGATGTAAACGGATGGTAAACTGATAGCCTGGGTGCATGTGGAGCTGAACAGTATGGACGTGCCTACCTAAAGCTCCGTTACCTGACGGACGGAATGGCCAAATAAACAACGGATACACAGTGATTACCCGCAGGTATTCCTCCCAGGGCTGTGTCCAATATCAGTAGGCACATTGGGGCTTTATTCCTGGGAACGAACGGCCCTCCAGGAAGCCGAAAAACATCAAATCAGCGGCGCCTCAGAAAGTTAAAATGGAGCTGATGCCGGCCCCCTCAGGAACGTCACAAAGGTCTAATAAAGCCTTAAAGGTAAACACACAATCTCCGGTCCTCTCAAGAAACAATGGATTTTGACCTGGAGATTCTTGAAGATACTTCTCAGGGTGAAATGGCTCCTCCAGCGACATAAATTTTATAACAAATTAAAAAAAATGTTCCAAAAGTCATTAAAACGCACCTCAGACCATATTACCACTAGTCTCCCTAAAGAGATTAGGGTTCTAGGCCAACGCATGTCTGTACTTGAAGTTAGAGTGGATGACATAGAAAAATATACCCTAAATTACTCGACGGAGATTGAAAACCTTAAAGAAGAAAATACCATTTTACAAACCCGATTGGAAGATTATGAAAATCGCGCAAGGCGTTCCAATTTACGCATTAGGTGAATCCCTGAAACTGTCATTGACTTACAAGCCACACTGATGGCACTTTTTCAGGAATTACAACCGGCAATACCAGTGGAACGACTTGAGATGAACAGGGTTCATAGAGCCCTAACCCAAAAAACCTGAAGGTCCTCCATGCGATATCATTGCCAAATTTAATTTCTACCGTACTAAAGAACAATTATTAGCCGCTGCAAGAAACAAAGAATCTCTAGTCTTTCAGGGACATAATTATCAACTGTTTGCAGACATATCGCAACTATCCATCAACAAAAGATGGGGACTGAAACCTCTACTTCAAATTTTGAAGTGTAACAATTACGTATCAATGGGGTTTTCCCTTCTCTGTGCGTTTTACCTATCAAGGCACAAAATATGCATGTCGAAATCCAAATGATCTGCAAACTACTCTTCAAGATTTGCACTATATTGAATCTCACTGAAGATCAGCACCGTGTTTCTCAGGCAACCCAGAAAGCAGAAATGAACACCATGGCTCACAAAAAAGAGGTCACTTTCGTTCCCCGGACCCAGTACCTGATGATTCTATGGACTGAATGTTATTCATGCTTTTTCTTAAGGTTTCTTTACCAAGTAACTAGTTGTATTCACTGGTTGGTATGGTTTATTTTTTTATTTTTTCAAAGAAGTCTTAAAGTGGAGTTCCACCCACTTTTACAACTCTTCAGCATCCCTCACTAAACTGTGCACTGTAAACAAATTGGATATTTTTTAATTTTTGTTTCTCAGCACCTACTGTATATCTGCTGTATTCATTTTTTACTTCCTCCTCCCTGGCCGTGGCCTATCGCATCATTTCCTGTTTGCAATGCTTTCTGGGAAGGGGCGGCAACTTCCTCTGACACTGCCGTTGCTATGGAAACCTGACCTGAATCCTATTACACTGCTTGTGCTGCACAGAGCATGTGCGAGATCTGCAAGGAGGAGATCCAGGAAGAAATACAGTCTGGCTTCAGATGCCCACACTTAAGATGGCCACAGCCTGCTGTAAGTTTATAAAATAACAAACTACTGCTATAAACTAACAAAACAGACCTTAGTTTACAGACTAACTTTACTAGAATACATTAAGCTTGTGTATTATAGGGGTATATTTATTTTAAAAAGTATCATTTCGAACGGAACACCACTTTAATATGGCTTTTTTCATAGTTTTCAAGTCCTTATTTTACAGGCATCTTCTGTACTTGTTCTATATATTATTAAGATACAAATTTAATGGTTAGACTTCCGTAACCTTCAGGGATGTTCCCTGCGCTCCTCTTCTGCTACTCTTGGTTGTTCATTATATTGGTGAGCAACTGAAAGTAGCAAATGTACCCTTGTAGGGAGATTTTTTTCTCCCCTCAACGGCTACGTTATAAGCCTATACATATTTTGTCTAATACTTAAGACATTTAACTTAAAAATTTCTTTTGGATCTTTTTCCATTTCTTTTTTCATCTCTTTATGCTTGATAATACACTTTATAACTAGTTAACAATAAAGCCTCGTACACACGATCAGATTGTTCGCCATATAAAAAGGAAGTTCTATAGTCATGCGCCATCCTTTGGGCTCCTTTTGCTAATCTCATGTTAGAAGAAGTTTGGTGAGTGTCGATTCGCGCTTTTCAGCTCGTGTCAGTTCATTTCTGTTTTTCAGTGCATGCTTGTCAGGTCCTTTCTGATTTTCAGTGAGTTCTTTTCAGTTCGCTTCTGATTTTCAGTGCGTGCTTGTCAGTTTGTTTCCGATTTTCAGGTCTTGCTTGTCAGGTCCTTTCTGATTTTCAGTGCGCACTTGTCAGTTAGTTTCTGAGCGGCTGTTCGTCTACTAGCCATGTGGCGTTCTCGTTGGAGAGATTGTGCTATCATTGGGCTTGGAGTTATTGCTTTGACCCAAGTCCAGTCCAGAAACAGGAGGACTTCTTGGACCAAGAGTTGGTTGCTTAATCATGACCAATTCTGTCATATGCCTTTGCTGTGGGAGCTCCAGTAGAATAATCCTGATGATTTCAGGAATTCTCTCAGGATGACGGACCCCTGCTTTCACCGTCTATTGGCATTGCTTACCCCCTATATTAGTAAGCAGGACACATGCATGCGGCTTGCCATTACTCCCGAGCAAAGGCTCATTACCACCATGCGTTACTTGGGGGAGAAGTCTCCAGGATCTGAAGTTCACAACTGGGATCTCCCCTCAGGCTCTGGGAATCATTATTCCAGAGACCTGTTCTGCCATTATCCAAGTCTTGCAGAAGGACTATATTCGGGTAAGTTTTAGCCTTTAAAATCACATTTAATGTTTGCTAATGTATTGTATTAATTTCTTCATTCCATAAATACCATTATTGTAATATGCTGTGAATGTCCTTTGTCCTCATGCATGCTGTAAGCTTTTAATGCTCTTTTTTTGTCATGCATATTTTCCTTCACTAACCTCCCCAGCATGCTATCCTGGGCCCATACACACCTAGACTCGTAATTCAACAATGTTATTTGTCAGCTTCATTTTTGTGCTTACCCTAAACACCCCCTAAAAAGTGTACAAATGTTATTGTTGTCCTCAAATTCAGGCAGAGTGCAAAAGGTCATTTTTTTGGGGCACACACTCATTTGGACCCTCCCCTCCCCCTCCAAATGCTAAGTCAACCGATACCAATACTCTATCTGCTGACTTTGCAAAACACATACAACACTATACCTCTTTTGTGGTCATATTTCTGAATGAATTCACCAAAGCATGTAGTGCAAGGGCCTGCCTGAATACCTTCAAATGGTACTGTTGAAAGTTTTTGTCTCCTATTATCTTTATATGTAATTTATGAATGTAAAAATGTGCTTCAATTTGGACAGTGTGTATCCATATTTTTGGATTATGACACTTCTTACCTGTCCAGTGAGCTGCCAATAGTGTAAGTAAGGAGGGGGTGGCCAAAGTATCACACATTATTTATGCATTCAGCTCTCATGGAAGTGGAGGGTTACCTGTCCAAAACATCTACCCATTCCCCCCACCATAACATTTTTAGAAATGTTCCATAGAAAGTACAGGCCGGCAACTCAACAGCTTCTCCATAGAAAATATTTATTTGAGCATTACAGCAAAAACGTCATCCAAAAAAGCTAACGCGTTTCGGCCTTAGGCCTTCATCAAAAGCATAAAAATATGACATTAAAACCAGTATATATAAGGGAAACAGCCCCTGTGAGGTATGAAGGGCATAAATCGCTTAAATAAAAAAATCAACCCATGAATTGGTTACAGGTGGAGATGACCAGACCTTGGCCAAACACACACAAAAAAAGGGGATTTCAACAAAGAGCACGAAATGTTAACCATTACAATCCCACTGGTACAACAGTGGAAGAGTTTCAATAAAAAATCATTAACTGCTATACTTCAGAGCATTATTTCAAAAACGGGCTAACATCCATCCTATTGTTCATACCCAACGGCATTCTGGTATTTAACGTGTAATAATGACACTTGTCAATCCAAATGCCAAAAATATTTCTAAATGTATCTAAACATTTCAAGACAGTGCACGGAGGTAACCTTAATACTTTTTCTTTCTTTGGTTTATAACATGTTAAATGGTCTACAAGAGGGGGGGGGGGGTGCCCATCGCACCCTGCAACAGTGGGAGGTGTGGTGGATACACACATTAAATACCAGAATGCCGTTGGGTATGAACAATAGGATGGTTGTTAGCCTGTTTTTGAAATAATGTTCTGAAGTATAGCAATTAATGATTTTTTATTGAAAATCTTCCACTGTTGTATCAGTGGGACTGTAATGGTTAACATTTCGTGCTCTTTGTTGAAATCCCCTGTTTTTGTGTGTGTTTGTTTGGCCCAGGTCTGATCATCTCCACCTGTAACAAAGTAATGAGTTACTTTTTTAATTAAATGATTTATGCCCTTCATGCCTCACCAGGGCTGCTCCCCTTATATATTTTTGTTTTTCATGTAATATTTTTATGCTTTTGATGAAGGCCTCAGGCCGAAAAGCAGTTTTTGGATGATGTTATTGCTGTAATGCTCAAATAAATGATTTCTAAGGAGAAGCTGTCGAGTTGCCGGCCTGTTCTTTCTATGGATCTTTTGTGAGCTTAATTAGCCAGAGCACCGACTACTCTACATTATATAGTGGTAGAGCTTGGGTGAGTTTTTCTCTTGCAATTTTAGAATGGGCCACCAGAAGGGATGAGGAATCTGATAAATTGACCTTATACTTTTGTCTTTAAATACTCATTTAAATAAATGTTATACTTATGTTGGCCAAGAATGTTTGTGTCAAATCTGCTTGTTATGTGCAAAAGTATTATTTTTTTTTCTTGTTTGACTCCACAGTTTCCTTCCAACCCACAGGAATGGCATGGCACCCACAGGAATGTTGCAGCCCAATTCCATCATCAGTGGGATTATCCCAACTGTGGTGGTGCGATTGATGGGAAGCATGTCTGTATTGTCCCACCACCCAACTCGGGCTCTTATTATTATAATTATAAGGGCTTTTGCAGCATAGTCATGCTAGCAGTAGTGTCTGCAAATTACAAGTTCCTGTACCTGGATGTTGGGAAGAATGGCCGCAACTTGGGCAGAGAAATGATTGCACAGACTGAATTCTACCATCGGCTACAGAATAGCAACTTACATTTGCCACCTCCTGAGGAGAATGTCGAGGGCCTCAATTTTGTATTCGTGGCAGATGAGGCCTTTGCTCTGGGGGAACATCTTATGAGGCCCTATCCAATGAGGAACCTCACCCCAGAGCAGAGGATCTAAAAAAACCACAGGTTCTCTCGTGCATGAAGGGTTGTGGAAAATGCCTTTGGCATGCTATCCAGTCGGTTCAGGCTGTTTCTAACATCAATTAACCTGGCCGAATACTAGATAAACCATGTCATATTGTGCTGCTGCATACTGCACAATTACGTACGTAGGAATGCAAGCAGCTATCTTGCCTCACTTCAAAGTGAAGTTGACTTTTCAGTGTCAGGCCCAGCTGATCCTGGTGTGATGATGGCTCTGGAAAGTGGCTGTGCTGGGTTGCACTCCCAAACTTCCCTAGATGTCTGGCAACAATATATGGACTACTTTGTGGGTAGAGGGGCAGTGGCTTTGCAGCAAAATGTTGCTGATCAGGAATAAATCTTTGATTTGATACTAAACTCCTATTACATTTGAATTACTGTTTGTGTTTCTTATCTGTCTCCTAGGTTCTCAAATGACCTTAATTTTGGCCATTTTCTACAATAGTGCAAACGTAACTTATTTGCTCCATGAGGTGACAATCTCTTCTTCAGCTAACTATTATGTTGTGCTGTGTGTCTGCTACACACACACAATGTTATTGTTGTTAATGTATGTAATGCATTAATGTTAAAAATATTCAGCCTTTTCAACTCCTTAAATTAATTTCTTTGAGGCCCTAAAATTGCCTGAGTTTACAACATTTTAGAGCACATTGTCACTGTAACTACACCAACGTAACAAAAACAATGGTATTGAGCATTGAAATAAGAAGCCACACATTGTTTAGTATAAAACATTTTACTCCAAGCACATTCACATGTGCATTTTAAAAGGTTTTTGAACAAACCAACATCTTGGTGTATAACATGTATGTTCGCCATTATTTTGCCTTTTTTGGGGCTAAACAGGCATGTTTAAAAACATAAGATACACATGCCCAACTCAGGAATTTACAAAGTTCGACTTTGCTAAAGTGAAGGCCATATGAGACATTAGTATCCCAAAACTGTGTTGATGTTGCCTTTCTCAGATGGGGTGATCCCATGCCTCTAAAAGCCGAAATTTGAAGCCACGTACACGTAGAGGCATAACTGTTAAATGTCCCCTATGATCCCCTGCCTAAAATGTTTTTAGGTACAAACAGGTTATTTCCTCAAGCCCCAAAACACACAGTGTGTCAACATGCGCTATCTCCCATCACGGGATATCAATGTATGCGTTTTGGGGGTGCAACCCCTTCCTCAAAACTAAAGTAGGTGAGAGGAAGGAGTTGCACCCCTGAAACATGTCCATTGATCCCCCATGATGGAAGCTAGCACATGTTGACACACTGGGGGTTATTTCTGAAAGACAAAACACGTACATTGATATCCCATGATGGGAGATAGCACATGTTGACACACTGTTTTAGGGCTTTAGCAAATTTGTGTGCATCTTCAATTTTTGGCTTTTATTACAATTAAATCTTTATGTGTTTTTAAGAATCGCAAAGCCAAAAATTCAAATTAAAACATTACTTAGGGCAGTGTTTCACAACTCTCCTTCTCCAGATGCATTTCTAGGTCATGTTTTCTATATTTTTTGTTTTTGGCACAGGTGATGATGTCATTTTCAAGGTTAGTAATTCATACAGTCGGTTTTTAGTCTGCGGAAAAAGAAGACAGGACCTGGTGGTGCACCTAGAGAAGTGGAGTGGCTAAACACTGACCTCAGACACTATGAAGCCTAGGTTCACATTGGAGCGATTTGTCATGCGATTTGATAGATAAAATCACATGACAAGTCGCAGCAAATTTGAGGCAATGGCACTGTTGCAATCGGTGCAACACTGATTTAGCGGCGCCACAACAATTTGCAAAAGTAGTTCCTGCACTACTTTTTCAAATTTCAGGTGTGACTTCAATAGACATCTGCGCATGAAGCCACACAAATGTCTATCAAGTTGCACCAGAAATTGCACTGACTTTGCTACTTCGAAACTCAAGTGAAGTAGTGCGATTTCAAAGTAGCATCAATGTGAACCAGGGCTTAAAAGTAATAAAACCATGGGAAATGTTAAAACTGCAAACATGAGCCAACAAGCGGAAGAAAATTTCAGGCCAGATGAACTTAAAATTTGTTAAGCATGTCCACACAATCACGTATTCTTCACTGTAAAGCAGTGGCAGCCTCCTTTATTTTCTCTAGATCAATCAAAGCCTGCATTATATCTGCACTCATACAGCCAATTGTGCATCTTGGAAGTTCGTGTCCTTGTAAGAAGAGAAAAAATTAAGGGAATGATGGTCAAGTGGCTGAGGCCCTACATAGTGAACTATGGTCAAGTTACTAGTCAAATTGGGGACATACTTACCTACCCAGTCTATTGTTGCTTGCAACCTTCTTGCCCTTCAGACACCTACACTACTAGGAATGTACACACTGCAACTACTCTGTAATCTTGGCCCTGGTGCCTGGGTCTACAAAACTTGGGTACCTAGCAACACTGCCAGCTCCTTCCACCTCTTCCTTCTCCATGCTAATGTTAAGGCACTACATACTTTGCTAATGTGTGGAGTGGGTGTTTGTTTTGGACACCTAAACATTTGACATGTAGACACATTTGAACACAGGTTAAAAATATACTCACTTGCGCAAACAAGAGGCTCACGAATATTTTTTACCAGTTCTGGGTCTTTTTGACCCTGTTTGACTCGCATCAGGAGATGTTACATCCACAATAGGAAGGTCTGTGCTGGGTCCAGGTGTCATATCCCATGCCTCCAAACCAACATCACTTTCCTCTAAAAAAGAAAAGAAATAATACAACATTCATTAATCCCCCCCCCCAAGTCACATATGTTTCTAGCATCCATTTTGCTGCATTAGTTGACCAACCTTGCACTGGGGACAATGTTTGCTCATGGCTAGTGGACTATACCATGCTGAACTGTTTTTTTCCCCTTAAAAATGCATTGAAAAGGGAAGGTGATGCCATTTTACAGAGGGGAAACACTGGACAAGTGGCAACATTGAAAAAAATCATGCAGTTGCCCCCCACCCCTCTTGTCTCCTATGGGATAGGGGATATATGAGGCTCATTCTAGCAGGCGTGACACTCACTGTGATCCCCGGGGCCTCTCCTCTACCCGTGTCTACCCTGAGCCAGGCAGCAACCAGAAAGTGTTCTTTACCCCTTAAGTTCCGCCCTAAGCCCAGGGCCTTTGGCACACCTAGAATCACCCCTGTCAGTGGCTACATGAGTGTGTTTGAAGTTTTCACTTACGATTTTGGGGGGAAGATGGCCTTGATGTCTCCCCTGTTGGGGCCTGGGTGAGGGTAGCCTCCCTTTGTCCCCTCTGGTGGCTTGTCTGTAGCCTCCTTTTTTGTGCTTCCCTGTTGAAAGAAGAGTAAAAAAATATTTTTGACCAAAAAAATGGCAAACAGATTAAAAATTAAAATGTTCATATCTGCTTTATATTTGACTTCATGTTAAAATAAAAAATACGGACAAAGATTAGAGAAAACATTATCTAGAATTTTAAAAACCTACTTGGAAAAAGCACGTATACAGACAGCTAATCTACACATATACATATTGTTTAGATACAAATATTGCTTACTTTTTTTGATTATGTGATGGATGGACTCCATCTGCTCTTGCTTACGGTGCTTTAAATCTGACCATCGCTTTTGTATTTCGTCCTTTGTTCGTTTGACTGAAAATTCGACCTCCAAAACATCAAAGACCTTCTCCAAAATGAGGTCCTTTTGGCTGTTGGGCCTTTCATAGTTGCGCAGCTTGCAATTGTAGTCGTGTTTCTTAAGGATGCGTACCATCTCCACCATCTCAGCCTTGCTCATGGGGATGGCTTTGTGCCTCTTTTAAGCTCCAGCACCGTGGACCTGCCTGGAATGATTGGAATCTGCCATGCTGTCACCCTCCTAAATCTTCCGCGTGCAGAAGAGAGATGGCAACGCCCCAGCGTCATGACACACTGAGAGCGGAGTTTCACACATGCGCTGTGTATATAAAATCATAATGCGCAGATGATGTAACGGCAGTAGGAACAATCCAGGTGTGGACGATGAATGATCGACATGAAGGAAACATAAAACGAAGGTACAATTGTAAATTGGGGCATCAGTGGTTAGTGGCCTATACTGCTTATAGATTGAGGCCTATATTGGGACCAGATTATTTATGAGTTTAGCCTGACATTAGGGTTTGTCTTGTGTGCTGTTTGCAGGCATCTGCTAATTAATTTCATTCACAATGGTGGATAAATTCACAGCGCCAGACTTTTCCCCAGAATTTATACAGCAGTACCGGGAGCTGCCGTGTCTATGGCAAGTGAAGAGTAGGGATTACTCAAATAAAATCAAGAGGAAGGCAGCAATGGAGAAACTGTTGGAATTGGTAAAGCCTCTGTATCCCACGGCAGACATCAATTATTTGAAGGCCCAAATTGGTAGCGTGTGTAGTACATATAATAAGGAATGCAAGAAGGACATGGAATCCCAGAGATCGGAGGCATCAGCAGATGACATATGTCCCTAGACTGTGGTACTACCACAGCCTGCGTTTTTTGTCCGACCAAACCACGCCCATCACTCTCAATGCTTCCTTCAACATCGCCTGAGGTCACAGCTCTGGAAGTCCACCCTGGTCCTACACATGAAGAAGATGTGGAGGAGCCCAGCTTCACCCAGGTATAGCATTGTTGAACATATTTGTAGACAAAAATAGAATGATGTTAACTAGACGTTATTGATCCCAAATTTCTGCCTTAACAAAGTGGTTAATCTATCAATAGACAGTAGTGGCCAAAAATGATTCGGACAAGAATGAAAAATGCTGGGGTCAGAGTGATAGTCTTTTCTATTTGTCATTATTCAATTTGCAAGAGTCATGAGCTCAAAATTGTGTGTGATTGATGACCAAAAAAACACCATGTCCCATTTTCATACACAGGAAAGTCTCAGTCAGGACGAGCCAATGCCCAGCAGGCAGACAGTCACAGATTCCCCCCCTACGCCCTCCTACTAAAAGGGCCAGGAAGACCAAAAACCTGGATGACGCCATGGCGGACTTCCTCAGACATGCAACAAGTGCCATTAGTACGACCCCGGGTGCACAGGAGGCATTTGGCTGCATGACAGGCAATAAGCTAAGGGATATGGAGGAGGACCAACGGAGTATGTGTGAGGAGTTGATCCTAAAGCTCCTCAACAAGGGGAGGAGGGGCCAAATTACACCCAAAACCCACATCTGCGATTTAAATGACAATCCTCCACCACATCCACAGACACCACAGCAGCATGGCGGACCGTGGCAAATACAGCCCCAACATCCCCAACAAGCCAGCTGGCCTGGGGATTTTCACCCCTACAATTTCTAATTTTCTTTTTGTTTATTTTTTAATTATGATTTGAGTTGTTCTAATTTTTTTTTTTTTTTGCAGAGAATGCACTTTTTATTTCATTTACAGTCAGGTCCATAAATATTGGGACATCAACACAATTCTAATCTTTTTGGCTCTATACACCACCACAATGGATTTGAAATGAAACAAACAAGATGTGCTTTAACTGCAGACTTTCAGCTTTAATTTGAGGGTATTTTCATCCAAATCAGGTGAAAGGTGTAGGAATTACAACAGTTTGTATATGTGCCTCCCACTTTTTAAGGGACCAAAAGTAATGGAACAGATTAACAATCATCCATCAAACTTTCACTTTTTAATACTTGGTTGCAAATTCTTTGCAGTCAATTACAGCCTGAAGTCTGGAACGCATAGACATCACCAGACGCTGGGTTTCATCCTTGGCGATGCTCTGCCAGGCCTCTACTGCAACTGTCTTCCATTCCTGCTTGTTCTTGGGGCATTTTTCCTTCAGTATTGTCTTCAGCAAGTGAAATGCATGCTCAATCGGATTCAGGTCAGGTAATTGACTTGGCCATTGCAAAACATTCCACTTCTTTCCCTTAAAAAAAACTCTTTGGTTGCTTTGGCAGTATGCTTCGGGTCATTGTCCATCTGCACTGTGAAGCGCCGTCCAATGAGTTCTGAAGCATTTTGCTGAATATGAGCAGATAATATGGTTACATTAGCATTAAGGTGCATCTGGAGTGAGTAATTGGTCAAGGACAGACACCCACATGTTAGGGAGAGTGTATAGGACAGGAAGAGCTTCCTGTGGACAACACTTACTGTATGCCTAAGGAACATTCTGTTATTCAGATTATTAAAGTGCAGTCCTCCCAGCAGCAACACAGTGCAGCCTCAGTCATCTGAATAACATCACCCCTCAAGCGGAAGCTATCCTCCGGAAACTGTACAATTGCCAGTGATACTAGTAGATTCCACTGCTAATTAGCTTGAATGCCAAAGCCTATAAAAAAATTTAAATTGCAATACTGCTTACCTAAATACAACATACAGGCAATTAACAACATCAAGAACTGTGTATGTATACTCCCAGATTGGGTACTCCAACCATAGACTCCGATTACACACAGGACAGCTGGAGGCAGGAGTGAGGTTGGAGGCTATAAGTGCTAAAATTACACAGCAGAGGTTCAGATTGTGGATGCAGTGGAGACAATGGGTGCAGAGTTGGCAAGGCTGGGATTGTGGATATAACCGAGGTGCAGCAAACGATTGCAAACAACTTCTGTAGCTCGGGGTATCCCGCTCACATTTAAAGAGAAGGAACTGTCATGTGATGCGTTACGTGATGTGGCAACACTATTACTACTGAGTTTTAGACTGTTATACAGGAGTCTTTAGTTTACTTTAGAGCACATTTAAAAATCAGTAACAAAAATGTACTAATTGTTACCACATGATTGTAAAGATAGATCCCTTATAACAACCTGATGTCTACTATTGGCACAGAGCCCATGCACTTCTGATTAAGGATTGCAAAGCCCTATCACTGGAAACCCTGGTGTAATCCATATTTTGTACAACCATTCTGGTACTGTATCTTGGGCCTCAAAGGGGTTAAGTATCTAGAATAAATATTTCACAATGTTTTTGTGAATTTTTAGTCTTTGGAGTGTAAGATGCACAGGGATTTCTTTAAGTACCTTACTTGATCTTAACAAGTCATTATGAAACAATCTGAAAGGGTTTGGAGCTCTCTAGGTAAATCCAATACTTGCCCTCTTGAAGCACTCAAGGCCACTAAAAGGTAGTTACCACTAGTTGCCACCCCCATTAGCCCGGGTTCACACCATAACGGGCTGCGGATCGCATAGGAGCGCTGTGCGTTCCTGTTCCTCATTTCAGGGACGAATCAGGGCCGATTCTATGACTGAATTCGGCCCTGAAACGGAGCCAAAGACGCACAGCGTTTTTGTGCAGTGTGCTCCGCAGCCGCCCCGGAGATATGTGAACCGGCCCCATAGGGAGCCAGTCACATTCTCCTGCTATGCGAATTAGATGTGCGGAAACACACATCTAGGTCGCATAGGTGTGAACCCGGGCTTAGTAATCCAGATAGACTGATACGTTTTAAGTTTATTCACAATCTTTAACACATGCCAGTCACCAGAACAGCTTGCCAAAATGAGACTCTTGTCTCATGCCAGATGCCTGCGCTGCAATATGGATCAGGCCCACTCCTTTCATACTTTCTGGTTGTGTTCTCACATCCAATCCTATTGGACTTTATTTATTCCTCTCTTTAGTCACACTTGCTCCTGAATGATATGGATGAGAACACCCCCTACAAATTGTGCAAGAGCACTTTCACATTACCAGTTTCTACATACATAAAGCAATACTTCAACCCTCTCCTTTACTACATTCTTGAATTTGGTTAATGAGTCCCTCCAGATTCCTTGATTTACTCTAGCCGTGCCTTTCCCAAGAAATTTGACAAAAAAAATAATGGAATCTGGATACATGGTTGGAAGCCACAAATAAACATGTCCTCAATAATTTAGTTCATGGGTTACCTTTTTTTTTTTTTAACAGAAGGAATGTTTATTGAGGTATTTAGACATTATACATGAGATCAGTAGTTATCACAGTAGTAAATATCCATATAATAGTATCAACAATGACTTTTATGTTCCTCTGGGGTCATCAATCATGATCAAATCTTCCCTCACAACGCATTCACCACAATCCTCCCCAAACCGCCCCCCAATCCCCACCAGCACAATGCCCGCATTACTTTGATAGGTATAACACCTGTATATGATGTATCTACCTGGTCTAGTACTCATACCAGTATAAATGAGAAGAGGGAAGGGGACAGAGAGGAGGGGGTGCAGACATGTATACGAAGGAGAGTGAAAGAAGAGAATAAGGAGAAAATGTGAGAAGACAGTGGAGGAGGGGGGGAGAGAACACAATCCATATACCAGATTGAACCTTTCATAGACCTCGTGAGAGATTCATGCCATGTTCCGCCACCATCTATATAGTCCAGCGCCTTTTACCATCTAAGTCCAGACCCCATGTATCCTGACCTATCCATCTATACCGTGATATGTCCGGCTTGCACCCAGGGTGCCCATATTTTCTCAAAATTTTGAGGGCAGTTCCGACCCATATATGTGAGTTTATACATGGGCAAGTTTATAAGCGCCCTCCATGTCGATAATTGAGGAGGATCTGGTACCTTCCACTTCAAGAGTATCGCTTTCCTGGCATAATAGGCCACATAGAAGACAAATAGTGAAATGTGTTTGGACGTTTTGAGATTATCAGTGATGCCCAATAAGAATATCAAGGGGTCTCCCTCCAGAGCAAGTCCTGCCACACTATTCACGTCAGCAATCACCGCCCGCCAAAATACCTGAATGAGGGGGCATTCCCACACCATATGTATAAAGGTACCCACTGACTGTCTACATTTGGGGCATGCCTCCGCCACCCCCGGATATATTCTGGAAAGTCTAGCAGGAGTATAATATACTCTATGTAAAAATTTTAATTGGATAAAACGATCCCTGGCTGATATCATAAGTGGAATGCATTGCTGTAGACCCTCCGACCAGTACTCCTCCGTTAAGACAGGTATATCTTTTTTCCAGGACTCAAAGAGCTTAACTGTGTTTGCATCCTCTCTGCACGTGAGCCTCAGATATATAGAGGATAAATGTACGATCAATCTCTTCCGCCGTTAGGAGGGACTCGACCGAGTGCACAGCAAGAACAATCCCAGCCGGAAACAGCCTTTACAGCATGCCTAAGCTGAATATATCTAAAATACATCAACGGCGGTAGATGAAATTGCTGTCTGAGCTCCGCTAGAGAGAGAAGTCTTCCCCCGGACATAATATGCTTTAATTTAGTTATCTGAAACCTAGCCCAGACTTGAGGGTCCGGTATAGATCTAAGATGTTGCAGATTAGGGTTTCCCCAGAGCGGAGTGTGAGGGGACATAGTGCCCCTCTCTGCTAAACAGTTGGTAACCTGTCTCCAGGCTAATAATGTTGTTTTCATGGGAACAGTCACTTGGGGGCTATACTTAGGTCCACGGTGTACTAGATTGCTGAGTTCCGAGTAAGATCCCAAGATGGCCGCCTCTAGATTCACCACCGGGTTTGACTTGTCCTGAGTGAACCACCATCTTACAGTAACCAGCTGCGCAGCCCAGTAATATTTTTTAAAATGCAGTAAAGACAACACCCCTCAGTAAGGGACAATTGAAGTTTGGATTTAGCCACACGGGGAACCGAACCCGCCCAAATAAATGTAGAAATTATTCTATCTAATTTAACAAAAAAGGCATTGGGAATAGGAACCGGGGCGTGTCGGAACACATACAGAAATTTAGGGAGAAAAGTCATTTTGATAAGGTTGACTCTACCGACCGGAGTAAGGGGAAGATTCTTCCACACTCCACATTTGAGTGAAAGCTGTTGGAGGACAGGGTATAAATTGTCTTCTAGATATTTTTTGAGATCACTCTGAATATATATGCCTAAATATTTAAATCTAGTTGTTATTTGTAAAGGAATTTGAGGGGCTACTATTTGTTTTCCCGTCGGGAAAAGGAGATGGGTTACCTTTTGGGTTAGGGAATTGTATACTGTGCGGATTGCTGTGTAACAAGATATACCGAAATGAAGAGTCATAAATGTCCTGAATGTTGCAGTTGCATTTCTCCCCAAATCAGGTGGATCACTGGGTTTTCATTTAATGTTGAATGAATGTGTGAGCGAATGCATGCCCCTCCCCTGTACACATCTAGTAGTAGGGTTGTGTCCCTACTTTAGAAATGTTGTTGGTGTCTTATGATGTGGAAACTGCATTCGTTTCGCTTTTTTTAACCTTGTGATCCTGTCCTGGCAGCTGGAAATCACAGTAGTAGGCACTGCTATTACAGCGATTTCCACATCACCTCTCGATCTCATTCAAAGAATGCTTTGCATTAACAGAGAATGCAAAGTGATCTCTAAATGGCACTCCTGCCAATTGGGCAACCACCTGAGTTCAGGATGCAGCAGGCATCAACTCCGAACGGGATTCAGAAGCTAATTGAGATTACTGGACTAGTGGTGTCTACTACAGTGATTTCCAGCTTGTAGAGGGATCCTATAAGTATGGTATATTAGTTACATTAGTCCAAGCTGGACCAATGTAACTATGTAAAAATATCCATACCTGAAAATTCTTCTTTAACCACCTTATTACTGCGCTATAGGCAAAAGGCGGCTACAGCGCAGCTCTCTAGTTTTGGGAGGGCGTCCAAAAACGTCCTCCCAGAACCATGCCCCCTGCGCACCCCTTGGAGCACTCATCTGGGGCGCTCTGTGACTGATGTGTTTTTAGGACACAGCTGATCGCGGTAAAGGGCCAATCACAGCGGCCCTTTACCATGTGATCAGCTGTGTCCAAACACAGCTGATGACATGTAAACAGACTTGCTGGTTATCAGCAGTTATTTCCTCACGTTCTCTGTCTGTGTGAGGAAAGGAGTGCCGATAACTGGCAAGGTTGTTTACACTGGTAATCAGGGCACTGATCAGTGCAGCCCTGTCAGTGTCAATCAGTGCCCATCAGCGCCGCCTCATCAGTGCCCATCAGCGCCGCCTCATCAGTGCCCATCAGCGCCGCCTCATCAGTGCCCATCAGCACAGCCTCATCAGTGCCCATCAGCACAGCCTCATCAGTGCCCATCAGCACAGCCTCATCAGTGCAGCAGAAAAATTACTTATTTGCAAAAATGTTATAACAGAAATTAAGAAAAAAGTTTTTTGTTTTTTCCGCACTTTGTTCTTTTTTTTCGTTTGTTTATCAAAAAAAAAAAAACCTAGTGGTGATTAAATACCACCAGAAGAAAGCTTTATCCGTCTCAAAAAAAATGATAAAAAAAAAAAAAAAAAAAGAAGGAATTTGGGTGTAGTGTTGCATGACCACGCAATTGTAATTCAAAGTGTGACAGCACTGAAAGCAGAAAATTGGCCAGGGCAGGAGGAGAGTGAAAGTGCCCAGTATTAAAGTGGTTAATATTATGTATTCTGTCAAAAGTAAACAAGCAACAAAAACCCTAACACTGACAAAACTTGCAACATGTACATCTAAAATAACCACACATGTAAATCTGATGATACTGTACATGGAATGAATTTCAGCTAACTCCTGATGCACCAGCTGTACCTGTAAAATCCTTTTCTTTGAGGTACATCACGGGACACAGAGCCATAGTAGTTACTATGTGGGTTATAGGCCACCTTCAGGTGATGGACACTGGCACACCCTAAGACAGGAAGTCCACTCCCTATATAACCCCTCCCACTACTGGGAGTACCTTGGTTTTTGTAGCAAGGCAATACATGTGTATACCAGAAAGAAGGGAGGGACCTCTGTGTCCCGTGAGGTACTTCAAAGAAAATGATTTTACAGGAAAGCTGTTATAAAAATCCTATTTTCTTATCGTACATCACGGGACACAGAGCCAAAGTAGTTACTATGTGGGATGTCCCATAGCAATGCCAACTGAAGGGAGGGAGACACAATAAAAGTAGGGCACCAAAAGACCAGAGGACTTATACTGCTGCCCGCAGCACACTGCGCCCAAAGGCGATATCCTCATAACCTTTTACATCTACTTGATAGAATCCGGTGAATGTATGGATTGAAGACCAAGTTGCGGCCTTGCAGATTTGAGCCACGGAGGCTTGGTGATGCACTGCCCAGGAAGTACTAACAGCCCTTGTGGAGTGCGCTTTAATATGAAAAGGAGGAACTTTTCTCTTTAAACCATAAGCTTGAACAATCACCCGACGAATCCATTTAGAAATAGAAGATTTTGATGCTGCCTGTCCTCTCTTAGGACCTTCAGGCAACACAAACAAAACTGTTTTTCGAATCTGAGCAGTCGCCTTCAAGTAGACCTTGATTGCTCTCACCATATAAAGAGAATGTAATGAGTTTTCTTCTGCAGAACAGGGTTCTGGGAAAAATTAAGGTAGAACAATATCCTGGTTTAAATGAAAACCTGATACTACCTTTGGTAGAAAATTAGGATGAGGATGCAATACAACCTTATCCAACCAGAGCTACAAACTGAAAATGAAGATTTTCTATCTCGAAGCGTAGATATTTCTGGTGAGGGGGAACAATAGGTACATGGAGGTAAGCATCCTTGATGTTGATTGACGCTAGAAGTTCTCCACCTTGTAGAATGGAGACTACTGATCGGATTGACTCCATGCGAAAAGAGCGGATATTTAAAAACCGGTTTAAATCTTTGAGATCTAGAATGGGCCTGATATCCCCATTTGGTTTTGGTACCGTGAAAAGGTTTGAATAAAACCCTAATCCCTGCTCCTCCATGGGGACCACCGATATTACCTTTTGAGACAAAAGATGGTCCAAGGCTTGAAAGAGAGACTTCTTTTTCTCTGGATCTTTGGGAACGTTTGATCTGAGAAAATGAGGAGACGGGGACTCTCGGAACTCTAGTGTGTACCCTAGAGTTATTGAGGAAGCCACCCATTTGTCTCAACACTTCCTGCCAGGCCTTTGAGAAATGCAGAAGTCTTCCCCCCACTCGAGCGAGTGGGGGCGCCCCTTCATAAGGGGGTTCTAGTATTTTGCTTTGTAGGTTTCCTTCCCCAGGACCTCTTTTGTCCCTGGGGTTGACTCTGAGGTTTACCTCCTGAACTTGATGGTGGAGGTCGTCGTGACTGCCTGGAGGCCAATGCCCCTGGTACTAGAGAAGAAGCTTGTTTAAAAAAAAACGCTTACTCCTTTCATTAGAAATTCTTTGGATGTATTTATCCAGATGATCCCCAAACAGCCGTTCACCGTAAAAATGGAAAACTAGCCAGGACCTTTTTTCATGGCGCTTCGGCTGACCAATTTTTCAGCCATAGTATTCTACGCATATGCACCAGCCCAAGCGTAAGGCTTGAGGCCTGGATAATAGAATCTCTCATAGCGTCTATTGCAAAACATAATGCCCCTGGTAACCCGGCCAAATCCTGGGCCTGCTGATCAGGAATAATATTGAGCACCTGTTTAAACTGGTCCTTCAAGGATTGAAATACACCGATTGCTGCCAGCACAGGCTGAGTCACTAAACCACCTAGAGAAAAATTGTTCTTAATAGGAATTCCAACTTCTTATCCGTTGGATCCTTCAGCATTTGAGCATTGTCTACCGGACAAGTCAAACTTTTATTCACAGAGGATATAGCAGCATCAATTGCTGGCATACCCCATTTTTTATTAAATTCTTCCTCCCTAGGATAAAGTGTTGAAAACTTTTTCGGAGGAAAAAACTGTTTATCTGGGTGATCCCACTCAGAATACATACGCTTTTTCAGTAATGAATGGATAGGAAAAGCATGACTAGCTTGACGAACCCAAACAGGAAGTGAACTCATCAACCGACTCAGCTAACAGTAGCATGAATGTGTAGCGGACCAATTCAGTAAGAGATTGTACCATCAATCTTTTAGATTGTGAACCTGATCTCTCCGCATCTGACTCCTCAGAAGGGAAGTCATCAGCCTCTTCCTGGTCCCCTAAGAGAAACTCATCACCTCCCGCCCCTGGTTCCTCAGTTTGAGGGTCCTGGGTAATGGAAGGGGACCTGTCGCACTTAGTCCCACTCTGAGATGCCATTAAAGCCTCTATTTTCTGCTCCAATCCTAATATGGTTGAGGAAAAAACCTCTTGAGTAATATAGACAGGGGCTGCAGTGTTGGAAACAGTTGCAACACCTGATGGCCCAGATGGCTCACTTTGACCAGCTACCTTAGAACTCTCAGGGGAGGATGCCTTGTTTTTAGAGATGGTTCTAGTATTTTTTGCAGCTGAAGTCCTTCTTGAGCCCTTTTTTGGGGTGTTTCTAGCCCTCCTTCAGACCAAAGCCAGAAGGATCACATCCACTGCTTGAGCAATAGTCCAGCCCTTCCACTGCTATTAATGCTCAGCCTGATGCTAATTGTAAATGTGTCAATAGGAATGCCTGTTTCACCAAACTCTTACATACCCTTTTTGCTCGTGCCCCTCCGGCATCTGCAGCCAGCAAAAATTGAGTTTTTAAAGATACTCCCACGCTTGACATTGGAGGATGCCGCGCTAAGCCCCGCCCACGCCATCGCATCGTGCCTCCCCTTCTTTCTCTTTCAAAAGAACGTTTTCCCACGCGAGCGCGGGCCTCCGATCCGACACAATTGGCATGTGTGTAAAGGAGGGATGGCGAGGAGGAGACCTGACAGACGCCGCCATTTTAGCTTCCCCCTTCCCAGGGAGAGGGGGAGAGCTTAGTCCAGGTGGGGGGTGTCTGGTGGAAGAAAATCCCCCCTACCGGAGGTCTGAGCTGCATGCCAGAGGAAAAGCCTGCTGCTTCTGCTGACAGCGTGACTCTGAGGAAAGCATGACAAGGTACGTGCTCCATACAGCCCCCAGTCGTGACTCTTATGCCCCGTACACGGTCGAATGTTCGATGGGGGCTTGTCGTCAGAAATTCCGACTGTGTGTAGGCTCCATCGGACATTTTCGATTGGAATTTCCGTCACACAAAATTTGAGATCTGGATCTCAAATTTTCTGACAACAAAATCTGTTGTCGTAAATTCCGATTGTGTGTACACAATTCCAATGCAAAAAGTTCCATGCATGCTCGGAATCAAGCAGAAGAGCCGCACTGGCTATGGAACTTCATTTTTCTCAGCTCGTCGTACATGTTGTACGTCACCACGTTCTTGACGTTCGGAATTTCTGACAAGATGTGTGAGACCGTGTGTATGCAAGACAAGACAACATTCGTCAGAAAAAAAACATGGATTTTGTTGTTGGAATGTCCGATCGTGTGTACGGGTCATTAGGCATGACAACATTTACTTTTTTCTTAAAGGAGATATTTCATAAGGAAATTGTTTTTTTTTTCTTTAAATTCCTTAGAAAAACTCCACTTACCTTTTCAGCCGCAGGGTTTTCTGTGGTAAAACCAACAGACCCAATCTTCACCCTTCACGGTGGGTTCCATTACCAAACCTTCAGGAGCCCACACTCCTGGACCCCGCCAGTAAAAACTTAATGGCTGAAAAAATCAATGCTCTGGATCCCGGGGTCCAGCTCTCTAAAAAGAGAAGTGTTAAGGGCTAAACCTTGTTTCTTCCGCCATGAGGCCCGGGTACCATTCAATTTGGCCTGAAAAGACACTTTGAATGGATCCGGTTGCATAGCTAGCCCCAACAAGGATTGCTCCAGTGGAGCTCAGCACAGCACACTTTTACTCGTGACCATTACCTTAGACACTGGCGAAAAAACTGAGGTACTTCCAGTAGTGGGAGGGGTTATATAGGGAGTGGACTTCCTGTTTTAGGGTGTGCCAGTGTCCATCACCTGAAGGTGGCCTATAACCCACATAGTAACTACTATGGCTCTGTGTCCCGTGATGTAGGATAAGAAATTGAATTAGTTGGGTGGAAAACTGTCACCAAAAAAGAGTGGCTGCATCCAGCAGGTACCCACTGTTAAAATACAATAGAGTCTCTCCATCTATGTGGTTTAGTGTGGATGAGGAAATCAAGTGATTTCACTTGTTCAGCCTGAAAACTTTCTTAATAAATTCTACACCATGGTGTCTTTTTTTTTCTATTTATAAACTATGTACAACTGGCGTAGGTAAAGAATGAATAATGCTAGCACTTTGGAGTCCTCACCAAGGTGTATATGTAAAACATTTCAATTATAGTCCAGTGGTGTATAGGTGTCTAATACTTGTATATACCCAACATGAACACATTTTATTTGTGTAAGGGCATATTGTAAACATTTAATGTAAATGTTTAAAGAGAACTATGTGAATAGCAAAGAAAAAAAATCTTACTAGATGACCGCAGCACTGATCCAAGCTGCAGATGTCCCCCGCTGGCTCTACCCCAAGAACTGAATGATCAAACACTGCTGATCGCTCAGTTCTACTACTCCACTCTCAGCAGAGGGTGGTGACTGTCAGTCACTGGCTCTCTGCTCCTCCAGCGCTCACTGAAGTGGGTGGGAGGGGCTGGCTCAGGCTCTCAGTGGCATGCTGAGAGGCTGAGTTAGCTGCTGGTCCTGGAATCTTGGTTGATCCTGACTGTAAAGTCGGGATCTTTCCTGAGTCTGCACCAGTTAAGTGACGGCAGACTTTCGGCCCTGACGGCTGAAAACAGGTCACAGGAGTGCAGAACAAACAATAGCTTTGGCTATACTTTTCCTTTTACCTCCTGTAAATACATTCTGTGCAGTCCTTTTGTAAATGTGTAGTTTATGGTCTCTAATTTTACATTTTACATTTTACATTGTCATTCTGCCAACAAGGACTTGTCTGAGTACCGCCTCTTAGAGGGGACAATGCTTACTTGCATGCTCTCAAGAACTATTTGCTGTTTTGACGATGCATAGCGCACCTGTGTGTTCAAACTGTGTCTCTGCAGTGAGAACCAGCACCTCCTACTATAATGCCACCACTGCTTTGACTAAAAGTGGCTTTGGTTGCTGTGAACTTGCAGCTATGTCACATCTCTTCTACCTGAAGCTGTGTGCCTTAGCTGCTGAGCAAAAATCTAGAACTGCTGAAAAAACAATTTTAAACAGCCCTAAATACACAATGCATCAATCCTACAAACTTTATTAAACATTACAAACATATGAATGCCGGTGGGAGGAAGAGGAGGGGAAGCTTGCTTTCAGGGGCTACAGGAATAAAATGGAGGACATTGGTTCCTCTATATGCTGCCCCCTCCGCTCCTCCTATCCAGGAGTAGAAATAAATGTGACAGGGCAGCTGCACAAGCCCCCTGAAGCATGGGGCCGGGTCACAATTGCGTCCCTTGAGACCCCTATAGCAACTCCAGTGCAACTACTACAGCAATTTGCAGCTTGAACAGGGATCCTTCAGGTAAGAGATATGCATACTTACATTAATCTAAACTGGACCAATGTAGCTATGCAGTATTATTATTATTATTCAGGATTTATATAACGCCCACAGTTTACGCAGTGCTTTACAATATAAAAGGGCGACAATACAGTTATAATACTGTAGCGCTGGTATTTTTAATACAGAACCTATAAGTAAAAATTTAGTTGTCTGAGGCTGTAGTTTAACTCAGACTGCGATTATTATAAATTCTGGTTCTTTTTCAGCTTGGGCGGTTGTGTGCTTTTCCCCTTGGCCTGGAGATGGCGCCCTATTATTTCGGCCAAGGTTGGAAATTGCAACAAGCTGGTTGTATTGAGTGCCTACTTGCCGGAAAACAGTCAGTGGGTGTAGTCTGCCTGCTGTGCATTCTGGGAGAGGGTACTTAAGGGGCTGACCCCGTGACAGGAGAGTTCTGACCTGATGGCCCTCCTGGCCTAAGGTGTGTCGTTGCTGTCGAGTTAGTCTTGGGGCCGGCTGGCCTGAGGCGTAGCTACTGAAGGTAGGCCCAAAAGTCTTGGGGCCTACTGATCCAGGGATGGTCCTGTGCTATATTGCCTGCGGGAAGAAGCCAAGCGACTGGAGAGGGGAGGACTTTTCAGGAGAGGGCTGCGCGATAAGGCCAGTGCCTCTAGAAGAGCCTGGAGACCCAGTTGGAGGATGTATCCCGGGTCACATACCACACAGTACCCTAAGTTCGGAAGAAGGGAACTGGTATTGTGTGATCAAGCCTTTGATATTGCAACAAGTCGTTATTACCCAATCCTGTGGCAGAGGATTGTGTAACAGTTACATCAAATCTTAAAGTCTGTGGCAGAGACTATGACCAAGCATAACATCGGCTGCTAGGTCAGAGAGAGAAGCCTGTCCGGTGGTTGCTGAATCCAGTTCTGATGCTGTTGCCCTCTGGATCACAGAGAGTGTTCCTGATCTGCAATTTCAAGGTACCTAAATTCTCCCTAAACCCTCTATCCCTCTATTGCAAGAATCTTTCTTAAATAACCCTTTCATAACTAAGCCTATTTTTGAAATTTGGTGTTTACAAGTTAAAAATCCATATTTTTTGCTAGAAAATTACTTAAAGCCCCCCAAAAACATTATATATATTTTTTAGCAGAGAATGTAGAGAATAAAATGGTGATTGTTGCAATATTTTATATCACACGGTATTTGTGCAGCTGTGTTTTAAATGCAACTTTTTGGGAAAGGGGACACTTTCATGAATTAAAAAAAAAAAAACAAACAGTAAAGTTACCCCATTTTTTTGTATAATGTGGAAGATGATGTTACGCCGAGTAAATAGATACCAAACATGTCATGCTTTATAATTGTACGCACTCGTGGCATGGCGACAAACTAAAGTACCTAAAAATCTCTATAGGCAATGCTTTAATTTTTTCTTACGGTTACCAGGTTAGAGTTACAGAGGAGGTCTGGTGCTAGAATTATTGCTCCCGCTCTGACGATCGCGGCGATACCTCACATGTGTGATTTAAACACCATTTATATATGCGGGCGTGACTTCCGTATGCATTTTCTTTGCTGCGAGAGCTCGTGGGGACGGGGGCGCATTAAAAAATGTTTTTTCTTATTTATTTTATTTATTTTTATATTAATAAATTGTGTTTTAAAAAATATATTTTTGATCACTTTTATTGCTGTCACAATGAATGTAAACATCCCTTGTGACAGTAATAGGTGGTGACAGGTAATCTTTATGGATGGATCGGGGGTCTAAAAGACCCCCGATCCCTCCTTTGAACTTCAAAGTGTTCACCGGGAACTTATGCAATAGAGGGTTCTGGACTGTGTCATTGTTCTAAAAAGGGGTTATTTGCAAGGTTACTACCTGGTCGTGTGAGCTGTGGGCGGAGCTAAGAAAGCCTGGGAGCTGCGTGACCAGAAGAGCCAATGGGAGGAGTCCTCTGTTTACTTGCTGCGTAGACACTGCGTGTGTGTGTCTGAACTTTCAGAGAGAAGATCTGATTGTTGCAAGCCATGTTCCGCATGCCAGGAATGCAGTCTGCTATGGGACCCAGAATGTTCCCTGGGGGTACCACTACAATTGTCAGGCTGCCTGGAACATTGTTGACGGACACTGGTGTTCGCCTGAAGCCGCATGGGCGTCTCATACTCTACACGACGGGAGATGTCGAGGCCTTGGGTATGTTGTGCAACAGGTGTGAAGGACTGGTTGCAAGTCCCCGTCCATTTGTTCGATGCCTACATTGCAGGGTGTACCTGTTTGCTGTAGAACAGTCCACCTTGCCTATCGGATGGACTTGGCCACGGGCATCGCCATAGAGGAGACCGCTACGTTTGCTCCTACGGCTGGGCCTATTTTCTCTAAATCTGCTACCGCAAGCGTTCCTGAGGGGGGATGGCGCCGTTACTGCTATCCGAGAACTAACAGCGGACACTACTACCGCTGTCACTTCTACATCTACCTACCCTGCTGCACCCGCTCAAAAGAAGGTGGGATACGTAAAAGCCTCTCGCGGCCGTGGTCGAGGCCTACCCCAGAGACCACCTAAACCAGATCCAGAGAAAGAAGTTAACCCTGAGGAATCCACAACAGGAACGGGTGAGAGATCTCAGGGGAATGTACATAAAGGTGACTCTCTGTCGGGTGTCTCCGGAGACGATGACTTGTTTGAAACCATGTCTCAGGAGATGCTATGGGCAAATGTTGATGATCTTGCTTCAGCCTTTAATCTGTCTGATTGCATAACAATGGACTCGGGAGTACATCACCTCGAATGGAAACCCCTGCAATTGCTAGCAAGACTGTCACTAAAAATATTAGTTCGTCTGGGCCAAAGAAGTTGCCTGTGAGTATGGTGCACAAATCGCCAACGTCCTGTGTATCTCCTGGGTTGGGAAGCACTAGATCTCTGCCGAGGCTTGCCCGATCACAGCGGTTGCTGAACAAAAGAGTAGTCACCGAGTATGGACTAGAGTTTCCCTATGTTTCCAGAGAGATCGAGGAAAACAGAGAGAGTTGGTACCGTGAGGATGTTTGGGACTACTTAAAAGTGCCGAAACCTTTCAGGAAAACAGGTCGTTCTTCAGAGATGGATGATCGTTTTAACAGATGTCTTTTGCACTGGAGCTATGGGAGACATATTTACGCGGATAAAGTAGTCATCTGTCGGTCGGGCAAGAATGACGTTGTATACTTTATTACCACTGTGGATGCACAAGGGAAAGCTTTGACATTGCCTGATCCTCGCTTTTATTGGTGATCCGTCGTAGTGACTGTTCTGTTAATGCCGGTTCTGGAAGAAGAAAGTCTTTATACCATGGGACTATAGTTAGGTAGTGTTAGTAAAATGTCATCTGCGAGTCAAGATTTTCTACCTGCTCTGATAATTGCATTAAGGACTTGGTATAATGTGTTTCTGCCACTAGGTGGTAGGAGTCCGCACAACTATGGTCACAGTTCTTGCACCTAAAACAAAGGAGGGAAATGTTGAGGAAAGAGAGCTTCATCTTCTAGGAGATGGAGTTTTGCCTCCTCTGTTGTATATTGATATGTGAGCCTTGGATTTTCTTTGTGTTCTGTTTCAGGTTCAACTGGATCTTCTGTCAAGCTGCTGGAGAGTGGGTGGTTTAGTCAGATCTGGGGAACTATGTCACTGTAATTCTCCTGTGTGTGTTACTGTTAAATGTACAATTTTGTTGCCGCTTTACCCTTTTTTCCTTTTCTTCCTATCCAAGTTTTGAATTCAGGTACTTGACTCTCAGGATTGAGAGTCTTTTTCTTTTTCAGACGATGATGACATCCTCTATTGCAGCTGGGGGAGTATGTAGCGCTGGTATTTTTAATACAGATTCTACAAGTAAAAATTTAGTTGTCTGAGGCTGTAGTTTAACTGCGATTATTATAAATTCTGGTTCTGTTTAAGCTTGGCTGATTGTGTTCTTTTCCCCTTGGCCTGGAGATAGCGCCCTATTATTTCGGCCAAGGTTGAAAATTGCAACAAGCTGGGTGTATTGAGTACCTACTTGCCCGGAAAACAGTCAGTGGGTGTGGTCTGCCTGCTGTGCATTCTGGGAGAGGGTACTTAAGAGAATGACCCCGTGACAGAGGAGAGATCCGACCTGATGGCCCTCCTGGCCTAAGGTGAACTGGTATTGGGAAGGGAACTAAGGGAACTGGTATTGTGTGATCAAGCCTTTGATATTGCAACAAGTCGCTAATTACCCAATCCTGTGGCAGAGGATTGTGTAACAGTTACACCGCATCTTAAAGTCTGTGGCAGAGACATCGGCTGCTAGGTCAGTGAGAGAGGCCTGTCCGGTGGTTGCTGAATCCAGTTGTGGATGCTGTTGCCCTCTGGATCAAAGAGTGTTCCTGATCTGCAATGTCGAGGTACCCGAGTTCTCCCTAAACCCTCTATCCCTCTATTGCAAGAATCTTTCTTAAATAAAGCATTCAAGAAAGAGACTGTGTTTCGGAGCTGAATTACTAAAAAGAACTCTTTAATGGGACCACTATAATGGATATGTAGAAACAGTACAGGAATGGTAAGACCCAATTTAAAACAGCAGCTCCTTCGGGGGCAAGTGCTACAATACAATAAAATACAAGAGGATTAAGAGGAATAATCTTCATACCTAAACTTTAGCTTTTAGGCTAGGTTCACACTGCTGCAGTGCAAAATTAACGCGATTTTGTTCCGATTGCGTTGCAAATTTGCATTGTGAATTAATTTGTTCTTGCGAATTTACTGTGATTCTACGGCAAACATTGCGAATTGGTTGTCAAATTGGGAGGGTAAAGCGATTTTATGTCTGTCCAATAGAGTACAGTGTTTATGCTGATGTATAGAGAGCTGTATCAATTCCTGTTCTCTCCCTGGTTTGTGTAGTGTGTGGAGAAGAGCGCGTGTTTGTGTGTCAGCATGTATCAGCAGTCATTGCCCTTGGTTATGGCAGCAGTTGTAACTGCTACAGCTACAGACATGATAAAAAAGAAAAAAGCCAGGATGAGGAGGAGGAGGAGGATGCTGACAAGTAGAAGATACTGCGTCCACCCTGTAATTGCAAATAGGGAGGAGAGAGGCCAGTTCAGGCTAATCTATAATGATCTACGTGCTCATAATGAGAAATTTTTTAACTACGCTCGTATGTCAGTGAGCAGGTGAGTAAAATTCCTTCAGCCCCCCTACCTACCTCCCCCCTGTATCCCTCCCCCACTAACCCTAACCCTAATCCCAACCCTAACCAACCACTATCCCTTGCCCTCCCTAACCCACAGTACATCCCTCTTCTCATCCATTATCTCTCCATCCCCTCAATAAATGTTTGAGATATATCCTAGCTATCCTCCCTTTCACCCCACTTTCTCATCTGATTAATCTTCACATATCTATGCAATCTCAACTCTTTTTGTATATATATATAACTTTTAGCTTTGACGAATTGCTACGACTGACCTACAGCTATTTGGAACATCAGAACACCAACTTCAGGAAGAGTGTGGAACCAGCAGAGTGATTACTAGTAACCTTAAGGTAAGATATAGTACCTATTCTCATAGAAAAAAGGAAACAAATGCAAAGTATCTTCTAATCAAAAATTTTTTTTTCTTTTATTTTTGTTAGAAATCAAATAAGCCAAAAAAGGCAGTAAACATTTTTTACAGAATGTAAAGTATTTAAATACCACAAACTATATTAAATAACATGTAACATAAAACATTTAAAACGATAGTCTTCACAGAAAATTAAAGGTATCGGCACCCTGTCCTGAAATATATTACTTTACCAGAAATATAATATTAACAGAAAGAAACAAAACACAAAATAAAACAATATTCTTCACAGATTATAAAAAGTCTCTGCACCCTTTTTTAAAATATTAGAACTCGGCCCTGGGACCTCTGAGTATTTTGGCAAAGGTGCACTCAAATAATTAGAACAGGTTAGCGGTCTTGATTGGGTGCCATATTGTGAATCAATATGAGGCTCCCCGGATGCCATTCGAGGGATGGTAGAGGCCACTGGAGGACATGGGGAGGTAATGTGGTGTAATAGTTGCCGGTATGGGCTTCTCTTGATCTAGAAGGCGGTACAATGGGTAGATTGTGTGGTCTGATGTTTATGGAGATTTCTGAATTGGTGGGGGGCATTGGTGGTGTGAAATTTAGAGGTCTGACAGGGGGGGAAATCACAGTAGGAATAGGTGACGGAATGGGATGTGGGATGTCCGAAGTATTGATGTCATAAATACTTCTTACATTTTCAAAACTTGAAGGGTAAGGGTTTGTTACATTTTGGGGTGGAGGAGGATGGTTGTATAATGAGGACGGATGTCTGGGAACAGTGAATGAGTATAGGCACTACTGGACAGCCATTCGCATTGCAAAATATCTATCCTGTGGAACCTGTTGTACAAGAGGAATTAAACTCATTATGAATAGAGTGTGAGGGCAGCGCTGTGCCTCAATTTGTTGGGAAATTCCGGACACAATGCTTAGCAGCTGCCCAGTGCCATCATCCTCCTCTTACAATGGAGCTCTCCTGTTTGTTTGGGAGCGCCTATTAGATCATTGCTGTGACTGTGATTGAATGGGAGCCGTTGATGCTTCAGCAGCAAAGGGCTCCTCCGGACCAGACTGCTCCATTGGAGACTGCAGCAAAGGGCTGCAGCCCACAATTTCCTCCTCAGCAGGAGCTTCCACTTGGTCTTCTGGAACCATAACTTCCTCCTCCTGCCAACTGGATTCGGTGCTGTAACATATAAAAGTTTAATAATAAATTATTGTGTAAATAGAGGGTAATTTTTATCTCAGACAAAACAAAATAAAATGTAAATGTGGTAGATTGAGGAGGTATAGGGAAGGAAGGAGTGATGGTGAGAAGGAGGGTGGAGGGAGGGATAGTTAATAATTGATTACTTCCGCAGTTCCAGGACTGGTTTTAGAAAAGCCAGGTAGCCAGCAAAGGCATAGGGCTTTTTTCTGGAGGCATATTTTGTGTATGTGTCACGTAGACTACGCCATCTTGTCTTGAGAGCGAAAACTGAAAAAAAAAACAGGAACACTATTAATTATGCTTCTCTTTCCTTTCAGGTACCTAGCTACCGGCAATTCATTTGCTAGTTTACAATTTGAATACAAGCTGGGAAAATCAACAGTGAGTTTGATTGTGCGTGAAACTTGTGCAGCTATATGGCAAGTGTTAAAAGAGTTGGTGATGAAGAAGCCGACTAGGTAAGACTGGGCTAAAATAGCCGAAGTTTTTTGGCAGCGGTGCAATTTCCCAAATTGTGTGGGTGCAGTAGATGGAAAGCACGTCCGAATAATCAGCCCAATTCGTAGTGGCTCAAAATACCTTAATTATAAAAAGTATTTCTCATTCGTTTTAATGGCAGTGGCCGATGCAAATTATTCATTAACCTATGTGGATATTGGTTCGTATGGAAGTAGCTCTGACTCAAGTATCTTCTCTCATTCATCCTTTGGCAAGATGCTTCGTGAGAACACATTGAACCTTCCAGATAGTCAACCACTTCCTGGAACCAATCAACCTCTGGAGCCTTATGTGTTTGTTGGGGATGAGGCATTTCCTATATCCAAGCATCTTCTAAGGCCATATGCCAAAAGAGGACTTACCATTGAAAAGAGGGTATTTAATTACAGACTGACAAGGGCAAGACGTGTAGTAGAGTGTGCTTTTGGCATACTTGCTAATAAGTGGCGTTTCTTGCACTCATCTATCTGCCTGAGTATGGAGCATGCCATCAGTGCAGTGCAAGCAGCCTGTGCATTGCACAATTTTGTTCGTGCTCGGGATGGATACATATTTGAGGACAGTTTGATGCATGACCTTGAAGAGCCAACGTGGATCGGAACCCGTGGCAACTACAGTGGGGAAAATGTTCGCCACGACTTCACAGAGTACTTTATGTCCGAAAGTGGGCAGCTATCATGGCAGCTAGATGCAAATAATGCTTAAAAATGTAAAACACTGTACTCTGATGAACATACTACATGGTGTCAATTAGATTTGTGTGAAATAAAATGTTACATTAGCTACAGTTCACATGTGTGTCTTGACATTAATTTTACAGGGTGGGTGTGTGTGTTTGTATTTGTGTACATATAGATCTTAAAATAACATATCACTAATACATATAACCATAACAAGAACCAAGCTAACCCTAACACTAATTGTAACCAGGCTAACCCTAACCTCAACCCTAATCTGAACCCTAACACTAATTGTAACCAGGCGAACCCTAACCCTAATCTCAACCCTAATCTGAACACTAACCCTAACACTAATTGTAACCAGGCTAACCCTAACCCTAATCTCAACCCTAATCTGAACACTAACCCTAACACTAATTGTAAACAAGCTAAGCACAGAGTGCAGGTAGCAATTGTACTTACGCAGGTCTTTCTGGACATTAGGTGTCAGGCTGTCCCACTCTGGAAACAGGATCTTGACTATCTCCTGCCATCCTTGGTTCTTCTTCCCAGTATCTTTGTGAAGTGGGTCCCTGCAGTCCCAGAAGTATTGCCTTTGTTGGACCAGCCTTATCAGATCTTCATTCTCTATGCCAGTCTTTGTGCGCCTGTTTGCCATTGTGGTATGTGACTGAACAGCACAGTACATGGAGAAAACAGGAAGTGAGTTAGTGAGGGGGAAGGGTGGGGCTGTGAGGGGAAAAGGATGCGAGGAGTTGGAGGGGGAAGCCACAAAAAAACAAAACATGAATATAGCAGTGATGTGAACGTCCTATTGCGTTTTCATTGCGAATTTAATTGAAGTCTATGGAGCTGAATTCGCATCGCACACGGATCAAACTCGCACATGACCTTTTTTTCCCGCAGGTTATATTCGCAACGCATTGATGTGCACAGCAATAATGTTAATCTATGTAATTTACATGACTTGCGAATTTGAGACATTGCAACGGCTCAAATTCGCAAGCAAATTCGCAGCAGTGTGAACCTAGCCTTAAGGGCCACTGCGGGTTTTGTACACTACTTGACATAGGATTTAAATGCAGCCTTTCTCAAGCAGGGTTCTGTGGAACCCCAGGGTTCCACCAAAGGTTGCTAGGGGTTCCTTGAGCAATGAGCAATTTCTGCCTCAATAAGTAACCACTGACAACATTGATCTTTGTATCTGTAAGAGGGGATTCTTCCCAATGACCACAAATGGAAGGAGCATTCTTCCCAGTGATCATACAATAGGGTGACCAGACATCCCCAGTTTCTGGGGACAGTCCCCGGATTGAGGACACTGTCCCCGGACCAAATCTGTCCCCAGTTTTGTCCCCGGATTGGATTTGAACAGGGGCTGGGGCAATTTCAAAGACAGCCGTGCAGAATAAAAAGAAAAAATCTGAATTGCACCCCCCCTCCTCTCCCGCTCCTACTAGCTTACAGGGGTTTATTTTTTTACCATTATCTGTGCCCCTTTCTGATGATCATGTGCTGGTCGGAGCAGAGGGACTATTTCTTCAGTTTTGGGCGCATGCCCATTCAGCTCCACTCGCATGTTCTTCTGCCTTGGCTCAAGTCCCGGCCAGCCACCTGCCTGCTTATCTCCTTGCCTTCCCTGGTGGAGTGATCTTCCTCTGCTCCCCACCCAGTAGTAGCCGGGGCTCGAAGAGTAAAGCCCCATACACACTATCAGATTTTCTGCTGATTTTTGTCTTCAGATTTACCAAAACCATGTAGTGCAAGGGCCTGCCTGATTGCATACAAATTGAAACTCCTAAGGTTTGACCTCATATTATGTGGTTTTGGTAAATCTGAAGGAAAAAAAAATCAGCAGAAAATCTGATAGTGTGTATGGGGCTTTAGACTTGACAGGCTGTGAGGTGGGCGGCGGCAGAGACGGGCAAAGAGTTGTCAATTGCCGCCGTTACTAGTAAAAAAAAATATATATATGTCCCCGGATTTCATTTTAAAAATCTGGTCACCTTATCATACAATTAACGTACCATGAACTGTAGATAAAGTTAGGAGGAGTTCCCTGAGACCAGAAAGTTATTTTAGGGGTTTCTCCATGTTAAAAGAAAAATAAAATTGAGAAAGGCTGCTTTAGTGAGCCATGGGTAGCAGTTCCTATGTTACCTTTAAGGGGTTTTCTGTAAAGTACAGTTTATATAGTGCTATCGACTGAGGTCTGGACCTTGTTTCTGTTGTTGAACTGCAGGCAAAGGGTTGTGGTCAGAGCACTCTGCGTTTGGAGTGAAGCAGATGCCGAGCGAGTAAACGGTTTTCTGTTTCTAGATTGCACCCATGCTTGCTATATGTTGTAAACAGCTATTTTAATTAATTAAAGCAATCCATTACCTAATAAAGTAATTAACTAATTCAATCAATCATGCTGACAGGTTAGTTTACATTGTAGCATATATATTATTTTATGAAACACCGCTGACATTGTCTTAAAGGGAAAAAACAGGTACTTTAGGTTTTAACACAAATATGACTAACAGAATGTAAATCATGAGTTGCTTGTTACTATGATAAACATAGGACACACCACAGCACACAAATTCAACTTATATCTAGTTTGGCAGACTCTCACATTAAATAATTTTTTGTATATTTTGCTGATCTATCAAATCGCATCACTGGAAAATCTAAGTAGTGTGTGGTAAGCTCATCTACACATGTTTGTAAGGCAAACCCATGATCTAGAGCAATATGTGGCTGCTATTGCTGACCTCTCTTGGCTTCAATACTTCGAGTTACTGACCATAAAAAAGAATGCAGATCAGGCATTCTGAGGTCACTCTGACTTCAACTTAAGTAAGAAGAGAAAAGGGCAGCAATCATCCAACCAGAAATACCAGCAGGATTGTTCATAAAAACACAAAATCAGGAGATTTTGGGTTTGTGCACATTAGCGAGACATGAGGATTACAGGGCCGCTGGTGTGCGCTGGGAGTAAACAGTGCTAATGCACCGTTTGTGCTGATGCATTTACTTTTTTTGCTAGAACTTTATGTAAATATAAGTGCAAGTTCCCCTCACAAAAAAATGAAAGGATAACCTACCAAATATCTTGGCCACCCCTCCTGACCCCGCTACACATATGGGTCGTGATGCCCCATGCTGCCAGTGTAGCAGTCTGTACATCATAATAAACAGCTTCAGAGTGAGCATTCATCATAATGCTCGCAATGGCGTTCATTGGTCATCTCAGCCATGTAACTGTTGACCAATGAGAAGCACATCTGAGGCTTCTAAGAGATGTAAGGAGACCTCAGAGCTCAGGAAAACCGTCCCGGCCATAGGCAAAGACAACTGCTGAACACCACATGTGAGTGCTTAGGTTTATTTTATTTATTACAAGTACTTATATAGCGCCATTGATTTATGGAGTGCTTTACACATTTATTATACATTCGCATCAGTCCCTGCCCTCAAAAAGCTTACAATCGAAGCTCCCCAACTCAAATTCATACATACACATACAGTGCCTTGAAAAAGTATTCATACCTCTTGAAATTTCACACATTTTGTCATGTTACAACCAAAAACGTAAATTTTTTGGGGGGGGATTTTTTGTGATAGACCAATACAAAGTGACCACATAATTGGGAAATGTAAGGAAAATTATAAATGTTTTTCAACATTTTTTACAAATAAATATGTGAAGAGTGGGGTGTGCATTTGTATTCAACCCCCCAATACTTAGTAGAAGTATTGAGTCAATACTTCGTAGAACCACCTTTCTCTGCAATTATAGCTGCAAGTCTTTTTGCGGATGTCTCTACCAGCTTTGCACATCTAGAGAGTGACATTATTGACAATTCTTCTTTGCCAAATAGCTCAAGCTCTGTCAGATTTGATGGAGAGCGTCTGTGAAAAGCAATTTCTTGCCACAGATTCTCAATTGGATTTAGGTCTGGACTTTGACTGGGCCATTCTAACACATGAATATGCTTTGATCTAAACCATTCCCTTGTAGCTCTGGCTGTATGTTTAGGGTAGTTGTCCTGCTGCAAAGGTGAACCTCCGCCCCAGTCTCAAATCTTTTGCAGACTAGCAGGTTTTCTTCTAAGATTACCCTGTATTTGACTCCATCTATCTTCCCATCAACTCTGACCAGCTTCCCTGTCCTTGCTGAAGAAAAGCATCCCCACAACATGATGCTGCCACCACCGTGTTTTAACTGTGGGGATGGTGTTTTTAGGGTGATGTGCAGTGTTAGTTTTCCACCACACATAGTGTTTTGCTTTTAGGCCAAAAAGTTCAATTTTGGTCTCATCTGATCAGAGCACCTTTTTCCACATTTTTTCTGTGTCCAAGACATGGCTTCTCACAAACTTCAAACGGGACTTCTTATGGCTTTCTTTCAAAAATAGCTTTCTTCTTGCCACTCTTCCATAAAGGCCAGATTTGTAGAGAGCACAACTAATAGATGTCCTGTGGAAAGATTTTGCCACCTGAGCTGTGGATCTCTGCAGCTCCTCCAGAGTTACCATGGGCCTCTTGGCTGCTTCTCTGATGAATTCTCTCCTTGGCCGGCCTTTCAGTTTAGGTGGACGGCCATCTTGATAGGTTTGCAGTTGTGCCATAATCTTTCCATTTTCCGATGATGGATTGAACAGTGCTCCGTGAGATGTTCAAAGCTTGGGATATTTTTTTTTATAACCTAACCCTGCTTTAACCTTCTCCACAACTTTATCCCTGACCTGTCTGATGTATTCTTTAGCCTTCATGATTCTGTTTGTTCACTAAGGTTCTCTAACAAACCTCTGAAGGCTTCACAGAACAGCTGTATTTATACTGAGATTAAATTACACACAGGTGGACTCTATTTACTAATTGGGTGACTTCTGGAGGCAATTGGTTCCACTAGATTCTAGTTAGGGGTATCAGAGTAAAGGGGGCTGAATACAAATGCATGCCACACTTTTTACATATTTTTTTGTAAAAAAATTTGAAAGCCATTTATCATTTTGCTTCAGCTTCATAAATATGTGCCACTTTGTGCTGGTCTATCACATAAAATCCCAATAAAATTCCTTTTTGTTTTTGGTTGGAACAGGACAAACCAAGGTACTTTTTCAAGGCACTGTAGACCAGGACTTTTCTGACACTGTTTGTTTACAAGTAAAAATCTGTATTTTTTGCTAGAAAATTACTTAGAAGCAGAGGCCCTAGAGAATAAAATGTTGGATTTTGTGATTTTTCTTTTTTATCTCATACGGTATTTGCGCAGTGCTTTTTCTAACACAAATTTTATGGAAAAAAATACACTAATGAATTTTAATGCACACAAACACAATATAATACCCAGTCTTGGTAAAATACAAAATTATGTTATGGCAAGTAGATAGACAACTAAAATGTCACACTCTAAAAGTGCGTATGATCCTGGAATGGCAACAAACTAAGTTATTTAAAAATCTTCATAGGCAACACTTTAAAAGCTTTTACAGGTTACCACTTTAGAGTTACAGAGGAGGTCTGGTAATAGAATTACCGCTCTTACTCTGACATTCACGATGATACCTCACATGTGTGGTGTGACTGTCGTTTATGTATATGTAGGGCAGTGCTGGGACAAGGCCATCTGGTGCCCAGGGCGAAGATGGCAAACTGCGCCCCCCCCCCCCCCGGGTATAAAGAAAGAGTCAGTGTCCTTTCAAAACCAGAAAACACTAAAAACAATACAATACAATACTGTAGCTGCAGCCCCGACGCAGTATATCTACTGCGGCGAGTCGGCAAATGGTTAAATTGTAAGTTCACTTTACAGAAAATCTGTAAGGTAAACTTACATTGGACCCCTTCCCCATCCCTCCCAGTCCTACTAACCTGGAGTCCAGCGATCCCCCTCACTGACTCCCTTACATTACACAGCCCCCTGCACCTCTGGACCCCTTTACATTACACATCACCCTGCATCTCTGGACCCCTTTACATTACACATCACCCTGCATCTCTGGACCCCTTTACATTACACATCACCCTGCATCTCTGGACCCCTTTACATTACACATCACCCTGCATCTCTGGACCCCTTTACATTACACATCACCCTGCATTTCTGGACCCCTTTACATTACACATCACCCTGCATCTCTCAACACCCTGCATGTTACACAGACCCTCCTTCAGTGCAGACGCCCCCTTCATTATAGCCCCCCCGTTCAGTGCAGAACCCCCTTTAGTGTAGCCCCCATTCATGCAGACACCCCCATTCAGTGTAGCCCCCCTGTTCAGTGCAGACACCCCCCATTCAGTGTAGCCCCTCCGTTCAGTGTAGATGCCCCCATTTAGTGCAGACGCCCCCATTCAGTGTAGCCCCCCGTTCAGTGCAGATGCCCCCATTCAGTGTAGCCACCCCTATTCAGTGTAGCCACCCCCATCCAGTGCAGATGCCCCCATTTAGTGTAGCCCCCCATTCAGTGCAGATGCCCCCATTTAGTGTAGCCCCCTGTTCAGTGCAGACACCCCCCCATTTAGTGCAGATGCCCCCTTTTAGTGTAACCCCCCGTTCAATGCAGACACCCCATTCAGTGTAGCCCCCCCGTTCAGTGTAGACGCTTCCCCATTCAGTGCAGATGCCCTCTTTTAGTGTAGCCCCCCGTTCAGTGCAGCCCCCTGTTCAGTGTAGCCTCCCCGTTCAGTGCAGACACCCCCCCATTCAGTGCAGATGCCCCCTTTTAGTGTAGCCCCCCCGATTCAGTGCAGACGCCCCCTTCAGTGTAGCCCCCATTCAGGGCAGAAGCCCCCCTTCAGTGTAGCCCCCCCTTCAGTGCAGTGTGCAGACCCCCCCATTCAGTACCTCAGATCAGCGCAGCGGCACATGCTCAGCAGATCCCCGTTTACACATAAACAGAGAGGAGGGGGAGGCGGCTTCACTCTGTTCGGCTTTGCCTGTGTGACATCTCGGATCGCACAAGCAGACAGCCCGCGAGAGGAGAGGATGGTAGGTGCAGCGGTGTCACCCTGCACCCCCCGCACACCCCTCCCCCTCCCATCACAATATAGATCACCTCTCCCTGTGCCTGTCACTGCGCCGCTGCCTAAACATGTGGCACTGCCACTGCTTCAATCGCAGAGGGGGGGCCAGCCTGACACCCCCCAGTGTGTGGTACTCTGGGCGGCCCGCCCCCCACTTAGTAAGCCTCTGTACAGCTTTGTTGTAGGGGCGGCCGGTAATAGTCACTTGCCCAGAAAGTTTAACATCACACTGCCTGCCAGCGCTGCGCCCCCTTCCTACAATAAATTGCTCCGCCCAAGGCACCCGCTCCTTCTGCCCACCCCTTGTACTGGCCCTGATGTGGGAAACCAACGTGGCGGTGCGCGTTTTAAACTTTTTTTTTTTCTAATTGTATTATTCATTTTTTATTTTAACACTGTTCCTTTATTATTATATTAATATTATACAGGATTGATATAGTGCCAACAGTTTGCGCAGCGCTTTACAACATGGGGCAGACAGTACACTTACAATACAAATCAATACAGGAGGGATCACTTTTATTGAGGTCAAAATGAATGTAAACCTCTTGTGACAGCAATAGGCAGTGACAGGTACTCTTTCATGGAGTGATACGGAGTCTATTAGACCCCAGATGTCTCCTCTGCCCTTCAAGCATCAGACCACACCAGGATCGGTGTGATCACATGCTTTCACAATTTAAAAATGGCGTGGTTTGCATCTGGGGAAGCCGGAAGTGACAATAATACTCATTGCTTCTCATTTCCTATACCATAAATCTGATCACGGACCTTACAGTCCTTGATCAGCTTTCTGGTAAACCGACGTACCTGCTGGCTTCATTCTGGGCTCACCTGTGGGATTGTAGAGCCCAAAGAAGCACCAGCATGTGGTGGGAGGGGTCGCCAATTAGTCGCTAGGAGGGCTTTTACATAAAAGCTGGTCGCCTTGTGAAAAAATACCGAGATCATGCCTGTAGATGCAGGCATCATCTCGGTGTAACTACTTGAAGTCAATCATGACCATGTACATGATTTGGCGGCAAGTAGTTAACCTACTAGCATGTCTTTGGACTGGTGGAGGAAACCGGAGTACCCAGAGGAAACCCATGCAGCTACAGAGAGAATATGCAAACTCTGGGCAGGTAGTGCCATTTTTGGTAATCAAACTGACGACCCTAGTGCTGCCAGGCAAAAGTGCTAACCACTGTGCAGCCCATGCAGAGGAAAAGATTCACCTGGCTGCATGCATCACTCCCGACTAGCTGCAGCACCAACTGAAACAATGCAGAATGTCACTTGTCGCTAATCTAGCTAATAAGGTTGTGAGGCAAAGGGGGTGGTGAGTCTTTAGTTTGTTATGAATAGCTAACCTGTTGCTGGTGATTTGACACCAGCAAAAGGATTGCTAGAGAGTGTTATAAGTCTTAGTGCTTGTGTGTTAGTGATACCGACTGTGTTTGGTTGTCTCACTATAATACAGATTATGGCTCTGTGGAGAATATTCTTTCTTACTCTGTGTAACACCCTCCTAGATAGGTTGCTAGTTGATAGGAAAATTTTGTTTTTGGCTGGGTGGTAGTTAGCCTAATTTTGATTTGTATAGTTGTGTACTTGGCTTCTCCTCAGGCTCAGTGGGGTTGTGATCACTGTTGCCAGTAGGTGTTACTGGCTATAGTATGAGGTTTCCCTGCCAGGCTGCGTTATGAATATTCATATTTCCCTCAGCCATTCCAGTAGAACAATCAGGCCCCTGGCACATGATGGGGGGGGGGGGGGGGGAGTATAAATATTTGGGGAGCCCATGTGTTAGCTCTCTTGCCTCAGGCTGAGGCCCGAGAAGTTGCTGCTGGACTATTTATGCTGCTAGGCTCAAAAAGCCTAGCATGTGCTGGTTGTCCAGCCCTACACATCTGGCCTAGAAGATTCACCAGCTGGGAAAGCTGCCATCTCTGAAAGCCTTGCTGCTGATCTACGTTTATGCTCATCAGGGTCTCAGCTGTGGCAGAGCCAGGAGGCCCATACCTGCAACCGCAAAGTCAACCCTGAGATTTTACCAGTCTACTAAAACGCCATTAGAAGGCAACAGGAATCCAAGTCTGGGCAGCTATTCAGTGACCTCCTGAGAAAAATAATGCTTGCTGATCTGGGTGAAGTTGGTGCTGCAAAGATAAAAGGGCCAGCATAGCTTTACAGGGTACAGCCTTTACAGTGTCCCTGATTTGGCCACTCCTCCTTGCCTCAGGGATCAAGAAGCACCATCTACAAGACAGTGAAATTAGTGTCCTCCATTTTGGAACTTGCACTTATTGGGAGTATCCCATGCCCTATACCTCTCCTCAGTTACAAGTTTACTCAGCATTAAAACCTAAAAAGACATCCTCTAGACTGGTTACTGGGTCAATGTGCATGCAGTCGCTAACATGTGTGGGCTGGCAGCTTCTGCACAAACAGGAAAAGAACCTTGGTCATCATCATCATCTGTGTTGGTATCAGGAAAGGTGCTGTTATCATGTTTAATCATCATTTATCAGTGGCCTATTCAGGGGTTACCGCTACATCCCCATGACACTGATGGAAGAAGAGTTGGCAGTGAAATTTTTACATTCCTCCTCCTACTGACCACCAAAGAATCATTCTCTTAGTGATCATCATAAGGGAGCATTTTTTCCCCTAATGACCAAAGTAATGAGGGCATTCTGCACCACCATGTCTGTTCACACTCCAATCCCTTGGTCCTGTTGTGCAATGTGTTATGCCTTTGATAATTATTGATTTGGCATGTAAGCAGGGGACTTAAAATAGAGTACATACAGTGCCTTGAAAAAGTATTCATACCCCATTGAAATTTTCCACATTTTGTCATGTTACAACCAAAAACATATATGTATTTTATTTGGATTTTATGTGATAGACCAACACAAAGTGCCACATAATTGTGAAGTGGAAGGAACACGATAAATGGTTTTCAACATTTTTTACAAATAAATATCTGAAAAGTGTGGCGTGCATTTGTATTGAGTCCCCTTTACTCTGATACTCCAAACTAAAATCTAGTGGAACCAATTGCCTTCAGAAGTCACCAAATTTGTAAATAGAGTCCACCTGTGTGTAAGTTAACCTCAGTATAAATACAGCTGTTTTCTGTGAAGCCCTCAGAGGTTTGTTAGAGAACCTTAGTGAACAAACAGCATCATGAAGGCCAAGTAACACACCAGACAGGTCAGTGATAAAGTTGTGGAGAAGTTTAAAGCAGGGTTAGGGTTTAAAAAAATATCCCAAGCTTTGAACATCTCAATGTTCAATCCATCATCTGAAGATGGAAAGCGTATGGCACAACTGCAAACCTACCAAGACATGGCTGTCCACCTAAACTGACAGGCTGGGCAAGGAGAGCAATAATCAGAGAAGCAGCCAAGAGGCCCATGATAACTCTGAAGGAGCTGCAGAGATTCACAATTCAGGTGGGAGAATCTGTCCACAGGATAACTATTTGTCTTGCACTCCAGAAATCTGGCCTTTTTGGAAGAGTGGCAAGAAAAAAGCCATTGTTGAAAGAAAGTCATAAGAAGTCCCATTTGCAGTTTGTGAGAAACCATGTGGGGGGCACAGCATACATGTGAAAGAAGGTGCTCTGGTCAGATGAGACCAAAATTAAACTTTTTGGCCTAAAAGAAAATTTCTATGTGTGGCAGAAAACTAACACTGCACATCACCCCGAACACACCATCCCCACCGTGAAACATGGTGGTGTCAGCATCATTTTGTCAGGATGCTTTTCTTCAGCAGGGACAGGGAAGCTGGCCAGAGTTGATGGTAAGATGGATGGAGTAGGGCTGGGGAAAAAATCGATTTAAATCTTGAATCGAGTTGAGAGGTCAAATCGATTCAAAATTTAAGCAAATCGATTTTTTTAGATTTTTTTTTTTCACCACGCCGATCCCGAGGCGCTGCGGGCAAGGAGTTTTTCGGTGAGGCCGTGGCTTCGGCCTAGTCTGAGAGGCCGGATGACGTGGACTAGGCCGAAGCCGCGGCCTCGCCTAAAAACTCATGCCCGCAGCGCCTCAGGACCGGCGCGGTTTCCAAAGAAAAAAATAAACTCGATTCGAATCATGAATCGAGTTTTTTTTAAGAGAATCGAAGATTTTTTTTGTTAGAAAATCTCCCAGCCCTAGGATGGAGACAAATACAGGGCAATCTTAGCAAAAAAAATGTTAGAGTCCCTAAACATACAGCCAGAGCTATAATGGAATGGTTTAGATGAAAGCATAATCATGTGTTAGAATGGTTCAGTCAAAGTCCAGACCTAAATCCAACTGAGAATCTGTGGCAAGACTTGAAAATTGCTGAGCTATTTTGCAAAGAGGAATGAGCAAAAATGTCACTCTAGATGTGCAAAGCTAGTAGAGACATCCCCAAAAAAGAATTGCAGCTGTAATTGCAGTGAAAGGTGATTCTACAAAGTATTGACACAGGGGTGCTGAATACAAATGCACACCACACTTTTTTCATTTCATCTTTTCTCCCTCCCCCCCTTCCCCCTCTCTCTTTCTACCCCCCCCCCCCCGATTATCGCTTCCCACTCTCTCTCCCCCCTTCCTCCAACATCCTGCATTCTTTCTCCCACCTCTCACTCTGTCTCCCCCCTCACTCTCTACACTCCTTCCCCCACATATGTAATTGAAAATGTACATTTTTTAAAAATTATCCTTTGTTATAAGATTTATGTGTGTCTGTGAGACTGTCAGTTATGGCTCAGCAATTAGAAGTCTTTTGTGGGTACAAGCACCATGGCATGTGTGCGCAGTATATATGGCAGCTATGTTTAGGTTCTGTTTAATCCAGGGGTCTTAAACTGGTGGCCCTCCAGCTGTTGCAAAACTACAAGTCCCATGAGGCATTGTAAAGCTGACAGTTACAAGCATTGCAACAGCTGGAAAGCCGCCAGTTTGAGACCTCTGGTATAATCATTCCTCTTTAAGCCACTCCCACTGTTAGCCATGGCATAATACAGAACTTGTTTATCTCCCTCCTTCCAAGATTCCCCAGGTCTCTCATAATTAAAGTTATGCTCACATTTTTTCACACTGTTTTGCCACTTTTTAATGTAAACCCAGGCAAATTTGATGGGTTTTGTTAATGTTTACATATTGTTTAAACACCAATTTTCTTAGTTTCTAATAGGAATGTGTCATGTTTCGGGTTGTCTGTAAAAATTGTGTTCTGTCAGAACTTTTTTTTCCCATATCAGTAAAAAAGGCATGAGGGGTTGGCAACCATGTAACTGTTGTCCAAAGACAAGTTATAATTTACAGAAGGACAAATTATGGACAGTGCTTGCTCCACCTTGTGCTAGTGTAAAGTGCCACTACTATGTTGGTATATACTATGTGCATAATACAATATCAATCATCTGCTAACTGTTTTTACGGATAAATCATTTGAAAATGATGACAAATAAAGTGCTTAAAGTGATAACTGTGCAAAAACTAAATTGACGAAACGCGTCAATCTGTAAAAGCAGTTAGCACATGATTGATATTGTATGATCCAGTATTATGCACATAGTAGCACAAGGTGGAGCAGGCGCTGTCCATAATTTATCCATTTATTTGATCCTCCTGAGGGGACAGTATTGATAGCAGCGGTTCAATTATACCGCCACCAAATCACCAAGGTGTGGGTGTTCAACATTTCTTATAATTTACAGATATAGCAACATAATTTATAAAAAAAAATCTGAATATATATATATATATATACACACACACACACACACACACACACACACATAAATACACCAATTTGTTATTGTTTTATAAAGCAGAGAAAATGCAGAAATATTCAAATTCTAATATTTCAGCTTCTCTTCTGTCTCTCTCTTCTTGCAATTGCAAGATCGCCCCATTCATATAAATCACCGATCACCTGAGCCTGCATCGACTTTTGTCTTGTGCAATATTTAACATACCGTACAGAGGCCATTCCATTTTTCCCAGTGAACAGTTAACAATAGCTCACTTTTGCAACTGACACTATCCTTGTTCTGGGCCAATCCTTAACCCTCACAATCCCCAGCTATTGCTAGCAATGTTTAAATCAGTTGTGCTTCTAGCAGCAGTTGTGTAGCATACTGCCTTCCTATCTTTTAGCCCTCCATCTATTGGTATCTCTTGGCTTCTCATACTTATTTCTCTGTCTGTTTCCCATTCAATAATTGTCTCCCTGTCCTCATCTTCTGTCTCTTTCCCTCCTTCTCTTCTATATCACATCTCCCCCTCCCCTGTACAGTGTATGACTGTGCCAAAAAATGAGAGATCCAAATTAGCGCAAGCTCCATCCTCTAGAAAACATTTAGCTTCCTGGCCGGGCGGGATCTGCCCATGAATAATTGAATCTTTTCATTCGTTGCCCTGTTGAATATTTATAAGGATTTTAACATTTACAACAATGCTCTCTCCAGGAGCTGTTCTCTTTGTATTGTCACAGTTTTTCCTTTGTTCTTTTTGTGACATTTCTTGATATTTTTTTTCTAATCAAACTGCTTTTCTTGTAGATAAAATATAATGGAAGGGAGCCCAGGCACACGTATGTTGGCTAGGTCCCCCACGTTGAGGATTTGGGACTAATGAGACAATGGCATTCTGGGTAGTAGTTGTATTTTCTTTGTGTTTCAATGCAGGTTTTAAAAATGAAATGTTATTATAAGGCACACTTCAAAAATAGTTCTTTAATTTGCATGGGTATTTGTCCTGGTATTTTTTCTACTGATTCTCTGGTTTTATTTGGCTGTAAAACTAGCAGACATAGCAACAGAAGTCACAAGCAGCTGTGCCCAGGGGTGAGTGTGTATTTGCTTAGAGCTGCCTTTCTCAACCAGGGTCCCATAGAACCTTAGGGTTCCATCCGAGGTTGCTACGGATTCCTTGAGCAATGAGCAGTTTCTGCATCTCAAATAAGCAACTGACACCTATGATCTTTTCTATCTGTATAGGGGGTTTCCCACTGACCACAAATGTAGAGAGCATTCTTCTCACTGCTCATCAGGCCAATAGTCTGTGACCTCTACATATTTCAATTATTAGCAGGGGTTCCTTGAGACCAGAAAGTCATTTCATTTATTTATGGAGGTTTCTCTATGTTAAAAGAAAAGTATGGTTAAAGTTTTTATGGCCATACTCCTTTTGAGGGTCACAGGAGTGCACTTACTTTTGCTCTCCTGTGACCCAGTATCAACTAATAGCAAGCTATTGTCCGCTATTAGCTGGTGTGGCAAAGCTGCTCCAGCTTTGCGGCTGAGACCTGGAGACCTGGAGCCAGCTATGCGAGTTGATGTTTAGATGCAAGTCTAATTCATTCTTGATGCAATTTGGATGCAGTCTTTCTCTCTCTGAATTGTGTTATCTTAGAATAGATAAACATTTTACATGCAGTTACCATTCAAGTTTATGGAGCTAAAAATCACACCGCACTAAACTCGGACAGGAACCTTTTTAAAATCGCATCAGGATCGCACTGCATATGTGCAAACGGTCCCATAATCATGTTATTTCCCCATCTATGTGTTCTTAGATGCATCAGAAATTGCATCAGTGTGAACCAGATTTCCTGATCTACTTTCGATCTGCTTTCGAAAGCTTTTTACGTCTGGACATTTGATGGAATGGAAGGGAACAAAGAAAACCAGCATGAACAAAGCCAAGTTCACTTTAACCAGTTCCTGACCGTGCTATAGCCGAATGACAGCTACAGCACGAAAGCACATTGTCGGGAGGGCGTCATACATCATCCTCCTGTAATCGTGCTTCCTGCGCACCCACTGTGGCGTGGGCAGCATGCTATGTGATTGCCATGTCCTTAGAACACAGCTGATCACAGAATGGGGTAAAGGACCAATCACAGTGGCTCTGTAACACGTAATCAGCTGTGTCCAATCAAAGCTGATGACGATGTAATGTGTTTATCGGCAGTTATCTGCATTCCTTAGTGAGGAGAGGATAGAAGAGCCGATATCCATTTTATGTTAAAGGGATATGTACCTGAATAATCAGGGCACTGCTTATTAGTGTCCTAATTATCAATGCAGTCCCAATAGTGCCCTTCAGTGCTGCCAATCAGTGCCCACCAGCGCAGCCTATCAGTGCCACCTCATCAGAGCCCCAGCATCAGTCATGAAGGAGTCAGCTGAGTAATTTGAACACAGCGTCAGCCACTTGCACCTTGACAATGCACAGCCATTACTTGATTCAGATGTTGGTTCTGAGGTTGAGGAAGACAGGAACATGAGCCTTCAAAGAGGGGAGAACACTGGTACACAAATTGGCACTATTGTTCCCCCAGCTGCAGCGTATTGCCAAGTTGTCTCCAATGGTAATAGGGACGGAGGAGATGATGATGATGTCACTAACGTGACTTGGGTGCCGGACAGAGCAGAGGAGGAAAGTGAGGGTGAAGCACAACAACGAGGCAGCTATCGTGGAAGAGTAGAGAGCAGCTACTTTATTCCATCACATTGTGGACCTGTTATCTCCTGGCCCACTTCCCACAGCTCAGCTGTCTGGGCCTTTTTTAGCACATGTGCAGCTGATCACACTGTTGCTATTTGAAAACTTTGTCTCAAACACATCAAGCGTGGCAAAAACACCAGCCATTTGGGTACCACATGCTTGACAAGGCATTTAACCTCCCACCACTCAGCCCATTGGCTAGAGCACCTGAAAGCCACACAAAAGGGGCGCAATTCTGTTGCTCCTTACTCACCTCAATTTGCCCCGCTATACCTCATCACGACCTCTCAACAGCCTCCACTGACAGGGATGATGGTAAAGCGCAGGGAGTCCCAGGTCCTTGCAGCACATCTGCCAGTAGCACACCACCAGCTGTAGACTATAGCCGGCAAATTTCTCTGCCCCATGTTCTGTAGCAGAAAAAAAATACAGTCACTGCCATCCACATGCCCAGCTTCTAAATGCAAGCTTGTCAAAGTTGCTGGCTCTACAACATCTGAAGAAAGAGCCCCTTTGACATGGGCTTTCTGATCAGGTCAGTTTTTTAGGCAGACCTGTTCAGACCCTCCATGCACCTCTACGGAGCAGCGGGTGCCAGTTGTGACATGTCCGCTGACATCCGCCGATATCTGATGCTGTTCGTAAAATCCAAATGGATGGAGACCCTATTTTCCAGTCATCTTGAGGATCGGATCAGATGAAAAATGGACAGGTGGTCCTTTTTCATCCAATCTCCCCACAGAGGAGAGTGAGCAGAGACGGACCTGTCATCTGCCTGCTCAGCGGGGATCAGCGGATTGATCACCCGCTGAGCAAAGCGGAGTCCAGTGGACGGACCGCCTGTGTGAAAGAGCCCTAAGGAGAAATTCCAGACAAACGTTTTTAGAGTAATGCCTAGTGCAATTAGCATTTCTAAATGTTCTCTATAACGTAACAAAGCTACACTTTTTTTTAGCACCAAGTTCTCTTTAAAGCAGGGGTCAGGAACCTATGGTTCGTGAGCCAGATGTGGCTCTTTTGACGGCTGCATCTGGCTCTCGCGTTTCAATCCGCGGATCGCGTGGTGTGCCGATCCGTGGATTGAGCCCATAGGAAAGACCGCGGCTTTGGCCTGGATCCGGAGCGGCGGCCATCTTGGTACACCCGGAAGTGGCCTAGGTGAGCGGCGCGCTGACGTCATCATCACCCGCCTCAACTGCTCGTGGATCTGCCTGTTTGTGTAGTGGTAAGCAATCAGTCGGGATATTACAGTGGGGGAGATGTGGATATTACAGTGGGGGAGATGTGGATATTACAGTGGGGAAGATGTGGACATTACAGTTCGGGGGGGGGGGTGTGGACATAACAGTGGGGGGGAATGTGGACATTACAGTGGGGGAGATGTGGATATTACAGTGGGGAAGATGACGACATTACAGTTATAATTAATCAAAATTAGTCTATTAATAAAATCGATTAATCGAACACGAAAAGTCGCATTAATGGTAAGAAGTACTTTATTCATCATTGGTTAGCAACAGCACAACAACATTATTAAAATTAATTCAGAGACTTATTGTACTTTAAAAGTGTTGTCTTACATAAAATCCACACATTTGCTTGTATTTAGTTTTAAACATATTGTATGGCTCTCACGGAATTACATTTAAAATATGTGGCGTTCATGGCTCTCTCAGCCAAAAAGGTTCCTGACCCCTGCTTTAAAGCATACGTTCACATTTTTTTTTAAAGGGTAGGTTTTGTTTACACCAAGCAAAAGCAAGGTGTAAACAGGACTGTACGCTAACGATTTTATTTAGTGACAGGGGCTTTGACTGGTGTTCAGAGAGCTTTAACAAAGCGTGTTCGAAGTCATGTTTTGAAGCAAGTGTAAATAAGCCCTAACAGTGCTCAGCTTCTTCAGCCACCCCAAACAAACACCACAGTCTAGCAGCCTTTAGGCCTAGTTTACACTTGTGGTTGGGGAGACGGTCTCATTCAGCGGGCAGTACTACAACCTATTCAAGTGAAGGGGGCCAAGCCACAAAGCTTTTCCTTGGCAGTTTCAGTAAAGCCAGTAGCCTTTTCTCAGACCTAAAGTTGTTATATATTGGGCGGTCTCCAACCTGTCAATAAGTTTGTCAACCCGCAACATTAGGTTGGTTTAAAATTTGGATTCACGCTCTATGGGGATTTTTCTCACTCCTGAGTCCCGACTCCAGCATTTTGGTTATCTCTTCCATTGCTGCCTATTGCTTAGTTTAGGGCATTCTATAAGGCTTTAAATATACCTGGCTTAGTAATTATGTCCTGCTGAATAATTGGTCAGACCAGGTATCTCAGAGAAGAAATCCCTATTCTTTCTCACAAACTCTCCTGCGTCTTTCGGCTACTGATAAGTTTTCAGCTATTATTGCTGTTTCAGGTGTTGAGGAGCCTGTACCTTTCTAAAGTTTTGGCACGGCCACCAGGTCTTCTCTGATGAAAGCGATTGGGGGCAGTGGTGGAACTATCAGGTTCACAACAGTTGCCCCCGCGACTTGGCCCTGCCATTCCGCCACTGTGGGGGGCCCCAGGACGGCTTAATAGTTCTCGAGTTTGGACAGACTCGGGGGGCGGGGCGGCCGCGTGGTGACATTTCAAGGAGGGGGAGGATAGGTCAGCACACACCATCCTGCAGAACGTCTGCAGAGCTGCACTCCGGCTGCCCTGGATGGGACATCTTCTCCTCAGCTCTCCATCAGCTGGAGCACACCCCCCTGCCAAGCTAATGTTTCTATTGCAGGCACCATTTTGTTGAAGTTTGCCCATATACACAGAGTGGAGTTGGTCTTCAACAAAATGGCGCCCACAACCCACAACTATGAGACAATGTTATTTGTGAATGAGATAAACTACACTGAATGGGTGGGTGATATGAAGAGGGGGAGTGGGAGAGCCGGGAGGAGAATAGAAGAGAATCAAAGATCAAAGCCAAGGTCTGCATGAGCCTGTCCTGCACCTGTGCAATGGAGGAGGCGAGGTCAGTTCGACAGCTCCAGCCAGGCCACACAGTCTATGGGAGGGGAGGGGGGTCACTGTGGTCACCAGAGCCCCCCTTCACATCATACCCTTTAAGTCTGAAGGATTCCCCCCAGCGCAAGGGAGAACAATGCGGACCCTGATGTAAGGGGGAACTCTGATGTAAAGGGGAATGCTGCAGACCATGATTCAAAGGGGAACGCTGTAGACTTTGATGTAATGGGAGGGGCCACCTTACATCAGAGTTTCCCTTTACACCTGAGTTTTCAGCATTCCCCCTTACATCATGGTCCGCAGCATTCCCCTTTATATCAGGGCCTGCAGAGTTCTACCTTACACTGTAAGGGGGAACCCTGCGGACTCTGGTGTAAAGGGGAAATCTGATGTAAAGGGGAATGCTGCGGACCATGATGTAAGGGGGACCATGGTCACCAGAGCCTCACTTACATCAGAGTCTACAGCATTTCCCTTTACATCATTGTCCGCCACATATCCCTTTACATCAGAGTTCCCCTTTACATCAGGATCCACAAAGCTCTACTCTTCATCAGGGTACACTGTAAGGGGGAACCCTGCGGACACTTATGGAAGGGAGAACTTTGTGGACTGTGACATAAGGGGGAATTATGGAATCTGAGGTAAAGGGGAACTCTGCAGACCCTGATCTAAAGGGGAATGCTACAGACCCTGATGTAAGGATAGCTTTGATGTAAAGGGGAACAATGTGGACTGCGATATTAAGGGGAATTCTACGGACTGTGATGTAAGGGTGGGGGTGTCGGGGGGCCCATCATGGATTCTTGCACCAGGGCCGTGAAGGTTCTAGTTACGCCTCTGACTGGGAGCTTTCTCTAACCCTAAGAAGTGTGACCAAGCCCTATTCTTCCGAGGCTCTGCCGTCCCACCTGCGGTCCCGGGACTCACATGGCAGATGTCTTCGAGTGGAGAGGAGGGGAGACTAGCTACCGCCTGATGTTACCTTTTTGTAAAGAACCTGGAAGCAATGTGCTACTTCTGGTTTCAGGTGCCATTGTGGCCAAGAAAGGAGCTAATGGAGCACAATCTGCACTCAATTATCTTCAATGGAGAGTAGATGAGCCATCAGGGGGTTAATAGAGATTTAACAGCTCACTAATGTCTAATTAAAGTGAATGCCCCTAAAAAAATGTTGATTCCGCCCCACCCCTATGTATGCATAAACACACCTATCAGGGGTATCTGCCTACGAAAACGTTGCTTGCTCTACACATATTGCATATCAAAGCACAGGTCAGCGTGAAAGCAATAATTTTAGGACTATTATTTAGGGTTATCCCCAAAGTGATGACCTGTAGGTGCTTTTAAAAAGTGTTGCCTATGAAAAACAAAGGGTACCGAACTTCATAATTGTTTTAGGGGTGCGTGTCATTTTTAGGCTTAACCTGTTGGGTATCAAAATGTTGTGTATATTTTTCATTAAAAATTTCCACTCGATAAACCATGGAGCAAATATCGTGTGACATAAAAGAAATTGGGTCTAGCACTATTTTATTCACCAGGGTCTTTGCTTTCAGAAACAATATAATTGTTGGGGGGGTTTAAGCAGAGCGTACCTAGCACCCAGCATCTGGCACCTGGGGCCGTTTTTTTTTTTTACACCCCCCTCAAAAAAAAAAAAGAAAATGGTCTGCAGAAATAAAGCAGTGCACCTAATTGTGGGTGTGGTCAAATTGGGGCTTAAAATGGCATAGTTCAATAACCCCCCTATACTCAACACACATATGCCATAGTCCTTTTACACACCAACATACCTGTTCACACCAGAATGCGGTGCAGGAAACCCATATTCTGTGCACATTTTCCACAATGCATTCAAAACACACTGGATGTGATCTGCTGCAGGTGTCAATATTTTTCTAATGCTACCCAAAACACAGTGTGTTTTCCTGCATCGAATCGAATGACACAGCAGTACCATGTGTTCCTGTTTAATAAATGTTTATTGAAGACTTTTTGTTTTTGTTTTTTTTTTAAAAGATCTCTATTGTCATATCACAAAATGTTAATATCCTTTAGCCTGATAGTATGTGAAGAGAAGGTAATTTAATTTAATTTCAGTACCATGTGTTCCAGTTGCAGTGCATTTTTTAAAGTAATGCAAGCACTACTGTTGGTGTGATTCAGTGTGATTTCAGTCTATATAAATGAATGGGCTGCAAATCTCACCATGCTGAATCACACAGAACGCGGACCATGTTCCTGTGCCATTTAGGATTAAACTGGCCCCAACGATGGAGCCACAAGCAAGCGTATAACAGACATGTACAAACTTGATTACACTCTTTTTTTTATAAAACTAAACTGTTCCAATACATATGCTTTTCTACATACAGCCTACATAACAGAAGAACTTCAGGAATAATATACATAGAGTGAAGTCATGGGAAACAGGGTTCCTCTATGGTTACCCGGGGCACTGGGGAAGCAATTTGGTTGGATGCTGTCGTCCCATGTGAGTCTGGTGGCCATATTAGATCAGTCAGAGTCTAATTAAGGCTCTGGCTTCGGGGTATGACATGGTTTATGAGAGTGGGTAGTGTAGGGAAAGGTACCCCAGTTTGCTAGGGACAGCAATAGTGTTAGTGAAAGGTTCCTGACGGTGAGGGAAAGTGTAGGATCACAACTCTTCTGGACTCCGTCCCGATGGGGCACAGGAAGGCCAGTCCGCATTCTGCACCTTCCAAAAGAAGCGTTCAGTCTGGCTGAAATCTGCTCCTGTCAGGTTTCTGGAAACCACGAGTGAACCCGGCTGGGTAGTCTGCCCACTGGGTTTGTTGTGAACTGTTGCTGTATTTCTTAAATACAAGTTTTATACTGAACCCGACTATGTCACTTATTGCCGCCGCACCACGCTGCACCCACCTACAAGCTTTGAAAATGAATGCTAGAAGCTGATTGGTTGCTATGCACAGCTTCTCCAAAGTCAGTCTTCTCCAATTTAAAAAAAAAACTAGTGTCTATAGTGCAGGGGTCAGGAGTGCATAAAGTGTAGACCACTTTGCAGAGTAAAACCAAAATGACCCTCTCTTCCCAGTACAAACCACCCTCGCCCAAAGTCCATAACTCCCACAGTACAGATCTTCCCTGACATCCCTAAATAACCCCTCCCAGCCTACCCCCTCAGTACAGATTACTCCAGGACAAACTCCTCAGTAAAGATTCCCCTCCCAGCACATACAAACCTCCAAAGACTTCTGACACGGAACCTGCAGTACAGATGGAGCACGAATCCTTCATTACAGACTCCCCTCACCCCTAGCACAAACCAATCCCCAGCATAGACTGACCCCAGCCCCCAAGCAAAGATCCCAGATGACCCCCCCAGCATAGACCCCTCAGTACAGATGAACCCCCAGCACAGACTGACCACTGACTAAATCCTCCCTCCAAGCACAGTTCCTTAGTATGAACACTCTCCAGCCCCCCCCCCCCAGTACAGACACCTCAGTACAGGACCCTCCCAGTACAGACAACATCCCCCTTCTCCCCAGTGCAGACACCCCCATTCCCCATCCCCCAATACAGACCCCTCAATAGTAGAACCCCCCAATAAAGACCCCTCAGCACAGACAACCCCCCTTCTCCCCAGTACAGACATCTAAGTCTAGACACCCCTCATCCCTCCTTCATCAGTACAGACCTCTCGGTAGTAGAAACCCCTTTCCCCAGTACAGACTACACCTCCCTCCTCCACAACACAGAATCCTTAGTACAGTTAAATGCCCCCCCCCCCCATCCCCAAATCAGCAGACAACCAATTGGAGCTCAGAGTGAGAGAAAGTCCTGCTCTCCGCTCTGTCATATAAGCAGAGAAGCTGACTTCTTTTGACCCTGATCCAAATTACAATGTAGCCCAGCAGGTTCCATGTACATCATGCTCCTCTATGTGGCTGCATTCCTCCTGGTTGTCCCTACAGTTCCGGTGGCCACTGGTGTTGTTTTGCAGTGTACTGTATATACAGTATGTCCTGTGCACGGTGGTCTATGGGCACACCCAGGACTTTTTTTTTCTGCCAGAAGATGGCGGAACGGCGTTCTGCCACCTCTGTCCTCTCCATTCTGTCACTGAACACAGAAGGCAGTAGAGGAAGTTTTTGTGCTACTCACTTCCTCCACCGGCTTCTGTGTCTTATTTGCAGGCACTCAGGATATATGTAGAGCAGTGCATGTGTTAGTGGGTGCCTTGAGTCCCAATGCCGCAACCTCTGCATTATTATTAATTTTTTTTTAATTTCTCTGGAGCTTCGAGATGCGACTCCTGCCCCGCACCGCCCCGCCTGAGACACATATGTAGTTCAGAGCTGAGTGAAGTGTTCTAAAACTCCTTTGCTCTGTGCTATACATGTCTGACAGGCAGGCCAGGACAGGGGCCGGGACTGTACTGTGTTGGAAAAAAGCCAGCGCACTCTTAACAGACCAATGATCATTGACAGCTACACTGCAAGATATTGAGGAAAGGGAGAAGGGAGGGGTGGCACAGGTGGTTGTGTGGAGAGGCATCTGTGGGGGAGGTGACAGCTGTGAACTGCAGTGGGGGTGAATTTGTGAAGAGGGTGGGTGAAGTTGTGAGAAGAAATGAGACTGAAGTGAACAGCAGGAAAAACCGCCACTCCAGGTATGGTTAGATGGGTGGGACTCCACCTACGGGTGCACGCCCTCGGCTCGCCTGTCGTGTGTGAACTGAATAGAAGAAAATGGCTGCACAGTGACGTAGCAAAAGTCCTTTTATTGAAAAACTTGGAGTAAAAGGACGGTACAGAAGTCGACTCTTTTCACACAACTACATTGTGCTTACTCATAACCCTGAAGTGTGTCACCAACATTTCTTAGATAGGTGTGGGTGGGTGTCGGCAAACACACCTCCTGACCAAACTGTATAGAATGTTGCATATTTAAATCCAATGACCGCAGGGATGGTTCATCTTGTCCCATGTTATATTATTTTATAAAGCAAAATCTCAAAAAAGTAAAACAGAACTGATGGGTACAAATATCACCAAGAACAAAACCATCCACTGTTGTTCAATAACAACAACAATAAAGATAAAAACCAACAGACAGTTGACAAATTAAACTCTAGATCACTATACTAAGATAATATAGTTTATAGGTATACATGTAAATATAAATATTTACATACTTATATACATACCTACTGTATATACTATATTATCTTAGTATAGTGGTCTAGAGTTTTTAATTTGTTGACAACTGTCTGTTGGTTTTTATCTGTATTGTGAACACAGGTTTGGAAGGGGAAGCCTATTTAAGGAATGTCGGTGACACATCTCAGGGTTAGGAGTAAGCACAATGTAGCTGTGTGAAACACGTCAACCTCTGTACTGGCTGCTGCACTTGTGTTATGTGTCATGTACTTTCATGTATCTTTCCAAGTTTTTCAATAAAAGGACTTTCGCTACGTCGGTGTGCAGCCATTTCCTTCTATTTAGAAGAGATGAGAGCTGGAAAGGGGGAGAGGTTGTGCAAAGTGAGAGCTGAGTAGTGGGGGGGGGGGGACGGACAGGGGGGCAGGTGGTACAGTGGCAAGAACTTGGAAGGGGGTGTTGGCAGGTTGTGTAGAGGCAGCACAGGGTGAAGAGGTGAAAGTTGGAGAGATGAGAGCTGTGGATTGGGGTAATGTGTAAGAGTCCAGGGCATGCACCAAGAGGAAATTCGTGCCAACTGAGCATGCGCCAAAGATGCCTTAGTGCGCCAACCTGCACCTGCGCAACAGACTTGATGGAAAAAGGCAGGAAAATGCCTAGGAGGCGCACAGGAATTTACCTCAACCTGATGGAAAAAGGCGGTAAAATGCCCAGGAGGCGCACAGGAAGTGACCCCAAACTTCCCTGTCTAAGTCCAGCCCAGACTCTGCCACATTGCTGGTTTATCTTCAGTCCCCCTTGTTCCTGTGCTAGTGTGTGATCTGTCTGAACTTGTTGTGACCTGGAAACCTATTTGACTACTCTTGATTGCTGCTTGCCATTGACCTCGGATTTGTACCTTGACCATTCTACTTCTTTACCCCTTTTGTACTCAGCTGCCAGATTGGAACCGACCCCGGCTTGGATCTCGACCATTCTTCTTCTGATTAACCCTCTCATACTTCATAGTCAAACTGGACTTGACGGCTCGGATCTCGGACTAAGGCTTGCACGGTGCTCTGCACCCCTGGCACCCGTGCCACTTGGTGTCCACCAAGTCTCTGTCTCCATCTTCAGAGGCTTCAAGGTGCAAGGGAGGCACCCGACAAAGTTCGATTGGACGAAACGCAGCGTTGGGAGGAGTTATGACATTACGACACTGTCATGCGTCGACTGCAGCCATCTTTGTGGTTGGAAACAAATGCTTATACAGACTGCTGTTTTTTTACATGCTCGTATTTATCTGATGAAATGTGAGTACCCTGGATTTTTCTTTGAATAAATATGACCCTGGTTTTATAATACTACACCATGAGGAGTTCCTTCTTTTATATTTTATGCATGCACCTCTGATTCTTTGATGGAACTACAAGACCTGTGATTAAGTGGTCCATTCTTTTTGGTAAGAGGCCTGGTGTGTTGATGTTCGGTGGAGGATAAGTCTGTATTCACCTAATTTGTATTTCTGTCTACACTGGGGGTGATTCCAGTGTTTTCTCCTGAACAAGGACTTTATTTCAAACATTATGGACTTTTTATATGCAATACTACATTTATAGCGCTGCATATCATTATATTTTTCAGGCCTTCCCACTACTTCTGTCTCACATCAGGTACGTGGCCCTCATGACAATCTGTAGATGGGGGTGCAGAAGTGAAATGTGAAAGGGGGTAAAGACAAGCTGTTGTTGTGGACTGGGGGGGAGGCAGGTGGGAGGCTGCATATTTAAGTTTTAACAGGGGGTACAAAGGTGAGTTGTGGGGGGTGTTAAGGCGAACTGTGAACAGGGGTGCAGGATTGAGATCTGGGCAGAGGTACAGAGGTGTGTTGCGGACGGGGGAAGAGAAGGAGGCGAGCTGCGGACGGGGGAAGAGAAGGAGGCGAGCTGCGGACGGGGGAAGAGAAGGAGGCGAGCTGCGGACGGGGGAAGAGAAGGAGGCGAGCTGCGGACGGGGGAAGAGAAGGAGGCGAGCTGCGGACGGGGGAAGAGAAGGAGGCGAGCTGCGGACGGGGTAGAGTAGGAGGTGAGCTGCGGACTGGGGAGAGAAGTGGTGAGTTGCAGACGGGCGAGAGAAGAGGTCAGCTGCGGACGGGGGAGAGAAGAGGTCAGCTGCGGACGGGGGAGAGAAGAGGTCAGCTGCGGACGGGGGAGAGAAGAGGTCAGCTGCGGATGGGGGAGAGAAGAGGTCAGCTGCGGACGGGGGAAAGAAGAGGTCAGCTGCGGACAGGGGAAAGAAGAGGTCAGCTGCGGACAGGGGAAAGAAGAGGTCAGCTGTGGACGGGGGAGGGGGGGAAAAGAATAGGGGATGTGCAGACAGGGGAAGAAGAGGTGAGCTGCGGATGAGGGGGGGGAGGTGAGCTGTGTATATATATATATGTATGTATGTATGAATGTATGATTTCTTGGCCATTTTTCTGAAAATTTTAATGATAAACACAAAAACATTTCTTTCACTCATGGTTAGTGTTTGGCTGAAGCCTTTTATTATCAATCAACTGTGTTTACTCTTTTTAAATCATAATCACCACAGAACAAACCCAAATGACCCTGATCAAAAGTTTACATACCCTGGCGATTTTGGCTTAAATAGCACTTTATGTGCATGTTATTAAAGGTAACCATCCTCATCTGTGATTTGTTTGCTTGTAATTAGTGTGTGTGTGTATAAAAGGTCAATGAGTTTCTGGACTCCTGACAGACCCTTGCATCTCTCATCCAGTGCTGCACTGACGTTTCTGGATTCTGAGTCATGGAGAAAGCAAAAGAATTGTCTAAGGACCTGCGGGAAAAGGTAGTTGAACTGTATAAAACAGGAAATTGATATAAAAAGATATTCGAGAATGCCAATCAGCAGTGTTCAAACTCTAATCAAGAAGTGGAAAATGAGGGGTTCTGTTGAAACCAAACCACGGTCAGGTAGACCAACTAGAATTTTAGCCACAACTGCCAGGTAAATTGTTTGGGATGCAAAGAAAAACCCACAAATACAGGACTCTATGAAAACATGTTGTGTGGCTGTTTCAAGATGCACAATAAGGGGGGGCGTGTCCTTATGTGAGCGGCGCTGGACACGTTGGAGAGGAGCTCCAGTAATCCTACAAGCAATCCTTTGCCATCCGTGCACATACCTGCCTGGTGAGCGCCGATACTCCACCAGCTTGTTCCTCTCCATCCCCTAGAGTGGTCTGGGCCGAAATTGTGTGCCGAATCTGCCTGTCCGTGGGGATATCCCGGCCGCCATACGCTCTGTGCACTTGCGACCATATTGCCAGCCCAGTTCCCACTGAAATGTGCTGATCCCTGGCTGCCTTGAGCCCTGGAGTGCGGAGTCACCACTCTTCCCCGCCCACCTGTCGTCCCACCCACCAGTTGTAGATTACAGGGCCATCAGGCCACCTTGGACTGTCCGGAGAGGCTGCAGTCTACTGGGGCCTAGTAAATGCCGCCATTCTTCATGCCTCGGCCCAGCCGGAGTGCACTGAGTCTTGTCCGGCCCGGATCCTGGCAGACAGATCCCTCACCTCCATCCACCTACTCACTCTCCCACCTGCTGGCTGTGGATTGGTGAGCTGCCACTTAACCACCTAAGCCGGTCGTGGTCTCCTGAGGCCTGGTGATCTGTCCCACTGTTGTGCTATGAGCCCTCCCTATCCCAGTCCTCAGTTGCCAGTCTCATTCATCATAGATTGTTCACTCCTCTGCCGGGGAATAGAAGGCTGCTGGGTAACCACTGACTGCTTGCCATGACAGAGCTCCTGGGGCCTAGCAATTGTCTCCATCTCTCCTCTTGGATACTACCTTGATCACAGACTGCTCTTCTCTCCAGAGGTCCTCCTTTGTGGCATAACAAGAGCAGATGTCCTCTAAAAAAAAAAAATCTCTAAAGCTGCTAAAACCACCACTCCACCCAGGCTGCCACCGCCTCCTTCCGCACAGCTGGACCCCATATTGATTGGGAGGTCTCTGGCCTTGCTAGCCAAATTTGACATGGAACCCAGGGAGATTCCACTGGCAGTGGAGCCAGCCCCTCTGCCTCAAGATAGTACATCCATGATCCTAGCTGCGATCGAGTAGAGTAGGACTTCATTGCCGGTGCGCATTCTTCAGCATTCTTGCTGAAGAATGCAATTTAATACGGAAAGACCTTGACAAAATAAGGGGGAGGATGACCGAGACTGAGTCCTGCATATCCGTCACCGAAGATCTTACAGCCACACACTCCACCTCAATTGCAGCACACAGTTCAGGCCCTAGTTGCAAAATCGGATGATGCCAAAAACTGACTGAGGTGCAATAATGTCAGAGTCTTGGGCCTACCTGAAGGGGACCGCCCAACAGAATTTGTAGAGAAGTTCTTCAAAACCCTGCTGGGCCTTACAGATGGTCCTCCTAGAAAGAGCCCATTGGGTGCCCATGGGCCGAGCCATCCCTGGGAATATTCCTAAGCATTTTCTGGTCCGCTTCCTTAACTTTTGTGATAGAGACAGGCATAGGTGTGCGCAGCCTATAGCATTAGGGTGTGCACCCCAAAGCTCACATGCATGTGTGTGTGTGTCTACATGTATATGGCCCCGGTACATTAATCTCCCTGCTGGCACTGTGAAAAAGAAGTGCTTAAGCACTTCTCCTATGGAAAAGCAGGTAAGAGGGAGATCTTTCCCATCTCCCTGCCCCCACACAAAGCAATAATGCTAATGTGTACTAGGTGATTAGGGTGTGCCCAGGCACACCCGGCACACCCTGTGCGCACGCCTATGGAGACAGGATTATTTCTGAAGCCCACCAGCACCCCACACTCAAATACAGCAATACCTCGATTTTTCAGCTGAATTGCAGAGAAAGAGAAAAACCTTCAACGATGTCCGTAAACGGCTCTGAGATAAAGGCAATCTGAGGCAATCGGATTTTCCCTGCATCAACTTTACCTATAAATGCTAGTACCCAGTTATATTATGTACATTTAGGAAAGTATCCAGGCCTTTCTTAAAGTAATCTACTGAGCTGGCCAGAACCACCTCTGACGGGAGTCTATTCCACATTTTCACAGCTCTTACTGTGAAGAAACCTTTCCGTATTTGGAGATGAAATCTCTTTTCCTCCAGTCATAAAGAGTGCCCCCTTGTCCTCTGTGTTGACCGTAAAGTGAATAACTCAACACCAAGTTCACTATATGGACCCCTTATATATTTGAACATGCTGATCATATCCCCCCTTATTCTCCTCTTCTCAAGAGTGAATAAATTCAGTTCCTCTAATCTTTCCTCATAGCTGAGCTCCCCCATGCCTCTTATCAGTTTGGTTGCCCTTCTCTGCACTTTCTCCAGTTCCCCGATATCCTTTTTGAGAACTGGTGCCCAAAACTGTACTGCATATTCCAGATGAGGTCTTACTAATGATTTGAACAGGGGCAAAATGATCTCTCTCTCTCTGGAGTCCATACCTCTCTTAATACAAGAAAGGACTTTGCTCGCTTTGGAAACTGCAGCTTGGCATTGCATGCTATTATTGAGCTTATGATCTACCAAAACCCCCAGATCCTTATCCACTACGGATTCCCCCAGTTGTACTCCCCCTAGTACGTATGATGCATGCATATTCTTAGCCCCCAAGTGCATAACTTTACATTTCTCAACATTAAACCTCATCTGCCACATAGGCGCCCAATCAGACAGTGCATTGAGTTCAGCTTGTAAATTGGAGACATCCTGTAAGGACGTTATTCCACTGCATAGCTTGGTGTCATCTGCAAAGACAGAAATGTTACTTTTGATCCCAGACCCAATATCATTTATAAAGATATTAAAGAGTAAGGGTCCCAGCACTGAACCTTGGGGTACACCACTGATAACCTTAGACCATTCAGAGTAAGAATCATTAACCACTACTCTCTGAATTCTGTCTTTTAGCCAGTTTTCTATCCATTTACAAACTGATATTTCCAAGCCTGTAGACTTTAACTTATACATGAGCCGTGTGTTCGGAAATGTATCGAACGCTTTTGCAAAATCCAAGTACACCACGTCCACAGCCACCCCTCTGTCCAAGGTTTTACTTACCTCTTCATAAAAAGAAATCAGGTTTGTCTGACAACTTCTGTCTTTCAGGAATCCATGCTGTCTGTTGCTTAACCACTTGCCGACCGCCTACCGCATATATACTGCGGCAGAGCGGCACGGGCAGGCAAAATCACGTACCCGTACGTGATCTGCCTCCCGCGGGCGGGGGGTCCGATCGGACCCCCCCCCGGTGCCACCGGCGGTCGGCATCTGACTGGGAGCGTCGGGAGGCGAGGGGGAGACCATCCGATCGTGGCCCCCCCCTCGCGATCGCTCCCAGCCAATGGGAATCCTCCTCTGCCTGTGTGTCGTTTCACACAGGCAGAGGATGTGATGTCATCTCTCCCCGGTCTGGCAGTTTCCGTTCCAGCGCCGAGGAGAGATGACAAGTGAGTGCACAACACACACACACACACACACAGTAGAACATGCCAGGCATACTTTACACCCCCGATCGCCCCCCGATCCCCCCCCAATCACCCCCCCCCCCCTGTCACAAACTGACATTAGCAGTATTTTTTTTTTTTTTTTTTTTTTTTTTCTGATTACTGCATAGTGTCAGTTTGTGACAGTTAGTGTTAGGGCAGATAGTATTACCCCCCTTTAGGTCTAGGATACCCCCCTAACCCCCCCTAATAAAGTTTTAACCCCTTGATCACCCCCTGTCACCAGTGTCGCTAAGCGATCATTTTTCTGATCGCTGTATTAGTGTCGCTGGTGACGCTAGTTAGGAACGTAAATATTTAGGTTCGCCGTCAGCGTTTTATAGCGACAGGGACCCCCATATACTACCTAATAAATGTTTTAACCCCTTGATTGCCCCCTAGTTAACCCTTTCACCACTGATCACCGTATAACCGTTACGGGTGACGCTGGTTAGTTCGTTTATTTTTTATAGTGTCAGGGCACCCGCCGTTTATTACCGAATAAAGGTTTAGCCCCCTGATCGCCCGGCGGTGATATGCGTCGCCCCAGGCAGCGTCAGATTAGCGCCAGTACCGCGAACACCCACGCACGCAGCATATGCCTCCCTTAGTGGTATAGTATCTGATCGGATCAATATCTGATCCGATCAGATCTATACTAGCGTCCCCAGCAGTTTAGGGTTCCCGAAAACGCAGTGTTAGCGGGATCAGCCCAGATACCCGCTAGCACCTGCGTTTTGCCCCTCCGCCCAGCCCAGCCCAGCCCACCCAAGTGCAGTATCGATCGATCACTGTCACTTACAAAACACTAAACGCATAACTGCAGCGTTCGCAGAGTCAGGCCTGATCCCTGCGATCGCTAACAGTTTTTTTGGTAGCGTTTTGGTGAACTGGCAAGCACCAGCCCCAGGCAGCGTCAGGTTAGCGCCAGTACCGCTAACACCCACGCACGCACCGTATACCTCCCTTAGTGGTATAGTATCTGATCGGATCAATATCTGATCCGATCAAATCTATACTAGCGTCCCCAGCAGTTTAGGGTTCCCAAAAACGCAGTGTTAGCGGGATCAGCCCAGATACCCGCTAGCACCTGCGTTTTGCCCCTCCGCCCGGCCCAGCCCAGCCCACCCAAGTGCAGTATCGATCGATCACTGTCACTTACAAGGCACTAAACGCATAACTGCAGCGTTCGCAGAGTCAGGCCTGATCCCTGCGATCGCTAACAGTTTTTTTGGTAGCGTTTTGGTGAACTGGCAAGCACCAGCCCCAGGCAGCGTCAGATTAGCGCCAATACCGCTAACACCCACGCACGCAGCATACGCCTCCCTTAGTGGTATAGTATCTGATCGGATCAATATCTGATCTGATCAGATCTATACTAGCGTCCCCAGCAGTTTAGGGTTCCCAAAAACGCAGTGTTAGCGGGATCAGCCCAGATACCTGCTAGCACCTGCGTTTTGCCCCTCCGCCCGGCCCGGCCCAGCCCACCCAAGTGCAGTATCGATCGATCACTGTCACTTACAAAACACTAAACGCATAACTGCAGCGTTCGCAGAGTCAGGCCGGATCCCTGTGATCGCTAACAGTTTTTTTTGTAGCGTTTTGGTGAACTGGCAAGCGCCAGCGGCCTAGTACACCCCGGTCGTAGTCAAACCAGCACTGCAGTAACACTTGGTGACATGGCGAGTCCCATAAGTGCAGTTGAAGCTGGTGAGGTGGCAAGCACAAGTAGTGTCCCGCTGCCACCAAAAAGACAAACACAGGCCCGTCGTGCCCATAATGCCCTTCCTGCTGCATTCGCCAATCCTAATTGGGAACCCACCGCTTCTGCAGCGCCCGTACTTCCCCCATTCACATCCCCAACCAAATGCAGTCGGCTGCATGAGAGGCATTTTTATGTCCTCCCGAGTACCCCTACCCAACGAACCCCCCCAAAAAAGATGTCGTGTCTGCAGCAAGCGCGGATATAGGCGTGACACCCGCTATTATTGTCCCTCCTGTCCTGATAATCCTGGTCTTTGCATTGGTGAATGTTTTGAACGCTACCATGCACTAGTTGAGTATTAGCGTAGGGTACAGCATTGCACAGACTAGGCACACTTTCACAGGGTCTCCCGAGATGCCATCGCATTTTGAGAGACCCGAACCTGGAACCGGTTACAGTTATAAAAGTTAGTTACAAAAAAAAGTGTAAAAAAAAAAAAAAACACAAACAAAAATATAAAATAAAAATAGTTGTCGTTTTATTGTTCTCTCTCTCTCTATTCTCTCTCTATTGTTCTGCTCTTTTTTACTGTATTCTATTCTGCAATGTTTTATTGTTGTTATGTTTTATCACGTTTGCTTTTCAGGTATGTAATTATTTATACTTTACCGTTTACTGTGCTTTATTGTTAACCATTTTTTTGTCTTCAGGTATGCCATTCACGACTTTGAGTGGTTATACCAGAATGATGCCTGCAGGTTTAGGTATCATCTTGGTATCATTCTTTTCAGCCAGCGGTCGGCTTTCATGTAAAAGCAATCCTAGTGGCTAATTAGCCTCTAGACTGCTTTTACAAGCAGTGGGAGGGAATGCCCCCCCCCCCCCCAACATCTTCCGTGTTTTTCTCTGGCTCTCCTGTCTCAACAGGGAACCTGAAAATGCAGCCGGTGATTCAGCCAGCTGACCATAGAGCTGATCAGAGACCAGAGTGGCTCCAAACATCTCTATGACCTAAGAAACCGGAAGCTACGAGCATTTTATGACGTAGATTTCGCCGGATGTAAACAGCGCCATTGGGAAATTGGGAAAGCATTTTATCACACCGATCTTGGTGTGATCAGATGCTTTGAGGGCAGAGGAGAAATCTAGGGTCTAATAGACCCCAATTTTTGCAAAAAAGAGTACCTGTCACTACCTATTGCTATCATAGGGGATATTTACATTCCCTGAGATAACAATAAAAATGATTTAAAAAAAAAAAAAATGAAAGGAACAGTTTAAAAATAAGATAAAAAAATAATAATAATAAAGAGAAAAAAAAAAAAAAAAAAAAAAAGCACCCCTGTCCACCCTGCTCTCGCGCTAAGGTGAACGCAAGCGTTGGTCTGGCGTCAAATGTAAACAGCAATTGCACCATGCATGTGAGGTATCGCCGCGAAGGTCAGATCGAGGGCAGTAAGTTTAGCAGTAGACCTCCTCTGTAAATCTAAAGTGGTAACCTGTAAAGGCTTTTAAAGGCTTTTAAAAATGTATTTAGTTTGTCGCCACTGCACGTTTGTGCGCAATTTTAAAGCATGTCATGTTTGGTATCCATGTACTCGGCCTAAGATCATCTTTTTTATTTCATCAAACATTTGGGCAATATAGTGTGTTTTAGTGCATTAAAATGTAAAAAAGTGTGTTTTTTCCCCAAAAAATGCGTTTGAAAAATCGCTGCGCAAATACTGTGTGAAAAAAAAAAATGAAACACCCACCATTTTAATCTGTAGGGCATTTGCTTTAAAAAAAATATATAATGTTTGGGGGTTCAAAGTAATTTTCTTGCGAAAAAAAATTATTTTTTTATGTAAACAATAAGTGTCAGAAAGGGCTATGTCTTCAAGTGCTTAGAAGAGTGGGTGATGTGTGACATAAGCTTCTAGATGTTGTGCATAAAATGCCAGGACAGTTCAAAACCCCCCCAAATGACCCCATTTTGGAAAGTAGACACCCCAAGCTATTTGCTGAGAGTCATGTTGAGTCCATGGAATAATTTATATTGTGACACAAGTTGCGGGAAAGAGACAATTTTTTATTTTTTTTATTTTTTTTTGCGCAAAGTTGTCACTAAATGATATATTGCTCAAACATGCCATGGGAATATGTGAAATTACACCCCAAAATACATTCTTTTTTTTTTTTTTTATCCACTTCAGCAAAAGTTTTCCGAGAGACATTATTTCAACTTTGTGTCAAACTTTATCTCTTCTCCTTTTTCACATCATTGTGGATTGTTTCCGTCACATCTTTATTATTTTTCCTTTCTAGGATATTCTTAAATATTTTTAAAAACCGGCGACAAAACGCCTTCTATAATTATAAACCCTATTATTATCTTAGTCTCTCTCAGTCCCTCTTATTTCCCCCCGCCCCCCCCCTCATCCCCCCCCTCCCCCTCCCCTGTGTCTGGTCCGTTCCTTTATGTTATTTATTTATCCACTTGGCTCTGCACCTGTTCTTTCTTTTATCCTATCTAAATAAATATCCGAGACTTTGTAGTTTTTCCAACTTTCCCATCTACTATCATCCCCTTTCTCTCCTCCTTCCATTTTGTAGTGATAATCTATTTCCTTTAGCCAGTCTCTAATGTCTGGTTTTCCACTTTGTAGCCAATTCTTGGGAATTAAGGCCTTGGCCGCATTCAGGAGGTTAGGTATTATTGATTTTCTATATTGTTTCTTAGGTTTATTGTAGATATGGAAGAGGCAAGTCCAAATATTTTGTTCTATTTCTTCTCCAGTTATTTCCTTTATGTTATTTAACACTTCCTTCCAGTACTCCATTATTATTGGGCATTCCCACCATATGTGTGTGATCGTTGCTATTTGGCCACATTTTCTCCAACACAAGGAGGTTCTATCTTGATGGAATCTGTGTATTCTTACTGGGGTCATATACCATCTTGATACTAGTTTATAATTCATTTCTATGGTCTTCATGTCCCAAGCCTTATTATATCCCATTTCTATCATTTTTTTCACTTTTTGGTTATCTATTTTTAAATTCATTTCTTTTTCCCATTGATTTATATATTCTGGTCTTTCTTGTGCTTCCAAATCTGTCAGTATACTATAAATTTTTGATGTTCCGTTTTTTAATGGTGTTTCATTGCTACATAGCTTTTCCAGTGCAGTTAATTTTGTTTCATCTCTCAGTGGGTGTGGTATTGTGCTTACTAGGTGCCTTAGTTGAGTATAATTCCATTCATTCATCTTCCATCCATTCCTTTCCTCTATTTCTACTCGTGTTCTTATTTTGCCATTTCTAGTGATATCTTTCAGTCGTGGGTTACCTATTCCTTGGATTTCAAATATTTCCCTCCCAGGGGTGAAGAGATTCGATCCTGTGAGTGCTAATAGTGGTGAATTATATTTCCATTCATTCTTTAAGTGAATGGTGTCCCAAATTTTAAATACATTTTTTGTTATTTCGTGCGTGTCGGTGTCCAATAGTCTATATTTCCGTGGAATCCAAATATTCTTATGTAGTGTGGCTCCACTTATTGTGTTTTCCATTTCCACCCATTTTTTTTCATTTTTCTCATTTGTCCACTCTAACATTCGTGTTAAAACTATGGCTTTATAGTACCTACTTATATCTGGGAGGGCAAGACCCCCATGCTCCTTTTTCCTTGTGATCAGCGTGTATTTAATTCTTGGTTTTTTATTAAGCCATATGTATTTTAGCAGGATTGTTTTAATTATTTTAAAAAAGCTCTGCGGGATTTTTACTGGTAACATCTGTAATCTGTAGTTTATTTTAGGTAATATCGTCATCTTAAACATATTTATTCTTCCAATCCATGAAAGTGGCTGTATTCTTAACTTTTTCATTTCTTCTTTGACCTCATTGATCAGTGGAATAAAGTTTGCCTGATAAATTTTTTCGACTCTAGGAGTTATTTTAATTCCAAGGTAATTTAGTTCTTTTACCCAAGTGAATGGGAATTCTTTTTGTAAAAACTGAACTTCCTTTTTCTCTAGACCTATGTTTAATATTTCCGTTTTTATTGGATTAATTTTGAAGTTTGACAGTTCTCCGTATTTTTTAATTTCTTTCAGTATGTTTGGGAGTGACACTCTTGGGTTGGATACGTACATCAAGATGTCGTCCGCGTAGGCAGCGATCTTATGCTCTTTTCCTCCTAGTTTCGCTCCTTCTACCTCTTTGTTATTGCGGAGTGTTGCTAATAGTGGTTCTAAGGCCAATACATATAATAGTGGAGACAATGGACAGCCTTGCCGTGTTCCATTCTGCATCTTAATTTTTGGAGAGAGTCTACCATTTACTTTTACGACTGCTGTCGGGCCATTATACAAATTTGTTATCCACTTCATCATTTTTGTCCCAATACCCAAGTGCCGCAATGTATCCATCATGAAACCCCAGTCTACCCTGTCAAATGCTTTTTCTGCATCCAATGACAGGAATAGAACTGGGGTCTCATTCTGCACCTTCTTGTGCAACATCAATAATGATTTTAGGCTGTTGTCCCGCCCCTCTCTCCCCGGGACAAAACCAGTTTGGTCCGGGTTGATCCACAGTGGGATTAGTTTTTTTATCCTAGTGGCCAGGATCTTGGAGTACAGCTTCGTATCAGCGTTCAATAGGGCTATTGGCCTGTAACTTGAGCAGTTAACTTTGTCTTTCCCTTCTTTTGGTAGTATTGTAATATGAGCTAATAACGATTCACTTCTTATTTCTTCATCTTCCCCTAAGGAATTCATATATTCTAATAGTTTTGGAGTCAGCTGTTCTTCAAATTTTTTATAGTATTTGACCGTAAACCCGTCTGGTCCTGGGCTTTTTCCTACGGGAGTTTCCTTTAATGCCAGTTTTACCTCTTCATGCGTAATATTTTTTTCCAATTCTTCTAGTTGGTCTATTTTTAGTTTTGGTAAGTTTGCTTTTTTTAAATATTCTTGTATCTTCTTTGTTCTTGTATTCGCTTCTTTCCAACTTTCCTGTCCTTTTGTTGCATAAAGGGAGCTGAAGTATTTTTGAAATGTTATCGCTATATCTGTAGTTTTATTTACCACTTCTCCTTTTTCATTTTTGATCTTCTCAATGTAATTCAAAGACTTCTTTTTTTTTACCAGATTTGCTAGGTATTTTCCTGGTTTATTACCCCATTTATATTTTTCTTGTACTACTCTGTTGTAGTCCTTCCTTTCTTCTTGTTCCATCCAGTCTTTTAATTGCTCTCTCTTTTGAGATAGTAGGCCGAAGATTTTGTTGTTTACTTGATTTTTGTGTTTTCGTTCCAATTCATAAATTTCTTTAATTATTTGTTGCATGTTTGTTTTCCTTTCCTGTTTTTTTCTTGCCCCTATAGCTATTAACTTGCCCCTAATAACAGATTTATGCGCCTCCCATATTGTTGCTTTCGATACCTCTGGTGTATCGTTTTCTTCAAAATATCTTTTAATTTCTTCTATGATGCTTTTTTCGGTCTCACTGTCTTCTAATAAAGTTTCGTTGATTCTCCATGGACCCCTTTCAAGGACTTCTTTTATTTTCATTCTCAAGATTACTGGGCTGTGGTCTGAGGCGGTTATTATGCCTATTTTTGTTTCTTCTATTTCTTCCAAGTTTCTATGTTCGACCATGATGTAATCCAATCTGGAGTAAATTTTGTGTACTGTTGAATAGAATGTGTAGTCCTTTGTGCTGGGGTGCTGAATTCTCCAAGGGTCTATTAGTTGCTGTTCATATAATGTTCTTTTTAATTTCTTTAGTTGATTTACCTCTTTGTCCCTTACTCTTGAGGTACTGTCCATTTTATTATCCATGCTGAAGTTGAAGTCTCCAGCTAGTATTAATTTTCCTTGCTTGAATTCCATTAGTATTTTAATTATATCTATCAAATATTTTTTAGGGTTCTTATTAGGACAGTAGACATTGGCCAATGTATATTTTACCCCGTATATAGTTCCTGTAATAAAAAGATATCGACCCTCCGGGTCTATTTTCCTTTGATCTATTAGAAAACGTACATTTTTCCCTATACCGATGGCTACTCCTTTGGCCCTTCTTATTGGCGAGTCTCCTTGATACCATGTTGGTATGTTTCTTGAATAAATTTTGGCACTTGAGTTTTGGGTTATATGCGTCTCCTGTAGGAAAATTATTTCTGCTTTACTTTTTTCAAGTTCTCGGAGGATGATGTTTCTCTTCCCTGGGGAATTTAGTCCTCGGACATTGTAAGAGATTATTTTTATGCTATTTACGTTTTCCATTCTTGTGCCTTTTCTTCCCCGCCCGTCCTCCGGCCCTCCCCCCCACGCGGTCCCCCTAGGAGACCGGATGGAGGGGACACCCAGCGGACGCACGGGATCTCCTCATCTCTTGTCTCAGAATAGGTGTGCCTATGTAACCACTCATGTGACTCAGACCTCTCCCTCCCCACCCTCCCTCCCCCTCCCCCTCCCCTCCCTCCTCCCACCCTCCCCCTCCCTTTTTTCTGATATGGGTTTTTTACCCCCATATTCTCTAGAGCTGAGAGCATTTTACTTTGTTTTGTGGGGCACGCTCTGCCCCCTCTGCTCTATTTATTGTGAGGCGGAGCTCTGTAAGACACCCTATTCCCCCCCTGCCTAAGCACTAATAGGGCGACCCCCTGTCCACTCCGTGAGTCCCTGTCTCCCTCTCCCTGCATTTTTGTTGTGTTTTACCAATCCTTTCACTTTCCTTTTTTCCCATCCCATCAACCCCAGCCCCCCCCCTTTCCACTCTAAGGCCCCTTGCACCGTTGTGTGATATTTTCTCAGATATTAATTTCCCCGAGAGTCCACATCTTGATGTCTGATCCTTGAATTTACTTGCCACTGTAGGTCATCTCTTGCCGTTATTCGCTCCTGACTATTTGCATATTTTTCCAGTTCTGGGGAGGGGATTTCTAGTTTGTTGCAAAAGTCCGGAATCTCCTCTACATGTCTTAGCCTCGCACTTATTCCGTTATTCCTTGCTATTAGACATGCTGGAAAACCCCAGTTGTATTGAATTTCTTGCTCCCGGAGGATTTCTAATAATGGCTTTAGTATCCGTCGTCTTTTCAGCGTTTCTTGAGATAGGTCTTGAAATATTTGTAATTTACCTCCCGCAAACTCTATTTGTGTTTTCCTCTTTAGGTTTATCCAGATCTGTTTTTTTTCTTCCCATTTTTCAAAGCGTACGATTACATCTCTAGGTGTTTCCCTTGCGAACCTTTGAGGTTTTTTTACTCGAAAGACACTTTTTATTCCTATTGTGTTAGTTGTTTCCTTTCCCAAGATTTGGTTGAAGAGATTGTTCATTTTTTCTATTAGATTTTCTGCTTGTTCTGTTTCCGGTAACCCACGTATTCTCAAGTTTTTCTTTTTATCTCTATTTTCTTGCTCTTCTATTTTATATGATTGTTCCTGTTGTTCCCATTTTAATTTCTTTATTTCGTCTTCTAGTTCCTTTATGTTTTTTTGATGTAGGTCCACTTTGATCTCTACTTCTTCCACTCTGTTTAACATATATCCCATGTCTTTATGGAGTATTGACATCTCTGCTTTTAGGGAATTCTCTAGTGCCGTGAACATTTTTTCCATATCCTGTTTTGTTGGCAACTGTGGCCCTTGTTGTCCTTCCTCCTTTCCTCTGTCTTCCTCTCCCATTTCTGGCTCCATTCTGGGTTCTGAGAGGTGGCTGGTTTCTGTTTGTACTTTATACTGGCCTTTTTTATCCTTGTTGTCCTTCTCTTTTGTATCTATTTGTCTGCCCTTTGAGCCTACTTGTTTCTCTCCTTCTCCGATTCCTTGCTGTATATACCTGTTCATAGGGCCTGGACTTGGGCCTAGGCTGGTCCTAGGTGATTTTGGTATTGCTCCCGCACTTCTTGTTGTTTTCCCCTTCATGTTTGTTTCTATGGCTGGATTTATAAGAACTTCAAAGCTGCCTTCCAGAATACCCCTTGATTGGGGTCTCTTAATGATGAAAAAATCTCCCAGCCTTTTTAAATTGACTTATTTTTACTAATATTTCTTTTATTTCGTTCTCATACCCGGCATCCTCCCCACAATCCAATAATAGAAATAATTAATGAGATATGAGTAGTCCCCGTGTTCCAGAAGTTATGTTACTACCTTAAGTACATTAAGCATTCCTTGTTGCTGTTCAATTGTTTAAGCGTATTTAAGCTGAAAAAAAAAAAAAAAAAAAAAAAAAAAGCGCTCAAAAACGCTATTGCAAAAATGCTGAAAAAAGCTGGAAAAAGTTAAAAAAAGAAAAAAAAAAAAAAAAGTCACTGCAAAGACACCAGCGTCTTCACAGCGCTTTTCCAGCAGCCCGTGTGCATGGGGGCCCAGGTGCTCAGCAAAATAATTCAAATATTTTAGCGATATAATGCAATCTAATTCAAGTATTCAGCAAGATGATTTATATATTCAGCAGTATAGTTTCAGTATGAGCTTATATGTTCCACATTTTTTTTTACTATGAAATTTCTTCTTATTCTATAGTTTGTACTATCAAACCTATAATTAGTACCATTTGCAAAAAAAAAAAAAAAATTCACAAGGAAGGGAGATACTGCAGCAGCAGCAGCAGCAGGCAGGTGGGGGCTGGGAGACAACTCTTCCGTTGGCTTGTCTTTCTTTTACCTTCTCCTTCTCTTCTCCCCTGTTCCCCCCCCCTGTTTTTATTGTTTTTCTTAGCTCACTTGATTCTACTTTTTCAGCTCTTTCGCCTTTTCCCCTGCTTGTTCACTTCAAGACAATTGCAATAGAAGAAAAGAGCCAAGGGCTATGTCTTCAAGTGCTTAGAAGAGTGGGTGATGTGTGACATAAGCTTCTAGATGTTGTGCATAAAATGCCAGGACAGTTCAAAACCCCCCCAAATGACCCCATTTTGGAAAGTAGACACCCCAAGCTATTTGCTGAGAGTCATGTTGAGTCCATGGAATAATTTATATTGTGACACAAGTTGCGGGAAAGAGACAATTTTTTATTTTTTTTATTTTTTTTTGCGCAAAGTTGTCACTAAATGATATATTGCTCAAACATGCCATGGGAATATGTGAAATTACACCCCAAAATACATTCTGTTGCTTCTCCTGAGTACGGGGATACCACATGTGTGGGACTTTTTGGGAGCCTAGCCGCGTACGGGACCCCGAAAACCAAGCACCGCCTTCAGGCTTTCTAAGGTCGTAAATTTTTGATTTCACTCTTCACTGCCTATCACAGTTTCGGAGGCCATGGAATGCCCAGGTGGCACAAAACCCCCCCAAATGACCCCATTTTGGAAAGTAGACACCCCAAGCTATTTGATGAGAGGTATAGTGAGTATTTTGCAGACCTCACTTTTTGTCACAAAGTTTTGAAAATTGAAAAAAGAAAAAAAAACATTTTTTTTCTCGTCTTTCTTTATTTTCAAAAACAAATGAGAGCTGCAAAATACTCACCATGCCTCTCAGCAAATAGCTTGGGGTGTCTACTTTCCAAAATGGGGTCATTTGGGGGGGGTTTGTGCCACCTGGGCATTCCATGGCCTCCGAAACTGTGATAGGCAGTGAGGAGTAAAATCAAAAATGTACGCCCTTAGAAATCCTGAAGGCGGTGCTTGGTTTTCGGGGTCCCGTACGTGGCTAGGCTCCTAAAAAGTCCCACACATGTGGTATCCCCGTACTCAGGAGAAGCAGCTAAATGTATTTTGGGGTGCAATTCCACATATGCCCATGGCCTGTGTGAGCAATATATCATTTAGTGACAACTTTGTGCAAAAAAAAAAAAAAAAAAAAAATTTGTCACTTTCCCGCAACTTGTGTCAAAATATAAAACATTCCATGGACTCAACATGCCTCAAAGCAAATAGCTTGGGGTGTCTACTTTCCAAAATGGGGTCATTTGGGGGGGTTTTATGTCATCTGGGCATTTTATGGCCTTCAAAACTGATAGGTAGTGAGGAGTAAAATCAAAAATGTACGCCCTTAGAAATCCTGAAGGCGTTGCTTGGTTTTCGGGGCCCCGTACGCGGCTAGGCTCCCAAAAAGTCCCACACATGTGGTATCCCCGTACTCAGGAGAAGCAGCTAAATGTATTTTGGGGTGCAATTCCACATATGCCCATGGCCTGTGTGAGCAATATATCATTTAGTGACAACTTTTTGTAATTTTTTTTTTTTTTTTTTTTTTTGTCATTATTCAATCACTTGGGACAAAAAAAATGAATATTCAATGGGCTCAACATGCCTCTCAGCAAATTCCTTGGGGTGTCTACTTTCCAAAATGGGGTCATTTGTGGGGGTTTTGTACTGCCCTGCCATTTTAGCACCTCAAGAAACGACATAGGCAGTCATAAATTAAAGGCTGTGTAAATTCCAGAAAATGTACCCTAGTTTGTAGACGCTATAACTTTTGCGCAAACCAATAAATATACACTTATTGACATTTTTTTTACCAAAGACATGTGGCCGAATACATTTTGGCCTAAATGTATGACTAAAATTGAGTTTATTGGATTTTTTTTAGAACAAAAAGTAGAAAATATCATTTTTTTTCAAAATTTTCGGTCTTTTTCCGTGTATAGCGCAAAAAATAAAAACGGCAGAGGTGATCAAATACCATCAAAAGAAAGCTCTATTTGTGGGAAGAAAAGGACGCAAATTTCGTTTGGGTACAGCATTGCATGACCGCGCAATTAGCAGTTAAAGCGACGCAGTGCCGAATTGTAAAAAGTGCTCTGGTCAGGAAGGGGGTAAAACCTTCCGGGGCTGAAGTGGTTAAAATGTTTTTTTCCAGCAAGAACTCGTCTATGTGGTCTTTTATTAAATGCTCCAGTATCTTCCCAACTATAGAAGTTAAACTAACAGGTCTATAGTTACTTGATAGAGACTTTGATCCCTTTTTAAATATAGGCACCACGTTCGCCCAGCGCTAATCCAGTGGCTGATACCCCGGCTGATGCTGACTACTGGCTAAACACCTTGGGATAAGGGTTCCTTATTTCAAAACTTCATCTGATGCACGGATTTTCCACATCCTGGATTACCTTATCCTACTTCCTATACTGCAATTACTGGAGTTACCTTGAAATTACCTCAACGCGTGATACATACCTACCCTCCAGGGTTTGTTTTCACGGAGACCAGCAGAAGCAGTCGTGAAGGACTGTCAAGGTTCTATGGGAAAAAGAAGAACCGTTGGTAACCACTAGGTCGGTCATGTACTGCAGAACTTTTGTTATGTTTTGGGACTCAAATTTCCTTAGCCAGGTTATGTTGGGGTTTCCGCTAGGTGATAGGGTGTTTGTTATACCAGTTAAACAACTGCTCAGCTACTCTTTTTCTTTTATGGTACAGGGGTCTCTGTATGGTTATGGTGGTCATATTATTGTTAAATGGCACCTCCTCTGGCCTCATTTGGGTCTGGAGGGGACTCCTAGGTTAGTATCCTATTCCATCCAAACTAAAGCACCTGACCAATTATATGAAAATCAAACTTATTTCATGGAATATCCGTGGCCTTAATGATACGTTTAAAAGATCTGTACTTTTCAAATACCTCAACTACTATAAACCACATATACTGTTTCTTCAAGAGACCCATTTAATGGGCAATACAATTTTAACCCTCAGACGGTCCTGGGTGCATCAGGCATTTCCTGCCACATACTGAGCTAATGCCAGAGGAGTCACCATCCTTCTACATAAATCATTGCCTGGCACAGTGGAGAGAGTTATTACAGATCCCAGGGGTAGATTCATTATTTTACTGCTAGACATTTGTGCTACCTTGTGGGCTTTTGTAAATGTGTACTTACCTCCTCCCTTTGACCATACCATTCTGTATACTATATATGAAAAACTTGCTCTGTCACAGGCTGACAAACTTGTAATAGGGGGCAATTTTAATGTCATCCTGTATGGGACACTGGATACTTCCAATCCCACCCACTCTCATCCTGCTTTGTCGGCATGGGCTGCTGGCATTGGCCTTACTGAGATCTGGCGATGGAAGCATCCAGTGGATAAGGCATTTTCTCATCTCTCGGCCACTCAGAGTTCAGGATCCCGCATAGACTCTGTTTTATTATGCTCCAGTCTTACCGGCTGTTGGAGCGGTGCAATATCTCCCAGCTGGCCTATCTGATCATGCTCCCCTAGAGCGGACTTTGTGCATCCCTACAGGGAGGCAGGCGGCCTATTGGCGACTGACATTGCGCTGAATCCTTGACACCGCATCGGAGGAGAATGTTTCTCCTAAAATTAACCAATATTGGGAGAATAATGAAGCTTCTGCCTCTCACATTCAATGGTCTGGGAATATATTAAGGTTACAGTCAGAGGGGATAACATCTCAGCTATTACGGCAGCTAAGAGGGATCTCTCTTCCCATACTAGGTCCCTGGAGCAACGGGAAGCCGATGCAGCAGAAGCATTTACAGTGGATTCCTCCCCTACATTGTTCTCCCTATTCGCCCAGGCGAGGCGTGACTGATTGATTCATTACACCTCTTTAACACAGTCTGATGCCAAAATTATGGCTGGTAAACAGTTTGAATCTGGGGATGAAAACGGAAGGCTGTTGGCCAACCTGGTGGCGGAACCTCATATGCAAACTGTTATCTCTGCTATCATGTCCACTAGTGGAGATCGGCTTACTAATCCATCAGATATTTTGGCAGAATTTCATTCCTATTATAGGGCACTATATAGCCGGGATATCTTCCCTTCTGACATGACCTTAACAGAAGAATTTCAGGCTCTATCTTTTCAGTCCCTAGCTTTAGTAGACGTGGAAAGTATAGATGCACCAATCTCAGTGCTTGAAATTGAAGCAGCTACTGGATCCCTTAACAACAATAAGACTCCGGGACCCGATGGTCTTCCAGGGGAATTCTATAAAACCTATGCATCCATAATAGCCCCTAAGTTACAAACACTTTATTCCACATGCCTAGACATAGGCGCATTACCCCAAATCATGTACCAAGCACACATTGTGTTAACAAAACCGGGGAAAGACCTACAACAATGTACTTCTTATAGACCAATCTCCCTACTAAACTATAACCTTAAAATACTCACCAAGGTTCAAGCCAGCAGGGTGCTCAATGTGCTCCCCACCCTTATTGATATAGATCAGACTGGATTTATGCCAGGTAAATCCCACAGATATAAACTTACGAATGGTTTTCACCCACCTCCAAATCCCTTCAAGAGTTAAGGCAACAAGGGTACTTGTGGCATTAGGTATTGAAAAAGCTTTCGACACAGTCAATTGGAGATACATGGCCAAGGTTTTTGGATTTGGATTGATATTTTATACCAGTCTCCCACGGCACAAATAAAATTAAGTGGTGATCTCTCCCCTACATTTGCCGTGGAGAGAGGCACCAGACAGGGTTGCCTCCTGTCTATGGCCCTATTCTCCCTGGCGAGGAAACCTCTGGCTTTTGCCTTGAGACAGTCAGATAGAGTAAGGGGAATATCAGTAGGTTCAATAAATGAAAAACTGGCATTATATGCCGATGACCTCATTCTCTTCCTACATGACCCTGGGCCCTCCTTGCATGCTGCCCTGCAAATTCTAGATAAATATGCTAAAATATCTGGTCTAAAAGTGAACTGGGGGAAATCCTTAATCCTATCCTTAGATGAGGGGGCACAGGCGGTAGCTGACCCCGCTTTGCCTCTCACATGGACAACATCTTTTAGATACATAGTAATTAATGTTACATCCATTGTTAAGGATTTTGCTCCTTTAAACCTATACCCCCTGTTACATACTACCAAGTAGAGGCTAACAGCATGGGACAAGCCCTCACTTTCTCTCAATGGACGAATTAACCTAATCAAAATGAAAATCCTCCCAGTTTTCCTGTATATTTTGAGACACTCCCGGTGTGGATTCCTAAAAAGTTCCTCAAACAATTTGACTCCTTGATCTCCTTATGGAAATCCACTCCTCCCCATTTTAGCAAGAAAACATTATGCAGACCCTGGACCCGGGGGGGGGGGGGGGATTAGCGTGTCCCGATTTGTACTCATACTTCTTGGCAGCACTTCTTACACATGCCCACAATTGGGCAATTTCGGACGACACAAATTCATCTGTCGTACTAGAAACAAGGAAAGTGGGCGCCTCTGAATATGTATCAATAAAACATTTATTATAAAAAACAATATCCACTCACATGGAAGATTGCACATCTGCGTTCAAGCATGTCTCTGGATGGGAGGAGAGGAGAGGGACTGCAAGCCTCAGCATGTCCATAAACGGCTGGCGACACGTCAAATCCACTGGGGATGATGTGAGGTGGTGTGGCACAGCGGTTTTCTCCTTTGCACACAGAGCAGAGATGAGATGAGATGGTTGGTAAGATCATCCGGGCATGTGTGGGTTCCAGGGGAGGGGGAAGGAAGACGCTGGGTCCTGTCACAGGCAGGGCCGTGATGTATGATAGTCCCGTCTGGTATCCGAGATGTAAGGATAACACGGCCCTGAGAAGTGAACCAGAACGAGGCTTGGCACGCACAGCAGAGCGTGGAGCAGAGCCGTGACGTTACAAATGTGTGACGCGTTTCAGAGTATACAGGCTATGGATGGTAAACATAGCAGCACTCCAAAGCCTCGTTCTGGTTTCCTTCTCACGGCCGTGTTATCCTTACATCTCGGATACCAGATGAGACTATCATACATCACGGCACTGCCTGTGACAGGACCCTGCATCTTCCTTCCCTCAAGGAGAAAGGAGAAAACCCCTGTGCCCCACCACCTCACATCATCCCCAGTGAATTTGACGTGTCGCCAGTCGTTTATGGACATGCTGAGGCTTGCAGTCCCTCTCCTCTCCTCCCATCCAGAGACATGCAATCTTCCATGTGAGTGGATATTGTTTTTTATAATAAATGTTTTATTGATACATATTCAGAGGCGCCCCCTTTCCTTGTTTCTTCTCAGCCTTTTTTGGACCTTGCTTCTGGTCCCATCGGTGGCAGCCCTGATAGACCAGATATATATATATATATATATATATATATATATTTAATCCTTATATATATTTATTTGCCCCCTGGACTATCAAGGAACATTCTGTAGAGGTACTGTTGCACTGCGCCTGTTTTACTTGTAAAAAAAATCTGTTGTACTAGAAGCGGCTTATTTGGGCTCCTACAAGTCTTTACGCCCCCTCAACCGGGGACAGCGAATATCACTCCGAATAACACTCTCAATGTGGGCAGTGCTCAGGGCTTGGCGGTTGAAGGTGCCCAAGCGCGTTGCTGACACTCACCTTTGGTCTCCCAACAACCCCTTATGGTTCAATCCAACCCTCGCCGAGTTCCAGTTCATTCCAGATCCGGCTGTCTGAGCATCAAGATGCTTGGCCATGTATGTCCTGATGGTAAGTTGTTACCTTTTGATGACATGAAAACATGGTTTAACCTCCCAAATCACCTGTTCTTTAGGTATCTCCAGCTCCGCCATGCCCATTCTGCCCAGTTTGGCACATCCCCAGTTCACCTGTACACCTCAGACGTTGAATATATGTTATGCAATGACATGTTAACAAAACCATTTTCAGAACTATACAGGGCTCTCCTGCCATCGGTTCATGTTGGTAAGGAAACTCTCCGGCCTAGATGGCAGGCAGATGTTCCAGATATAGACAATGAAGATTGGTAAGACTTGTGGGATTACCCCCTTCTCTTAATTGGTTGCTAGTAGAGATAAGTTGATCCAATTTAAATTGATACACAGAATATATCTGACACCTCACAGGTTAAATAAAATGTTCCCGGGTCTTTCCTCCCAGTGCTGGAGGTGCTCGGAAGAGTATGCTGACTTTAAACATATATTCTGGAAGTGTACAGAAATATGAATTTTTTGGGCTGAAGTTACACAGTTTATTGCTACACTAACTACAGTGGGGGTTCCTCTCACCATTGAAGTTTGCTTACCAGGTCTAGTTACTCTTCTAGCCCCTCGTAGGGCACTTAGAACCCTCCTTAGTTTACTCCTTTTTTTATGCCCGCAAAGCCATTATATTGAAATGGAAATCCAGGGAGGCCCCCACTGTAGTTTTCTGGCAGTCATTAGATAATGAGGTATTGCCGTTATATAAAGCTACATACCTCTCCCGTGGATGTCCTAATAAATTCTAAAAAGTGTGGGATATCTGGCTTGAATCCCCCTCGATGGCTTCTGTATGAGATATCAAGCGCTTTTGGACATAAGTACTTGTAGACTCACGCTCTATAGTGACAGTATGAATTAACTGTGTGCCCAGTAGCTGGAAGGTGCTTATAATCCTAACAGATGGAACCTCAAAGACGACCAATATTATAGATTATTCTCTGCAACAATTCTGTACTTAGCGATGAGCGGCTGTTTTGTTAGAATAGGTTATGTAATCTTATGTTTTCCTTTCTTATTGTTTGTTTTGCCTTAAGCCGGGTAGGCCCAGAGGCTCCGATTTGTATTTTCTTTGCAAAACTAATAAACAGAATTTATACTAAAAAAAAAAAAAAAAAAGGAAAGCACATAAAGGAGGCACATGAAAAAAGATGGGCTGCCTGGTCGAGTCGCCAGAGACAAGACTCAAACCTTCTGGCACAAAGTCATTTGGAGTGATGAGACCAAAACTGAGCTTTTTTGGTCACAACCATACGCTACATTTGGAGAGGAGTCAACAAGGGCTATGATGAAAGATACACCATTCCTACTGTGAAACACGGAGGTGAATTGTTGATGTTTTGGGGATGTGTGAGCTACAAAAAGGCACAGGAAATTTGGTCAAAATTGATGGCAATATGAATGCAGTATATGTTATCAAAAAATCCTGGAGGAATATTTGCATTCATCAACCAGGAAGATGCTCACGGGACGTACTTGGACATTCCAACATGACAACAATCTAAAACACAAGGCCAAGTCGACCTGTCATTGGCTACAGCAGAATAAAGTGAAGGTTCTGGAGTGGCCATCTCAGTCTTCTGATCTCAATATCATTGAGTCACTCTTGGGAGATCTCAAACATGCAGTTCATGCAAGACAGCCCAAGAATTTACAGAAACTATAGGCCTTTTGCCAAGAGGAATGGGCAGCTTTACCATCAGAGAAGATAAAGAGCCTCATCCACAAATACCACAAAAGACTTCAAGCTGTCATTGTTGTTAAAGGGGGCAATACACAGTATTAAGAACTGGGGTATGTAAACCTTTGATCAGGGTCATTTGGGTATTTTCTGTTGTGATTATGATTTAAAAAGAGTAAACACAGTTGATTGATAATAAATGGCTTCAGCCAAACACTAACCATGAGTGAAAGAAAAGTTTTTGCGCTATTCATATTCTCTGAAAAATGGCCAAGAAATCATAAATTCTGCCAGGGTATGTAAACTTATGAGCACAACTGTAAGTACTTTCCCTTATGCAGATTTTTTTTCTGTGCCTTGTGTGATACACACACCTCATCACTACAGAATACACTTTCCTGAGCCTTGTGTGTTAAGCGTTCCGAAGTACAGTACTCTGTGCCTTTTGGACTCTGAACAATAACAGATTTGGCGCCACTTTTCTTCTCTTCCTGTTGAATGATGGGGTTGGGGGCGGAGAGTTGGCTAGGGAGGGTGAGTCCCTGCACCTAATCTCTGAGAAAACACACCAAAACCAAACCAAAATCTGGCTTTTACTAGCAGGCTGATCTGGTACCCGCTCACAAGCTGCAACCCACCCAGCATGGTCCCGCCTGGAGCGGACCGGCTCCCCGCACTCCCTTTATTACATTACTGGTTTAAATAATCTCCAGGCCTAAAATGATTTCCAAAACATGTATACAAAAAATGTATAAATGGCTCCGACAGTGAAAGGGTTAAAAGCCATGTATGGAAAAGAATCTCATGTCAAGATGAACAGATTTCTCACCTCACATTAACATTTTCTCAGATTCTAGTCAGCATGGGATCCCTCTACTGTTCTTTACCAAAGTTATCTTATTGAATTTCTAGATCTGGCACATTGTCCGGTCCACTTTCACAGAAAAATACAATTGTTCATTAGTCACAATCTCTAAGTCAGGCTCCTCCTCTTCCTGATCCTCAGCCATGAAAGGAAAGGCTTCAAAACCTTTAATCTGACACACGCAAATGGGCGTACAGGTACGTCCCTTTAAATTTGCCACCTTTTGGGTGTGTGCAAGATGCCTATGTAAACAAGGCATTTCCCCATTCTGCCATTCTCCCTGTCATCGGGAGCAGTGATTGTTGTCATGTCCTAGGTAGCCCCTCCCCCCACACTTAGAATCACTCCCTAGGACACACTTAACCCCTTCATCACCCCCTAGTGGTTAACCTCTTATCTGCCAGTGTCATTTACACAGTAATCAGTGCATTTTTATAGCACTGATCGCAGTATAAATGACAATGGTCCCAAAATAGTGTCAAAAGTGTTCAATGTGTCTGCCATAATGTCGCAGTCACGATAAAGAAAAAAAAAAAAAAATAACCACACACAGATCGCCGCCATTACTAATAAAAAAATAATAAAAATGCCATAAAACTATCCCCCATTTTGTAGACGCTGTAACTTTTGCACAAACCAATATACACTTATTGCAATTTTTTTACCAAAAATATGTAGAAGAATACATATCGGCCTAAACTGAGGAAAAAATTAGTTTTTTTTATATATGTTTGGGGGATATTTATTACAGCAAAATGTAAAAAATATTGCATTTTTTTCAAAATTTGTCACTCTGTTTTGTTTATAGCGCAAAAAACATAAACCGCAGAGGTGATCAAATACCACCAAAAGAAAGCTTTATTTGTGGGAAAAAAAGAATGTCAATTTTGTTTGGGTACAACGTCGCACGACCCTACAATTGTCAGTTAAAGCGACGCAGTGCCGCATCGCAAAAAGTGCTCTGGTCAGGAAGGGTGTAAAGTCTTCTGGGGCTGAAGTGGTTAAACTCTTAAGTATCTTCCCAAATATATAAATTAACCAGTTACCAACCGGCCCATAGCCAAATGACGGCTGCAGGGAGGTTGGATAACTCTGGGAGAACGTACTATGACGTGATTCCAGAATCCTGCTCTTGCGCGCCCCCTGGGGCATGCACCCGAGAACATCCGTGACCGCCGGGTCCTCTGCATCACGGATCCCGGTAAACGGCCGCTGTGATCGTGGCCGTTTACCATGTGATCACTCCGTCAAATGACGGAGCGACCACATGTAAACAAACCGGCATCATGTCATGACACCGGTTCCTCTCTCCCCTCTCTGTACCGATCAGTACAGAGGAGGAGGGATCGGATGGCAGCAGCGCTGTGGGCTGGATGTGTAGTGCCCACAGCGCTGCTCAGTGACATGTGCAGTCACAGCCAGCCATCCCCCCCATGCTCAGCAATACCCAGGACTACTCTGCAATGCCCTGCAATGCCCCGCAATACTCTGCAATGCCCCGCAATACCCAACCATAGTCTGCAATACTCGGTGATACCCAGCCATACTTTGCCATACCCAGCCATGCTCAGCCAAACTCGGCTGTACTCGGCCTCTGTATGTGGCCAGGCTGTGGAAGTCTCACACATGTGATATCACCGTACTCAGGAGGAGTAGGAGAATCTATTTTGGGGTGTCATTTTTGGTATGTACATGCTATGTGCTAGAAATATTGTATAAATCGACAACTTTGTGTTTAAAAAAAAAAAAATGCGTTTTAACCACTTACCACCAGCCAGCCGTCATACGACGTCCTTATCTTACGACGGGATATCTGAATGATGGGTGCAGCTACAGGCATCATTCGGATATCAGCTTTTTCAGTTGGCGATTCCCTACACCATAAGAAAGATCATAGTGGCTGTTCCACTGCTTGATTGTTCTTACAGGAGGCGAGAGGGGATGCCCCCTCCTGCCGCCCTCAGGTGCTTCTACCGACTCACCGCTACGATCGAAGGCAGGATCTTTTTTTTTTATTTTTGGCTTCTCAGCCTAGAGGCGAGATGCGGGGTCTTATTGACCATATCTCACTGTAAAGAGGACCTGATATGCCATATTCCTATTACAAGGGATGTTTACATTCCTTGTAATAGGAATAAAAGTGATCAAAAAATGTATTTTTTGGAAAAAAGCGTCAAACTAAAATAAAGTAAAATGAACAATAAAAAAAAAAAAAAAAATTCCCCGTGTCCCTGTGTGCTCGCATGCAGAAGCAAACGCATACTTAAGTCCCTCCCACATATGAAAATGGTATTCAAACCACACATGAGGTATCGCTGCGATCGGTAGAGCGAGAGCAATAATTTTGGCTCCATACCTCCTCTGTAACTCAAAACATGTAACCAGTAAAAATTTTTTAAAGCGTCGCCTATGGGGATTTTTAAGTAGCGAAGTTTGGCGCCATTCCACGAGTGTGTGCAATTTTGAAGAGTGGCATGTTAGGTATCTATTTACTCGGCATAACTTCATCTTTTACATTATGCAAAAACATTGGGCCAACTTTACTGTTTTGTTTTTTTTTCCCAAAAAAAACACGTTCGAAAAATTGCTGCGCAAATACCGTGCGAGATAAAAAGTTGCAATGACCGCCATTGTATTCTCTAGGGTCTTTGCTAAAAAAACATATATAATTTTTTGGGGTTCTATGTAATTTTCTAGCAAATAAATGATGATTTTTACATGTAGAAGAGAAATGTCAGAATTGGCCTGGGTGCTCCAGAACGCCTGAAGGTTCTCCGTGCATGTTGGGCCTCTGTATGTGGTCACGCTGTGTAAAAGTCCCACACATGTGGTATCACCATACTCAGGAGTAATAGCAGAATGTGTTTTGGGGTGTAATTTGTGGTATACATATGCTGTGTGTGAGAAATAACCTGCTAATATGACAATTTTGTGGAAAAAAAATCTTGATTTTGCAAAGAATTGTGGGAAAAATGACAAGTTCAAAAAACTCATCATGCATCTTTCTAAATACCTTGGAATGTCTTCTTTCCAAAAAGGGGTCATTTGGGGGGTATTTGTTCTTTTCTGGCATGTTAGGGTCTCAAGAAATGAGATAGGCCGTCTGTACGTCAGGTGTGATCAATTTTCAGATATTGGCACCATAGCTTTTGGACTTTCACAAAGACCAAAAAATATACACCGATTTGGGTTATTTTTACCAAAGATATGTAGCGGTATAAATTTTGCCCAAAATATATGAAGAAAAATTTTCTGTCTTTTTTCTTTTATAGCGCAAAAAATAAAGAACCCAGCGTTGATTAAATATCACCAAAAGAAAGCTCTATTTGTGTGAAAAAAAGGACAAAAAATTTAATTTGGGTACAGTGTTGCATGACTGAGTAATTGTCATTCAAAATATGAGAGCACCGAAAGCTGAAAATTGGTCTGGTTATTAAGGGGGTTTAAGTGCCCAGTGGTCAAGTGGTTAAACTAACAGGTCTATAGGTTCAGCGCTGATGCACTTTGAATGACAATTGTGCGGTCATACAACACTGTACCCAAATGAAATTTTTATCATTTTTTCCCCACAAATAGAGCTTTTTTTTTGGTGGTATTTTATCACCTCTGCGGTTTTTATTTTTTGTTAAAAGAATTTAAAAAGACCGTATTTTTACATTTTTTTTTATATTTTGTTATAAAATTTTGCAAATAGGTAATTTTTCTCCTTCATTAATGTACACAGATGCGGCGGCAGTGATGGGCACCGATAATTGGCAGTGATGGGCACTGATGAGTGGCAGTTATGGGCACTGGTTGGTTACACTGATAAGCAAGCACTGCTAGGTGGCACTGATTGGCACCACTGGTGGGCATTAATAGGTTGCACTTGTGGGCATTTATAGATTGCACTCATGGGCATTGATAGGTGGCACTGGCAGGTGGCAACTGCAGGTGGCATTGGCAGGGGGTACTGGTGGCACAGATGAGGCAGAATTGCCTCTTCCTCTTCGGGACCGATGTCCCTTGCAGATAAGCCGGTGATCGTTTTTTTTTTCCTCCGTCAGCGTGAGGAGAAAAAAAAAAAAAAACGATTACCGAGTTTTTGCTTAGATCATGTGATCAGCTGTCATTGGCCGGCCCCTTACTCAGATCTGTGATCACCTGAGTCTCGGCGACTCAGTGATCACAGCTTGCGCCACGCATGCCCTGTAGGGGGTGCGCAGGGCGCATGCACATGGGAGGCCGTCACATGACAGCCTCCCAGAAATTCAGGTCCACGCTGTGGCCATCATTCGGCTATAGTGCAGATGGCAAGAGGTTATATAGGCACCACATTCGCCTTATGCCAATTCAGTGGTACTATGCCAGTCATTAAAGAGTCCCTAAATATTAGAAACAATGGCTTTGAAAAAACAGAGCGCAATACTTTTAGGACACGTGGGCGTATGGCATCTGGTCCAGGTCAGGTGCTTTGTTCACCTTTATGCTATCCAAATATTTTGTACCATATCAGTTTTTAGCCATTGTGTATGATTTGGGGCTGTGTCAATAGCATTCCAATTCTAGACATGAGCTCCCCATGCTCCTTTGTATACACAGAGCTGAAGAAGGTATTTAATAAGTTTGCCTTTTCTTTGTCCCCAATCACCCACTCTAGATTATATTGTAAAGGGCCTACATGCTCAGAGCTGATCTTTTTACTATTAGGCGCCTTTCACACTGGGGCGGCGGGGGCGGTAAAACGGCGGTATTCGGCCGCTAGTGGTGCGGTTTTAACCCCCGCTGGTGGCCGAAAAAGGGTTAAAACCGCTCACATAGCGCCGCTACAGCAGCAGTATAGCTGCGCTGCCCCATTGATTTCAATGGGCAGGAGCGGTTTAGGAGCTGTGAATACACCGCTCCTTCACCGCTCCAAAGATGCTGTTTGCAGGAGTTTTTTTTTCTCTCCTGCCAGCGCACCACTTCAGTGTGAAAGCCCTCGGGCTTTCACACTGGAGAAACGGTAGCGGCAGTTTTAGGTCGGTTTGCAGGCGCTATTTTTAGCGCAATAGCGCCTGCAAACCGTCCCAGTGTGAAAGGGGCCTTAATACAATTTGAAGAATTGTTTGGGGTTTGTCCTACTTTCTTTTGCAATCCGTCATTCATTTTGAATTTTTTTGCAGCCTTAATTTCCTTTTTACATATTCCGTCATATTCTTTATATCTTTTAAAAAGATGATAGTTTTCTTTCACTTTTTAACCACTTCAGCCCCGGAGGATTTGGCTGCTCAATGACCAGAGCACTTTTTACAATTTGGCACTGCGCTGATTTAACTGGTAATTGCGCGGTCATGCAATGCTGTACCCAAACGAAATTTGTGTCTTTTTTCCCACAAATAGAGCTTTTTTTTGATAGTATTTGATTGCCTCTGCCATTTTTATTTTTTGCGATATAAATGGAAAAAGACAGAAAATTTGGGAAAAAAAAGATTTTCTACCTTTAGTTAAAAAAAAAAAATTGTAAACTCAATTTTAGTCATGCATTTAGGCCAAAATGGATTCAGTCACATGTCTTTGGTAAAAAAATGTCAATGAGCGTATTTTTTATTGGTTTGTGCAAAAGTTATAGCGTCTACAAACTAGGGTACATTTTCTAGAATGTACACAGCTTTAAGTTTCATGAGGTGCTAAAATGGCAGGGCAGCACAACCCCCCCCCCCCAAATGACCCCATTTTGGAAAGTAGACTCCCCAAGGAAATTGCTGAGAGGCATGTTGAGACCATTGAATATTTTATTTTTTGTCACAAGTGATTTAAAAATGACAAAAAAAATAATATATATATATATATATATATATATATATATATATATATATATATATATATATATATATATATATATATATTTTGTGTGTGTGTTTTTTTTTTTTTTTTTCACTTTTATAAAAAGTGTAAAAAAACTGTAAACTGAACGGATTGGGGTCTCTCAAAATGTGATGGCCATCACATCTTTCGAGACCCTGTGTACTTGTGCCTAGGACTATGTGGTGTTGCACCTTATGTTAATACTCAACTAGTGTGTGGTAGCGTTCAAAACAGTCACCAACACAATGATCAGGTTGGTCAGGACAGAAGGGACAATAATAGCGTGTTTCACGCCTATATCCGCACTTTCTACAGACAAGACATCTTCTTTGGGGGTTTCTTTGGGGTACTGGTACCAGAGAGGACATGCAGAAAATGTCTCTCATGCAACTGGCTCGCTGCATTTGCATTGGGAAGTTGGGCCAAAGCACTGCCTGGAAACAGAAGGGCTCTGATTATCTCTCCCTGGAATTTAAGGAAGGATCCAGTTCGTCCTGAAGCTTTGTATAGCACAAAAGCTTTCAGCAAGTGCGCATGCGCAAAGGATCCAAGATGGCCGCCTGATCCTCCGCACCACGCCAGACCAAGGTCGCTCCTAGCACGAATCTGCATGCCCCAGGAGGGCAAACAAAGAGGGCACCCTGCCGCCCTAACCTCCAGAGACCCCCCTTGGATGAACAACTCGGCTGCACGCCGCAATCTGGGCCCGCAATTCGAGGCGTCCACCCATGCCAGGTGTACCAAGATGGCCGCCGCAGCTGATGCAAGCTACTCTGACATACACCCCTCTCTTGCCTGGGAACTGCCACACGATGGCAGAACAGGCCCTCTCCCACACAGGACCTAACAGGTCATTATACTCTGACTTCCCCACACCGGGCCTGCATCCACAAGATCATTGCTTCTCCACAGAAGATCTATATGACAAACTTTCTATCCTCCTGGAAAGAGGATTGGCCACAACAGCAGCTAAGATAACATTAAATCTGACCTACATAGGCAAAACATACAAAACATAGGCTCCAGAATGGAGGCGATAGAAAACAAACTGGAACTCACTGCCGCAGTATCTAACCAAAATACTGACATTCAAACCCTACAGGACCAACTAGAAACTGCCTTATCACGCATAGGCGACCTCGAGAACAGATTCAGACGGTACAATTTCAGGATCAGGGGACTACCAGAATCCATGACGGATGTATCTGCAGCAACCCAAGACCTAATTAAAACTTTACTGCCTAACATCAATCAACAGCGCCTAGAACTGGACAGGGCTCACAGAGGTCCCCCCAAGGAAGACTGCTTGAGACATAATTGTCAAACTGCATCACTATGCCGTAAAAGAGGCGGTTATGAAACAGGCGCGCACTTTACATACAAAGGGGTGGTTTGACCGGGAGGGTCTGTACATATGGGGGGTGGTTTGTCCAGGGGGGGTCTGTACATATGGGAGGTGGTTTGTCCAGGGGGGGTCTGTACATATGGGGGGGGTCGGTACAGATGGAGGGGGGATGGTTTGCCCAGGAGGGGGTCTGTACTGAGGGAGGTTGTCTGCACTATGGGAGGGGGGTCTGCACTTAGTGAGGGGGATCTATACTGCTGGAGGGGGGTCTGCACTTCGTGAGGGGGATCTATACTGCTGGAGGGGGGTCTGTACCAAGGGAGGACTATAGTGGGTGTGGGGGGGGGGTGACACCCTGTCTTTACGCACTGGGTGACATCAACCCTAGTGACGCCACTGGTAACTGGGGACACCTGCTGTAAGGAGGGGCTCTGCTGCCGGGGACACACATCTGTAAGGAGGGCCTCTGCTTCTAGGGGCACCTGATGTAAGGACGGACTCTGCTGGGGGGCACCTGATGTAAGGACAGACTCGGCTGGGGGCACCTGATGGCATCTGTTGGCAGGCAACGTGGCAGGTGACACGCTCAAGGGTCCCACTGATTCTGGATTATGGCGAGTTGAATGATTTCATTCTATATTACAATGTAATAATACGCTTCAATCATCCTGACACCACAACAACCATGGTGTTCAGATGATTTACCCCCCTTCACCTGGTGTTTGGAGTATCTTTATCTGCTGATTTGTTAAACTCTGGAATACACATTTCTATTGTGGTGTAGGATCTGGACCTGCTGTTCCTCCATCCCTCTTTTCTTTCCTCCCTCTTTTCCCCTTTCTTTCTCCATCTCTCATTCATCTCAGACTCTAACCACACACCCATTTGAACCACGCCCATATAAGCTACGCCCACTATTTCATGTAAACCATGCCCATTTTTTGGCACGGTGCATTTTTCTTTTTCCTGTGTCACACCAAACGCATGCCCCGCCCCCTAATTATAATAGGACTCCACTTACAGCCAAAAAAGTGTCCCTAAATTTTTATATATATCTAAAAAAAATTTAGGGACACTTTTTTGGCTGTAAGTGGAGTCCTATTATAATTAGGGGGCGGGGCATATCACACCTATGGTGCTTATATATTATACACACTGCCTGTGTTCATAACAGAAGCATAGTAAACAGTTTACTATGCCTCAGTTTGTGAATGAACAAAAAGCCGCTCAGCACAGAGCACTTCCCATTCATTCACTGTCCAGTGCAGTGGACCTGGAAAATTTTCCCCCCTTTCATGACCAGGCCATTTTTTGTGATACGGCACTAGATTTCTTTAACTGATAATTGCGCAGTGGTGTATGCATTATCCTCTAACCAGATTATGTTTCTACAATCCCCCGTGTCTGCTGTGGGGGGAATTGTTTGGGTCCTGTCGTTTTACTGATTCAGTTTGAGTGGGTGAGCTGGTCTTCTCCTTTTGATATTATTGAATGTATTATGTTGTTTTAAAATTGTTTTGCTGCATTTTCTATGTTGCTATAAATATATTGTTTTATAGACCACTCCTCCTGAAGAAGCTTTTTTTTACCGCAAAACCCTTTGAGGAACCTTATGTATAACCCTCTCCAACAGAAATTCTATGGGGGTACCTGTTAGTAACGTGTTAATTGTGGTGTATACAAACTGTTTTTTTTAATACATATTGCCTGTATTTTTCTATTGTTTGTTAAAATTTATACATTTTTATGATTTATCAACTGTGATTAATTATCAAGTGCCGAGATAGTACAACTCCAATTTTCAGGCGTGTACGTGCGTAGGCCAGTGGCAGCCATTGCCCTCGCACCTCCATTCCTTCATTCTCTCACTGTACCCAAATAAGATTTATGTTTTTGGTAAAAAAAAAAAAAAAAAATCCCAATAATCATGTTTATTGGTTTGTTTACACAAACGTTATAGCGTCTACAAACGATACCTCATCACAAGTCTTTCATAATGTGTTTTGCATACTAATACACTATGGCATACTGCTCCCAGAAGCCATTTTTTATTTTCAGGTTTAATTCCACCTTAAAGAGGGAATGATACCTACTCAAGATTGATACCCCATTGGGCTCCACAACATTAACTAGTCACATATGTCACCATGTATGCATATTACCCCCCAATAGTGCTGGGTGGTACTTAAAGGGAGTTATAAAATCAGCTTTCACTAACGCTAAGTCCACACTTGTGTGGGTCCTGCATCACGCATGAATGGGCTGCTGTACCTGCCAGAAAAGCAAGGAAAAAGTCCCTAAACCTTTTTAAAAAAAAGAAAAATACGTGGCCACACAGAAATGCATGGTGCTGTGGCACCATGTGTTTTCAAGAGCACGAAAATGTGCGCATTAAAAATGAATGCCACCCCAGCACATCTGCTGAAGAGCAGTGTGTTTTACCTAGGGGCTGTAACGCATGCAATTGTGCACACGGTCCTGACCTGCACAAGTGTGAACTTAGCCCAAATGTATGCCGAGTCAAGCATGGCTGTAACTGGTCTTCCATCAACTACAGATAAAATACATTCATTTCTCATGACTTTCCTGACATGCTGCGTGTGTGCCACCCCCCTGAGCAAAGACATGCGTTTTTTTTTTCAGAAAAACACTATCACATTGCATTGGTTCATCACTTATTGGATCATTTGCAGCAATGTGTCCTAACCTATGGCACCAAATATATTATTGGGTCTGGACCCAGTCCTATGTAAGACATCATGAATTTTCCTTACCTATTTGGCCAATCTCCAGGTCCTGGGCCTTCAGTCTTCACTTTTCGAGACAGTCTTACAGTTTCCCACCAAAACTTTTACCCCTGGAACAGTTTTACCAGATCCACTAGGGACTCCCTCTCTCTGGGGAGTGGGGCATTCAAACGTGAAGGTCTTCGGCTGCAGTGTGGCACTCCACCAACTCAACAAGCTGATCTGCCATTTTAGGGTCCTTGTGGCTTACCCACTTCCTCAGAGCAGCAGGTAGCGCTTACAGATGGCGGTCCATGACAATACACTCTGGAACACTCTGGAGACAATACCGCTGGAGCTAATAAAGTCTCTGGCTGCAACCTTTTTCTAGTAAGGTGAAAACAATAATATATCTTGGAGTGCAGGGGCTTCTCGACCTTTTACACCCAGCAATTCACTCGCTGTGCCTGGACAGTGATGGTGACCACCAATCTTGCAAAGAAACTCTGCTTTTATGGCCAGTTTACACCATAAAAACACAGTCCGGATGCGTTCCAGGTGCTTTTCTGCATGCACGTTTTTGATGTGTTCCAGGTGTGTTTTTGATGCAGTCCAGTGCTTTTTTTCCTCACTCTTTTTTCCTAACCTTAAATAAGGAAAAGTGTGTTGCAGTGCATTTAGGTGCGTTCCAGTGCATTTGATAGCGTTCCAGTACAGAAAAAAAATGCAGCATGTTCTACTTTTTTTTTTTTCTGGAACTGCAAGCACTGGTCTTCACTATGCCATTGAAAACCTACTTTCCATGCGTTTTTGATGCAGAAAAAAAACCGCACTGGAACGCATGTGGTGTGAACTGGCCCTTAGAGCATCATAGTCTTGCGAAGCATCAGGCTCCAAATACAAATGAAAAAGTACAATAAGTCCAGGACACATACACTTTCGCAGGCTGCAATCATTTCATGTGTGTCCAAAAAGGGCTTCCACACACACACTCCAATGAGAGCGCCAAACAAATCTTTAAGGTAGTTTAATGATAAAAATGATTCATAGCAGAATATAGCTAATGTGTTTCAGGGGCCAAACACCCCCCTTTCCATCAGGGGTCAAGAATTTTGACTGTGCTTAAATGGACTCTCAAATAGGCTCCCACATCATCTGTAATGCTTATCCTTCGCAATAAGTGACTGTATGCCCTGCCTTGGGCTTACCAGGAACTGAGGCCGTAGAGTTCTCACTTAACTTTGCCAGCTTCTGGGCCACCTTCCTCAGAACACCTCAATCTGCTTGCTGGGTCTCTGCAACTGCACCCACCAGGTCAGAAAGCTCAGCATGTTGGCAGTTTGTTTCTTGCTGTACTACTGCAGCTTGAGTGACTGCTTTTATTACATCCTCTCCAGTATACCTTCTGACTAGAGTGTTTCCCGCCAATTCCATCATGTGTGAGGGATTACTCAGTTTGGGAATACCTCCCCTGAGGTAAACAGACGCTCAGGTCTCAGGAGGGAAAAAACTGTTTTCAGTCAGCAGGTGGTTTGGAAAAATGGCGTGCAGCAAATGTTGGATGAATAAAGCAAACCAGAGAAAGAAAGCCTTGGCAGTCAGGTACTAAGTAAACATGGCAGCCTCTTTCTTACAGGTGGTGAGCTTCTCCAGCAACCATTACTCACAGAAGACACGTTTGCAGGTCCCTGTGTCTCAGGCCAGAACACTTTCTCTGCCCCACACCTCCCCTGATATCTCACCTGTAGTCTGATTAGAGGTGTGTGGGAGTGAACACCTGGATTGGATCAGAACACACACCTTGTAGAACCAAAAACCTGGACTGGATTGACATTAATTTCTCACATAAGACAAAAACTGTGGAGAAATGTCCCCCCCAGGATCAATTCATTCACAATGTCACTATACAGTAAGGTGACCAGATTTTTAAAATGAAATCCGGGGACATATTTTTTTTTTTTTTACTTGTAATGGCAGCAATCGACGACTCTTCGCCCGCCTCCGCCGCCCACCTCCGCCGCCCGACTCACAGCCTGTCAAGTCTAAAGCCCCATACACGCTATCAGATTTTCTGCTGATTTTTTCCTTCAGATTTACCAAAACCATATAATAGGAGGTCAAACCTTAGGAGTTTCAATTTGTATGCAATCAGGCAGGCCCTTGAAGTACATGGTTTTGGTAAATCTGAAGATAAAAATCTGATAGTGTGTATGGGGCTTTACTCTTCGGGCCCCGGCTACTACTGGGTGGGGAGCAGAGGAATATCACTCCACCAGGGGAGGCAAGGAGATAAGCAGGCAGGCGGCTGGCGGGGACTTGAGCCAAGGCAGAAGAACATGCGAGTGGAGCTGAATGGGCATGCGCCCGAAACTGAAGAAATAGTCCCTCTGCTCCGACCAGCACATGATCATCAGAAAGGGGCACAGATAATGGAAAAAATAAACCCCCATAAGCTAGTAGGAGCGGCAGAGGAGGGGGAGGTGCAATTCAGATTTTTTTCTTTTTATTCTGCACGGGCTGTCTTTGAAATTGCCCCAGCCCCTGTTCAAATCCAATCAGGGGACAAAACTGGGGACAGACTTGGTCCGGGGACAGTGTCCTCAATCTGGGGACTGTCCCCAGAAACCGGGGATGTCTGGTCACCCTACTATACAGTGTATATATACACACACACAAACAGTTTATATATATATATACTTTGGCATGTGTTAGTAAAACTGTACATAGCACACCAGTTTAGGCCTAAGGGCCCTTTCACACTGAACGCCCTTGATGCATTTTGAACTGCACTCCAACTGCATAGACAGCCTAAAATCAAGGTAATCCTATGGCCATAGTTCACATTATTGCAGTGAAGATTAGCACAGATAAAAAAAAAGTAGAGCATGCTGCATTTGTGTGCACTGCAAATTCAGGGAACGCACTTCAAACGTACTGCACCGTACCCCTTTAAGCATAGAAAGACAAGCTCAAAAACGTATAGAAAAATGCAGTGCAAATGCAACGCAAAACGCATTCAAGCGTGTTTCAAACTCACGTCAATTGAGCTTCAACTGCATGTAAACATGCAGTCAAAAATGGTCAGTTAGACCCCTTTCACACTGGGGCGGTTTGCAGGCGCTATTTTTAGCGCCTGCAAACCGACCCGAAACAGCCACTGCTTTCAAACTGGAGCGGTGCGCTAGCAGGATTGGAAAAAAAGTCCTGCTAGCAGCATCTTCGGAGCGGTGTATACCGCTCCTGCCCATTGAAATTAATGGGGCAGCGCGGCAATACCGCCAACAAAGCACCTCTGCAGATGGTGGTGGATTTTAACCCTTTCTCGGCCGCTAGGGCGGGGTAAAACCGCCCCGCTAGTGGCCGAATACCGCCGCTAAAACGTCGGTAAAGCGCCGCTAATAATAGCACCGCTTTACCGCCGACGCATCTCCTGCCCCATTGTGAAAGGGGCTGAATGTGCAGTTTCTGGTGTCAATGGGGCCTAATTCACAGAGGGCCTAATGATGCGTACAGATGTGTGTGGCGTCTAGTTCTGCACACATCTGTATGCAGCATCATTAAATCATTCAGACAAGTGCATTAAAAGGCCATTATGTTGCACTGTGTCTAGCAGTGTAAAAAAAAAAAAAAAAAAAAGAGCAGAGATCTGTGGCTGCACAGATCCTGCAGTATTACCGCAGGTATGCATGTAAACGTGCTTAAACACACCTAAAGCGCATTTAAATGCTCCAGAAGTAAATGCAATGAAAATAAATGTGTCTAAATGTGTTTTTGTGCCAGCAGGAACCTGCAACCTTTCTGAAAAACACACATGCCTATGTGAACGAGCTTTTTATTTGCTTATAAATGGTAGTTATGGTGTGTGGGAAAGACGCATCCTGTGCGCATTTACTGGACCACAGGTGAATACAATGCCTTTGCAATCTGCATTTGGGTGCCAGTAAGTTGTTAATGGCACCCAAACGCATCTTCACTACATTTGTGGGCACCAATCGTATGGTACTACAGTATCATGCAGTTTGATGCAGTGCGTTCTGAAAAGTTTTCCAGGTTTTTCCAATGTGTCATTTGAAAGGGCTGCAAAACCAGACTGCTCGAGAACATGCCAGAAATGCACATGTATTCTGGTGTGAACCAGTCCTAGATGAAATCTGTTTTTAAAACCCTACCTAAAATACAAAGATCCTGATCATGACATTTGACTCTGCCCATGACCTCCACCCTGACACTGACCTTAAAGTGGAGTTCCACCCACTTTTACAACTCTTCAACATCCCTCACTAAACTGTGCACTGTAAACAAATTGGATATTTTTAATTTTTTTTCTCAGCACCCACTGTATATCTGCTGTATTCATTTTTCACTTCCTCCTCTCTGGCCGCGGCCCATCGCATCATTTCCTGTTTGCAATGCCTTTTGGGAAGGGGCGGCAACTTCCTCTGACACTGCCGTTGCTATGGAACCTGACCTGAAACCTATTACACTGCTTGCGCTGCACTGAGCATGTGCGAGATCTGCAAGGATGAGATCCAGGAAGAAATACAATCTGGCTTCAGATGCCCACACTCAAGATGGCCACGGCCAGCTGTAAGTTTATAAAATAACAAACTACTGCTATAAACTAACAAAACAGACCTTAGTTTAGAGACTAACTTTACTAGAATACATTAAGCTTGTGTGTTAAAGGGGTATTTTTATTTAAAAAGTATCATTTCGGCCGGAACACCACTTTAACATTAATCTGAAGCAGCTGTGCATAGTAACCAACCAGATTTTAGTTTTAGCTTGTTCAGTTGGGTTTTGAAAATGAAAGATACAAGCTGATTAGTTGCCATGCACAGCTGCTCCAGATTCGGTTTGTGCTGCTCCAGTCTAAAGGCCCGTACACACGATAAGAAAATCAGATGGAAAAATTTGTACGACGAGCTGTCTGACGATTTGTGGATCGTTAGTACGGTGCTTTCGACAGCCGATTTCCCTTTTTCGTCAGACAAAAGCTGGATGTGCAGACTATAAAAATTTTTTCGGATGTGAACTCACCATCTGATTTTCCTTTCATTAGTACGGTCTTCGTACGAAAAAAAAAATTGTAAGGGCAAGACTGCGCATTCTCAGAAACAAAAGAATACATACAAAAGGATTCGACAAATTACATCACTTCTGACGTTGTATTCTGTCGTCTGCAAATTTTCGTATTGTGGGTAACCTCTTCACTTTTGACATGAGACTAGCATGCCACAAAAAATGGACGTTAGACCGTCCGAAAATCTAAGTGTGTGTACGAGGCTTTAAGCTGGCTACACACTAATAGACTTTTCATATTTTTCATTGTATGAAAAGTGTTAAAACCGCCAGCAAAGCGCTGCTACGGCAGCGCTTTGCCGGTGGTTTAGCGGCGCTGCCCATTGCCCATTGATTTCAATGGGCAGGGGAGCTATAGGAGCAATGAGTTTACCACTCCTAATGCACTCCAAAGAAGCTGTTGGCAGGACTTTTTCTGACGCCCTACCAGCGCACTGCTCCAGTGTGCAAGCCCTCAGGCTTGCACACTGGAGTGAATGTAGAGTGAATGGAGTGAATGGAGCCACTATTTCAGGGCGCTTTGCAGGCGCTATTTTTAACGCTATAGCATCTGCAAAGCGCCTCAGTGTGAAAGGGGTCTTATTTATTTCTAGTCCACCTGAAAGCTGAAATCTGATTGGCTGTCCTCTATGTAATTGCTCCATCCCCTGCATGCATGCTATTAAATACAGGCTATTGCATCTGATCACATTGTGTTTTTATTCATTTGTGGATCAACATGAATGTCTGCAGAGAATAGATAAAAAGAGTGCTTATCAGTAAAAGAGTAATACTGAGATCTGAAATAATGGGTAACGAGTTCCTTGATGTGAGTTAATGCTCAGCCAGACCATAAATTCCTTCATAGCCATCGCCTTAGGGTCATTATTTACTAAATCAAGCACAAGGCTTGTGATATTCTGTCAAAAAGGAATACAATATCCAAATGCACTGGAAGTCCTTCTAGAGACCGAATTCTGTGTGTTTAACCCCCTGTTGTACTTTAGGAGGCTACACTAGGAAAGAAGGTGCTTAAAGGGCAACTCCACTTTCGTAGGAAAAAAATAGAAAAAAAAAAAGAAAAATACAATTGCGACACATCATATTGTAATTGAATGTGATTGAAGGTTACCTTTCTGTAAAATGCAATGCAATATGGCAACCGGGAGGCGTTTTGTACAATTTTGTATAACACCATTTTTTTTTTTTTATCTGAGTCCCATTTCCGAAATTTCCCTTCACTTCCTGTCCCATAGCCAGTTCAGGAACTAAGAGGAAATCCCTGCAACATAAGGGAATCCCTTGGAGTCCCCCTACCGTCACCAGAACTAGTGTAAGAAGATTTCCCCTCTATTACTTAACTGGGGACAAACCAAAATTTGGGATTTCCTTTTACTTTCACTTTCAATAAACAGTTCACATAGAAAGGGTGAGTCTCCCTAACGGGGGTGCAGACAGCAATAAAAGCCTCAGAAGTGTTTCAATCCATCACCACTCCATCCAAAGCTGAAAGAAAAAGAAAAAAAAGTTTTGCTTTTAGTTATACTTGAAGGACCAAATGGCTCTAACCCTGAACCCGAAAACTGGGGAGCTCCTAACTAAGGATGAGCTCCGACGTGTTCGCACAGCCCACGTGCAGAGCCCGCCAGGCAGTGAGACATTTTCCCGATGTGCGGCTGCAGAGATCGGGAAATGTCTCACTGCCTGTGATTAGCGCAGTGCAGTGCCAACTTCCTGGCGGGCTCTGCACGTGGGCTGTGCGAACACGCCAGAGCTTATCCTTAGTCCTAACTAAGAGGTAGTACTAGGAACTAAAGGTCCGTTAGTCTCTCCAAATTTTTCTCACTGACCAGTGTGTTGGTCATTGTCAGGGCTAAAAATCCCACAATACCGGGCATAAGTACCTAAACTATCCTAAAGATACAGTAAGTGTCACTATCCTTTTATCCCCCTTTACAACCACATAACACATATATGTGGAGTCCAGAAAGTGAGATTTAATCCTGGCATCTTGATCGCACATTTCTAGCACAGAGACTCAGTGTTCAGTTCAGTGTTTTCCTGGCTCAGTTGTACATTCCTCCCTCAATAGTACCACCCTGCTTAGTTTCACATTATCTCCCCCCCCCACCAATGGTCAGTAGTACACCCTCCCTCAGTACCCCACCCGCTCAATAGTCGATTCCCCATATTCCCCAACCACCCCCTTCCACTTAGTAGTACATTACCATCACCCAGCTGCCCATTTAATAGTACATTGCTGCCCCCCCCCCCTCCTTACTCAGTAATACATTCCCCATACTCCCCAACTCCCCCCTCTATCTGCTCAGTAGTACCCCACCCGCACAGTACTACAATCCCTTGCTCAGTAGTACCCCCCACTGCTCAGTAATACAGTGCCTTGCAAAAGTATTCACCCCCTTGGCATTTTTCGTGTTTTGTTGCCTCACAACCCGGAATTAACATGGATTGTTTGAGGATTTGCATCATTTCATTTACAGAACATGCCCACAACTTTGAAGATGTTTTTTTTTTTGTTATTGTGAAGCAATAACAAAATAACAGAAAAAGTCAATGTGCATAACTATTCACCCCCCCTAAGTCAATACTTTGTAGAGCCACCTTTTGGGGCTATCACAGCTCCAAGTCACTTTGGATAAGTCTCTATTAGCTTGCCACATCTTACCACTGGAATTTTTGCCTATTCTTCCTTGCAAAACTGTTCCAGCTCCTTTAAGTTGGATGGCTTGCGTTTGTGGACAGTGATCTTTAAGTCTGACCGCAGATTTTCTATTGGATTGAGGTCTGGGCTTTGACTAGGCCATTCCAACACATTTACAAGTTTCCCCTTAAACCACCCAAGTGTTGCTTTAGCGGTGTGTTTGGGGTCATTGTCCTGCTGGAAGGTGAACATCCATCCTAGCCTCAAATCGCACACAGAGTGGTACAGGTTTTGCTCAAGAATATCCCTGTATTTAGCACCATCCATCTTTCCCTCAACTCTGACCAGTTCCTCAGTCCCGCCTGCTGAAAAACATCCCCACAGCATGATTCTGCCACCACCATGTTTCACTGTGGGGATGGCGTTTTCTTTGATGGCCAAAAAGTTCAATTTTAGTCTCATCAGACCAGAGCACCTTCCTCCATACATTTTGGGAGTCTCCCACATGCCATTTTGTATTTTGCTGAAATTAATGTCTTTCTTCTGGCCACTCTGCCATAAAGCCCAACTCTATGGAGCGTACGGCTTATTGTCGTCCTATGTACAGATACTCCAGTCTCTACTGTGGAACTCTGCAACTCCTCCAGGGTTACCTTAGGTCTCTGTGCTGCCTCTCTGATTAATGCCCTCCTTGCCCGGTCCGTGAGTTTTGGTGTGCGGCCGTCTCTTGTCAGGTTTGCTGTTGTGCCATGTTCTTTCCATTTGGTTATGATAGATCCTAGGCATCATCAAAGATTTGGACATTGTTTTATAACCTAACCCTGACTTGCACTTTTCAACAACATCGCCCCTTACTTGTTTGGAGAGTTCCTCTGTCTTCATGGCAGTGTTTGGTTAGTGGTGCCTCTTGCTTAGGTGTTGCAGCCTCTGGGGCCTTTCAAAAAGGTGTGTATGTAATGACAGATCATGTGACACTTAGATTGCACACAGGTGGACATCATTTCACTAATTATGTGACTTCTGAAGGTAATTGGTTGTACCAGAGATTTTTATGGGCTTCATAACAAAGGGGGTGAATACATACACACGTCAATTATCATTTTTTTATTTCTAAAAAACTGTTTTATGTATATATTTTTCTAATGTTACTTCACCAACTTAGACTATTGTGTTCTGATCCATCACATATAATTCAGATTAAAAAAACATTGAACTAAAGGCTGTAATGTAACAAAACAGGTAAAAAGCCAAGGGGGTGAATACTTTTGCAAGACACTGTACATTCCCAAATACCTGCCACCCTTCTCCACTCAGTAGTGCATGTCCCATGCCCTGCTCCCCTGTCCCATACATCCCCCCCCCCCCCATCAGTAGTAGTATCCCTCTACCCACTAATTAGTAACACCTCGTTCTGCTGAAACTCAACTCTGTGGATCTTTCTTTGAGCCTCCATTTTGCTGATCTCCTGATCCGACCTCCTGCTCTGCTTGTTCCCCGACGTTCAGTTTCCTGCTCAGTCCTCTATCTGGTCCCTTCTCACCTTCCTGCTGTATCACTCCCACACTATACACCATGTGTGCTATCTGCTGATTCCCCCGCTCCGGTCTACGCTCACCTGCTGCTCCACCCAGAACGCCACAGCCTGGGTGTGAACACAAAAAACAGCCAAGGCTGTATCAGTGCCCCTCAACAGCTGCGGTTAGGGAGTGTTATCATAGGCTTTGTTTACATTTGTAATTGAGGGAGAGTAAAACTGTGTTTTTACCACCCCTCAACTGCTCCTCCTGTTGCTGCTAAGGCAGTGCCTGGGGGTATACACAAGTTTGTGTCCTTGATGCTTTGCAGCATGAATTATACTTGTATCCCTTGTGATGCATTCAAGTGAGTTGAGCAACACTGCAACCGCCCTGCAATCGTGCACAGTGTGCGTTGTTGCCATGTGGTTGCCCAATAATTAGGGGGTTAAAACAGGCGATAAGGAGGCAATGCAACACCAACTCACTGCATGTCTATTGATGTCAGCAAAGTGATCCGAAACCATATTGCACTTTAAAGAACAAACCAAGTCTAAACTAGACTTGTTTAGCGCTTGAGCATCATTCATTTTAATAGTCAGAATAAATTACTTATCTGGCCAATTAAGTTAATAAATACTCAAATGCTTGACATGCCAGAATGCGTCTAAACGCACCTAACACATGCAAGGCCTTGGGCATGTTTTTAATGCTGCTTTTCTCCTGTCAGGGACAAAGCTTTCAAAAGAGCATAGTGTGCATAAGGCCTAAAAGAGGAACTTCACTGTGTCAACAGTTGCTGGTTTTAATGAACACCTTGACCAGGACTATGAACAGCATAATGTAGAGAGTGCAGGGGTCAAGAGTATATAACATACAAAACAACATATGCTGTTCACATCAGAGTCCCCCCTTACATCAAAGTACCCAGATTCCCTTACTTGCATCAGAGTCCCCAGCAATTCTCTATACATCAGGGTCTCCAGAATCCCTCCTTACATTAACGTTCATAGATTTTCCCTTACATCAGAATCCCCCTTACGTCAGTGTCTCCCCTTACATTATACATCAGAGTCCCCAGTGTTCCCACTTATCTCAGAGTCCACAGATCCCCCCCCCCCGTACACCAGAGCACCCCCTTACATCAAAATTTCCCTTAATATCAGTGACCATGGAGTTTCTCCTTAAATCAGACCCCTCCTTACTTCAGAGCGCCCCCTTACATAAAGGTTGGCAGAGCCCCCCTTACATCAGAGTCTACAGAGTTTCCCCTTCACCTCAGAGTTCCCCATTACCCCAGGGTGCTTAGATTCCCTCCTTACATAAGTGTCCTCAGAGTTCTCCCTTACATCAGAGTCCACAGAGTGCCCCTTTAAATCAGCGTGCCCAGCATATCCTCCCTACATATGAGCCCACAACATTCCCCCTTACATCAGAGTGCCCAGTGTTCCCCCTTACAACAGTGTCCCAGAGTCTCCCCTTATACAAAAGGGCCACCCTTACCTCAGAGTTCCCCCATAAAGCAAAGTACCCAGCATTCTATTCTTACATCAGAGTCTGTAGTGTTACCCCTTATATCAGGGTACCCAGAAAGCCTTACATTAGTCCATAGAGTTCCCCTTTACATCAGAGCCCACAGAGTTCCCCTTTACATCAGAGTCCTCAGAGTTCTCCCTGACACCAGCGTGCCCCCCTTGCATCAGAATTCACCCCTACATCAGAGTCCACAGGGTTCCCCCTTAAATCAAAGTCCCCAGCATTCCCTCCTTACATCAGAGTTTGCAGCATTCCCCCTTACATCAGAGTGCCCAATGTTCCCTCTTACAACAGTGCCCCCAGACTCCTCCCTTACACAAGAGTGCCCCCCTTACCTCAGAGTTCCCCTTTAAATAATAGAGTGCAGCATTCTCTTCTTACATCGATGTCCATAGTGTTCCCAGAGCTCCTTTTACATCAGAGTCTTCAGAATTCCTCTTTGCATCAGAGTCCACATAGTTCCCCATTATATCAAAGTCTCCAGAGTCCCCCCTTACATCAAAGTCCACAGAATTCACCCTTACACTATAGGGTACTGACTAACTACAATAACCATTTGTAGATGTTCTGCATAAGATGTTTCCTTTTTTTTCATTCAGGTTCAATTTAAAAAGCAACAATCCACAGACACAGAAGATTATACTAACAAGAGTAATATGTAAAACTGCATTTTCTTCAATAATTGCACACTCTGAAATATTTAACATTTACCTTTTAACTACTTCAGAGCCAGTTCACACCGGATGCAGTTCTGTGAGCTTTTTTTCTGCACAAAATGCATGCACTGTGTTTTCCATGTATTTCAATGGCTCTAGTTCACACCATGCAGTCAGTTTCCACACCAGAAACTGATCGTTAGACATAAGATGTAAAAGTGTAAATAAACAGAGCTTTGAATGGGCTTTTATTAACCACTTTGCGCCCGCGCTATAGCCGAAAGACGGCTACAGCGCGCCGCTCAATTGCCGGGAGGGCGTCCCTGGATGGCCTCCTATTTACATTCCCCCTGCACGCCGCCGCGGGTGTGCGGCGGGGGGAATCTGTGTTGGCCGTGTCCTTTGGACACGGCCAATCACAGCGGCCATTTACCACTCGATCAGAGTGTCCAATGAGAGATGATCTCATATGTAAACAGCGCCGGCTCTCCCTCCTCACACAGAGACAGCGTGTGAGGAGGGAGAGCTTCTGTGCTGCACCGGAAGTGAAAAAAAATCAGGTACACTAACACAACACAGTGCCATCTGTCCCAATTGCCATCTGTCCGCAGTGCCACCTATCAGTGCCACCTGCCCCCAGTGCCACCTGTCATTGTCACGTGTCATCAGTGCCACGTATCAGTGTCATCTGTCATTAGCGCCATGTATTAGAGCCATCTGTCATCAGTGCCACATATTAGTGCCATCTATCATCAGTTTCACGTGTCATCAGTGCCACATATTAGTGCCATCTGTCATCAGTGTCATGTGTCATCAGTTCCACATATTAGTGCCATCTGTCATCAGTGCCACGTATTAGTGCCATCTGTCATCAGTGCCATGTATTAGTGCCATCTGTCATCAGTGCCACGTGTCATCAGTGCCACATATTAGTGCCATCTGTCATCAGTGTCACGTGTCATCAGTGCCACGTATTAGTGCCATCTGTCAGTGCCACATCAGTGTCACGTGTCATCAGTGCCACGTATCAGTGCCATCTGTCATCAGTGCCACATCAGTGTCATGTGTCATTGTCCTGGTGCTCCAGGGCCTTCAAAAGTGTAATAGTTAGTCAACAAGTTAGATGGGTAATTTATGCTCCTAGAACACGTGATGGCACTCCTTGCATTTTGGGCCTCTCTATGTGGCCAGGCTGTGAAAAAGTCTCACACATGTGGTATCATAATACTCAGAAGGAATAGCAGAATGTATTTGGGGTGTCATTTGTGGTATACAAGTGCCATGTGAGAGAAATAACCTATTACAATGACAATTTTGTGGGAAAAAAAAACAAAAAACAAAAATGTTTGCAAAGAATTGTGGGAAAAAAATGACAACATCAAAAACCTCACCATGCATCTTACTAAATACCCTGGAATGTGTACTTTCAAAAAAGGGGTCATTTGGGGGGGGGTATTTGTACTTTTCTGGCTTGTTAGGGTCACAAGAAATAAGATCACCACCAGTACACCAGGTGTGATCAATTTTTTATGATTTGAACACAGCTTGTAAACTTTCTAATTTTCACAAAGACCAAATAACATCCACTAATTTGGGTTATTTTTACCAAAGATATGTAGCAGTATAAATTGTGGCCAAAATTTATGAAGGATAATTAACAATTTGCAAAATTTTGTCACAGAAACTAAGAAAAATTCTTTTTTTTCAAAATTTTCGGTCTTTTTTCATTTATAGCGCAAAAAATTAAAAACCCAGAGGTGATCAAATACCATCAAAAGAAAGCTCTATTTGTATGAAAAAAAGGACAAAAAATTAATTTGGGTACAGTATTACATGACTGAGTAATGTAAGTGTGAGATTGCTGAAAGTTGAAAATTGATCTGGGCAGGAGGGGGGTTTAAGTGCCCAGTTGTCAAGTGGTAAAAATGTGTGTTTCTGGAAAACAACAATCTGAGTGGGCTCTTACAGGGACCCCTGGTGGAAACTTTGTCATTTACAGTGGAAAAAAAAACACAAGAATTTACTCTTTTCAGTAAAAATGTACTAACTTTTCTGCTTTTCATGTAGGAGAGTACCACCTAGGCAAACATGTTATCAGCCGTAAAGCAGTATTAAACCCAAAAGCAAACATTTATTTTACTGCAGCTTACCAAATACTGACTAAAACAGCTGATTTGCCCCAGGTTCTCTTCCCATTTGGGTCTACAGGCACCCAAGCACACAACACTTGGACATATTCACTTCGCAATAACCAGACAGTGAGTGTCTTTTGATGCTTTATTGCTGGTTTGACTTGGTTGGGCTGCGAGAGAGCTTTTGGGATACTCCAAATTTAGTGCACAAATTAACTGGAGGAGAATCATCATTTAACCTGCCCAGAAGGGTAGTTGCCCTTCAGGCTGGGATCTTCTCCTCCTGGACAGGAACCCTGCCGTTCCAGGTCCCAAACCATTTATCTCCTTCTCAGCCACTTACAGGGTGCCTTTTCCAGCTCACTACATTCTATAACCAATTAGAAGGCAGAAAGATGTAGTTGAGCCTGTAGCCTTTTAGACCCAGAATAGCCAAAAAATATTCACACACTGCTCCAATATTTACAGAGGAGCCAGCACTACTAAATTTGCCTGAACCTCTCTAGCAACTTTTCTAGAAGAGTACTACATCTGCATTAGTTTTCTTTTTTTGGATTTCTTTGTTTTATTTTAACCTAGTGTTAAGTCTGTTGTTTCAGTTAATGTATCAATTAAGAGTGTTGAGACAAACCATTTACCATTCAAAGGTGCTTATAGTGTTCAAAGTTTACTTATTCATGTAAAACCTTTATCCCAAAAGAAAAAAAAAACTGTTGCTGCAACCACTTGTGTAACTGCAGTGTGAGCTATAGTTTTGCTTCAATTTGTTAGTATATCTAAATCTGATAGTACACTCCCTTTCCCTCAGACTGACAATGCTGCTGTCCAAAGGTGTTTCTGTTGCTCCTTCATCTAGAGTGGGGGCACTCTAATACAGTAGGTGTGTTACTGGCTAGATCACCAGGTGAAAACTTTAAATAGAAAGCAAATGCTGCTGCCACATCTAATGCCGCGTACACACGAGCGGACTTTAAGGCAGACTTTGCTCTGCAGACTTTTCAACAGACTTTACGAAGGACTTTCTGAATGAACGGACTTGCCTACACACAATCCACCAAAGTCCATCGAATTCGTATGTGATGACGTACGACCGGACTAAAACAAGGAAGTTCATAGCCAGTAGCCAATAGCTGCCCTAGCGTGGGTTTTTGTCCGTCAAACTAGCATACAGACGAGCGGACTTTTCGACCGGACTCAATTTCGACGGATCGATTTAAAACATGTTTCAAATCTAAGTCCGTCCAACTTTTGAGAAAACAAAGTCCGCTGGAGCCTACACACGATCGAATTGTCTGACGAAATCCCTTCCGCCGGGCAAAGTCTGCCGTAAAGTCCGCTTGTGTGTACACGGCATAAAAATTGGTAAGCTGCAATTTAATACATTTTTTTTTTTTTGTTTTATTACCACATTTAATCACTTGAAGACCAGCATGTTAAAGCTCCTTCCTTCCAAATTTTTTGGTGGTAATAAATCATTACTTTATTTTTTATTTTTTTACTATATAAAGGAACATTTCAAACCTGTTTCTCTTAGTTTGTGCTATAAAACTTTGCAAATAAATAATGCTCCCTCATAAATTTAGGCCAAAATGTATTCTTTTACATTTGTTTGGTGAAAGAAAAACTAAATGTATATTATTGAGTGAAAGTTATAAAGTCTACAAACTATGGTAAATGTACAGTATATACTATGTACTGATTGCCTACCTCATTTTGTGAGACCCTAAAATGCTAGGACAGTGCAAACACCCCCAACATTACCCATTTTTGGAAATAAGACACTGTGAGAAGCATGGTGAGTTTTTTTGAATTTGGAATTTTTAGCCACAATGTTTTGGAAAATGATAAAAGTAAATAAAATGTGATTTTATTTCACAAAGTTGTCATTTTACCAAGCTATTTCTCACACACAGCATGGGCAAACTTACAGTTATACCCCAAAACACATTCTTGTACTCCTCTCGAGTATGAGGATATCACATGTGTGAGACTTCTTCACTGCCTAGATGCATAGAGGCCCAAAATCCACAGAGCACTTTCAAGTGCATCTGATTTCATGAATACCTATTACACTTCTTGAGGCCCTGAAGTGCCAGGACAGGAGAAACACCCACAAGATGGCCACATTTTGCAAAGTAGACCATCCAACATATTTATTCAGAGTCATTACCACATTTTGGAAAGCAAGGTGTTTTTCAAGAGGCATGGTGAGTCTTTTGAAGATTTCATTTTTCTGCCACAAGTTTTTGGAAAACGTGAAAAAAAAATGAAAATGCATTTTCTTACAAAAACGTGTCATCGAGCCTGTCTGGGATTACATAAAGAGACAGAAGGATTTGAGGCAGCACAGAAAATCTGTGGTTAGTTCTCCAAGATGTTTGGAACAAGCTACCTGCCAAGTTCCTTCAAAAACTGTGTGCAAGTGTATCTAGAAGAATTTAAAAATAGATGCGGTTTTGAAGGCAAAGGGTGGTCACATTAAATATTGATTTGATTTGGACTTCTTTTCTGTCCAATTATTTTCCATTAATTACTTTCCGTTAATTGATTAAAACAAACTAATTAACACTTCTATTTCTGAAAGTATTCTTAATTTACAGCATTTTTTCACACCTGCATTAAACTTTTGCAAAACGTAATCCATTCTTTTCCAACACTAGCTTTAATACACTGTCACTACGGCTGTTCTGTGCCCCCCTTTATAGTGAGGGGCTGGCTTATCCAAAAGCTGCCTTATTGGCCCTTGCAAACCTGTTGGCCATAGTTCAAATGCTGTGCAGTGCATTATGGCTTCAAAAAGATTCTCGCTGGTGAATCTGCACATAAATTCACCAGGACAGCAAATCGCAAACTTGCAGGGTTTGCCTCAAACCCATAATAGAAGCAAACCCATATCTCATCCCTAAATGTTTATCTTAAGTTGACTGGTTTGTATAGGTACTGTATAAATATGTACTGTACATAAAACATTAGAAAACATATAGCTCCCAAGGAGTGAAACAGTATAGATTCAGATTTCAGCACCAGACTAATGGATAGCTCCTCATGTTTAAATGAACCTCGATCAAGTGCTAAAATGATCACGTATTACATTCCTGAAACACATACCAGGGATAATGTCTATTGATTATAATCTGGATGGGTACATACAGTGTACATTATAACACCGTAATAAAGAAGTGTGGTATTTTATTATTAAAGTTGACTAATTGACTATGAGTCATGTATACTAATGTGGTGGATTTTTTCTGTAACAACTCAGATCTAGCTCACAGTGCAGACAACCTATATTAATGATAATACATGTAACAAAGTGAAGCAGAAAATGTACATTGGTAAAAGTAGCAGGTAGAAAGGAAATATCACAATGATACTACATTTAAAAAAAAAAATTTATGAATTCCTCAGGAACAAAATAGGTGAAAAGCACAAACTTTCCACAAGATTTAGAAGATTCTATTAGGTATGAGATGGCAGTCTACAGTAATGGCAACAAAGATTAATGCACCAAAAAATACTAAACAGGTGAAATCCAGGGACTGGATATTTGGTGGAGATGTAATCCAACTGCCATGAAAGGAGAATAAAGCAAACACCTTTTTGATATGGACTGCAGCACTCAATACTTATTTGCTTTAGTTTTATTTGTAACCTTAATTTAACACATACTGTTGCATTTACTGTATAGATACACATTGACAGGTTATCTCTGCTGTATCCAGTTTTATTTCACAAATGTGTGGCCATGCTGGACACATTAAAACAAAAGTTGCATACAAATTTAGACATTTTTTTGTGTGCTCACCATCCAGAAAAGACCAAATAATTATTTGGCAGCTTAAAGTAACTGCAGCCAGCAAGTCCGCCATTCTCAACTATCTGGACAGCAATTCAGAAGTTTGTGAGGCATGCTATGTTGGAAACGAGATGCCTAGGTGATGATCCATCTTTGCAATCAGCTGCAGAAAGGTTATTTGGTGCTCTGAACAATATTCAGATGAAGATAAACAAGAAAGAGTACATAGAGTGTGACAAAGGATGTAAGTGACAATTCCACCAGGTTCATCATCAACAGTACTTTCAGGAGAGACACCAACAAAATAAGATTTGTGGCTTCCATTTTTTTTCTGACCTGATGAAAACCATTTCTTGGAGCCCTTTTTGCAGGAGTGACCATGTAGGGGCATTCTAAAAAAATGTGTGGAGAAGTCTTGAAACTTTTAGTTTTCCCAGATAAAGGGTGGGATAAAATTTGAGGGAGAACTGAAAACATACATTAAGAACATGTACTTTGTATAAATGAACAATGAAATGTGTGTGACAGATGTTGGCTATAATTGGAAGTCCGAGCTTTAGCAGTGATCCCACCACAAAAGGAAAAATAGATCTTCGTCTCCATTTGGGTCAGAATGGTTGCTAGGCATCAGATGATCCGCGTTTCCTTTCCTTGAAGTAGGGAATCATGGATGCAGTGAATAAACAAACATGGTTAAAAACAGCTATGTGCTGGAGGCCATTTAATGGTAAACTGACCATGTATGGACCAGACAGTGGTACAACTCTGCGATACCACCACAGTATATTACAATGGGATGCTATTTACAATAGCATCTTTTTTTATGCAATGATACTCTTGAAGCTTCCATGCATTCTTTAGTGTTATATTAAAATTGCTGATTTTAGTAATGATTAAATTGATTTACAAAGTTTGAGATTCTACTAAATTAATTTACAGCAGGCAGCAATTGGTGAAAATATCCCCCTCTACTGCTGGCCTGCCAATATATTTAATCCACTGGTTTTTTTTTTTCAATTACTTTTCTAAAAGTGTTCATTAAAATTTTCAGAAAAAATGTACCAAGATACCAGTCTACAAAACAATGCTTACAGGCTGTCTAGTATACTCATGACTAAAGGGCTGGGAAGATGCAGATGTACCACTATGCTATACCAGCCCTTATAACCTTCAGGGCTTATTTAATATAAGGCCCTTTCCCAAAATACTAGCCCCGTATTTTGTATTTCCACCTCTCTACACATTTTTATACTGGCTCAAATGGTGATTAAACCTAATGAATGGACTGTGGATTCTGGGAGATCCCCATATTCCAGATTGCATTATGCCAAACTATATTGGGTCAGCATTGAATCTCAACCTTTGTGGTTATATTTTGTATTCACATGAGACCCTTCCAAAGCACAAATTAAAAATTGGGAAATTATGACACTAGCTTCTGGGGAACCACAAGTGCTTTGCAAAGAGACATCCCATTTTGTTATAACCCACATCTTAACCACTTCACGCCCGGCCTATAGCAAAATGACGGCTTGACCAGTGGCTTTCCCATCCTGACTGGACATCATATGATGGGACACAGTCAATGACCTATTAAAGTACTGGTTCACTGCCGCTACCATGTGATCGCCATGACAAATCACAGCAGGTCACATGACAGTTGTACACAATGGATGGCTTCCTTTCAAGCCATCCAATGTGTACAAATGTGTTGCTAGCTGTAAATGGTCAATTCTATCACATGGTACAAACAGGGCCAATCACAACCAATCTGTACCTTGTAATTAATTTATTTCAAAATTTTCAGTCTTTTACCTTATTTAGCAAAAAATAGAAAACCCAGTGGTGATTAAATACCCGAAAAAAAAAAGCTCTATTTGTATGAACATAATGATAAAAATGTATTTTGGGTACAATGCTGCATGACCGCGCAATTGTCATTCAAACTGCGACAGTGATGAAAGCTGAAAATTGGCCTAGGCAGAAGGGGGTAAAAGTGCCAGTTATTGAAATGGTTAAAGCACCCATGAGGTTGAGGAGTATGTACAGTGGCAGGGGTCTGCTTGCTTTTGACCATCTACCTAGAGATACACCTCCCCTAATACCCCAAGTGTTAGACTGATAGCTTTGAGAAAAACTGCACTTAAGTTTCTCTTAACTAAAAATGACTACAATAAAAAAATCCAGTATAAAATACATGTGGATCAGCAGACAGCTTGGGGAATAGGAGCCCAAATAAAGATTAGGTAAATCATTGGTGGAAATTTTCATTATTCACTTATCTTTAGTTGATTCCATTCCAACTACATCTCATGAATGCCAATCAGAAATCATATGGAATGGATACTAAAATTCCCATTTAGTTCTCTTCTGTTCGCTGGGTCATTTATATATCTTGTTACAAGGTTACAGTCTCATTCCAAAATTATACTTTCTCATTACATGTCCTATATTTTCTTTTCTCTGTTCTACCTCATTAAAAAGTTGTTTGCAACTGACTGAGTGTAGGATTTTTGCATTAAGTTTTGGAAAAGTGAAATGGGTTAACTCTTGCTCGGTTGTATTTCTTTATAATGTGCCATCAATGGCAACGTTTTTGAAAAAAGGAAATCCTAAACAACACTAGGACGGCAGTTTACACTTGGCTCTAGGTTAACCTCCAAAAGAAAAAAAAAATAGTAGAGTCACCAGGTAGAAATTAATAACTTGAAAAACACAACCAAGCCTCTTCTTCCATGACTACCGTGTTAAAAAAAAAAGCCAAGGAAAAATCCAAGGAAAACTCCAAGTTCACTTACCGACCAGCCCACGGACAACCAAATTAACCTGTCTAACAGTATGCATTAATAACAGGGGTTTAGTCTGCACACATTTGCAAATAAGCAACAGGCACCCTGGTATCTGTAGTCCTATCACTAGCTTATGAGTGACTCCATAATGGAAGCACATGCATTCTGATGGATAGATGGAGGGCAGATGGACTGAAGGGAAGCCAACCCCTTCTTAAAACTACAGGGGCACACTGAACACCCAGCACATAGCACCATGGCTGCAAAGGTGTCAGTGCATTGCCTGGCCAATATAATAGTAATACAATAAAGAAAGCCACTGCCCCCATCTATAACTGGCCATTGCTGCAAGTAGAATTAGAAGGAAACATATGTTAGAAGACAGGTTAATTTGGTTGTCCGCGGGCTGGTCGGTAAGTGAGCTTGGAGTTTTCCTTGGATTTTTCTTTGGCTTTTTTTCTAACATATGTTGCCTTACAATGCTACTTGTTGCAATGGTCAGTTAAAGGTGGGGCAGTGGCTTTCTTTTTTGTATTCCATGACTACCATGACTGAAAAAAATAAAAACTCTAAAAAAAAAAACCCTCTGTGTTGTCAACAAAATATATAAATCTGTGATAAAGCTGTAATTACCATGTACATATATACAAAATATGAAAGACCGTAATTGAATATTTGAAAACATTAAAAACAAGCACAGCTCACAAGGCATTTATGGTAAGCTATCAGGACATAATCGACATGGTTCCCCTATTATATCCACGATCCATGGATCCCAAACATACAGATCCCCTGGACTGTGGAAATGCGAAAGGGGAAGGCAATGGCAAATACGCCCTAATTAGCAAATTCACCCAAAATGTGTCATAACGCACAATGCTTAAAAAATGAGCAAGAGGTTGCAACATATATTCAAGGTGCAAATAAGAAACAACATAATGAAGACACCAATTGCCAATGAACACATCTTAGGTATACCTTTGATGTAGATTTTATTCAAAGGCATGCAATCATTACTAGTGCCTTCCTGCCTTTCTCAAGGAAGTAACACCAATCTCATATGGCCCATCAAACCCCCTTAACTTTTAATTCTATCTGGCCCATCAACTGTTGCCCTAAGAGTGACAGTGTCTGCCTAAATTTGAAGGTCACCATATACATCATTATTGCCAGCTCTGTCTTAAATGGGCTAGATTAGGCAACTATCATCTAATATTTATAGAGCCCTTCATATAGCTTTTCTAGAGTAAGCACAAAACAGCAATCAGGTTTTTGATGGATAGCTATAAAAGCAGAAAATATATGAAGTTAAGGAAGTTTGACCTATAAATATTGGCATGTGTTTTTATACACCTATTGTTCTTTCCCTTCTCTTTCTGCTAGTAGCAGTTCTTGGGAGAAAATAGCTAGATCTGCATTTTTTTTCAGTATGAATTGTCTCAAATGCCAGAATAAGACCGATCTTTCACTGCTACAGATGGATGAAGATTTCTGATAAGTGGATTAGGTTTGGGCAGTCAGGGTGAGAGATTTGTGTTGCAAAATTAAATAACAGAAAATGCTTCAATGAAGCTGTGTGTAAAATAATGAAAGCAATAGGCTTTCTGTCGACAGTACAATCTGTAGTAAGTGCATATCAAAAAGGAAAGGGAGGGACAGGGATGCTTAACGCCATCTACCCATCCGTCTATCTTTCTGTCACATGTATACATGTTTGTTGTGACATCTGTTTATTCTACATAAATTAAAGTTGCCTCCGAGCTTATTTTTCAGATTTGTATTAGGGCCAGATGGCATTCTGAGGACACGTTTATACTGAGGCTGGCTTTCCCTTACCAGCTTTAGCTGCCTATATCACACTGTTTTGACATACAAGGGCCCCTATAGTATACTAGGTTCCAACCAGGAAGCCATTGTAGCAGCCAAGTGAAGGACCTTAAATGACCTGTATGGTTCCAGTTACGGCATGAAGTGATTATTAAGCACCATTTCATTATGATTTGGACATGTATTGTACTTCTCATTTGGACTATTTAATACTGTTTATAGGTCCTATTAGGACTACTATGATAAGATAATTAAAGAAAAAGTACATCCAAATCTTGTTTGACTGTACTTCTTCTGTGGATCACAGGAGTGCAGTTCGTTTTGCACTCCTGTGACCCATTTTCAGCAGACAGCAGGCTGCAGTCACAGAGTTGATCCAAGCTTGGGGAAGATCGTGACCATATGATAGGGATCTCTCCACATGCCTAGACCGGCACCCAACTCAGCCTCTCAGCAAGCCACTGAGAGCCTGAGCCAGCCACTCCCACCCCTCCACATCCCAGTGCTCCAGGGAGTGTGTGTGTGTGGGGGCGAGGGGGGCAGAGCAGGGAGCCAGTAAATGACAGTCACCAACCCTCTGCTCAGGGAAATCTGAGAACCGAGCGATCAGCTGTGTTTTTTTTTCTGTTGGTTGAACTTGATAGATTTGTGCTATTTTTTTCAATCTGACTGACTACTTTATTGTAACCTGGCATTACCAAAAAGGTGTCTGATTATCTGTCAGCTGTACCATCTGCTGACCCTCAGTCTTTGCAATTTTTAGTATCTATGTTTAAAAAAAAAAGTGTATGTAAAGTCAAAACTTTTTGTTTTAGCTTTATATAAAATGTGATAAGGTCTTACTTACCATTGTTTTCCTAGAGAAAGTAATGGAAAATCTGGAAATGGGAAAACCTGCTCTGGTGACTGCTGTGATTGGCTGTCACAGTGGTCACATGATTGGTAGCCTATCCTACTGGCTTCTGATCAGCTGTGACTGAGAGCTGTCGTTGACAAGTTGGTCAGTGTGCTATAAAACAAGCAGTGAGCGCACTCCCAGGACAGACAACCTCAGGTCACTGTGAATGCATATGTGCAGTGGCTGGGCATTAAAGCTCATCTTTCAAGACACTAAATATATGTATTATGTAATTGACAAGAAGTTAATAAAGGACTTTGTTTTACTTTTTTTTGTTAATGAGTGACAAGGGATGCTTTATACCCCTTACTGATTTATGTATTCAAGTAGGGGGAGGGCAGTATATCTAGGTGCCCCCTTTTCCTAATGGTGACTTCTAGATTTCAATATGTCCCCCTTCCCCACAGACCCAACATCCTGGTGGCCTGGTATTGTTCTTGAGTTGGAAGACATTCACTCACTGCTTCTCTATTTTCTAGCAACCCAGACTGCATGCCGAAGGAAGGGTCTGGTATAGATTTTGTGTAGAACACTATGCTATTTGTATTGTTTTGTTTTCTTTGCATGTGTTCACCCCTTAAAAATCACCTTTACTTTTAAATTTGGTGCCTTTTCTGTGTCACTGTCAGTTCCTGGGACGTGACCTGGAGTAGCTAGCATGCCTTCCCAGCATCCTTTTTTGCATGGGTACATGCATGTGCCACTCTGATGATTCATGCTTGCAAACCTGTTGCTCTTCTGCTCGAAGCCCCACTGAGCATTCTGGGCTCCCACTGTCTGAGCTCCTAGTCATTGTCGTAGAGGAGGAAAGGTAACAGAGTTTCTAGTCAAACCATTTCACTGTTCCCAAGAAACTGCAGACCCTGCAGAGATTTGGATGGATTCTAAATCTCCAGAAATCAGCACTGAAATCAGCACTGGATCTGATTCATAGCTTAGAGCATCTGAGCTTAATGGAGATAGCCCTGTTCATGGTCTTCCTTCCACTGGACAAGCTCCTTGCTCTCCATTCCAACATTCAGACACTGCCACCCATCAATTCACTTTTGCATTAAGTAGCCTCCTTTGAAGCAGTATTGTATGCCCAGTTTTCCTCAAAATTCTGGCAGTGTAGGTGAAGCAGACTTAGTCTCTAGATTGCCCCATACACCTGACTACCAAAACCAGGTTAGCACTGGTTTGGTCGATTTGCAACCTAGCACTGGAAATGGGGTAATACATTGTAGTATCTTCTGATAGCTTGGAATGTTCCCACGATAGATGCCAGCCTGTTAGGCTGGGGTCGAGTACAGAATGCCCTCTTTGTGCGGAGAAATTGCTAGTTAGAAGATATGTGGCTTCTGATCAATTTTCTGCAGCTCAGAACAATTTGATTGTCCCTGGACCTCTCAGCTGCAAGGTCACCCAACAAGGATAGTTGTACAGTGCCATGGGAGTAGCTTACATCATTTACTGTATCAGGGAGGAACCAGAACTTGCACAGTTGAAAGAGAAGTGAACCCGATTCTTCTTTTTTATCTCTGCAAAAAATGGATACAAAAATACAAGTGGTTGCCTCAGCAACACTGGACATTCTTTTTTTCAGACTCTTGAATAAATGAGGCCCTTTTTTAGAGTGGTTATGGGGTTAATTGCGTGCTGACCAGCCGGAACAAAAAATCCTTGAACATGCATAACTATATCCTAAATCCTTCTCTTTTCTTTTCCTGGAATTGGCAAGGAAGCCCCAGACTCTGCCCTGACATTTTCAACATGAATTAAATATTCCTCAGTCCGACAGAGCCCCACGGCTCTCTCATGCCTGGGATGAAAATAATGCCAGCCATTTACAGCATAGAAAAAAATCCAACAGAAGCAAGCAACTGTTATATGAACCTACCCAGCACAGATATTTCAAGAAAAATAGAGCGTATATTCTGTGTTTTAAAATATTGCTTTAAAGCTTGATTTGAAAGTGTTTTTCTCAACTCAGCTTATTACATGATTTTCGGATTTACTTAAAAGTATTTTCTTATTTTGCTTTTGGACCTTTGCTGGTAACTATTTGTATGTAGGATAATCATAGGCATGTGCAGCATTACAGTAGGATGTGCACCTGAGAGCTCAAACACACGTGTGTGTGTGTGTGTGTATATATATACACTATCTCACAAAAGTGAGTAGACCTCTCACATTTTTGTAAATATTTTATTATACCTTTTCATGTGACAACACTGAAGAAATTACACTTTGCTACAATGTAAAGTAGTGAGTGTACAGCTTGTATAACATTGTAAATCTGCTGTCCCCTCAAAATAACTCAACACACAACCATTAATGTTTAAGCCACTGGCAACAAAAGTGAGTACACCCCTAAATGAAAATGTGCAAATTGGGCCCAATTAGCCATTTTCCCTCCTCGATGTCATGTGACTCGTTCGTGTTACAAGGTCTCAGGTGTGAATGGGGAGCAGGTATGTTGAATTTGGTGTTATCGCTCTCACTCTCTCATACTGGTCACTAAAAGTTCAACATGGCACCTTATGGCAAAGAAATCTCTAAGGATCTGAAAAAAAGAATTGTTGCTCTACATAAAGATGGCCAAGGCTATAAGAAGTTTGCCAAGACCCTGAAACTGAGCTGCAGCATGGTGGCCAACACCATACAGCGGTTTAACAGGACAGGTTCCACTCAGAACAGGCCTCGCCATGGTCGATCAAAGAAGTTGAGTGTACGTGCTCAGCGTCATATCCAGAAGTTGTTTTTGGAAAATAGACATATGAGTTCTGCCAGCATTGCTGCAGAGGTTGCATCAAATTGGTCTGCATGGCTGTCATCCCAGAAGGAAGCCTCTTCTAAAGATGATGCACAAGAAAGCCTGCAAACAGTTTGCTGAAGACAAGCAGACTAAGGATATGGATTACTGGAACCATCCTGTGGTCTGATGAGACCAAGATAAACTTATTTGGTTCAGATGGTGTCAAGCGTGTGTGGCAGCCACCAGGTGAGGAGTACAAAGACAAGTGTGGCTTGCCTACAGTCAAGCATGGTGGTGTCATGGTCTGGGGCTGCATGAGTGCTGCCGACACTGGGGAGCTACAGTTCATTGAGGGAACCATGAATGCCAACATGTACTGTGACATACTGAAGCAAAGCATGATCCCCTCCCTTTGGAGCATGTGCCTTGCAGCGCAGTATTCCAACATGATAACAACCCCAAACACACCTCCAAGATGACAACTGCCTTGCTAAAGAAGCTGAGGGTAAAGGTGATGGATTGGCCAAGCATGTTTTCAGACCTAAACCCTATTGAGCATCTGTGGGGCATCCTTAAACGAAAGGTGGAGGAGCGCAAGGTCTCTAACGTCCACCAACTCCGTGATGTCCTCATGGGGGAATGGAAGTGGACTCCAGTGGCAACCTGTGAAGCTCTGGTGAACTCCATGCCCAAGAGGGTTAAGGCAGTGCTGGAAAATAATGGTGGCCACACAAAATATTGACACTTTGGGCCCAATATGGACATTTTCACTTAGGGGTGTACTCACTTTTGTTGCCAGTGTGTTAGACATCAATGGCTGTGTGTTGCCTTATTTTGAGGGAACAGCAAATTTAGACTGTTATACAAGCTGTACACACTCACTACTTTACATTGTAGCAAAGTGTCATTTCTTCAGTGTTACATACTGTAGTCGGTGAGGTTGAAAAAAGACACAAGTCCATCAAGTCCAACCTATGTGTTGTCACATGAAAAGATATAATAAAATATTTACAGAAATTAGATACTGTACATACAAACACACTCTTATAAATAAATGCAAACGTTTTAAAATGTACATTTTTAAACTAATAAACACTTATTATGTGTGCACAATTAGCCTTGTTTCTTACTAGTGCCCCCACCACCCTTCCCAAGGTAATGCGGAACACTGCAGAGCCATTTTATTAATAATGATTGCTGAGTGGACAGTGTCAGTAGGGCAGAGATCAGGGCCGGACTGGAAATAAAAACCAGCCCTGGAAATAAATTTCATACCAGCCCCAGTGACGTAGCTTGGGTTGTCAGCACCCAAGGTAAGGGGCAAGTAATTTGCATCCCTAACAGGCGGACATTTAGCGCTCCCTGAGTTTCTTCCACTCATACTGTATTAAACCCCTTATGGTGCATTTTAGGATGTACCACTCTCTTTGTCCTCCTTTCTTTCCCCTTTATCTCTCTCTATCATAATTTCTTGTTTTTTTCCCCATCTTTCTCTCTCTCTCTCTATCCATCTTTCTTGTTCTCTTTCTTATTATGTCTCTCCCTTTTTCTTTGTTCCTCCCCCTCATTTCCTCTCTCTTCCATGTATTCTCTTTTTATTCTTTCTCTTTTTTTTTTTTTTTTCCTCTCTCATCTCCTTTCTTGCCCCCCCCCCCCCTCCCTCTTTCTTTCCGGAAAGTGAATGGCTACATGCCCATTTATTGCATAAAATGCTAACCATACAATATATATGTGTATATATATATATATATATATATACACACACACACACATACATATACACACACATATACATACATGTGATGCACGTTGTATATGTGTAAAAAACAAAATCATACTTGGGGGGGCACACCCTAAAAATGCATTTACATTCAAGATGATGCTGATAAGACCAACAAACAGTACAAAATATTACAGCACACACATACAAATATGACATTTAAATCCTGCAAGGCTATTTAAAAACACCTGAACTTATTCAAAAAAATATGGGGGATTTGGTCACACTATATGGCAGCCCTCTTACTGCATCAAAGTACCCCATTATTAGTGGGTCCTACACTAGTAAAAGAATGAAAGATCCTGCGTATCAGCCATTGGAGATACACTCCTCTTTATGGGAGAACTCCACCCCCAATTACCTCTTATTAGTGTCCACCAGTATATAGGAGGAGTCCCTTCAGTTCTCCCATAAAAGAGGAACGTATCTCCAATGGCTTAGACGCAGGATCTTTCATTCTTTTACTAGTGTAGGACCCACTAATTAAGGGGTACTTTGACACAGTAAGTGGGCTGCCATATAGTGTGATCAAATCCCCATATTTTTTAATATGTTCAGGTGTTTTTAAATAGCCTTGCAGGATTTAAATGTCATTTTTGTATATGTGTAAGACACACTACAAGAGATGGTCAGAGACTACAGACATGATACAAGAGATGGTCAGAGACTGCAGACATGATACAAGTGATGGTCAGAGACTGCAGACACATTAGGGTAGATGGTCAGAGACTGCAGATATGATACAGGAGATGGTCAGAGATTGTGGACATGATACGGGAGACGGTCAGAGACTGCAGACATAGTACATGAGATGGGCAGAGAATGCAGACATGATACAGGAGACAGTCAGAGACTGCAGACATGATACAGGAGATGGTCAGAGACTGCAGACATAGTACATGAGATGGGCAGAGAATGCAGACATGATACAGGAGACAGTCAGAGACTGCAGACATGATACAGGAAAAGGTCAGAGACTGCAGACATGATACAGGAGACGGTCAGAGATACTGCAGACATGATACAGGAGACGGTCAGAGACTGCAGACATAGTACATGAGATGGGCAGAGAATGCATGTATGGCTGAACTCAGTGTAAAAGCGTATAGTAGGGCTGTGTCACTCTACTTAAACTAGCTCTTCAAGATCAAGTAAGTAATCCTCCTTTTAAAGTACAAGCAAGTGCCAGAAGACAGCAACACATCCAATTTCCAAAATTCAAATGGTCTTACAGTGAACTGGTCAGGATTAGTGGAGAACAGTAAACCGTTAGTGAGTCTGTGAAGCTTCTAGCCTGAATCAGCAGTAAAACATCCAAAAAACATCAAACTGTGCAGAACACACTGAGCTCTGGCTACATAGCTGAGCTGAAATGGTTAACAGCCAGCCATGTATGATCTGTCACTGGACACAGAATTCCAGTGGGCTGCAGCTTCTCCCAGGGATCTCATCAGTGTGCAGGTTAGGAAGCTAAAAAAGAGAAAGAGTATGGAGCCAGACAAGAGGGAGGGGAGGCTGATCGGTAACCTGCACACTGTCCAAAAAGCATAGATTTCTGGATGACACCGGCCGGCTAGCATTACATATGACATTGCTCCCGACAATCTTGTTTCCATTCAGCCAGAGCTGTGTGTGCTGCAGGATTAGTTTTGCTGTGGCTGTGGTCATACCATCCTCTATCTCCTCGGCTTCAGGTACTGTGTATCTCCCTCCTGACGCCCCCATTAATCCCTGATCCAGCACCCATGTACATTCAAATGGCAAGAGGGGGGGGGTGTTACACTGTCTGCTGCACGATGGCTACTTGCTCCTCCGGCCCTCGCTGCTACACATTTCCTCAGCCAGCCCCGCCTGCTGTTCACAGCACAGCCACTGCCACTTCTCTCTCAGTTGTTTTCTTTAAAAAAAAAAAAGTTCCAGAGCTCCTAGCTGACAGCGGCCCCAGAGCAGGCGGCCTACCGGGAAATTTCCCGCTATCCCGGTAGGCCAGTCCGGCCCTGGCAGAGATTTGTCTCAGTAGGGCATTGGACAGTGTTATGCCCCGTACACACGGTCGGACATTGATCGGACATTCCGACAACAAAATCCTAGGATTTTTTCCGATGGATGTTGGCTCAAACTTGTCTTGCATACACACGGTCGCACAAAGTTGTCAGAAAATTTGATCGTTCTGAACGCGGTGACGTAAAACATGTACGTCGGGACTATAAATGGGGCAGTAGCCAATAGCTTTCATCTCTTTATTTATTCTGAGCATGCGTGGAACTTTGTGCGTCGGATTTGTGTACACACGATCAGAAATTCCGACAACGGATTTTGTTGTCGGAAAATTTTATAGCAAACTCTCAAACTTTGTGTGTCGGAAAATCCGATGGAAAATGTGTGATGGAGCCTACACACGGTCGGAATTTCCGACAACAAGGTCCTATCACACATTTTCCGTCGGAAAATCCGACCGTGTGTACGGGGCATTAGTGTTTTTTTTTATTTGTATTTTTTTTTTCTTTTACAATTTTTTTAGGAGCCCCATGGGGGGCTTTCATGAAACATCAGGGTTTTGAGAGAGAGAAAGGGAATGGTTTGGTTGCTTCAGTTATGCATGAACAGAGTGAGGTACTGATCCCTCACTTTGTTCATTCAGAAAAGGAAGGGGCCAGTTACTATATGTATTTACCGGCCCCTTCCCTGCTCTCCCTCCTGAAACAATCACCCACAACAGCTGGTGGGAGAGAAGAAAAGGGGAAGCCAGCAGTGCTGCAGGGGAAGGGGGGGTAGGGGAGCACATGGGGGGCCTGGGCAGCAGAAGAAAGAGGGAACGGAGAGAAGAGGGGCAGCATATACTGGTACCAATCCCCTGTATTTTTTTCCTGTGGCAGCTGAATGCCAGCAGGAGAGAGAGGAGAAGAAGCCTACTTTCAGATGCTGCAGGGGGAAAATACAGATTGGTTCCTGTAAATGCTGCCCCAACGGCCCCTACTGTCCAGGTTCCAGGAGTCCGCAAGGTAGGATTATGGTCTACCCGTCACCTGCCTGCGATTGATGGGTAGATTGCGATTGATGGGTTACCAACCCCCAGATTAGGGTGTGTCCAGGCACACACTGAGTGAAAGCCTATAAAGCCAATACTGACAATATTTGTGCTGAATTACTGCTGAGAATCAGTTATATGAACATTTAGAAATTGTTTTGTCTTTAGTGATTTGGGAGGGACAGATTTTCCAGTCCTGTGTCTGGGTCTTGCCAGAAACCAGCAGAGTGTGCAGGTGTTAACAGCCCTTGTAATCTAGGACCTGACAAAAGTTCAGGGCTCTGCTGGAGAGACAGGGGGTCTCTGAATAGGGGGTAAAGGGGGACCCCAATCCTTACTCAGGAGTCAGAGAGGCTGCACAGGGCAGCCACAGTGTGTATGTCTGCACAGTGCAGATGCAGCCATTGACAGAGCAACAAGGAGCTGGAAAAGAGCCAAGATATAGACTTTGTACAGGAGCACTGAGATGTGGTCCGGAGGACCAAGGCAAAAGGCCTGAGAAGTGGTGCTGCTAAAGAGAACCATGAGGCTGAATGTCATTTATGTTTGTGTTGATGGTGAAAACCCCTGCATGGGAATTGATTTTCTGTGTGAACTTGTGTCTGTTTTGATGAATAAAAGTGGGCTAGCAAGGCCTGAAACAGCATTTTTGGAGTGGACTAAACTCACTAGGAAGCTCCACCACTGAGAAAAAACCTCCATAACAAAAAAAAAAAATATATATATATATATATATATATATATACACACAGTGTATACACATACACCCACACTGACAGGTAAAGTGAATAACATTGATTAGCTCATTACAATGAAAGTGGGTGAGATATATTAAGCAGCAAGTGAATATGTTGTCCCTGAAGTTGTGGTGTTGAAAGCAGACAAATTGGGCAAATGTTAGAATTTAAGCAACTTTGACAATGGCCAAATTGCAATAACTGGACGATTGGGTCGGAGCAAGTCCAAAACTACAGCTCTTGTAGGATGTCCCCAGTCTGCAGTTGTCAGAACCTTCCAAAATGGCACAGGAAGGAAAACTGGAAAACTGCTGACAGGGTCATGGGTAGCCATGGCTCAATGATGCACAAAGGTAAGCTGGTTCCAATAGAAAGGTGTCAGAACACACAGTGCATCACAGGTCAGTCAGGGTGCCCACGCTGACCCTTGTCCACAGCTAAAGTCACCTTTAATGGGCACATGAGCATCAGAACTGGACCATGGATCAATGGAGGGTAGACTGGTCTGATGAATCACCTTTCCTTTTACATCATGTGGATGGCCAGGTGCGCGTGAAATGCTTACATGGGGAAGAGATGGCAGCAGAATGCACTACGTGAAGAAGGCAAGTCAGCAGAGGGTTAAAGGATCTGCTGCTGATGGCTTGGTGCCAGATACCACAGCATACCTTCAGAGGTCTAGTGAGGCCTTAACAAGTCACGGTTTAGCGGCAAAAGGGGGACCTACTCAATATTAGGTGGGTAGTCATATTGTTATGTTGATAATAAATTACATGACTGTCCCCTAATATATCTAGCAAGTTACAGGTCTATCCCCTATATAGTTAACATTTTATATCTGTGCAAAAAAAAAAACAATACATGCACATTTCTCCATTTTTCTCTTTGCAAACTTTGGATTAATACTTTTTTATCCCCCTGGGCAGGCTGTCTTTTGTCACAACCTCCCCACTCCTAATGCAGGTTTTTTTTTCATGAGTCAAATGGTGAAACTTTTTGACTCATGAAACTATTTACAAACACCACAGAGCTGATTGCAAATGTGGAAGTAAGGGGTAATTTATGTAACAGTGATCACAGAGTAATTACATTTGCCATAAATTGTAGGAAAAGGACACATAAGGGTAGGACAAGAACACTACATTTTAAAAGAGCGCTTTATACTACATTACACTAAATAGAATAAAATTCCTGCAACAAAGAACACTGAAGAGAAGTGGAAGTGCTTTAAGGGCATGTTAAGTAACCAAATCTGTCAGTGAATCCCAATGGGCAGCAAATATAAAAGAACAAAAGTCAAACCTGTGTGGCTAAACACTAACATAAAAAGGCATATTAATGAGAAAAAAAACAGTCCTAGCATTACAATCATCTGGGGGCGGTAGGAATTTAACGGGCGGGCTGCAAGCTTATCTTTCCCTGCATACAGCGGATCCAGGACACCCAGCCAAGATGGCGCTGGGCCATAAGGAGGTGAAGCGCAGCATCTCGGATTCCGGCGGGGGGTTGCCTAGTGCTTGGTCGCAGCTCTCTAACACCTGGCCGCAGCTCTCCAACACTCGGCTGCGGCTCCCCGGCATCCAACCGAGACTCCGCAGCACACGGCTGTGGCTCTCTGGAACTTGGCCATAGATTATCAGTTCCAGGAAGTGTCTTTCCAGCACCTGGCCACAGCTCTCCAGCATTCGAAGATGGCCCCTAACTCCCGGCCATGGTTTCTCAGCACCTGGTGGTGAATCTTCGGCAGCTGATCATGGTTCCTTGATGCACAGGGACGGCTCGCCAGCTTCTGGCCGTGACTCCCTGGCACATCAGACTAGACACCAGACTCTCTGCTACAAGACAGAGATAGGTTGTTATTACTATCCTCACAAGGGAAGATATCATAGTTACATAGTAGGTGAGGTCAAAAAAAGACACAAGTCCATCAAGTCCAACCTATGTGTGTGATTATATGTCAGTATTACATTGTATATCCCTGTATGTTGCAGTCGTTCAGGTGCTTATCTAATAGTTCCTTAAAACCACCGCTCTTACAGTAAAGAACCCTCTATGTAGTTTAAGGTTAAACCTCTTTTCTTCTAATTTTATTGAGTGGCCACGAGTCTTGTTAAACTCCCTTAATGTGTGGCAATCCCCCTTCTTACTCCAGTTTAGACAGGTATTGAGACAGGAAGTGAGAAAAATCTCTCAAATGCATGTAAAGATACATGGAAAGCCTATTTTAAACTAATGTAAATGGGTTAACAACTGTACTGGATTTTACTATAGTCTAAAGCTTCTCTCTAACCAAGGTTCCACTAATTCCCCACTCTATCCAAAAGAAGCTAATATATATCTGTGTATATTGGGATTGAGCACCAAAGGGAGAACTTAGTTGACTCTTGGCAACTTTATATATCAGCAAAAGTAAGATTGCGACAGAAAACGCAATGAATTTCCTATGGAAGGGTTTGTCAAAACCATAAAATTATTATAATATTTAGCATCCTGGCTATTTTGAGCCCCCGCTTGCTTCAGCATAGACTGAATTTTCCCTTTAGGCATCTGCCTGGTTTGCTATTGTTACAACATTACACAGTTGTTGTGACAGACCTAGCCGGGAAAGAGGCTTTTGGAGGGGACTGAATGCTAGCCTCTTGCCGACCGATTATGGGAGCTGGCATTTGGGGGAACGGTGCTCTTTGTGAGCTGTATGCCCGGGGACCCTTGAGGTGGCATTACTTTAGATTCGGGTCCATGTCCCCCAAGACACAGACTCTGGGGACCCTGGATATGCCATATTAGAAATAGTGACTGATTCAAATGCCCCGTACACACGGTCTGATTTTCCAACGGAAAATGTGTGATAGGACCTTGTTGTCGGAAATTCCGACCGTGTGTAGGCTCCATCACACATTTTCCATCGGATTTTCCGACACACAAAGTTTGAGAGCAGGATATAAAATTTTCCGACAACAAAATCCGTTGTCGGAAATTCCGATCGTGTGTACACAAATCCGACGGACAAAGTGCCACGCATGCTCAGAATAAATAAAGAGATGAAAGCTATTGGCCACTGCCCCATTTATAGTCCTGACGTACGTGTTTTACGTCACTGCGTTCAGAATGATCGGATTTTCCGACAACTTTGTGTGACCGTGTGTATGCAAGACAAGTTTGAGCCAACATCCGTCGGAAAAAAACCTAGGATTTTGTTGTCGGAATGTCTGAACAAAGTCCGACGGTGTGCACGGGGCAATACTGTTGGGACACATACTGTGAGGAGATGCTGATGTCAATTCCAGCCACCTGTCTCTGTCTGTTGTCTTCTATAATGTAAATGAGTCTAGTGTGGCTTCTCTTTCAGCCATTGTTGTCTGGGCTAATTAACCCTGCAATTGTATGTAGGAGTTCTGTATTTATACTAATTTGTGAAGCTCGGTGACCACAAGTCTGGCCTAAAGCACATGTCTCTGAGTCACCTAGTCTGGGTAAATGATTAGATAATTAGCCCATGTTAATTAGGTTTCTGGTGAGAGATTGTATTTTAATCCTGTGGTATATATTTGTGTGAGATCTCAAAATAAAGATTCAGTCCTTATTGAACCTCAAGACAGAGCCTCGTCTCGTACTTGGGGGAGAATTATTCGCATGGGTTTCTTGTTCGGCTAATCAGAGTGTTCGGTAGCTGCCTTTGTGTTCGGAAATGGAATGTCTTAAACGGCTTTAACCCCTTTCATACTCGGGGTGTCATTACAGTTGTCATTTGTCATGAATGCCCATATCTGATGGATTTGGTCATCCTTAGGCCACATATATTGCAGTTTGGTCTGCACATGCTTTAGATCAGGGGTCTCCAAAATTTCTAAGCAAAGTGCCAATTTACTGTCCTTCAGGCTTTGGGGGGCCGGACTGTGGCCAATGGGAGTAGAAAATGCCCCAGTATCATGCATGGTGTCAGTAGGGGGAATGGTGCCCTATCATTGGTGTCAGTTGGTGGAAATGTGCCCCAAGTGCCAGATAAAGGCAAGCAAAGGGCCACGTCTGGCCACCAGGCTGCAGTTTGGGGACCACTGCATTAGATGATAAGGACTACCAAATTTGTCTGTGTATTAACAGCTTTAAATCTAGAAAATAGGTAACTGTTCATAATTTAACCACTTGCCGGCCACCCGTTGTACTGCAGGACAGATGTACTGCGGCAAGGTGGTTTGGCTGCGCAAATCGCTGTACCGGTACGGCGATTTGTGCACTAGCTTTCGTGGGCGCACACGTGCGTGCTCCGATTGGCCAGCAGGGGAGTCAATCAGTGGGTCCGCCGGCGATTGTTCCCCGCCGAGACAGAACAGAGATCTGCAGAAGTAAACAAGGCAGATCTCCGTTCAGTCAGGGGATGACACTAAGTAGGAAGATGGATCTGTGTGTTTCCCCAGTCACACAGTCCCCCATACAGTTTGAAAACACAATCAGGAAACACATTTACACCTTTATCGCCCCTAGAAACTTTGGGTGGGAGCCTAGGCTGCCTCATAAGAGATGGGATTTTTATAGTGGACCATTTTATTTGTATAATAAGGCAAGCACAAACTCAAAAAATGATAAAAATTACATTTTATTGATTACAAAACACGTAATATCTAATATAATAAAATCATGCGCTACAAAGAGTACATTAGAGATACTTAATACTAAAAATCGCTGTTAGGCGAAACGCTGGAGAGATGCTAGAATATGCGGTAAGCCAACATGTTTCGCAGTTTCCTGCTTCTTCAAAGGCGTTGCTTGCATCTGTCAATATCTCCAATCGCAGTTACCAATGCCTAAAGTAGGGCGTGCATAGCCAGACTCACACCAAAGGCCCAATCTTATCTTATCAGCCGGTCACGATCATTACCCCAGGGCAGTGCCACCTATCACGGCAGCAGATACAGCGGGCCATACCCCGAGGCCTTCGGCCCTGAAGCCATCCCACATTCACAACAACTAGAGGACATACCTATTTAATAGGTTGGTCACTACGTGATCTGACATCCCACTATCCAACCCCTTAGGCTCTGACTGCCCTGGGGTAATGATCGCGACCGGCTGATAACAGATTGGGCCTTTGGTGTGAGTCTGGCTATGCACGCCCTACTTACTAGGCATTGGTAACTGCGATTGGAGATATCGACAGATGCAAGCGACGCCCTTGAAGAAGCAGGAAACTGCGAAACATGTTGGCTTACCGCATATTCTAGCATCTCTCCAGCACTTCGCGTAACAGCGATTTTTAGTATCAAGTATCTCTAATGTACTCTTTGTAGCTCATGATTTTATTATATTAGATATTACGTGTTTTGTAATCAATAAAATGTAATTTTTATCATTTTTTGAGTTTGTGCTTGCCTTATTATACAGATAAAATGGTCCACTATAAAAATCCCATCTCTTATGAGGCAGCTTAGGCTCCCTCCCAAAGTTTCTATTTGCGATTTAATATTAGGGATTGGGGCCCCTATCTGTATCTGAAATAATCCAACATTATCCAGTATCTAATTACCTTTATCGCCCCTGTTGTTAACCCCTTCCCTGCCAGTGTCATTAGTACAATGTCTGTGCATATTTTTAGCACTGTCACTGTAATAATGTCACTGGTGTCAATTGTCAAAAATGTCAGTTAGGTGTCCGATCTGTCCGCCGCAATGTCTCAGTCCCGCTAAAAATCACTGATCAACGCCATTACTAGTAAAAATACATTAAAATGCCATAAATCTATCCCCTATTTTGTAGACCCTATAACTTTTGCACAAACCAATCAATATACGCTTATTGGGATTTTTTTTACCAAAAATATGTAGAAGAATACATATTGGCCTAAACTGATGAATTGGCCTGGTCATTAAGGGGGAAAAACCTTCCGGGGCTGAAGTGGTTAATTTAAGTTCATTTGAATATCTTATTCAGAATATCATATTCTGTAGAACATGGTGTCTTTGGGTTTTCTACTATTCATTAATTGTTTTCTACTACAAACACAGAGATGTATCTCCAGGTTTAAAGTCATTGTTTAGAATCTGATAAAGGATGGACATCTGCAAAACATTGCAGATTTGCTCTGTCTTCTTCAGTAAGGCTTTGTTCTGGATTGAAGGTTAATAAAGTTTAATTAAACAAAATTTATAAAATTCAATATTTTTACAGACCAGCAGAAATCTTGCTTTGGCAACAGGCTAACCATATTATTTGCTCTCTTAATGCCGTGGATAGGAATAAATTGGATATTGATACCTCAAGCCATTTTGTTGAGCTGATGGAAAAAGAAAAAGCAAATATATTTATCTTGCAGATGTTATTAGCAGGGTAAATATCACTCAGTTTTTGGCACACTGGCCGCTTAGTGAAATCCTGAACCCTAAAACATCTGAAGGGCTAAAAACGTGAGTTGAATCAGTGGAAATGAGAAAATGACTTAAGAAAATGATGTACTGCTGCCTAATTCATTGTAATTTTGAATTTTGTTTGACGTTCATGTCAGAGGGGACTTTAAGCGTATTTCTACTTTTCAGTCAAGTTTGCGAAAACCCCACTATATGTTTGTTATGTGTTCCCATTCACATGGCATACCTAAAAAAAAGAAACAAATACCGTGTTTATCGCCGTATAACGTGCATTTTTTCCCCCTTAAAATAGGGGGAAAATCATGTGTGCGTACTTATACGCCGATCTAGGCTGCCACCGAGGGGAAGGAGGGGATGAGCGCTGCCGAAATAGAGCCAGATCTCCTGTGTACTCTACTCGGCTCGGCGTCACGCTCAGTCCCGTCCCCTGGACATCTCCTAGCATTGACATCCCGGCATTGGACCGGCGCTATGTCCATCATAGGATCCGGGCCAAGGGGCTAGACTGGGCATGACGCCGAGCCGAGTACACAGGAGATTCGGCTCTATTTCAGCAGCGCTCGTCCCCTCCTTCCCCTCGGGTGCGAGCCTATATTTCGGCAAGGCTGCAGATGGACACTGATCAAGCTGCAGATGTGCACTGATTAGGCTGCAGATGGGCACTGATTAGACTGCAGATGGGCACAGATCAGGCTGCAGATGGGCACAGATCAGGCTGCTCTGAAGCTGCAGATGGGCACTAATCAGACTGCATTGGTGCTCACTTACCATTATTTTGCTTCAAAGTGATTTATTTTTAAAAAAAGTTCTTTTTCCTGAAACTTCCCTCTTAAATTGTGGTGTGTGGTATAGGCCGGCGCGTGTTATACGCCGATAAAAACGGTATTTCTTTCCCAGGAGAAGGTGCCATGGGTGACTGCAAGGATTCTTGAACAATGTCAAAGTGAGTCTGTTCTAAAGACGGGATGAGCTAGGTCTGATTCACATACAATCCAAAAAACCTAGCTACTAAACCTTTGACCTTTTGTTAGAATGGACAAATCTAATTACAATTGATACTAAAGATCTACACAGCTACCCAGCCCCCTCATAAACAAAGAGAACTGGTAGAATTTTACAGTGCTGGGATATCCAGAACAGAACATCTAGAAAAGGGAAGCTGCAAAAGTGGAAGAACACTCAAAGTTATGTTCATGACTCCACATTTTAGATGTGTTTTGTTATAAGCAGAGACAGATAAACGTAGAAGAGGCCCTAGGCATTGGCCCCTTATTCTTTTAATTGACATTAATAAAGATTACAATAAATGGTAAAAGGTGCCCCCTTTGCACTGGCTGTACTGGCACTTTAGGCACTATCTGCAGGAGCATGAAAGCTGGACATCCACTGGACCCTATACTTCTGCCTACATTGCATTGAGGATAATCTAGCTCAGGCTGTATGTGTGTTGCTCACTAGGGATGGGCAAACGGTTTGGTCCGAGCATAAGTACAGGCCGAACTTTCGTTGTTCGGCGAACATCCGAACAAACGAGTCGCTCGACTGTTTGTTCGGCCCCCGAACCGACCACAATGCATTGCGGTGCAAAACAATGCATTGCAAGCACTGGTTGGCTGAAGCAGTGAAAGCTTCAGCCAATTGGGGCACAGAGCACTGTCGGAGTCATGATTGGACACTGTCATCATGACTTTATCCAATCATGGCTCATTCCCGCCCCACAGTATAAAAGTATTCTTTCAATGGCAGCCATTTCCAGTGTGATTTCGGCGTGGAGAGAGATAGAACAGGGCTCTGTTCAGTGCTATTAGTTAGTTAGTGTGCTATACTGTGCTATTTTGCTTCAATTGTCAGTATAGAATATTAGTTTAGTGTCAGTCTAGGGCAGTGATGGCGAACCTCGGCACCCCAGATGTTTTCAAACTACATTTTCCATGATGCTCAACTACACTGCAGCGTGCATGAGCATCATGGGAAAGGTTGTTCCAAAACAAGGTTCGCCATCACTGGTCTAGGGATAGTGTGAGTGTAGTGAGGAGGACCATCATTCAGCTTTGCATTAGTGTGCAGCTAGAGTAGGGACAGCTCAGATCACCTGATTTGGATGTAAATACCCTCAAATTAAAGCTGAAAGTCTGCCGTTAAAGCACATCTTATTTGTTTCATTTTAAATCCATTGTGGTGGTGTATAGAGCCAAAAAGATTAGAATTGTGTCGATGTCCCAATATTTATGGACCTGACTGTAGTTTCACTGTAGTGTAGTGAGACCGTGTCATTTATGCATACATTAGTGAAGAGTAGGAATAGCTCAGATAGTTACAGTGTAGTATAGTGAGACAGTGTCAGTAATCTTTACATTAGTGTATAGCTAGAGTAGGGACAGTTCAGATAGCATCAGTGTAGTGACGATTGAACACCATATATTTGATTGTGTTACTGCCAGTTTAACGCAATTTACTTCTCTGTGCGTTGCTGACAGTTTAATGCCATATAGTTTTGTGTGTGTCACTGCCACTTTAAGGCCATATAGTTCTGTGTGCGTTACTGCCAGTTTAACGCCATATAGCTTTATGCATTACTGCCAGTGTAAAGCCATTTACTTCTGTGTGCATTACTGCCAGTTTAACACCATATAGTTCTGTGTGCGTCACTGCCAGTTTAATGCTATATAGTTTTGTGTGCGTTACTGCCAGTTTAACACAATATAGTTCTGTGTGCGTTACTGTCAGTTTAACGCCATATAGTTTTGTGTGTGTTACTGCCAGTTTAATGCCATTTACTTCTGTGTGCGTTACTGCCAGTTTAACGCCATTTACTTCTCTGTGCATTACTGCCAGTTTAACGCCATATAGTTCTGTGCGTCACTGTACATTTCGCGCATTATATTTCAGTATATTATAGTGTATCCGTGGAGTTTGCCTGTGTAGTGTGAGTACTCAAATTAAAGTGCACCAAACAACTCATTACATTGATTAAAGTGCATCTACGTACAGATTTCAACTTCTTCTTTACATTTGCTTATAAGCACCGCCCCCTCCCTCCCAATAATGTCTGGGAGGACAACAAGGAGAGGCAGACGTTCCCTTGGCACTGTAAGGGGGCCAGTAACAAAAGTGTTCACAGGCAAAGGTGGACGTGGTGGTCAGTCCTCAGGCAGGGCATCATTTCCTCTGTTTAGTGAGTTTGCCTGTGCTATCCAGCCACAGCATGCAGAGGGGTGGTGGACTGGCTTACTAAACCTTCCTCATCCTCATCATCCTCTGTGTCAGAAACCATGAAATCAGACTGAGACAGAAGTACAGTTAAATCACACTTGTTTAATAGTAAAAGTAAAAAGAACAAACATAGTCAAACATAGCCAAAGTTCAGTAACCGGAACGGATAGTCAGCCAAGCCAGAAGTCAGGGATCAATGTAGTAGAACTACAAGCAGGATCTGGTGCCAGAAGGGATTCAGCAAAGCCAGTCTTTAAACAGGAACACAGGAGATTTCTTGTGATGTGACCAAGGCGAAGGCAGAGCTCCTCTGGACTGGACGGCTTAATTAGGCAGGACTGACAAGCAGGATCATCAACAGCTGAGTAACTGTGGAGAGAGATGGGAGCTGGCAATTAGCCGACAGCTGAGTGGCCAGCTCAGTGAAGGAAGGGCTGGGCCAGGCCCTGACACTCAGTCACACAAGCAGAGACAAGTTTACAGTCCCCTGCAGTTGCCAGAGTGGATAAACCTGCCTCCCTGTCCCCATCTATTCCTGCCATAGCCCCAACATCAGCCATTGAGGAGTCAGCTGAGTTATTTGACCACAGCATCAGTCACTTGCTTCTTGATGATGCCCAGCCATTACTGGATTCAGATGTTGGTTCTGAGGTTGAGGATGACAGGAAAATGAGCCTAGAGAGAGGGAGGAACACTGGTAGACAAATTGGCATTCATGTTCCCCAAGCCGCAGTGTATTGCCAAGTTGTCTCCAGTGTTAATGATGGAGGAGATGGAGATGATGATGATGATGAGGTCACTGATGCCACTTGGGTGCCAGATAGAGCAGAGGAGGAGACTGAAGTTGAGGCGGCACAACCCCAAGGAGGCCATAATCAAGAAAGAGTAGAGAGCAGTCACCCTATTCCATCACATTCTGCAGCTGTTATCTCCCGGTCCACTCCCAAACGCTCAGCTATCTGAGCCTTTTTCAGCACATCTACAGCAGATCGCACTGTTGCTATCTGCAAACCGTGTCTAAGGCACATCAAATGTGGCAAAAACACCAACCATTTGGGTACCACATGCTTAACAAGGCATTTAACATCCAACCACTCAGGTTGTTGGCAAGAGCACCTAAAAGCCACACAAAAGGGGTACAAATCTATTCCTCCTCCTCCTCCTTACCCACTTCAGTCTGCCCTGCTAAACCAAGCCATTACCTCTCAGCAGCCTGCTGAGCTGCTGGCTTTACAACTCCTGCCTTTCCATCTGGTGGATTCTGCCACCTTCCGTGATTTTGCAGAATGTGCTGTACCACAATGGCAGGTACCCAGTTGCTATTTCTTTTCACGTAAGACCATTCCAGCGATTTACCATCACGTCGTTGGGCAAGGCAGTCAGCTGCAAGGTCCACGTTATTGCTGACATATGGTCCAGCAAGCATGGTCAAGGATGATATATTTTGTTCACAGCACACTGGGTAACTCTGCTTGCAACTCGTCAAAGCTGTTGGCTCTCTAACTTCTGCCTTACAGACTGGTGGATTCTGCCCCTTCCGTGAATTCCCGCAATGCGCTGTAGCAGGTCCCAGTCGCTACTACTTTTCACGTAAGGCTGTTCCATCTCTCTACCATTACGTGGAAGGGAATGTTCTGGCCTCATTGTGCAGGACAGTCAGCCGTAAAATCCACCTTACTGCTGACATATGGTCCAGCAAGCATAGGCAGGGACAATATATTCCATTCACAGCACACTGGGTAATGCTGCTTGCAACTCGAAAGGATGCAGGACAGGGCTCGGTGCTGCAGCTTTTTGTGCCCCCATGTCTCCATACAGCTGGTGGTGATGATGCCAGACCTGTGAGCTCTACCCCCTCCTCCTCCACCTCCATGCCCTCCTCTGCAGAATTGTCCTATGAATACCAGGTACCCCGTAAGCGTTTAAAGGGCTATTCCCAGAGTCAGGCTAAAAGGTGCCATGCATTGCTTCAGCTGACATGTTTAGGGGACAGGAACCACACCGATGCAGAGATTCTTGCAGTTCTGCAGGGACAGGCCCAGAGGTGGTTCACACCATATCAGCTGGAGCCAGGAATGGTGGTGTGCGATAATGGCTCAAACTATCTGTCCACACTTAGACAGAGAAAGTTGACACATGTGCCTGGCACATGTCCTCAATTTGGTGGAGCAGCGTTTCCTAAATAAGTACCCAGGGTTGCAAGATGTGTTAAAGCTGGCCAGAAGAGTCTATAGCGATTTCAGGCGGTCATACACAGCCAGTGCTCGGTTTGCTGAAATTCAGGGGGAAATCCACCTGCCCTGATTTGTGACATGCCCATCAGGTGGAACTCAACTTTGTCAATGCTGCAGCGGCTATGCAAGCAGCAGAGGGCCATCAATGAGTACTTGTGCGAATACGGCACAGCAAAAGGCTCAGGCCGCCTCGGCTTTTTTTCCCCATGCCAATGACTGATCATTAAGGATGCATGCATGGTATTGTCACCATTTGAGGAGGCCACAAGGATGGTGAGCCGTGACAGTACATGCATCAGTGACACAATCCCTGTTTTTTCTCTGCTGGAGCAGACTCTGCGTGGCATTATGACAGGGCACTGGAGGCAGAGCAGCAGGAAGAGGAAGACTTCCTTTTCTCTCAAGGCCCACTTTATCTAGACACCATCATTCCTATGTCACAGAACACACAGGAGGAGAGGGGGAGGAGGATGGGGAGGAGGATTCTGGCACTTTTATAGGCTTTGAAGAAGAGGAAGACATGCGTCAATCTGTAAGCGATGGCTTTCCAACCCCTGGACCCTTGGGAGTAGTACTAGGCTGGGAGGAGGAAGTTCCAGATGCTGTCATCCTGAGTGACCCTAAGGAGTCTGCTTCTCAAGCGTCTGCAAATTTGAGACGCATGGGCAACCTCATGCTTCAAATCCTGCGAAAGGACCCAAGAATACGTGGCATATAGAAGAAGGATGATTACTGGTTGGCAATCCTCCTTGACCACTGTTATAAGGGGAAGGTCTCAGAACTCATCCCATCCCCACAGAGAGTGCAGAAGATAAAATCTTTTGAGGACACATTAAAGAGGATTTTATTGATTATTTAATATTATTGATTGACATTATTTTTCCTGACTCCAGTAGGTTACAGTGTCGGGGAAAACATTGTTTTAAGTCTTCTGTTGGTCAAGAGAGGAGCGTTGGAGAAGGCGTCCGCCTAAGTGAGTTTTTTTGGAATTTTTTTAGTCCTCGCCATCCAGGGCTGTCAGCTTCCACATACCATTGGCAGCGTCTGCATCACATGGTGGACGATTACCTTAAACAGAGATGGAGAGCTTTCCAGCTGACGATCCACTGACTTACTGGGTCATGAGAATAGACCACTGCCCAGAACTTGCCCAGTATGCTATTGCGTTGTTGGGCTGCCCTGCATCCAGCGTGTTTTCAGAATGGGCATTCAGTGCTGCAGGAGGTTTCATTACTGATCATAGAACGTGTCTGTCCACAGACTCCATGAACCGTTTGACTTTTATAAAAATGAATCAGTCCTGGATTACCAGCTATGAAGCCCCTGATGCCGAGGTCACTGATTAAGTCTTTTTGGGATGTACAATCTCTGCAGGACTTTGAGGCTGCCTAGCTTTGAGGGTCTTCAATAATTTCATCTGGAAGTATGCTTTGGGTAAAGATTTCATGGGCACAATTAACACCCAAAGACCAATTTTTCAGCACCTGTTTGACAGGTGCATATCATTGCAATTTTTTTTGCCTTCATCAAGAGCACCTCTATAGGGTTACGGTGGGAGGTGCCCCTGACACCCAAAGAGTAATTTTTCTGCACCTGTTTGACAGGTGCATATTATTGCAATTTTTTACAGCAAGGCCAATTCTTGCTTTCATTAAGATTACCTCTATAGGGTTACGGTGGGAAGGCGCCACCAACACCCAAAGACCAATTTTTAGGCAATTTTTTTCGAAAGTCAAAGTGACACCAGAATGTATCCAAAAAATCTCTTATCTTGTTCCTAGTGCTACTACATTGTGACCTCATCATACACACTGGCTCCCCAGCTGTTGCTGAGCAAAATAAAGCAAAATAAAGGTAGCTTGCAGGGAAAATGTAATTTTTTTGGCTTTATACTGTAAATGCAATTATTGCTGCAGCAGATTCTAGACATGGTACAGATCTGCCACTTTACAGGTAGACTAAGGGGACCCCCCAGGCACTATATTGGAAGGAAATTTTTCATTTTTATGCTTTCACTTTAAAAATCAAAAAATCACTGCTCATTTAAAAGTGACATTTTCACAATTTTTTTTTTATTGATACATGTCCCCCAGGGCAAGACCCGGACCCCTATAACCATTGTATGCCCAGTTACTTGCATATAAGCCTTCAAAATGGGCACTTTTGATTTTTGACGTTCGGTCCCATTGACTTTAATGGGGTTTGATATTTGGGTCTGAACTTTTGTGGTATTTGAAAGTTCTGGTACGAACCGAACAGGGGTTCATTGGGCCCATCCCTATTGCTCACTCTACTGCAGGTATAGTTTACAGGTGTTACCACTGAATGCCCCCTAAAGTTTGTTTTACTGTGAGCCAAAACAAGATGCAATAAGCATGCCTTTTTATAACACTACTACAAAACAAGGGGCCTACCAACCTCCTTACCTATCCAAACTCCGTAGTGACTTTCATACCAAAAACCAAAAATCCAATGTACACCACTAAAAGAAGTTCAGTGGATTCAAAAGTATAATAAAAAAAAAAACATTTATAAATATACACAATCACAGAAATTTCTAAAGGCAACATCTTTTTTTACCCTAATGCATTCCCTGAATTAAGGTAAAAAATGTCTCAGTAAGTGTAACACCCCTCAACCCCCTATATATTTACCTAAATCCTATTTCAATACAGCTTTGTGTCTGTCTGCAGCCAGCACTGCTTTCTCCCTCCTCACACAGGCACAGAGACAGCAGAAGGAGCCATTTGCTCCTGCTACTGTCAATCAAATCCTGTAAAGATGGAGCAAGTGGCAGGGCCAGAACCACACTGTGTATATACACACACAGTCCTGCTCGGAGAGAACCCCGCAGGTGTGCCCCATAGGAAGGGACTTCCTATGGGGGCACACCAAGAAGAGGAGGAGTGGAGATGACCAGCAGGGGACCCCAGAAGAGGAGGGTCAGGGCTGCTATAATACCTTTGCACAGAGCAGGTAAGTATAACGTGTTTATTATTTAAAAAAAAATAAGCCTTTTACAATCACTTTAAAGCCAGTTATTACAAAAAATACATTATTATTCTTTTATCAACATGGTTTAACCAATCCTATTAAAAGCAAGTCCACCTTTCCTCTCTTATGACACATATTTATAGGGTTATCATCCCCTGGACAGAAAACACTCTATAAAAGTAATTCAAAATGGCCATTAACAAGGACTATCCCCCTACCCAATTATACATCAATCAGCCATAACATTATGACCACTGACAGGTAAAGTCAAAATAACAATGATTATGTCATGAAAATGACTCCTAAAAGTAGTGGTTGTAACATATTAGGCAGCAAGTGAAGATGTTTTCCCTGAAGTTGATGTGTTGAAAGTAGAAGAAATAGGCAAGCGTAAAGATTTGAGTAACTTTGACAAGGGTGAAATTGTAATGGCTAGACGACTGGGTCAGAGCAACTCCAAAACGGAAGTTCTTGTGGAATTATCCTAGTCTGCAGTGGTCAGGACCTACCAAAAGTGGTCAAAAGAAAAAAAAAACTGCAAACTGACACAGGGTTATGGGTGGTCATGGCTCAATGATGCACTGGGAAGTGAAAGCTGGCCTGTGTAGTTTGATCCAATAGAAGAGCTACTGAAGCTCAGATTGCTGAAAAAGTCAATGCTGGTTTTGAAAGAATGGTGTCAGAACACACAGTGCATCACAGTGTGTTGTTTCTGGGCTGCATAGCCACAGACAGGTCAGGGTGCCCATGTTGACCTGTGTCCACAGCCAAAAGCACCTACAATGGGCATGTGAGCATCAGAACTGAACCACAGAGCAATGGAAGAAGTTGACCTGGTCTGATCAATCACATTTTTTTCCTTTACATCATGTTTATGACCAGATGCGTCGCTTACCTGGGGCACTACGATGGGCACAGAGATGATGTACAGTGCATTCTTATTACTACATCAAAAAAGTCCACAATATTGGTCTCCATGGAGTTCATTTTAGTCAAAGATGGCACTAAAGGTATATTACTCTGTTAATCAAACAGAACGAACTTGATAGTCCAGTAGTGAAGGTTTTCAGCCTTGATATCTCTCATAAAGAAATCTTCCACATACTTATAAGCCAAAGTAGTAAGCTTCACATCCTATATTGGAATTCAAATCAACAATATTGTTGATACCAGTCTCCACTGAAGTATAACCATATCAATGGTAGGTGAAAAAAGGCAGAAAGGGATTCTTCTCCTATGGAATGTAAAAGGTACTAGATGCTTGTAGTTAGAGCCACAGTGCACCTCCTTTGTGCTTGATCATACACTGATCATTCAATGTGTTTTTAAACCACACTGGTGACCATCACAGCTACTTGTGAAAGATATAATTAGCTTCATATATACAGAAAGTTCATTTGCAGGTCCCCATTCGAGACCTGATGTGAAAAATTTTATGTCCATCTCTCCAACCAAGGTTCATCTATAACCCTGATTAAATGTCCACAACATTAAAGAGAGATATGAATTCAATATATCCAAAACTTACTAAAAAAATCCATAGGTTACTTATATGAATTGTTGCTATATATGCATGAGGAAAAGCCACCATAAAGGATATTCCCATATATTTAATGTTCAGTACTCACATGCCTGGTACAGAAATGTTTCACATCTATAAAGATCAAGCGCACAAATTTTGTCCTTCCAGTGAAAGTCCTTATTGGGAATGAATGGTTGAAGTCAAAGGTGTCTGCCTGATTTCGCTGACAACATCCGGCTTCCACAGAGTCCACCTTCAGACTAGCTACTGATCCCCTCTTTAGGACGGAGACTTTTTATAATACATCTGAAATGAATACAAAAATGTTCAGTGTGATAAGAGGCCTCATAGTGGAAACAGCCTTTAGCAAGGTAAAATGTGTATTGGTACACCTAGGTGTGGGTGTAGGTGTGCTAAAACTGTATTTTAAACTTAAACTTTTTAGACAGGAGGTACTGTAAGCACACACATATGCAAGACCAGATTAACTAAAAACTTTAGTATTATTAATAATTTAAAGAAGACGGCACAAACTACTTTGTAATTTTAGGTTAAAAAATTACCTTTCTATTTAATTTTTCAGGCAGTCATAATCCTCTATAATTTCCACAAAAAAAAAAAAACACTTTTTGCAGCACTTTACTTATACATTGTACATTCACATCAGTCCCTACCCACTCATACATACACATACTAGGGCCAATTTAGACTGGAGGCAATTAACCTACCAGCGTATCTTTGGATTGTGGGAGGAAACCGGAGTTCCCAGGGGAAACCCACACAGGCACACGGAGAGCATGCAAGCTCCAAGTAGGAAGTGTCGTGGTTGGGATTTGAACCAGTGACCCTTTTGCTGCTATCTACATTGCTGATTGACATTGTGGGACATTTTCATTGTTTAAGGATTTGTCAAAAATTATGTGTTTATTTACACTATTTTTGTGAAAAAATAGGTGTACTATATACTCTTTACTCATTCACAGGGGGTAGTGGTATCTGGGGGGCCTCCTTTTGTCAAAGGAAGCTTCCAGTGTCCGATAATTCCCCCACTGTGTTGAGGGCATCTGGCCTGGTATAGTGTAATGGGGGGTGCAAATGCTCTTCCCCCCAAATCCTGGTCAGCCAGGCTGAACACTCAGATAAGGCTCTGGTATAGGTTTTGTGCTATCTGTTATATTTTGGGGAGTATTAAACCCACTTAAGTGGTTCTATTGGTTACCAGCTGACAAGGTTATAACTTTTAGTTATAAAGAGGAAGAGTTAGAACTAGGAAAGAGTACTGTGATTGCTATTGTTGCACAATTACCAGTTTTAGCAATTAAATGCCTCTAAGGCACATGTGTCAAACACAAGGCCTGGGGGGCGAGACCGGCCCTGCAGGCCTTTTAATGTGACCCTCACACAGGGCCTCCCCTGGTCTCAGTATTCAGCAATCTCTGGCAGCTGACTTCCGCCCTCCTCTGGTCCTCCTCCAGACCTCAAACTTTCTGCTTCCCAGCTCTGCCCCAGCTTCTTCCCAGCAGCAGCACAAGGCAAAGAGGGTGCACTGTGGTTTAAGGGATGGTGATTGTTGATGGTTGGGATATCTAACATCTAGTCTTATATATATATATAACAGGCCCTTTCAGGGCAGCCATAATGCAGATGCGGCCTGCAATCAATATTGAGTTTGACACCCCTGCTCTAAGGCATCCTTAGCAGCCAGTAAGTGAATAGCTATACCCATACCTGAGTCTGTAAGCCTGGGACTAGGGATACGGCCATGGGAGCGCAATGCAAAAATTGTAAGCAAACAGCAGTGTGCACAGCATGCTGTAATGAATTAAAGGGTTTACTTAGTGCACTCTAAGGAAATATAGGGGATAGTGATATTGTTTGATAGTGACAGGCCTGTAGAAGAATAGTAAAATGATGTAAAACTAAGTTAGTGAAAATAAATCAGTGCAAAATAAATGATTAAGATGGTGCTCTAAATAAGCCTTTTTCAACCAGGGCTTCTTCAGGGGTGCCTTAAAAAATACCCAAATGATGTATACAAGCCAGCGGGTGGATCAAGCCTGCCTTTTAATTACACAAAGCCACAGTTTTCATTGTGCACCATTACAACCTTCCAGCCACTGGTGTCCTAACAACCAATGACCGGTTGATATGGAGGATGTTGGGTGCCAACACAGCATCCTTATTTGCCCCCTCCCCTGCCCCTGTCCATCAGACCTGGGGATACATTAGCTGAGTGAGGGAGAGAAACATTGCAATACTAGTCAGTACCAGTGTGAAAAGGTGTGTTTGTGTGTTTGCTTTGGAAGAAAAAATAATCTCTACTGTTGGGTGTCCTACGTGTGAGATTGTTGCTGCATTATGTAATACTAAAAGTTTTGTTTTTCACATTTTCAAATGGGGTGCCTCTAAATTGTGCAAAATTTTAAGGGGTGTCTTGACTGAAAAAATGGTTCCACCCAAAAGAGGAACTTCCGCTCGTGGTACTCCTTCCACTCTCATTTGCCACATTTGAAGCGGGGCAGGATACCTGTCTTTCACAGGTATCCTATTCCCACTTCCAGGAGCCTCAGCCGTGGGTATTAACATCACCGCTCGGGCTCCCTCCTCCTTCCCCGGCTGCCAGGCCAGTAGGAGAGAGGAGCAGATCCTCACGAAAGCACAGTAGGGTTCCCGGCGTGAAGCCATAAGGCTTCACTGCCGGGTTCCCTTACTCGCAATGGAGGCGGCATGCTCCCGACAGCTGATGGAAACATCAGCTGCGTTGCCGACATCGCTGGACTCCAGGACAGGTAAGTGTCTGATTATTAAAAGTCAGCAGCTGCAGTATGTGTAGCTGCTGGCTTTTAATTTTTGCAGCGGTGGGCGGACCTCCGCTTTAAACAGACATAATTGACTTGACAATTCATAGGCAAAAATGGCAATAGGCAACAAATGGATAGTCTTTACAAAATGCAGGCAACAAACAGGCAATACTTACAATATGCCAAAAAGTGGGCAATAATTTGAATATGCAGGTAACAAATAGACAATGATGCCAATAAGTGGGTAAAAAATGGGCAATCATGACAATACCCAAGCAGCAAATGGGCAGGCATTACAAAAGGCTGCAAATGTGCAGGCAATCTTTCCCAATAGACAGGCAACAAAGAATGACAGCACATGGACAGCAAGCAGACAACTGTCACAAAAAGAAAAAAGAAAAGGCAACTGTTACAATACCCTCGACAGAGATATGCAAATGTGTCACTAAAAAAAGAAACTGGCAGTTGAGACACAACACAGGCGACAGGCAGGTTTTAACAATATGAGAGCAAGAAAGGGGCAATAGTAACAATATGCATGCAATTGTGACAATACGCTGGCAAAAAAACAGACAGTAATTACAATAAGCAGATAAGTGATTAATCTTTATGGGGAACTGTTACTAAACACGGGCAAGAAATGGGCATTCATTACAATACATGTCAACAAATGATCACAGATGATCATATGCAGGCAACAAATGGATGTGTGACAAGTGCAAAAATGGGCAACTGTGACAATATGAAGGCAACAAAGAGAAATTCTGACAGTACATGGTCAACAAACGGCCAGTCATGGCAATATACGGTACTTGCAAGAAACAATCACCTGTAACAACATACAGGAAAAAAACTACTATCATTGCAATATGTTGGCTAGTCAAGTTGGTAACTACTGGAGTGCGTTTACATAAAAACTTTATTAACAAAGTAGTGAAAAAAAAATGCTAATAAAAAGTAAAGTACGGTATATTAAAATATTTGACAATATTTTCAATTGTTGTAATTTTCAAAAGAATTACCATTTATCCATTTTGTGATTGATGATTTGAAAGTCAGATCTCAAGTAAGACAAGCTATATTTGGGTTTACACAAAAATCAGATTGTGGGATATGGCTTGGGTTTGATAAAATAATCATACGTCCCAATTTCGTGATTATTCAAGGATTAAAAATAAATGTTTGCAGAAAGTATACCTCTAGTTTTGCTGACAAAAAGAAAACTACTCCCTTGGTCAGTTATGTGTACTGCACGATCTCTGAAAACTTCATCAAGAGTTCTACCTGCTGTGTTTGTTTTGACACGAACACGTGGATCCATCCCTCTTTGCTTCCAACTTCTTGTAGGCACTTCATACTTCATTGCTGTGTGGGAGATTCCTCCTGCAATTGTCACATAATCACTCAGTGCATAGAACACCAAAGAATTCTCATTTCTTGTCAGTCTTATAAAATCAATTACATTTTTTTTCCCTGTAGTTTGAAAACTTCAAAAAATCTTGTGTAGCAATTATATGTGGTATCAAAATTTAAAGCTGAATCATGACCAGGAACTATTTTGTACATTTGCACAGTGAAAAGAAATGACCTCCAATGAAGTAAGTCCCATTTCTGACTACTGCAGCGTTTGTATTATTTTATTCAGCCTGCACTCCCCTGTCGATGTCAAAGTCCAGAGCTGGGAATTGTATTTCTGGCTTTACAGAATTCACAGGAGATTCCTCTCTTGGCATCTCCACCATTCATAAAAAGGCCGGCATTCCTTTTACTGAATTCTGTGATTGGAGTAGGGAGATCATGATGCTCATCTGCACCTCCTCAATTTGCAGAAAGCCTTGCATTCTTAACGCTGGACATTTGGTGAAGATAGAAAAGTGCATGCTAAATAAAAGTAAATACTTTAACAGACATTGCAGCAGCCAGAGGTAGGGCTCACTTAACAGGAGGCATTATATTTTTACTGTGCAAATGTACAAATGTGGATTTACCCTTCACACAAGTGTCAATGTGACCCAATGCAAAAGGTTTTCTATCCTGTTAGAACATGTGATGAGATTACGGTGAATGAATGTTGAAGACAGTCAACACATGCAGATTATTGCAAAGGCTTGTCTGAAATGACCTTATTGTCATTAATTGCCTTAAGTATGAGCAACTTTAAAACCATCTTCCTACAGCCTTTCTGAGCCCTTTTACCATGGAAGAACCCTTGAAATAATTTTCAGATCTCGGGAAACCTCTGCTAGAATGAGCATACCCACAACTCACAGTGTATTAGCCTAAACAAGTAATCTGAAAAGTGTGCAAAACCAAAAACACCTATACCATACAGTATGTGAAAAAGTGATAATGATATCACTTTTTTACATTTGTAACTTTGGTATCAATCATCATACAGTTATTGGCTTTGTGCACTTTTTAGACTACTTATTTCACATTTCCTTGTATCCAGAATATAGCGTGCAACATTACCTTTTTTCACTAAGCGCACAATTCTTTTTCTGTGTTTATTTTTGTCTAAACAGTGAGTTGTAAAATATTTTAAATAAAAGAACAAAGAATATGGAATTTGCAATGTTTAGAAAAATGGACTTTGAAGGCACGTATATAAGTTATTTATTGAAATTAATTTATTAATATACATATATGTCATAATAGCACAATACATGTATAACGTTAAACATAAAAGTGGAACTAATTGTGGTTCCCCTAATGTAAGAGCTAGATATCATATCCTGTGTGACAATACTGAAGATACGTCCACACGAGAGTATCCTCTCAGTTGGGGTTCCACTTTTCCACTTGTAGATTAAAAACAGTTCTTCAGTATTGTCACACAGGATATGATATCTAGTTCTTACATTAAGTGAACCACAATTAGTCCCACTTTTATGTTTAATGTTATACATGTGTTGTGCTATTGTGATATATACAGTATCTCACAAAAGTGAGTACACTTCTCACATTTTTGTAAATATTTTATTATATCTTTTCATGTGACAACACTGAAGAAATGACACTTTGCTACAATGTAAAGTAGTGAATGTACAGCTTGTATAACAGTGTAAATTTGCTGTCCCCTCAAAATAACTCAACACACAGCCATTAATGTCTAAACTGCTGGCAACAAAAGTGAGTACACCCCTAAGTGAAAATATCCAAATTGGGCCCAAAGTGTCAATATTTGGTGTGGCCACCATTATTTTCCAGCACTGCCTTAACCTCCTTGGGCATGGAGTTCACAAGAGCTTCATAGGTTGCCACTGGAGTCCTCTTCCACTACTCCATGATGACATCACGAAGCTGGTAGATGTTAGAGACCTTGCGATCCTCCACCTCCTGTTTGAGGATGCCCCATAGATGCTCAAAAGGGTTTAGGTCTGGAGACATGCTTAGATAGTCCACACCTTTACCCTCAGCTTCTTTAGCAAGGCAGTGGTCATCTTGGAGGTGTGTTTGGAGTCGTTATCATGTTGGAATAATGCCCTGCAGCCCAGTCTCTGAAGGGGGGGGGGGGATCATGCTCTGCTTCAGTATGTCACAGTAGATGTTGGCATTCATGGTTCCCTCAATGAACTGTAGCTCCCCAGTGCCGGCAGCACTCATGCAGCCTCTGACCATGACACTCCCACCACCATGCTTGACTGTAGACAAGACACACTTGTTTTTGTACTCCTCACATGGTTGCCACCACACATGCTGGACAATATCTGAACCAAATAAATTTATTGTAGGTCTCATCAGACCACAGGGAATGGTTCCAGTAATCCATGTCCTTAGTCTGCCTGTCTTCAGCAAACTGTTTGCGGGCTTTCTTGTGCATTATCCTTAGAAGAGGCTGGGACAACAGCCATGCAGACCAATTTGATGCAGTGTGTGGCGTATGGTCTGAGCACTGACAGGCTGACCCCCCTCCTCTTCAACCTCTGCAGCAAGGCTGGCAGCACTTTTACATCTATTTCCCAAAAACAACCTCTGGATATGATGCTGAGCATGCGCACTCAACTTCTTTGGTCAACCATGGCGAGGCCTCTTCTGAGTGGAACCTGTCCTGTTAAGCCACTGTATGGTCTTGGCCACCATGCTGCAGCTCAGTTTCAGGGTCTTGGCAATCTTCTTATAGCCTAGGCCATGTTTATGTAGAGCAACAATTCTTTTTTTCAGATCCTCAGAGAGTTCTTTGCCATCAGGTGCCATGTTGAACTTCCAGTGACCAGTATATGAGTGAGAGCGATAACACCAAATATAAGACACCTGAGACCTTGTAACACTAACGAGTCACATGACACACCGGGGAGGGAAAATGGCTAATTGGGCCCGATTTGGACATTTTTCACTTAGGGGTGTACTCACTTTTGTTGCCAGCAGTTTAAACATTAATGGCTGTGTGTTGAGTTATTTTGAGGGGACAACAAATTTACACTGTTATACAAGCTGTACATTCACTACTTTATATTGTAGCAAAGTGTAATTTCTTCAGTGTTGTCACATGAAAAGATATAAGAAAATATTTACAAAAATGTGAGGTGTGTACTCACTTTTGTGAGATACTGTATGTATATGAATAAATTAATTCTGATAAATAACTTATATACGTGCCTTCAAAGTCCATTTTTCTAAACATTGCGAATTGCACATACTTTGTGGGACGTGGCACAGGTTTACTATTTTTGGTGCCTTACTGCCACCTACAGGCACCAACAAACCAAATTTTCAAAAGAACAAAGAATGTGGAGTACCTAGAGTATTTTACACCAAGGCCAGGTAATGTTTTTAACACCATTTGCATTATAGGACAACATTTCTAGTAGAAATCTTGAAATGAAATTTATAATAGTATGGAGAAAACAAATGTAAACAGTAAAAATTGTCATGCCCTCTAACATTAGTGGTCAGCGTACAAACGATCCCCTACATTGGTGGTCAGTGAAAAATTGTCCCCTAGCATTAGTAGTAATTGTAGGTGAAGAATAAGTTCACCACTGCATACCCTCAAGGAACACCTAGAAACTTCAATGGGAAACCTAGGATTTCATGGAACCTTGGTTGAGAATGGTGGATTTACTATAATGGGTTTAGGTAGTTTAGGACAGTAATTTCATTAGTAATTAGTAATTTCATTAGTTCGATCATTTTCATTTCCATGTTTAGTATACATTTGTCTACAGTGACATCTGGCATGTCCATTATTATACCTATGTCAAAAGCCATCTATTGCAATTAATAGCATGGAAGCCCCAAAAGCATACAGTTAATATACATGCTGATGTCTTTACATTTAGCCCCAGGGGTATAGCAAAAGGAATAAAAAAAAGACACAAGTACTTTGTTTTGTGATATGGATAAATAGGTAGGAGCACAAGGGTTAACACATTAATTTCTGCCTCAGAGAGCTCCGAGCCACCTCTCACATTGTGGCTTCAGACATCCTTAGAGAGATGGGTGTTAATGAGAAAGACATTGTATTCCAAGTTGTTTTAAAATTCATTGTGAAACAGCAAAATATCAGCCCAGATCTGCTGGACAGGATGCTTTGAGATGGATTATACCATGTCTGACTCTTCTTTTGTCCATATATCTTCTCAATTATCTTCTATCTCCTGATTCTTATGTTTGCACATAGTATATTGTTTATAGGGAATACTTTGCCCTTCCTAAATAATAAGATAAACAGATATTGTCAACGCTCTGCATAATTCTAACATCAAGTAGGTTGTCCTGCAATTCTATAGTCTCATTTTTGAAACTGGCTTAAAGGCTCAGTCAAGCATTGGGATGCGAGATTCATGGAATATCTTGATTCATGATTCAAAGTCATCCACTGACTTATGACTCAAAGAATCCAGAAGCAAGATTTCCTCGCTAAAGGTACTATCTCTGCCAGCCCCAAAATTGACTATTTCTGCAGCTATAGGAGAATTTCTTTCACACCTTTTGTCTTGTCGTAAATAAACCATTCTATAATAGTGTATAGAGTACCTGAACAAGTCACAAAAGTCCCTATCTCTTAAAGAACCTTAATTAAGTTTTGGATGGCATGGGGGAATATTAACTCCATATGCATTGGGATGCATTGCTTAATACATTCCCAACACATATACGGCTGTAAATTCATAATTTTCAATAAGAGCAGTTTATACCAACATTCTGTTTCATGTGCACTTCAGAAAATAGAGCATGCTGTATTTTCTAGCAGCATAATGTGCATTACTGTGCATGAGCACAATATCCTGATCCAAAACAGTAGAATTTTGATGTTTGGTTTGCCTAATATTCACTAGTCCAACTGCAACTTCCTGGAGAGTGTTTGGGATCGTAAAGAGCTGCAAAACTCTGACCACAAAATGGGTGGACAGCAATGCCTTTATCATCTGCCAACATCACCCAAAGATGTATGTCCAAGGCCTTAGGCTGTATAAGGACAACAGACCCAGACCTAGAAGCAGACTGCCACATGTATTTACCCAGCTTGGCAACAAATGTCATAGTCAATAGGCATGTGCAATTCGTTTCGTTCCGAATTCGTTTTTTTAACGAATTTCGACAAATTCATTAATTCGGAAATATCCGAATTAACAAAAACCCGCTTAACAAATTTTTCTGAATATTCATAAATTCGAAAAATTTGTACATTCGTAAATTCGTACATTCGTAAATTCGTACATTCGTAATTTAGGAATGTACATTCGTAATTCGTACATTTGTACATTAGTAAATTAGTGAATTCGTAAATTTGTAAATTTGTAAATCTGAAATAATAATTAACTAATAATAACGTAACTATTACTAGTAACTATTAAATTATAGGTATTGTAATTTCCTTTCAAATTTGGCTGTTAGTGAACGTAACACATATAAATTTATCCGAAGTTATGAATGATCCGAAATAATGAATGCCGTATCCACACGAATGGAACGCAATGAATTAATAATAATAAATAACAATAATAATAATAAAAATGTTTTATTATTATTTATTATTAATTTGTTCCGTTCCATTTGTTTAGATGCAGCATTCGTTTTGGATAATTCGTAATTTTGGATAAATTCGTATTTGTTATGTTCACTGACAGTCACATTTGAAAGGAAATTACAATACCTATAATTTAATAGTTAGTTACTATTTCAGATTTTCGAATTTTCGGGTTTTTGGATTTTCAAATTTTGAATTTACAAATTTCCGAATTTTCTAATTTACAAATGTATGATTTTACGAATTTACGAATGTACGAATTTACGAATGTAAGAATTCATGAATGAATGAATTTACAAATGTACGAATTGCGATCATAATAAATGACCTGAAAAACGAAAATAAAATAAACTAATGAAATGAAAATGAACAAATTTTTTGCCTGTGCACATGTCTAATAGTCAATACAAGCAGCCACTGTTGAGTAAAAAGATTGATTGTGATATTGGGAAAAGTGTATCTGTCCTGCAAAAACAGCTGCATTCTGCCCCTCTCAACAGACGCTGTCAATCTGGCTGGAATCTACTCCTGTCACTCTACTGGATCTGTGAGTGTTCCTAGCTGGGTGGCCTTCTCACGGGGTTTATTGTGAAAGGTTACTGTGTTACTTCAATATAAGTTTTCCTTGCATCTGCCTGTGTGAGTTTTTGTCTCTGCACCACTCTATATCCCACCTACAGGTTCAACTGGTATCGGCAGCTTTAAATCATGCAAGAAAGGGATACCCAGGAACAGAACAACTGGTTTGTCCTGCATTTCCATTCAAAAAGTAGGGATCAAACAGAAGTGTAATCAGTAAACAAGCCAAAAGTCGGTAGTGGTTGCAGGTTGGGATCAAGTGGAAGTGTGGTCAAGGAACAAGCTAAAGTTCAGTAACAAGTGATAGTGAAGATATGGACAGCAGCAGAAGTGAAAGGAAAGAGATATTGGCTGGAGATTAGCACAATAATCTGGCAAGTTGAAGGAGTTCAAGGTTCAGAAGAAACAATGTACAAGGCAATATTGTCCAAGGTATCAGACAGGGAGCTGTGCAGCAGTTTGGGGGGCACAGCAAAAAGAGCAACAGTCTGACACTGCAGAAGTCATAGCTTCAGATACGGACCCTGACACCTGCCCACCAGTGTCCAACATTAATAATACATTGTTAAATGCATTTTTTAAGCAATTAGTGTAAATACATGAACTTGCAATCACTGCAGAGGAAGGCTAGAGTGTAAAAGGAAGAAGCGCTACAAAGAACCACTCAGTTTATGTGCTGACAAGGAGCACGCAGGCAGAGAGAAGGGTACATCACTGTGCAGCTTCTCCTGTCTCTCTGTCCAGTCACAGATTATGGGGGGTCCAGCGTGACCTAGGCTAACAGGAAGTGGGTTGAATGAAGCTGGCCATCTGACCGAGGATATCTACTGTCAGAAAAAAGGTACTGTGGGGGAAATATCTACAGTATATTAAAGCTGTTTTAGCTTTTAATCAGCTATTCGTGTTTATCTTTTTATATATTTTGACTGAAGTTCTGCTTTAAAGCTGATTTACAGCTTGTTAAGAATATGTTAATATTTGAATGTCCATATTCTGTAAAGTTCTACTTTAATGAAGAAGTAGGGCCAAAGCTCCTTTGGCCCTACTTCTCCTGTGGGTTACAGGAGTGCACAACTCCGTATTCGGCCAACAGCGGGCTAAAGTCTGCTGATGTCACTCAGCCAATCCAGGCTCTGGAGAGATCCCCACTTTAATATTGGGATCCAACCAGATCGCTGACTGGCAGCTGGCTCAGCCTCTCAGCATGCTGATGAGAGCCAAACCAGCCACTTTTGCCCCTCCACAGCCCAGCACTCAGTGAGCACTAGACTCACTGGCTCTCTGCTTACTGAAGACTGTGAACTGAGCAACCAGTGGTCTTTGATTGCTCAGTTCTCGGTTTAGAGTTGACAGGGAACAGGTGCAGCATTGCACCAATGCTGCATCCACCTAGATAAGTATGAATGTTTATTTGTCTAATTCCCTCACTTCTATTTTAAAGAAAGAGGGCACTTATGGTCTTATTATAGATCCCCCTTGCATGTTGCTTTCTTTTCTCTGTTTCCCATTTTGCTCATCCAGTTTCACTTTGCCCTGTCAAAGTTTACATGATCTATCATTTTGTTATTGTAGGACTGTTTCCCCTCCCATTTGAACTCCTGAAGAAGCGGTTTCAGTGCGAAACATGTCAAGCGCTGGCTAACTGTACATCCCAACTACATACCATTGCTGTATTCATTATATGGATATAACATTTATGTACAGTTTAGCCACTGCAATGGGTTACTTTTAAACCTTTGGTTTAACTGTTTTGTATGTACTTCATAAAATGTGTAATTTAAAATAAAATATTTAGATTTTACCTGGCTGTTATGCTTTGGAGAGTACCAAGAAAAATCCTGTTGTCCCCCCCTCCCAGTACTTGCCTGTTGGCTCAAAAAATTACATATTGAATTAGGATGTAGGTACCAATTTTGCTAAATATGTACCAGTAAGAGCATACACAATATGTTCCCTTTCACTTTGGCATTTAAATGCGGTTGTACCTGTAATACTCTCTGTACAGTGAGCCTTATCATTAGCACATAATGCTAAAAAACATTGATAAAATAGGATCACCTCTCACATAGCTGAAAATCCTGTTAAATTGTCTAGTTCTTCATATACACATTGTCACCAAGAAAGAGTGGTGAGAACATGGAAAGCAAATTAGTTCTCCACTCATGGTAACAGTCTTAAAGGAAACCTATTATGAGAGAAACTTGTATACTGCCATAGCCAGCTAAAATTTGAACACTTGGCAACTATATAAAAGCTACATGAGAGGATGTAAATGTAGCATAAATGTTTCCAGACTTTGAAAAGAACATAAAAAACACAAAATGGAGCTGTAATAACATCTATCCTATGTGGGTATAAGACAGCAAATAAATGGTAGTACATAATGCAGTTCCATCTTTCTGTAAACCATCCACAAACAACAAAATATGTAAGGACGACTCCCATTGAGTGCCTTCATTGCATTGGCAGGTATATGGAAGTTTGGATTCTCAGCAGCAGAAGAAAACTGGTCTGGGAATGTGCACTTGAGCATTTCACTGCCCACACTCCTGTGCATAAGTGAAATGCCAGGTGCACATTCGCAAGTAGGCACAAAAATTAGTGTGCACTCTTGACACTGGTTTTGACACACAGTTGCCTATATAAACCTAAGCACTGCAAAAAGAAGTTGCTGAGTGGCCTTCAGCTTGCCAATGTTTACCTGAGACCTGACCTGCTGATTCTGCCTCACGTGTATGACCTGGCTTGCCTCCTTGCTACTGCCTTCTGCCTTGTATCCTGTCTGGCTGGCTGTTACTAACCTCACTTTTTTTTCCTGGACTCTGTCTTTGCCTCCAGATTAGATACCACGTTGCCTGGCTGTTTCTGACCCCACCTTGTGTCCTGGACATTGACTTTGCATCCCGATCTGATACCACACTGCCCAGCTGTTACCTTAATTCTTAACCCTGCCTTTTAATCTGGTACTATGTTGTTCCTCTGCCAGGTTCCTATCCAGTGAACTTAAGCTCCTAGAGCTACTCATTTTACTGCAACATCTTGGTCTGCAAACTCTGGCACTCATGTTATTCTGTACCTTCACACTCACTACCTTCAGGAGTGTTGGCCGGGAAGTGCAACAGGAGCTTTCTTAGCAACGTAATCTTTGCCAGGTACATGATAGCAATGCAATGCAATGGAAAATACAAAATGGTAAAGGATGCTTGCCCTAATACTGTAGCTGCTATTGGTTTTGAAAAAATAAAAAGAGTGTGATGCTAACTGTGGGCACTAAGAAAAGGAGAATTTGACATCCAGAAGCGTGTGATAGAAATGCTTCAGAAAACTGATTCTGAAGCAGAGACTTACAATCTGTACAAGTATCCTGTCAGAGAGACAAGTAAGCTTGAGGCCTTCCTTTGCCTCATGGTAGAGAAACAGGTTCTGTTGCCAACTGTATGAAGCATTATTTCTATAGAGTGGACTATTTCCCATTCTCAAGTGGTGCCTGGTACTTTTTTCCTCCAAATCCTATTTAACCTCTAAACCTATCCCTTTAAGCAAGAGACTCTGCCTATTTTACACTGCACCTTTCATCTGAAAGATCCTGTAAGTGGTGATTTTGTAAAGCTATATTGCAATATGCAGCATACATTTTAGCGTGCATGCCATAATTATCTGGGCCAAGTACATGTTAGCAGCGGGAAGGTGGGTAAACTGATGTCTGTGTTTAGCTGGGGTAATTGTCACCTAAGCAATTGTCCCATCCCACCTCATACCACAAAGGCTTATCTTGATATGTGGTAAACTGATTTAGAATTGTTATAATAACTTTAAGTTTGCCAGAAATGCTACAGATCTGAATGAATAAAAGTACAAAATGAACACATGAGGCTCTATTTCTAAAGTTTTTTTTATCCTTACTGCAGTTATTGTGTTTGTAGATAAAACTCTGCACTCAAAAAATAGGTAAATAACAAATAACTGGAATGTGAATAAAGCTGCTCTCCTGATTTGAATAATGTGGTCAAAAGCAAGTGGTAATTGTGGTAGAGGGCGCTGTTTGCAAATTAGTAGTAGACCATTGGATAATTACCATTAGTAACTAGCAATATATAACACCATGTGTAATCGTGATAAAACAAAATATTAATGTGTAACACAAATCAATCACAGATGGCGAAAGTACATGTGATAATGTTAAAAAAATATTAATTATTAGGTGAAAATAGAAATGAAGATGATACTAGTATAAATAGAGTCCCAATTGGAAAAGAAACTATAATTCTGTGTAAACAGAAAAAGACTTCCAAATTCTGAGAAAATCTTCTGTGAAAATATTGAGAAGTCCTTCACTCAGAGAAAGAAACGACACCCCATAGTGCTGGATATGCAATCTGCTTACCAGATGTAAGTGACCTCTTTGTTTAAGAAGAAGGTCAAAAACGCTTGTGCAGGATTGTGCCTGCTCACATATGGAGACTGAAGATCATTGGAAAGCTTCCTCCCCAGGTCATTGAGCATGGGATATATAAGAAACAATAAAGGTGCCCATAGGGTAAAAATGTTTTATTAAAAAAACTTAAAACATGAAAGGTAGCCAAATGGCCGCTTACAATAGCTGGTGCCTACCCGGCACTGGGGCTGCAAGCTCATCTGTGTGGATCGTATGCATGAATACCATGTGCCACCTCCGTGGTCGCCGTGCGTTTCATCCGTCGAGAACAGACGACCAGGAAGCCGGGTGTGACGTAGATAACGTGACAAGGTACCGCTCCAAAGTACGTTTTGTAGTTAACGTCTTCAGGAAGCGTTACTGCAGTTATTGTCAAAGGACATATACACTAAAATATATTTTTTCAAGTTAAGGGTAGGATATACTTACATGCCAGTTCTTAAAAAAAAAAAGAAATCAAAGAAATTGTCATGCTGCCAACTAACCCATTTGGTTGGAGCATGAAATGATGAGAGGGCTGCCCCTTGCAGCTTTGGTCCGAGTACCCTCAAGAGTAGAGACAGGGCACAAAGTAGCACAGGTGCCGGTATCTGATAGCAGGTAGCAGTAGTCTCTGGACTGTAGTCTGGAGGCACACCAGAAGAGAGCAAGGGTGGTGGTCCACAGGATGGAACATGGAAACTGGACCTTGGATGTTCGGTACAGAGATTTTGAAGGCACTCAGTCATAGGAAGATAAAGGTACTCGTCAAGATCAAGGATGTGGTCAGATGACAAGCCAGGATCAGCATAGATGGACAGCAAGGACATAGTCAGAAGCCAAGCCAGGGTCATACATGACAGGCAAGAGTAAATGTAGTCAAGCCGCAAATTGAGGTCAGTACCAAGAAAATAGCAGTGTGTAGTCAAAGATATAGTAAACTGAGGTCAGCATCCAGAATCCACAAAACAAGGCCAGGAGCAGGCTGGTTCAGCAAGAAGAGATCAGATAACAAGAGCAGAAACACAGAAGCATGGATCATGGGGGGCTGAGGGAAATCCAGCAATTAGAAAACATCAAGGCTTCCTTTAAATAGGCAGCTTGGCATCATTCCGGGGATTGGGCATGCACCAATGTGCATGGACGTGCACGTTGATGGGCGCTGGTACACACAGATGTACCAGCATGTCAGTGCACTAGCCAGAGTCCATCTGCATGTTGGCACACACGCACAAGCATTAGCTGCACAAGTATTAGTTCCCTGACACCATTCCTTGTCCCACCATGAGTTGTTTTACTTAGCAGAGACTGGATGGTTGAATTGAATAATGTATATACACCGGTTCACCGGTTCTTCTGAGAGTTATATCTCTTCACCAACATTATGGACATTGTTTGACACTATTTATATTTTTTTTCCTCACTAACATTTGTCGTTATTATTCATGATATTTCCATGATCATTTGTGCTTCTTCGGGACATCGTTTCTGTTTATAGATGTGGTAATATTCACATCCACTATTTACATATCTACTTTGTAGGTTTGAGATTAGACGAAGGTATCTGCTCCTTCTAATGTGGATTGACTTCCCTCTATCCCAAACCCTTATATATTCTTTTTTTATTGTTTTCACGTTAGCGCTACACTTTTATTATCTAGTTATTGTGCACAATTTTTGTCATATTGTAGTGTTGGCTGCTATCCTGATGTGTTAGATTGGCGCGGTATTTTACACACCCACTTGTTGACTTTTCTGACTTTATTACTGCTGCCTCTCCTGATTTCCATAGTTGAAGGTTGATACCATAACAATGGATATCTTTGACTATCGAAGTAATCGTACATTCAATATTGAGGGTGTTTTTACACCCCTTAATAGTGATTCTGAAATAGGAGGGTTATTCCTAAGGTTAAAAAACCTGATGGTTTCTGAGCTCCATTTGGAATGGGACATAGCATTTCTTGAGCAGTACTTGAAGGAGCGTCTGGTTCCAAGGGGTTTGAGGTGGAATATCCATCCCCAACAGGGCGAACCTGACCTTGAATCCTGGTTTCGTTATTTTAATGAGGCAGGCCTCTCTCTGCTTGGGTTCCTGATCGAAAGAAAGCGCCTAAGGAAAATAACTTTGGACACAGAAATTAAAGAAATCAGGGATAAACTCCTCCCACATAAAAAATTAGCTGAATATAATTTGCTCTCCACAAATCTTAAAGATCATCTAGAAAAAGAAGAACGTGAACAGAGGGCTAAAAAGCAAAAAAAATACACAAGGGACACCTGTGATTACAAAAATGGATGTGTATTTAGTTGGCAGGATAAGAATCCACCAATCATGGCCCCGGAGTTGGGACAAGCACCCAGTAGCAGTCTAGCTCCCCTAGGTTCACAACAATCAATGAATAGGTTAGAACCTAACATACAGGATGTGCACCATTTACCTACTAGACCCCTTACACCCATACCCCACTATAAGAACATATCCTCCAACAATGGGGGAAGGGGGAGGAATAACAGAGGTAGGGCTAAGGGAAATAGGAATCAGAGACCTTACTATGATCATCATAGACAGGACTCGTCACCTAGGAGAAGAAATAATGATTACTACGATCATTATTCGGAATTTCAATAACCCCAAAGAACTCCGCTTCACACACAGAATAGATTTTCACCTCTTGGAGAGAGAAGGTTTAATGATGATGACCGGGGTTCCAGACATCCCTATTCTGATAGGGATGACGGATACCATACGAGATCACCATTTAACTACAACCAAAATCTACCAGGACCATTCCTAAGGAGGGAATTTCACAAGGAAGGGGAAAACCATCTAAGAAATCAAAATCCGGGCGCGGCTCCAGAGGGGGGTGGCGCGCCAGGAAAAAGAAAACGTGTCTAAAAGATAGTGGTATCTTTAATTTGAGCAATGTAGAACTAACAAAAGCCGAAAAATTAATATTGGATAAAGGGTTGAAATATGTACCTCCAAAAAAATTAAATAAGTTTTCGACTTTCATAGATGTACATAAATACATCAGAAAGTTGAATATTCAAAGATATATCATGTCTAATCCCATTATACCTCGGACTACTGACATCACGTCACATGCAGTCCATTCAGGCCTTGCGAATCCATCGCTGTTCAATCCCCCGGGTTCAGTGGCACCCTCCATTAAAGTCTTTCGAGATTTGGTCCTCAAAGACCTTGATAACTTACCTGATAAAAGAATATACAATGATCCCAACCTAAATACTGGACTCAAGTCCCTCTGTGAACGTAAAAACCTTGTCATTCGTCCAGCTGACAAGGGGGGTGGGATCGTTATCCTCAATAAAACTGACTACCACACGGAGATGATGAGAATTCTTGATGATACAGATACATATCTTAAGTTAACCAAAAACCCTACATCTGAGTTTAAGAAAGCCTTAGTGGATTTGATAGATACTGGTTCTCAACTGGGAATTCTTGATAAGAAAGAAAAAAGTTTTTTAGTTCCCGTTGCTCCACGTATTCCTATAATTTATTATCTACCGAAAGTCCACAAGAATGTCACACAACCTCCCGGTCGCCCTATCATTAGTGGCATAAATTCTATAACATCCCGCATCGGAAAATACATCGATTTCTTTCTACAACCGCTAGTGAAATCTATACCATCTTATTTAAGGGACACTAAGGACACTATTGCCAAACTTCAATGTGTCACCTATAGCAACGACCTTATTCTGGCTACTGCCGACGTTAAGGCGCTTTATACTTGTATACCCCATAATTTGGGTTTTGAAGCAGTTAACTCCTTTCTTTCCAGGAATACCACAATTCCAGGTACTCAGAAGAGGTTCATCATGGATTTATTGTGTTTTGCCACCAAACACAATTACTTTTGGTACGATGGAGATTTTTATCTCCAAAAGAAGGGGGTAGCGATGGGGGCAAAGTTTGCCCCCAGCTTAGCCAATATATTTATGGCTAAATGGGAGGAGGATGTCGTCTATGCCCTAGACCCACCACAATTAGTTTTGTGGGCTAGGTACATTGACGACATCCTCCTCCTATGGAAAGGAAGTATGGAATCTCTGGACGAATTCATACGTATCCTGAATAATAATCAGATTGGGATAGAGTTAACCTACGAAGCGAGTCAGTCGACTATTCACTTTCTCGATCTTGAGATTTCAGTGGTTGATAACCATCTCACTACCAAGACTTTCTTCAAGACCACCGATCGGAATGGGTACATTCCGATCGACAGCTGCCACCACGCGGCATGGCTGAAATCCATCCCCCGAAGTCAGATGTTGCGGATTAGACGCAACTGCTCAAAACTCACTGATTACTTCGAACAGGCTGATACCCTGAAGTCGAGATTTATAGACAAAGGTTATGATGCATCTAAAATAGACGAAGTTATTTATAATGTCTCCTTAGTGGATAGAAACTCACTCATCTCCGAACAACCTAAACCTATGGTAGAAAATAAACATAAATGGTCCTTTCTCACTAATTTTTCAATTCAACATAAGCAGGTTAAAGATATCTTCCATAGGCATTGGAAGGTCTTGAAAAATGATACTGTTCTTGGACCTGTTCTCCCGGAACAAGCCGGGGTGATTTATAGAGGTGCTATGTCCCTGAGGGGACAGATTGCACCCAATATAACAGACCCCCCCTCGGTCCCCTCCTTCTTTCAAAATATGAAGGGTTTCTTCCCCTGCCGAAGGTGTAGGGTATGCAAACATAATACACTTAAATCTCGGAAGATTGAGACTTTTGGATCAACCACCACGGGGAAAGAGTATGCTGTTAAACATTTTGTCACTTGTTCGACGAGGTACATTGTATATCTCATCACTTGCCCTTGCGGGAAACAGTACGTAGGGCGGACCATCCGTACTTTTGGCATAAGGGTTAATGAACACATTAAATCTATTAAAAAGGGACGTACAAATCATAGTGTTCCCAACCATTACTTAACATGTCATAATCGAGATCCCACCGGCACAAAATTCCAAATAATAGACAAATTTATCCCTCACTGGAGAGGCGAGTCATGTATAAGAGGAGTGTCAAGGCTTGAAACCTTCTGGATACACCAATTAAGATGTTTCATGCCACATGGATTAAATGTTGAGTGGGACATCAATTCATTTATTAATCAATCTTGATTATAGTTCCTTCTTTCCTTCCCTTACATTATTTCTGTTTTCAGTTACAATAAATTAAGCTCATTTGTTTGAGGACACAAGCGATCTCTGTCCTTAACGAATAGGGCAAGGTTGCCCTGTATTTTTAAGATCAGTTCTACTATCATTACCTTGCTCAACAGTTTACCACATTTTTATTAATATATTTTTTATTAATATTTTTTAACACTATTTTTTATAGGATTTTTTCGATCTCACATTTATCATATCATATTTCTTCTCAATTTAATGATTGTAAGGATATTAAATGCATATTTTAGTATGGCCTCTCAGTTTGTTGGAGAACATTAATATATGTATATATTTCATGAATAGAAATAAGCTAATTGATACATAGTTTTTGTCCTTTTGTTCATACAAATTGGGATGTGGCCGTACTGACTTCCAGATTGAATACTTTACTATAAATAACAAATTTACATGATTAAATCTAAATCTGATCACATATTTATTATTACGGCGGATTATAATTATCGCCGTTCTTTGTTTTGTTTTTTAATCACTTCCTTTCTCAATGACCCGCTTGGAACGCAGTTCGCGTTCCAATAACCTCAGAGATGTGTTCCTACTTCCGGCTCAAATGCAGTGATGCACACCTAGGGACACGTCAGGCGCTATCACGTGATGTTGGTCACGTGAACGTCACATGACGCTAGCCCTGATTGGGTGAATGACTGAGATGCGTGTTCTTCCATCCAATGAGCGCGCACGCCGAGAGGGCACTCACATCGAGGCTTGGTAGAGAGAGGCGGATCCACCACTCTATCTTCCCATTGGCTAAGCTAGCTAGCACATGACCCTGAATGGAGCGCACGCTATCGATCCAGGAAGTCAGCACGTATGATGCTGTAATCAGCTGTTTCTAGTTAAACATTATAATGTATATTTATAAGCGTGGAGATGGCGGGATGGCATATACCCCAGCCGAAGTCTTTGTGGACGAAACCGGTCGGGTTTCTTGCTGTACCCAGCCACCCATACCACGCTTGCTGTTTTTAGATCTATTTTTATCTTTTGAATCGATTCTACTATTTTTTATGCTTGATGGCATGTTTGATGATCTTGAACGATCTAATAAACACCACTTAAAAAGTTATCTTGGATTTACACCATGTGGAGGCTCCTTGTTTTTTCTTTATACATGGTCCACGCTCGCTGACAAAGACGGTGATCGTGCAGATTGTTTGGGCAGGTTCCTGGCCCCCCATTCGAGGAGGAAATCTTCCGGTGTACCAACTAGTCTCACACTGTCATTGGTTTGAAGACAGTACAAGCCTATTTGACTCACCGCCCACGGCCTGTGAGTCCACCGAAGTCGGTAAGAGTATTACATCTCTTTCTCTGGTTTGCACTTTCCTGTGATACTACCTGCCTTGGATTCAAGTTGGGTCAACCACACCACGCACTATATGGACTAATTTATTATGTGTACATGGTTCTTCTGAGAGTTATATCTCTTCACCAACATTATGGACATTGTTTGACACTATTTATATTTTTTTTCCTCACTAACATTTGTCGTTATTATTCATGATATTTCCATGATCATTTGTGCCTCTTCGGGATATCGTTTCTGTTTATAGATGTGGTAATATTCACATCCACTATTTACATATCTACTTTGTAGGTTTGAGATTAGACGAAGGTATCTGCTCCTTCTAATGTGGATTGACTTCCCTCTATCCCAAACCCTTATATATTCTTTTTTTATTGTTTTCACGTTAGCGCTACACTTTTATTATCTAGTTATTGTGCACAATTTTTGTCATATTGTAGTGTTGGCTGCTATCCTGATGTGTTAGATTGGCGCGGTATTTTACACACCCAAATGTATATACACCGTACTTGCAGAAGTCTAATGTTTCACAAGGGGAGTTGGCTGATATTACTTAACAAAAGCACATCTTGTTTTTGTGAATTTTAGAAGACAGACTGATTTTCCAATGGGTTTCTTAGAAAAGAAAACATGACAGCTAGCTTGGGACACTTTCCCGGGACAGAGGAATCCAAAGAAACTCAGATAAATAGCTGCTTTGAGCACTAGACTGGGACTTACGCCAAAAGGGGAAGGAGACAGTACGTCTGACTTGTCAAGGAAAATCTGGCCGGTGATTGGTTGACGAGACAAATGGTATCTCCCCTGTGTTCTCTGTATACCCCACCCCTAAGCATGGCTTTGAGAGGGTGAGCCGCAAAAATGTACGGACTGTAGGGCGTATGCATGGACCTGAAGTGCTGAATACCCGACAAATGCAGCTTGATGGTATTAGCAGACAATGCCAACTCACTGTGGCAATACGCAGTAAAAGTCATAACATAGTTGATATCCTCAGGACAACTACAAGGGTATAAAGACATAAACCTGAGGAAAGTCTTCCAACCCATAGTGTATACTTTCAGAGTATTTCTGGCTAAAGACCTATTAGCCAGATCGATTGTCTGAGTCCAGAATGTGTTTAATCCACGACCAGTAGCGAGTAAGGGGGAACTGGCTTGCCCATCCGTTCTGCTACCAGATGCTGTAAGAAAAATCGAGGCATATTGAGACCAGATAAAGCATCAGCTGCACTGTTGAGATCCCCACTGATGAACTCACCCCGAAAATAAAACTTGTACGTCAAGCCCAGCCATTTCAACCTGCGCATGAAGGACATGATTAGAAGAGACTCCTATCTACCTTTATTAACAATTTTGCCTGTGGTCAAATTATCCTTAATGAAGATGACTGAGTTGCCTGACCAAACTGGACCCAACATGACTGCTGCCGCCAGTATCGGATAGATTTCGAATAATGCTGATGTAAGAGCAAACTTCGGCTGATGAAAAACCTCTGGGGGCCAACGGCTGGCCAACCATTCATGGCAAAAATGGCCGCAAAACCGGGAGAACTATCTGTAGGATGCGGGATAAACATAGAGATGCCATTCCAGTCACACAGGAACTGATCCCAGAAAAGACACAGCAAGTCCCTCTTGGAACAAACTGGGGATCAAACAAACAGATGAATGGACCTGGTGTATCCTGACCAGCTTCTCCAAGGGCAGACTTGCAGCCATGAGATTGGAATCAAGAGTGATCCCCAAAAAGGTGATGACTTTTGTCGGACCTTCCATCTTATGTGCAGCTAAAGGTACATTTAACTCTGAAAACAGTCCTGTAAGCGCCTGCAAATCCCTGGGCAGGTCACCAGGGTTTTCCAACAGCAGGAAGTCATCAAGATAATGAATTATCCTCTGACAACCTCTGCAATTACCCAAAATCCAATGAAGAGCCTGGGCAAAGGTGTCAAACAACCAAGGACTGCTTTTCGACCCAAAAGTTAACCTAGTGGCGAAATAATACTGACCGCGCCACTTGATGCCATGCCATTGCCAGAGAGCCGGACTAATAGGAAACAGCTTGAAAGCTGTCAGGGCTGAGGTCAGCCCTTCCTTCCTCTGAGCTGGCCGCTCAGCTGTCGACTAATTGTCAGCTCCTATCTCTCCACAGTGACTCACCTGTTGATGATATCCTGCTCATCAGTCCTGCCTACTTAGGCCGTCCAGCCCAGATGATCTCTGCCTTTGCTTTGGTCAACATCACAGAGACTCTGCGTTCTCCTGCATTCCTGTTAAAGACTTGCTTGGCTGACATTCCTTCTGGCTCCAGATCCTGTTTGCTGTTCCACTACGCTGGTCTCTAGCTTCCTGACTTTCTGGCTTGTCTGACTATCCGTTCCGGTTGCTGAACTTTGGCTATGTTTTGACTACATTTGTTCTACCACTTTAATTATTAGTGTGTGATTTAACTGTACTTCTGTCTCGGTCTGATTCATGGTTTCTGACAAAAGCATCAGTAATATTAGCTTTGTACAGCCAAGCACCCCTGCCTAACTGTAATATGTGCTAGATAGCCAAATCCACTGATGAATACTTCAGCGAAAACTCCTCGGAGGGGATGAGAGAATTAAGGCTAGGAATAAGAGATTAATGAGGCATGGATAAATCATAAATCAAGCGATATTTATTTAAAAATTTTCCACAGACCACCCCAATGGGGCTACCGCTGTACATACAAAATGGTGATGAAAGAAAAGGCCCAATCAGGAACCCCTTGGACACTTCTGCTTGCAGTAACTCATCGACAATAGCAGGGTGACTTACCGCCGACATCAAATTATTACATTTGAAAGACTCGGTTGGAAGGGAGATAATGCCAGTGTGAAAGCCTGTTGAAAAACCCTCCAGCAAGAACTGTCTGAACGCTGGGGATGGGTGGCTTTCCAGGTAATCCCCTAGCAAGGAGGTATTGACTTGGCACTGAAGCACTGAAAGGCTTGACAAGACAGGCGGACTTAGGGTGAGCTCTGAAGCAATTAGAGCAAACATGAAATAGCCTGCATTGGTTGTAGTTGCAATTATTGCATAGCTGAGCTTTACCCAGATAACGGGATGGGTCTACCCATTTTATTCACCTGACCTGAAAGTCCAGAAGAACCACCGGCCACCTGCTTGGAGGTCCCCATCTGACTAGAGGACTCACAATTTGGACACCAAGCTGTGGTGTGTGCTGATGACTGGCAGTTGGTGCATACAGGAGATTTCTGGTTGGCGAAATGCCTGCAAAACAGCTCCATGTCAATATTGCCCCAACATGTCACCACCTGGAATTGAGCCAAAAGTGGCCGCCACTTTTGCAGCAAAGGACCGTTGATAATCATAAAAAATGAAAGCGCCGTACTTGTGCGCCAAGTCCACCATCTTGTAAAGGTATAGGTCAAATTCTTAAAGCATCTGGGATCTGTAAAGCCTGAGCAGATCACTAGCACACCAACTCTGCTGCCTTGACACCCATGGTAAATAAATCCTTAGGCTAAGCAACATCCCTGAAAACTAAAATGGCAACCCACATGAATAGATTAACCTGCAGCAAGACCCCCCCACTAATATCCCAGTCTGTGACCGCAGCTGTCTAAACCAGCCCCATGATTTGATGATCTGACCACCCAGCTGAGACTCCACCCCATGAAACACTCCCGCAAGCCCAACTAGTCGGCCGCTCGCCCCCCCTAATATCCCAGTCTGCGACCGCAGATGTCTAAACCAGCCCCATGATCTGATGATCTGACCACACAGCTGAGACTCCCCCCCCCATAACAACACCCCCACAAGCCCGACTGGCCGGCTGCTCGCCCCCCCGGCCGTTTAACTTTGAAATAAAAGTCCCCCTGTGAGCCGGCCCGACTGGCCAGAATGCGGGTGGCCCCGCCTGTAGCCTGTTCCGCCCACTGATACCTGAATACTGCAATGAGAGCGGGTGAAGCGAGGCCTCCCGACAGGTGATTCCCCCTGCTTGCACGATAACCGGAAGTGACATCAGCTGGTCGCACCGGAAATGATGCTCGTCGACTGTTACCACAGGAACCAGGAAGACGAGCCGATGAGGGACCTGCCAGAGGAGGAGGGATATATACCCCCCAGAGTCCTCCTACAAATTCAGGCTTTTAACTAGTGCTTTTGTGCTAATGACATGCACAATAGTACTAGTATAAATTTACACCTGTTGTGTATGCTACTCCTACCAATAATTTTTTCAAATTGTCATTAACCTCTTGCCGACCAGCCACCGCAGTTATACTGTGGCAGGTTGGCTCGACTGCGCAAATAGCCGTAGGTGTACGTCGGTTCGTGCACGAGGTTCTGTGGGCATGCATGCCTGCCCATTGGCCAGCAGGGGAGCCAATAAGCGGATCCGGTGTACTCAAAATCCACCGGCCACCCACGATCATTCCCCACAGAGACAGAACAGGGATCTGCCATAGCAAACAAGGCATATCTCCGTTCTGTCAGGGTATCACACAGGATCTTGTCTTCCTGCTATGCTATATTTTTTGTTTATAGCAAAAAAAATAAAAACCACAGAGGTGATATAATACCACCAAAGGAAAGCTCTATTTGTGGGGAAAAAAAAGGACATCAATTTTATTTGGGTACAGTGTTGCACGACCACACAATTGTCAGTTAAAGTAACGCAGTGCTGTATCGCAAAAAATGGCCGAGTCAGGAAGGGGGTAAATCCTTCCGGGGCTGAAGTGGTTAATTCGATTAGGGTGCTGCTACTGTATTTAAGCCACTCAATATGAAGGTTAAAAATTTTTGCTGTCCACGAAAATCTTACTTTTCTTTAAAATGGTTGTAAACTCTAGGAAAAAAAAAAACCTGCAAGACAAAGGCATAATGAGCTAGTATACTGTATGTGCTCCTACTATGGAGACTCTCAAAATTTATAGAGTTAGGACTGCAGATAATACTGGGGTGCCTTGTTGCGGCCTCTGCAGATTACCCATGTATTTGCAAATATGTCCAAGCTAAACCCCGTTTTTAACGTGTACTATTGGACAGGACAATTAGGTTTGTTGGGGTTTGTCAATTAGGTTTGTTGCAGGCTGGCTGGTACGTTGAGCTTGTAATTTTTTTTCATTTGTTGTTGTTTACTCCTTTATCTTAACCACATACCGCAATGTAACTCCTTACCCTCACTGTAACCTAAAACCATAACCCTTTAAATATATCTAAAATCAAACCTTTTTTAAGTTTAGGATGGAGTACAGAAGGATTAAAACCCCTATCAGGTTTTTATTCCTGTTTGTGTCCCTACTAAAGAGACCCATTATCTATGCTTATCTTGGTGGCCATTGTCACTAGGGTTGAAAGTGAGGCATATTTAGGATGGTAGGAGTTGCTCTCAGAATTAGCGGAGACATTTTGTATTGGGGACCCCTGTTCCAGTGACAACAATCTAAGAGCAGATAAAACTCACTTTGGAAAGATTTGCTCTCACTTCCTGTTGTGCCTATATCACAGGACATGAAGGGAAATAGGGACATATCTTAATTTGGAAACAAAAAAACTATGTTTTTATCATTTCCTACTTTGTCTACAATGGATAGACCCCAAGGCAGACCCATTAAGTGCTGAATGACTCATTCTGCTTCCTGCACAACCCCTACAGGAATACTGATTTGAATATCATGACAATGATGCAACATACTCAGTTATAAACACTATTGGGCTTGTTCACTGTGGCATTGGAAAGAGCAATGATGTGCAGGAAATGATATTTTTGGATGAACAGTAGTCAGATCAGTTAAAAAATGTTTCAGATTTGTTTTTGCAGGTAATCACATTTTACAGACTACATCTTACTTCATTAAATAACGAGGCCTTTCATTCCTTTATTTACATCATATCTTCTCTATAAACAGCATATATTCCTCTACACTGTAAAACAGGCTATGAACATGTTAATGGAATTACTTTTTTCTTTTTGCTAATGTAAATCAGAAAGAGAAAAAAATCTGACAAGTTTTCCTATTAAAAAATAATTGTAATCAGGGTGTCGTTTTGAAGAGAGAGCGATGATGGGAGATAGACGGACAGTGCAGAGAGATGGATCGTTTTAATTTGCACCAATTAAATTGAGGTTCAGAGGACCATCTTCTTCAATCTTCATGAATACTTTATTTTCTGGCTGCTCTGGAGCTATTAAAAAGAATGATTGAGCCAGGATCCTAGCATGGTATCGATGAATGAAATATCACCTTTCTTATAAGTGCCAGGCACTGGCGGTGAATGGTTAAATCCACCGGATACAAATGAAAAATTAGTATACATGATATGAACATAACAGTATTTATATACATCCGTCCTGTAATAAATAAGTTGCAGTCACTTACAATAGAGGGTATTAATGATAAATTGCTGTTAACTTGAACTTTCATAGGTTAGGTTTCTGTTCATTATTTGTATATGAGCTGATTGCATGTGCATAATAAAACATTGCCTATAAGCACATATATAATGTTATCAGCTTGTGTCCAAAATAAGAAAATGTATAGACAAAATTTCACAGGCCATAATTATCCCTTTAGCATTCTCTTTTAATGGCAGTTGATATAAAACATATTATAAAAAAATAAAATATATCTAATTATCAAGTAGGACTGCATAAGAGATTGGGGAAAATTTAGCACAGTTGTTGGTGCATCAACCTTAACACGTATGGAACACAAGCCTTTGCAGGGTACAACTTCATGAGATTGATCATCCAATAGTTAAAAAACAGTTTTCTAACAGCATAGAGTAAGGGCTTGTTTACACTTACTTCAAGATGTGGCATTTAAAGCATTTTGAATGCCAATCAAAGCACCTGTCACAAAAAAAGTGGTAAGTGGTAAGTCTTGTTTACATGTTGTGTATGATTTGCTTCAAAAATTATACCACATGTTGCTTTCTTGGTGCTTCAAACCATCTCCAAAGCCTCCATAGAAATCTGCAACTTTTGAGAAGCCTTTATTCAGCTTTAGCTTCACTTTGTTTTGGAGGTATTGCAGACATGAGATATCTCAGGATTCACTGGGAAACCAACCAAGCGAACCAGAAAGAGATCATCAGCAGTCACTTCCGGTTCATGTGTATATATTCTGGAAGAAAGTGTCTGGTGCAGATGTCACATCTGGTGTACAGCGAAGAGTAGCAGGAAGGTAAACGGGGTTTGGACCAGAGCAGTGCAACAGCACATATGGTGAGCTCGGGGACCAGAGCAGGAGAAACTCGCAATGTCACACGTGGTGTGCAGCGTTGGAGCAATATAGTGGGGGGTGAGCAGGGACCAGAGAGAAAGAAGCATCAGCAAACCAGAGGGTCAGCAGAGCTGGGGGTTACTTCTGAGTGGGAGATCAGCAGAGCTGGGAGTTACTACTGAGCGGAGGATCAGCAAAGCTGGGAATACTACTGAGTGGGGCAACAGCAGAGCTGGGAGTATTACTGAGTAGGGGATCTGCTGAACGAGGGTACCAATAATTTGGGTATCTGCTGAACGAGGGTACCAATGAGCTGGAGATCCTCTGAACAGGGGGACTAATGAGCTGTGGATCTGCTGAGTGAGGGGGTATTACCGAGCCAGGGTTTTTCTGGACCCCTTTAAAACAAATAGAAAATTACCCCACACACAGGGCTTTTGCCAAGCTTCTTTAAAGCTTCAAAAAAGCATCACTGAAGCATCACCGAAGCATCAAAAAAAATGTTGAAGCTGTAGGCACTTTAATGTGTGTTAAAGTCAAAGCAAGTGTGAATCAGCCCTAATAGTGAAAACTTTGAGAGGAATGGTGCATTATTTGATCATGGGAGATCACCTGGCATGGACTAAAAGATGGACGTATATGTTGAATAAACAGGCGTTTGTCTGGGAGATGTACAATTTAGCTCTAAATGGTCAAACCCTACATTTGATTATTCTAGTTATTTTTCATGACTTGTATTACAATTAATGTTTTCACATTATTAATATATTTCTATTTTAATATTAATATATTATTAATATTACTATATTAATATTATTATAACACGGGATTTATTGTATATACCACCAACAGTTTCACAACGCTTTACAAAATGAAACCAGACAGCACAGTTACAATGCGATTCAGTACATGAGAAATAAGAGATCCCTGCTCATTATTGCTTACAATCTAAAAAGTAGGGTCAAGTGACTGGTTAATAACTGTGGGGGATAAGCTTATGGAGAAAAAAAAAGTTTAGTTGTTAGATGGAGGCATTATAGGTTTCTCCAAAGAGTTGGGTTTTCAGGGATCTCCTAGATCAGTGGTTCTCAACTCCTGTCCTCAGGGCCCACTAACAGGCCAGGTTTGCAAGATAACTGAAATACATCACAGGTGATATCTTTTGCTGCTCAGTGATTGCAGTATTCTAGTCTGCATCTCCCCAAAGTAATACTTAAAATCTGGCCTGTTAGTGGGTCCTGAGGACAGGAGTTGAGAACCACTGTCCTAGATAGAGCATGAGATAAGCAGACAGATTGGATTAAGGGGCTCCAGCGGATGGGAGAGGTTCTGCAGAAGTCCTGGATTGGTGACGTCACCGGGGGTAGAGTTGTGGATGTATTTGTAAGATGTTGTTAGTATTTAGAATTTTATTCGTTGGGTGAGTGGAAGCCAATGTGTTGGAGGAAACTAATTCTGTGCATCTAAAATTGATCATAAACATGACAAGACTTGCACCCAATACAGATTTTTTTTTTTTTTTTGGGTTATAATCTAATACCTTTGGGTTTTGCTGAAATCTCTTTGGGGTGGTGGGGTAACATAGTTGATTGAACAGGTCAGAAAAACTTGGAGGACAATGGCCATCTGTATTGATTTTCTTCCCCCATACTCCCTACCTTGTAAACGGCCATCTGCATGCCTGCGTATTTAAGCCAGCGTTTACTGGCTTTTGTTTGCTCTAAAAAAAAAAAAAATTATCACTATACAGGTCTATAGGAAGACAAAGGCAGCTCAAGTTGGTCACATGCAGGTCAACTGCACTTACAAAGAATTCTGAACAATTTAAGAAGTGTCTTAAAAATATTTTAAAAGTATGCTGCATTTGGCCATTGAAGCCCGCCGAACCATTCCCTTAGGCTGGTAATAAACTACTTTGCTGCTGTAAACACGATAAACATATACTGGTAGCAGCAGAAAAATGGTAAAAAGAAAACTGTAAAAATTATTACATGCAGGTGGTAAAAAATTTTCCTTTTGTATACTACCTATGTTACATATTTGATGACCACCACCAAAAACAAAAATGATACATGCTTACTTGATTAGGGTATAATTACTGAAACCTTCATTGTAGCTTGCACGCTATTTTGTACAGCTTTGTAAGTGCGTGATTTGTTCCTGCAGGGGATCATTTTATGAAAAGGTAAATGAGGTTTACTAATGCCCCAGTCCATACCTTGTCAGTTCCATTTAAAACTCCCCACCGTTCTCTGTCGGGCGAGCCAGCTTTTTCCCAGCCTTTGCTCATTACTCTGTAACCAAGGCTTGGAGCAGGGTCCCATTAATGAGGGCGGCAAGGAATCATTAAACTATATCACTGCCAGCGGGGCTGTAATATTGCCGACTTGTGAGTGCAACAAACCCTGAACTTAAGAGGCTTTATCATCCTTAACGCTATTATGATTATGGGATCTCCACGTGCCCCCTATCCCACAACAGGTGTCTTATAAACATATATGGACTTTCAACCGGCTGTGGACTTTGCATTATGTATTATTTAAGATAGATATTATATCTCATTGCATAAATAAAATACCTTGTCTCCTGTCTCTGCTTGGCATTGCTAACATTCATTTAAATGTAATTCCTAAAATTTTTTTTTTTTGTCCCCTGCTATAGATTTACTGCTTTCCGTTTCAAACCAAGTGTCCTTAGTTATATTTGTTATCTGTTAGCAATCTTTCCCTGCTCTTGCTTGTTGAATTATACATAATATACATTAAAGAGGATTTCTAAGGCCCTTAACTTAAATAACCTTGGCATTTGCTTGACTTATCTAGCTTGATCTGATATAAATATGCAGTTACAGAGTGTGCAATTGCGGATGCAATCCACTATTTGCATAAGGACAGCAGTAGGTACCTGAATATTCATATATACACTTTTATCACGTGACACATACAAACACCGTCAAGCTTTTTCACTAAGGCAAAAAGAAATGTGGCCAAAAACCTTTGAATTAAATTCAGAATGTATGTTTTGGTGAGTTGACTTAAGAAACCTGAAAGATAATTGGTTGATAGGGGCTGTTGTGCTTTGTGCATCGTTAATATTGTTTTTGTCTTCTTTGTGTTTCATTCTGCTTGTATGCTGGTCAGATGCACCACACTCTTTTTCTTTATTAACATTTATATATTTGCAAGAAGTTACTCAATAATTAAAAAAACATGCTTTCCGTATAATGTATAGGATTTTTTTTTTTTTTAAATAATTTAAAGCGTAACTCCACTTTTGTTGAGAAAAAAACATTCCACTGAGACTAAAATTTGGCACTGGACTTCATCCAGACCGGCCCACTTTAATTTTGCAAACATGTACAGCTCACCTCTTTTATTATTTCACTTATTCTCCTCTGTATTTTTTTCCTCCACTCCTTCTCACATCACTGTGTGAAGTGGGAGGGCTAACGTCATGCAGGAACATTGCTCAATTTTTTAATTTTTTTTATTTTATAAATATTTTTTTAACAATTTATTTTTGTATTATTTTTTTCACAGTGATTGAAGGGTGGGGGTAGTGGATGGTGTCAGTAGTTTTTTGTTTTTATTATGTTATCTATTATACTTTACAATTTTGTTGTTTATTACTTTTTTTAAATAATTTTTAAATATTTTTTTTCCCACAGTGCTTCTGGGGAAGGAGGTGGGGGGTATAGGGCAGTAAATGTGATAACGAAATACTAAAGCGCTGCTATGTGTAAAAACAAACAGTGATGTGATCAGCCAGAACAGCTGCACTATTTAAAACAGTGATCTCTGAAAGTATTAAACTGATTGATTAATTGGGTAATAGTGAGCTTGTTCAAACAAAAACTCACACAACATTTGAAATATAAGTGTGAGAAAAATCCAAATACACAATGTATTCAGAAATGTATATTGCACAGACTCTCATCAGTGAAAAAAATAAAATTAAAATAAAAACTGAACGCATGAACTAATAAATAAAGTCTTCTTCATAAATTGATAAGAGTGACTTGCTGAAATGCTCATCCAGAATAAGAATTTAGAAAATTTTCAGTGATACCACCTCCATCACTGTGTGCAATGCCTGCTCACCTTAGGAAGCGACCCCACTGGGTCTAATCGTGCTTTAGAAATATCCCAATCCCAGAAGAGCCCGACCGGACTGTGTTGCGGGATATCTCTAAAGCACGATTAGACCCAGTGGGTCGTTATTTGTTCTTGCATTCAGTTTTTATTTTTCATTTTATTTTTTTCACTGATGTGCAATATACATTTCTGAATACATTGTGTATATGGCTTTTTCACGTACATAGGACAGTGAATGGTGTCAGTAGTTTTTTTTATTTTCATGTATTTATTTTTTTACAATTTAATTTGTTTGAAATTTTTTCACAATGCTTTTTGGGGGGAGAGGTTTGGGGCAGCGGACAGTGTTGGTAGGGCAGGTAAGGGGGAGGGGGGGTAGAATTGGTGTCAGTAGTTTATTATTTTAGATATTTTTTACAATTTTATTTTTTATAATTTTTTTACAATTGTTTAATATTGATTGCAATTTTTTTTCTATCAGCCCTGTTGGTGGGCTTTGGTGAGATATCAGGGGTCTAAACAGACACCTGACATCTCCCCTTTGAGACAGAGAAAGGGACTGAGAACATAGATTCCCCAGTCCCTTTCTCTGCTCAGTTATCAAAAGACACAGGAGCGATCGCTCACTGTGTCCAACTGAGAAAAGGAAGGGGCCGATAAATGACATATTTACTGGGCCCTTCCTCCGATCTGCATCCTGACACATCCCCCCAGCAGCCGACATGAGAGGAGAGGAGGGAAGCCGGCTGCGGGGGACAAGGGGGCGGAGGAGAAGGACAGGGGGCCAGAAGAGTGTCCGGAGCGCGCGGGGTGGAGGAGAAGGACAGGGGACTGGAGAAGCGGCCGGAGCACACTGGGGGCAGAAGAGGAGGACACAGGGAAAAGCTGGGGATGATCGGCGTGGGGGAAGCCGCGCAGCCATTACTTTGACAGGCTCAGGCTGTCACTGAAACCAGTCCACTGAGCCATCGGCCCACCAGGAAACTCCCGGTATTCCCGATGGCCGGTACATGCCTGCCCTCAGGGTGATCTTTTTACATTGCAAGGATTATAAAAAATCGTTATTTCAGATTCCTACCTTTTGTTATTCTGAAGAAATCACAGTTTGTTCCTCTGTGCTGAGTGGGTCTAATTGGAGTGGTTTCATAATTATCAAGCAGCTGCAGAGCACTATTGAGAAAACCTGCTGGGTCTGCATCCCTTTAGACATGTTTCTATTGGGAGTATCTCACCAAAAATGATATTTTTTGTTGCAGGGGATGCCTGAAATCTGACTTGTATCTTAGGCAGACTTCTGGGAAAATTGGTGAGCCAATCACACAAGCAGGAAATTATGTTTCTGGGGGGTGGTCAGTACACATTCTGTGTACAGAACAACTCCAGGTAGCCATATTGCATTGCATTTTCAGAAAATTACAGCGGCTGCAGATTAAAAAGGAAAGGTAATTTTTAATAACATTCAATTATCATATGACCTATGTTGCAATTGTATATGCTATTTTTTTTCTTTATTTGCCATTTTTAAAATGCAATAGACACAGTGCAATAAAAAAAAATAAAATAAAAAATATGCCGTTATCTTTCATTGTTCTGATTGTTGTAAACTAATAAAAGGTGAGCTCTGAGTGGTTGTACATATCATCATTGCTCTTAACACTGTGCTTTTAGGACTAAACTCCATTTTCTTTTAATCTATTGTATAGCACTGTGTGAAATAAAAATAATAGAAAAGCAGAATACTCCCCTTCGTCCTGGTGCTGCCCCCCTGCAAACTCACCTTTCTGTGGTTGAGTGCCAGTCCTCTTCCTGGTTGAATTTTGTCCAATAACATTCAACCCACTGCCTATTAGCCCAATATGTCATAGACCCACTCCCCTGATGGTATATCATCTTGGTACACAGTACTCGCAGCACAGTGTTGCAGAGAATGGCACTGATGTCATTACACCAGGCCTACCGTTTACAGCCCTGGCATTAATTGCTGGTGTTGGTGGTCAGTGGTAGAAAAAAATTGCCCAGTTAGATGAAGGAAAATTATCTGGCATAGGGGGCAAGGGGGAGGAAAAATGGCCAGTGCCAGTGGTTAAAGGGAGGAAAATACTCAGTATTTTTGGTCTGTGGGAGGAGTAATTGGCTGGCGTCTGTGGTCAATGGGAAACAAAATGTCCAGCAATGATGGTCAGGTGGACACTGTCCAGCATCAATAATCAGGGGGAGGAAAAAATGCCCAGTGTTGATGGTCAGCAGGTAGAAAAAATTGCTGACATCAGTGATCAGCAGGAGAAATTAAAGGTTCAGGATTGATGTTCAGGTGGGGGGAAAATGTTCAGCGTCAGTGGTCAGTTGGTGAAAAAATGCCTGGCATCAGTGGTCAGCAGAAGGAAAAAATGACTGACATTTGTGACCAATGAGAGGAAAAAATGCCCAACATTGATGGTCAGGTGGGGGGAAAATGTCTAGCATCAGTGGTCAAGAGAAAGAAAAAAATGCCCAGTTTTGGATAAAATATACAGCAGGAGGAAAAATGGTTGCCATTAGTGGCCAGCTGTCTTGATTAGGGGTCAGGCTCGGAGGCCAATAGCTATAGCAGTAGGGGGACTCCAAATGACCAGCAGGATAAGTATTTAAGCAGGTCACCCTGGCAGATAACGTGGGCTCACCTGAGGTGCAGGGTCTAAGTACTAACCAGTGTTCACCATCACCAGAGCTCCTGATGGGGGAGACTTCGCTGGTTTTGCTGCATGTTAGTACGAGGTTGCAGTCCTCAGGGTCATCCCACCAGGAGGTGAGCAAGCTGGGGTCCAGTAGTGAATATAGCAGGTAAAGATCAAACAGAAGCCTAGTTAGTAAACAAGCCAAGGGTCTATAACAAGTAGTTGCAGGTTGGGATCAGGCAGAAGCATAAACAAGGCAGGGTTATCCAATGGATCAGACAGGGTGCTGTCCAGCATCTCAGGTAGCTCAGCGAGAAAAGTCATTGCCAAACACAGGTTCAAATCAAGGCCCTGACACCAGCAGGGAAAAATAATGACCAGAATTGATCATCAGGTGGAAGAAAAATGCATAGCATGGTCAGGGAGAGGAAAAAATATCTGGAATCTGTGGTCAACAGGAGGAAAAGATGGCCAACACCAGTGGTCAGCAGGAGAAAAAAAATGCCTGACATTGATGATCAGGGAGAGGAAAAATACCCAGTATCAGTGGTCAGCCTGAGGAGAGAATAACTGGCATAAATGGTCGTTGGGAGGTAAAATGCCTGGCATTAATGATTAAGAGGAAGAAAACTGTCTGTCATCAGTTATCTTGGGGAGTAACTAATGCCCGGTTTTGGTGGTCGGTGTGCTGATCCTGTCACAGCTCCAGGAGTCGGACGGTGACAGACATCCCACCAGAGAGGGACCCAGGTACATCTCCAGGCGTTCCTGAGGACGTGAGGCATTCCGGTTGAAGAACCATCTTGCCAGGACATCTTCCTTTAGACCTCAGTCGCAGGACTGGTGAGAGGGAATTTGCACACCTTAAAGACTCACTTTCCCACTTCAAAGACACTGCAGGCAGACAACTTTGCCTTACTGGTACTTACACCTGTAGAAACACTCACACCCAGCTGAGTAGTCATAGTATCTGCCTTGCTTACCAGAATACTGCCAGCATCCTGCACATCGCTTTTGCCTTGCCAGGATACTTCCAAATACACTTTGCTCATCCTGCCAAACAGGACATCAAGTGCACCAATGACAGCCTAGCTGAAGATACCGGATATCTCCATTGTGAGGACCTTGCTGTTTCTCCTTCAGTAGCAGTGATTTGGTGGTCCTAGTCATTTTCACTTAAGAGGAACTCTTAGTTATCAAACTGTTTGAGTGTGGAAAGTTTCCCAGTAAACAGACTTCCTGGTTCACTACAGTTATGTCTGTTATTGCTGTGCCTGCACTTACACTGTTTGCTAGGGGTGCCAGAGGGGCTGTTCTTGGGTTTGAGAGGTGGCGTACAGAACCAAACATATTCAAGTGGCTCCTTCGGGGGTGGCGATATATATATATATATATTGTTATAAATGCTGCTTTATGCATTGATATACCTCCTTAGACACTATGTGTCCCCTGCTGACTTGGCACGTTCCCCAGGCAGCTTAACCTTTCAATAAGAAGTTGAATCCAATGCAATTTTACTTCAGATAATTGCAGTACAGAGGATGTTTTCCTAACCTTTTGAGTGTAAATAGACAATGGATTTCCCAAGCCCTACCACTATGAAGTACTAACACTAACTGAGAGAACATGGAAGAAGCTAGGACTAAACTAATTAGCACTAAGCAGGAGGGGAGGACAGAGGACGATACTAAAATCACATTAGTAAACCAGTTGTAGTGGGCCAAAACCACCACTAGATGTCAACATACTACAAAATGATAACCGCATGCAGTTCAACACAAGGCATAAAAAATACATGGAAGTGGGAGAGAACATTATCTATCTACCTATCTATCCTTTTTTTGCAGGCAAGCACTGATGTGAATTGAAAATACACTTTAACATTTGAAAATACATACATTAACTGCATACATTTAATAACACAAAGTTTGAATATAGCTTAAAGGTTTGTACCTATAATTTAAAAATATATGATTCAAAGCGGGGAAGTCACATCTATTTTACAGTAATAAAAAATATAATTAGTACCCTAGGAGGATTTAATACGTCATTAAAAGATGGGTAAAACTATAAATCACTTGCGTTCAAATTATTGCATATATTTTGGCACTTGAATAGTTAATATGAGCCAGGAATGCAAGCTTGGAAAAAGTGAAGTGCTGACCCCCATTCAGATTATTTACTAGCCCTGAAAGCGACAATAATTCAAAGCAGATAGCTAATTGTGTTAATTAATGTGTTGATTTAGGACTGAGATCCCTGAAGCATGACGCTTACATTCAACCAGCACAAGATATTGCGAAGATTTCTGAGCTTGGCTGTGTAGATGCATAGCAGTATGCAGGAGATCTGACTCTTTGCAATGTTGTATACAACACAATATTTATTTATGAAAAGATGTAATATGATGGTATTCTGCATCCAGGCAAACTGGGAATGCATAGCTCCCAACTGTTCCCGATTTCAAGGGACTATCCCTGATTTGGAACAAAGTCTTTCTGTCCCTCTTTCCTCCTCATTTGTCACTCATTTTGGTCTGATCCATATAGTTGTATATAAAATGCACTTTTTTAGTTTTCAAAAAGTGTTTCCCAGTGCTAAACCTTTCATCCAATTTCTAAATTGCTGCATTTTTAAATTTCAAAAGCCAGTATAAAGGTATAGTAGTGGTAAAATAAAGCACTTCTGGGTGTAACTAATATTTTTTTTGCTAAATTCTTCTTAAAGGGGGTGTAGCAGGGTGTGTGTCATATGCCTAGATACTTTTGCTAATAGGTATCCCTCATTCCCATCTCTGAAAGTTGGAAGGTATGGGAATGTCCTGATACATTGGGAAGGTGACCATAAAAGGTCCAATTGGGGTGAACAGTTAGAAAGCTTTAGAGCAAATTAGCAAAAAGTCTCTTTGTTTATGGTGCCGTAACAGAGTCCAGGGTTGATCTGTACTTTCATGGCAGTGCCAAACAAGCAATTTTTTTACACATACCTGGATATTTCCTCCGGCTAGTATGTTAGTATAAATTTCTTAACTGTCATTTATAGCCACCTGTTTCTTATTCAACACTTACTGATATGAATATCTAATGCAACTAAACTGACCAAGTTGAATAAAAATTGCAACCCATAGATTGTCCATTTAATTGTTTTAATGAGCTCTTGATCAATTTAGTCAATTGGCCATGGTGGAATTTCATTTATTGCTTTTGATTGTTCAAAAAAAATATCTATGCATGTGTCAAAGAAACATAATAGAGATCAAGTAAACTCACATTTTTAATGGATCGTTAAAATTGATATCCGCTAGATTATATATTCAATTGATATTGAATGCAGAACAATACCACATGCCTTGCATCATTCAGCTTTACTGCTTACTGGGTCAGCTTCCTGCTTATTGGGCAAAGGAAATTATACTGATTCACTGTTAATAAGAGGGTTGGAGGTTGAGAGGTGATATAGAATACAGCATTGTTGAACCATAAATATGTGTCTCTTATATAGTATGTGCAGAGTTTGGTAAATTACAAAAGCAGCTGACCAGAACTGCAAACAATTTCATAGATAAGGCATAATGGCATTAAACATATATGTAATTATCATACAATATGGTTTGTCTACTAAAATAGAAAAAGCTTAAGCAGCGCTGCAATAATAAATCTCAAACACAAAGTCATATGATACCTTTCATACGAGTGAGTCCAAAGAGTTGATTTCAACTCTCATATAGGGCAGAAAACGATGATAAAAGTTGCTTCAAAGATCCCATCACTACTCCTCATGGGGTCCCACTCACCAGATCTAAGTATAGATCACGCCTTGGAATCAACCACTTTGTCCAGTTGGAATCCTCCTCCCATATACTGCAACCAGTATCCACTACACCTTAACCTCCCTGGCGGTTTTCCCGAGTGTGGCTCAGGGTTAAATTTCAGCACCATTAGCGGTAACCCCGAGCCACATTCGGGATTGCATTGCAGGATCCTGGTTCGGTATACTTACCTTGTCCCCAGGATCCTGCAATGTCCCCCCGCTGCGTCTGCAGACTCTGTCCTCTACCCGATGCCTCTGTGTGCCATACTCCATTCCATGCAAGCGTCACGACGCACGGGGCGGAGCCCAGCGGCAAATTCAAAAGAGTGAATAATCATAATACATACAGTACAGTGTAATCTTACAGATTACATTACTGTATGAAATTATTTCACACCCCTTTTGTCCCCAGTGCTTTGTCCAATGCCCTGCATGCAGTTTTATATTACATACTGTTCTTTATGCCTGGAAACTTGAGATTGTCCATAGCAACCAAAAAGTGTCAAAAGTGGTTTTAGACCAGCTAGAAAACATCGATAGTAAATGAGAACACTTGCAGAACTGAGCGATAGTGAATCGTGGGGGAAATTAATTTTATTATTATTATATTATTTTTTTATAATTATTTATATTAATTTATTATATTATAATTTATGATTTTGTGTTTCAAACTTCATCATACCCGGGATATCTACTAGATTCTTGGTGGACAGATTTAAGTGTGTTATTGCTAAGAATTACAGGCCTACAATATAAAACGCCAAATTTCTATGCAAAATAATTGTACCACTGTTTTTCTGTTATTCTACTTTAAAGGGGTTGTAAAGATAAAAATGTTTTAACCTATTACCACTCACTGTTACATAATGTTTGTTAATAATTTGATGATTTCCTCCCAAAATATTTTATTACTTGTAAACTTTGTATGTAAAAATCGTCCTCCTATCCTCCAGCGATTCTTCCCTCTGTTTCCGGGTTTGCGGTGCGCGTGCATTAAAGCGGCGTCACGGCAACCACGGAACTACATTTACCATTATGCTTAGCGGCATCGCGCATGCGCAGTTCCCTTTTTTCTATATTTCATCTAACGAGAACGAGCAATGAAACGCCCATTCCCACAACCTCAGCAAGGGGGCGGAGTCAGGGCGGGCAGTAAAGATTAGTGCAGATTACAAATAAGGCATGTGAGGCGGCGCTGCGGCGTCATAGATACGCCCACTAGCCCCCAGCTCCTGTGTCTCTGTGATACGTACAGAGCGTCTCCACGCAGGGCTGTAGTCCTAGGGAGGGGGCCAGCTCGTTCACTCATCACCAGGCAAAACGGCTCGAATGACGGTGGCAAGCTCCATGAAGACTAACAGGAAGTGAGGATTTCAAACAAGGATTAGTGACATTTAGAAGAGAAATCGAAGGAACAGGTAAGTGAACTAGCACTGCATTAGCTTAAAGGAAGCTAGTTAGCAAATAAAAAATGTACCTTTACAACCCCTTTAATGTCTTTTTTTGTTTTGTTTTTTAATGCCTGTAGTTCTTCCTCTCAAAGTGACAAAGTGGCAACTTCAGTGAAAAGTGACTAAGTAAATTCCTTAGATTAGATGTAATTTAACCAAGCTATAGGAAATATGTTGTTCCCCTAATGAAGGAAGAGCCTATACAATGTTCTACTGGCAAGATCAACAAGCATTTACCAAATCTTCCAGGGGGGACTTGGAAAAATAGAGCGCCCAGTCTTGCTGATATGGACAGTCTACATCACCTGAAAAAAAATTGTGAGCGTCAACTTGCAGCTGCTTTGCAGTGGTGCACATAAATGTGGATGTTGAAAATGTAATAAAATAGATATTTTTTAATAGTCACAGGAAGAGAATGTTGCATTAAAATAACATATTGTACCTAAATTACAGAAAATCTGAAAAAAAAAATATTTTGGGGAAGTCATTGCTACCAAAAGCATGCAACAGAAAAAAAAACACAAAAAGTCAGATTTCCTTATCTGTATGCTTGTTCTTAGCCAGTAAGCAAGAGAATTTGAAAAAGTTGGGTGATCAGCATGCCTTGAAGGAGAGATCATTAATGGCAGCATACAGGTTTCTTCAAGATAGGTTTCTTTACCTACATGTATATTAGAGGTGCACATCTTCACTGGCCTAACGATTCGATCGGATTCGATTTTGCGATGCATCACGATGCATCAAGATTACTGCGTGCGGTTTTCATAAAAAAAATTCAAGCAGTCAGGAGAACTCCATTTTTTTTTATCTGTTCTTAAAAAACACAACAGACATGATACAGGAGATGGTCAGAGACTGCAGACATGATACAGGAGATGGTCAGAGACTGCAGACATGATACAGGAGATGGTAAGAGACTCCAGACATGATACAGGAGATGATCAGAAAATGCAGACATAATACAGGAGATGGTCAGAGTGTGTGTGGATATGGTACAGGAGATGGTCAGAGACTGCGGACATGATAGAGGAGATGGTTAAGAGACTGCGGACATGATACAGGAGATGGTCAGAGACTGCGGACATGATACAGGAGATGGTCAGAGACTGGGGACATGATACAGGAGATGGTCAGAGACTGCGGACATGATACAGGAGATGATCAGATACTGCAGACATGCTACAGGAGATGATCAGAGACTGCAAACATAATACAGGAGATGGTCAGAGAGTGTGTGTGTGGACATGGTACAGGAGATGGTCAGAGACTGCGGACATAATACAGGAGATGGTCAGAGACTCCAGACATGATACAGGAGATGATCAGAAAATGCAGACATAATACAGGAGATGGTCAGAGTGTGTGTGGATATGGTACAGGAGATGGTCAGAGACTGCGGACATGATAGAGGAGATGGTTAAGAGACTGCGGACATGATACAGGAGATGGTCAGAGACTGCGGACATGATACAGGAGATGGTCAGAGACTGGGGACATGATACAGGAGATGGTCAGAGACTGCGGACATGATACAGGAGATGATCAGATACTGCAGACATGCTACAGGAGATGATCAGAGACTGCAAACATAATACAGGAGATGGTCAGAGAGTGTGTGTGTGGACATGGTACAGGAGATGGTCAGAGACTGCGGACATAATACAGGAGATGGTCAGAGACTGCAGACATGATACAGGAGATGGTCAGAGACTGCGGACATGATACAAAAGATGGTCAGAGACTGCGGACATGATACAGGAGATGGTCAGAGACTGCGGACATGATACAGGGGATGGTCAGAGACTGCAGACATGATACAGGAGATGTTTAAAGACTGCAGACATGATACAGGAGATGGTCAGAGACTGGAGACATGATACAGGAGATGGTCAGAGACCGCAGACATTATACAGGAGATGGTCAGAGACGGCAGACATGATACAGGAGATGGTCAGAGACTGCGGACATGATACAGGAGATGGTCAGAGACTGCAGACACTATACAGGAGATGGTCAGAGACTGCAGACATAATACAGGAGATGGTCAGAGACTGCAGACATGATACAGGAGATGGTCAGAGACTGCAGACATGATACAGGAGATGGTCAGAGACTGGAGACATGATACAGGAGATGGTCAGAGACTGCAGACATTATACAGAAGATGGTCAGAGACTGCAGACATTATATAAGAGATGGTCAGAGATTGCAGACATGATGCGCCAAGTAGCCAGCATTAGGTTCTAGTGTGCTTCTGCTGCCATGGAGACAGAGACCAGTGCTGTCAATAGCGGTGCCAGGACAGCAACCCTGGTTGTTGGTCCACTGGTCCACTGTTGGAGGATTCCCCCATTCACCTGGAATGTGTAGATGGGGGAATTGGATCATTTTTTTTCCGGTGTAATGACCAAACGATAAAAAAAAGATCAATATATGGGCTGCATAAGTGGCTGACTGGATCTTGGAAGAATAGAGTGGGGGAGGGAGACAGATAGGGAGAGAAAGGGACAGTTCAGTGATCAAAGTGTAATGCAACATGCAATGCTCTCTTATTCAGGGACGAGGCTGGAAGTTCACACAGCTTGGAATGTGGAGCTGCTGACTGCTCGCTCTTCATATCTACCGCGCACACCCCCCTCTCTCTCCTCTCTCTCCTTCACAGCTGTACATCGGGATAGGAGAGTGGGCGGGTGGGCCGTCCTACAGATGGGAGAATCAGTCTGTTTTCTCAAACTTACACAGGGATAATGGGAGGCTGGAAACACTGCATTGCCCCCCACAGTGCAGGATCTCCAGGGACTTCAGCAACCCTGATTGTTCCGCCACTGCCACGGATGTGATGACAGCTACAGTGATCTGTCTCACAGCTCCGTGGGGCTTTGTGACATGACTGGAGACATGATACAGGAGATGGTCAGAGACCGCAGACATTATACAGGAGATGGTCAGAGACTGCAGACATGATACAGGAGATGGTCAGAGACTGCGGACATGATACAGGAGATGGTCAGAGACTGCAGACACTATACAGGAGATGGTCAGAGACTGCAGACATAATACAGGAGATGGTCAGAGACTGCAGACATGATACAGGAGATGGTCAGAGACTGCAGACATGATACAGGAGATGGTCAGAGACTGGAGACATGATACAGGAGATGGTCAGAGACTGCAGACATTATACAGAAGATGGTCAGAGACTGCAGACATTATATAGGAGATGGTCAGAGATTGCAGACATGATGCGCCAAGTAGCCAGCATTAGGTTCTAGTGTGCTTCTGCTGCCATGGAGACAGAGACCAGTGCTGTCAATAGCGGTGCCAGGACAGCAACCCTGGTTGTTGGTCCACTGGTCCACTGTTGGAGGATTCCCCCATTCACCTGGAATGTGTAGATGGGGGAATTGGATCATTTTTTTTCCGGTGTAATGACCAAACGATAAAAAAAAGATCAATATATGGGCTGCATAAGTGGCTGACTGGATCTTGGAAGAATAGAGTGGGGGAGGGAGACAGATAGGGAGAGAAAGGGACAGTTCAGTGATCAAAGTGTAATGCAACATGCAATGCTCTCTTATTCAGGGACGAGGCTGGAAGTTCACACAGCTTGGAATGTGGAGCTGCTGACTGCTCGCTCTTCATATCTACCGCGCACACCCCCCTCTCTCTCCTCTCTCTCCTTCACAGCTGTACATCGGGATAGGAGAGTGGGCGGGTGGGCCGTCCTACAGATGGGAGAATCAGTCTGTTTTCTCAAACTTACACAGGGATAATGGGAGGCTGGAAACACTGCATTGCCCCCCACAGTGCAGGATCTCCAGGGACTTCGGCAACCCTGATTGTTCCGCCACTGCCACGGATGTGATGACAGCTACAGTGATCTGTCTCACAGCTCCGTGGGGCTTTGTGCCCCACACATTGGGGAGATGAGAGGGGTCATTGTCCAGTGTCTGAGGAGGGGGGGAGCGTGGGTGGGGGCAGCATGCTGAGGCTACATCTCCCATTGTTGGGGAATGGCGCCAGTCTCAGCCAGCCGATCGGTGGCTTGTCATTACTAGCAGACACTGCTGTGCGGGGGAGGAGCCGGAATGACGTCATGCATAATCGATTACGCTGGATACCGCATTGATTCCAAATCGGGAAGGGCAGAATCGTGATACATCCATGCGGCAATCATTTTCAACACCCCTAATGTATATCATGCAATATCCATTTCGTAGATTCACAAAATCTACTAAATGCATAGAGTTTGTTCATGTTGCAAAGTAAATGATAAGTAAACAAGTTAAAGCTGTGTTTATTTTATTTGCCCAATGATGTAGAAGAATAATTAAAACAAATATGATTTTTGCTAGCACATTTATGATTGATGATTGAAATAAACACAGCTCCACTGTATCTACTAAACTCAGTGAACATTCACTTTACAAAATCAACAGCCTCTATTTCTTACATAATCAAACCCAGTATGTCTGTCCAAACTTTTTAAGCATTTCTTCGTGTTGTGAATGTTAAATATAGAGAGATGGAGGTGTGGAGAGTGTAATTTTGGACAGTAGATGTTGAAAATGTTAGGGGTAATTTTTTTTACCATGCAAGGCTTATTGTAATTTTGGTTTGGGTGTCTGTGATTTTGCCTAGCTCAGTTTATATAGGATATCAATTTATTGATGATGGATTTAGTTTTTATTGTTACGATTGTCAAAATTCCTGGGTTTTCTGATTATGGTATGTTTTGCAATTGCTTTTAATATATCTTTGTCTTACATGTTCTGTCTTGATTATTATTGGTAGTTACAAACTATGATGACATTTGATAGTATTTAATTGAGTTGCATTGTTCTTTTAGCTTTCAGTTTATATGACATTTGTGCAGCCTGGGAGCCAGGAGTTGGTTACAATTATATACAGGTGCATCTCAAAAAAATAGAATATTAAAAAGTTAATTTATTTCAGTAATTCAATTCAAAAAGTCAAACTCATATATTATATAGAATAATTACACACATAGTGATATATTTCAAGCATTTCTTTATTTTAATTTTGATGATTATGGCTTACAGCTAGTGAAAACACAAAATTCAGTATCTCAGGAAATCAGAATATTACATAAGACCAATAAAGAAAAAGATTTTTAATACAGAAATGTTGGCTCACTGAAAAGTATGTCCATGTATTGTATAGTATGATCTCAATACTTGGTCAGGGCTCCTTTTGTATGAATTACTGCATCAATGTGGCGTGGCATGGAAAAAAAAAACAGCTTCTCCTTAAAGCTGGTCAACGGTGGGAGGCATGAAGTGCTTTAGAATTTCATAGTTGAGGGCTGCGCTGACTTTGGACTTGATCAAACACAGTGGACCAACACCAGCAGATGACATGGCTCCCCAAATCATCACTGACTGTGGAAACTTTACACTGGTCCTCTTGCAACTTGGATTCTGCGCCTCTCCACTCTTCCTCCAGACTCTGGGACCTTGATTTCCAAATTAAATGCAAAATTTACTTTAATCCGAGGACTTTGGACCACTGAGCAGTCCAGTCCTTTTTCTCCTTAGCCTAGGTAAGACACTTCTGACATTGTCTCTGGTTCAGGAGTGGCTTGAAACAAGGAATACGACAGTTGTAGCCCATGTCCTGGATACGTCTGTGTGCGTTGGCTCTTGAAGCACTGACACCAGCTATTGTAAACTCCTTGTGAATCTCCTCCAAATTATTAAATGGCCTTTGCTTCACAATCCTCCTCTTAAGGCTGCGGATATCTCTGTTGCTTATGCACTTTGTTCTACCACACTTTATCCTTCAACTCAACTCTCCATTAATATGCTTGGACACAGCACTCTGTTAACAGCCAGCTTCTTTAGCAATGGCCTCCTTGTGGAGGGTGTTAATGACTGTCTTCTGGACAACTGTCAAGTTGAACCAGACAGACTTTTTAAAGGCTCAGGAAGCCTTTACAGGTGTTTTGAGTTAAACCATGAGTCTACAATATTGAACTTTTTCACAATATTCAAATATTTTCTGAGATACTGGATTTTGGGTTTCCACTAGCTGTAAGCCATAATCATTACAATTAAAAGAAAGAAATGCTTGAAATATATCACTCCGTGTGTAAGGAATCTATATAATATATGAGTTTCACTTTTTTGTATTGAATTACTAAAATAAACTTTTTGATAATATTCTAATTTTTTGAGATGCACCCGTAGTTACATTCAATCAAATACAAGTGCAGCGCTATGCGCTATGAATTGCGGAGCTATATCCCATAAGGAAAATTGAGTGATTTTGTTGGTGTGGAGGAAGGAGAGAAGCAGTGGGGTATTTTATATGAGAGAGCCTACTGTGATACATGCGATCCCCCTTGAAAGCTTTTTATTGGAAAGTGGAAAGTAGCATGCCGGATGTGGAAAAAAGGGAATCATAGCTGACAGAAAACAAAGAAATTGTTTCTGAGTCTACCTGACTCATATATGAGGTGAGCAGGTATAACAGCTGGTGGAGGTGTTCATCATATATAGGGCGGCACAGTGGTGTAGTGGTAGCACTCTCGCCTAGCAGTAAGAAGGGTCACTGGTTCGAATCCCAACCACGACACTACCTGCTTGGAGTTTGCATGTTCTCCCTGTGCCTGCGTGGGTTTCCTCCGGGTACTCCGGTTTCCTCCCACACTCCAAAGACATGCTGGTAGGTTAATTGGATCCTGTCTAAATTGTCCCTAGTATGTATGAATGTGAGTTAGGGACCTTAGATCGTAAGCTCCTTGAGGGTAGGGACTGATGTGAATGTACAATGTATATGTAAAGCGCTGCGTAAATTGACGGCGCTATATAAGTACCTGAAATAAATAAATAAATTTAAAAAAAATAATATCAATATCTGGAGAAGATACATTTATCACAGGGGTGGATAATAATTGAGAAGTCACAAAAATTGAGAAGCACTTTAATTCAACAAAAGAGTTGCCTTATGAACTTTTATTTTATTTATGAATCAATTTTACAGATTTATTGATTACAGATTGGTTTATAGCTTTTTATATTTCTGTTGAATTGGAGTCACTATATATTGTCTTTTTCAAATAATTTCCCTTTTTAGTGTCACGGATGCTTGTTTGGAGCTGCCATCTCTTGTAGTTTGCCCTTTTATATCTCTACCGAACGGAACATTCTAGAGGATTACTGCTCCATGCAAGCTTGTTTAAACCTACTCTTAAAACAAGGACCCCACTGTTTGCTAGCAGAAGACACTAGTATTCTTCACCTTTAGGACCTGCAACATTACAGAACTGTGCTTACTGTACTTGTGTAACCCTTTTATTTTCATTCTGTGTTTGTCTCTCAAAGGTGTTTGCGACCCAGAAGGAGCTGAGAAGTTGACAAGTCTTCTATCCTCCCTCTCAGAGCCTGTGTTAAGGGTATATAGATTACTGCCTTTTTTATGCTTACAGTTGCTAAGCATTGAATGTTATCTTTTCTAATACATGAATTATTTGCAGCAAGGTTTAAAAGTGTTGTAAATTTTCTATATGCTTTAAACCGTGATAATATATTCAGCTCATTTATCACTACTAGTTGTGCCTGTCTGTTTCTGATAGCAATCCACAGCCAGGATATTGGTACATTCTTCACTTGCATTCTTGAAATTGTTTGCAGAAATTTTATAACTAACCAGGTGTGCCAGAGGGGCTGAGGCCATTCTTGGAATTGAGACGTAGAACAGAGAACCCAAAAATCACCAAGCGGCTCTTTTGGTGGTGGTGCTACACATGTATCTAGGAAATTACTCAGGACTTTCTTAAAATAATCTACTGAGCTGACCAGAACCACCTCTTGAGGGAGCCTATTCCACATTTCCACAGAACTTACTGTGAAGAATCATGTCCTTATTTGGAGATAAAATCTATTTTCCTTTAGACGTAAAGAGTGCCCCTTGTCCTCTGTGATGACCTTAAAGTGAATAACATGCCAAGTTAACTGCAGTATATAGGCCACTTATGTATTTATACATGTTGATCATATCTCCCCTTAATCTCTGCTTATCAAGAGAGAATAAATTCCCCATAGCTATATATATAAAGTATACAAGGTGTTTTAATTGTATCAGCAATGAAACTGTTAGTTTGAAAATTAAACTCATAAGATGATTTTTCATGATTATAATACATAAATAATAAAATGGTAAAAGGTAAAATGGATAATAAATGGTGAGCATAGTGTCTTGATGTTTTTTATCTCTATTCTTATGGTAGATTTAGACATGCGTCTAAATCTCCTTGTGCCTCTGAAGCCAGATCAGCATTCAGGCCATATTCCAGAGGCTACCAACAGGCAGTGAGGAAGCAATTTGACTCCACCTCACTGCCTGTTTTAACCTAATTTTTGCCCACCAAAGGGTGTATTGCACATAGTTGCGGGGCATTTGCAGAGTTGCCCTATTGACTTGATGTGTAGCGTTCAGCGGGCTTGCTAATTTCGTGTTAGTAGAAGTTTGGTGAGTGTTGATTTGCGCTTTTCTTTTCCCTTTTTTCATTTAGCGCTTTTCAGTTCGTTTCTGAACGGCCATTCGTCAACCAGACATGTTACGGAATCGGAGGAGATAACGTGTTATTTATTATTGGCCTTGGAATTATTGCTTTGACATTACTTTTTTGGTTGAATAATGATTTGATTTGGTATTTTTCTATATTTTTGGATGCATTGAATGCACTTTTTGGTTAAGTTCTATTGGCAGATAGCATATCTAATTTTGTTTTCTTTTTTTAATGCACAATAAAAAAATTGGGCAGAATAATGCTTGGCTATGTGTTTTACTTCAAATGATAGTTTGGGAGTAGGCAAAAAATACAATGTAAAATTGACAAGGGACACCAACATAGTTGTATCTTTGATCTTAAAAGCTACTGGATAATGGTGTTGTGGTAACTTGCCCAAATAAAAGAAAAAAAACATAATGATATTATTCTTGAAATCACTAGAAAAAAAATCCTTTGAAAATTAGTTTGCAATAACTCCATCAGTATCAGCAGCAAAGCAGCTTCATTATTATCCCATTAAAGAAGAACAGAATTGTGTGGTGCATTTGGAGATTTCATAATTTGCCACATCACTAATGTTAATTCTCCATTACAAACACTAGTTTACCGGACCTACCGCTTCTGCTTCCGAGCATGCTTATTTGTACTTTGGACTTTTGTCCGACGGACTTGTGTACACACGATCGGAAAGTCCGACACATTTGTTGGTGGAAAATTTGAGAACATGCTAGCCAACACTTGTTGGCTGAAAGTCCGACAACAATTGTCCGATGGAGCATACACACGGTCAGACTTACCGCCAACAACCTCACATCCAACATTTCCCGTCGGAAAGTCTGATCGTGTGTACGGGGCTTAAAGGCTTAATTCTTCCCAATGTCCACATATGTAAGGGGTGTTCTTCCCAGCAACCAACATGCAAATGTATCATGAGTTGTATTTCTAGTAATTTTTAGCAGGGGTTCCCTGAGACCGGAAAGGTTGAGAAAGGCTGCCTTATGCCGCGTACACACGAGCGGACTTTCCGGCAGAAAAGGTCCGATGGAACGAATACGTCGGATATTCCAATCGTGTGTGGGCTTCATCAGACCTTTTCTGTCGAAAAATCTGACGGACCTTAGAAATAGAACATGTTTCGAATCTTTCCGACGGACTCGATTCCTATCGAAAAAAACGTTCGTCTGTATGCTAGTCCGACGGACCGAAAACGACGCAAGGGCAGCTATTGGCTACTAGCTATTGAACTTCCTTTTCTAGTCTGGTCGTACGTCATCACGTTCGAAGTGATCGGACTTCGGTGGGATCATGTGTAGGCAAGTCCGTTTCGTCGGAACTCCATTGAGTCCTTCGGAGTTCAGTCCAAAGAGAAGTCCGCTCGTGTGTACGCGGCATAAGATTCAATGTCCTAATGTCTTAAATCTTTACTTGCTGCATACTTGATCAGACTTAGTAAGTAGTGAGGCAGGGACAAAGATTACAACCCATTTTAAGTCAGCAATATTAGTTGTTATATTTCTTTTTTGAAAGTTTCCCTATTTTCTGTCATTTGGGTCAATATGATATTAGGTGGAGTCAGAAAATGAAGTCCTGCTAGATCATTTCATGCTGGCCCCTTTTGCAGGTATAGCTATGTTAAACAATAAAAAAAAATGCCTATTTTTTTTAACCTCTTCACACCTAAGGGTAAAACAAATCTTAAAGTGTTGTAAAACTCAGTCATGGAATCTAAGCAAAGCACATATAACTGCAATGTTTACTTGTCTTTCTCCAAAGTTCTGAGTGTCGTTTCTATCTGGTACTTCGCTCCTCTGTTATCAGCAGAGTCACTTCTGAGAAATTTTCCCAACACATGAGATACATTTGTGTGTGTGGGGGGGAGGGTGGGGGGTGAGGTGGTAAGAGCTCAGAAAGGAGCTCGTCTATTCACAACACAGTTCTTCTGCTGTGTGGGAGGGGATGTGTGCGTTTCCTCCAATCAGCTCTCACACACTGTAACTGCAGTCTCTCCGCCCTCTCCTCTGTGCTGCTGATAGATATAGAAAGATTTTTAACAAGATTTGCACTTTTGAAAGGGTGTAAAGAGGAGAAGATTGCAGATAAACAAGTAAAACCTATGTAGGAGGATTTGTTTCATCTTTGTGTATCATCTGAGGCTGTTCACTTCACTGGGTATATGTGAGGGTTTACCACCACTTTAATGCCCAAGCACACTTTTGCAACTTTGACACGTGTACATATCATCACAACTATCCAGGTGGATCATACCTTGTTTTTTTTCAGGACAAATTGAGCTTCTATTGCTTTCTATTTTTCAGCGACGTTCGACTCGAACATCGGGTGTTTGCCCGTTTGCTGAACAGCGAATTTGATATATATGGCTATCATAGCTCAGGAGGACTAAGTCCACGCCCCACACTATATAAGGTTGCTTACAGAGCGCCCGTATAGTGTGTTATAGTGGACGGAGATAGAGAGATTGAGCTAGATTAGGCAGGCAGGTTAGTTAGTGGCATTGTATTTGATATATATATATATATATATATATATATATATATATATATATATATATATATATATATATATATATATATATATATTGCAGCGGGGTGCCTGTGAAACAAGGTAAAATGACAGGAAAAGTAATTGATGGGATATATGTTCCTCCACGGATTCTTAGATTTACAATCTAAGGTAATACCAGCAAAGACTTCAGGGTAAAGAAGGATAGTTTTTTACCCTATGTTGGTAAAGTCTCTTCCGGGGCTAGTTTTATTGGGAGTTTGATAGAGCTCTGGGTGGGACAGACTCCCAAGTCCATGGACCGCAGTTAAATGTTTTCCTTTCAGGTGTTGATTAAGGCAGCTGATCCTAGCTCTCAGGGAGAGAGTGTGTGTCTCTATGTGAAGAGGCATCTAAGAGCATGGCTGCTCAAAGCTGACTTTGGATACAAGTATTTGCGTTTGTAAGGACACTTACTACATAACCAAGGACTGGTCAGACTGCGGACACAGTAAGGCTCGTTAGAGCAGAAGTTTATTTTTGTTTGATTGATGGCAAGATGCCCTTTTTTCTTCTGTTTGGAAATATCCTGTGCATTAAACATGGTGTTTTCCTAAAGAGACTGTGAGTTTGTGTCTGCATTGATTCTGATCCCCTACAATATATATATACAGTGGGGACGGAAAGTATTTAGACCCCCTTAAATTTTTCACTCTTTGTTATATTGCAGCCATTTGCTAAAATCATTTAAGTTCATTTTTTTCATTTTTAATGTACACCCCATATTGACAGAAAAACACAGAATTGTTGACATTTTTGCAGATTTAGATAGAAGTATTCAGACCCTGTGACACTCATATATTTAACTCAGGTGCTGTCCATTTCTTCTGATCATTCTTGAGATGGTTCTACACCTTCATTTGAGTCCAGCTGTGTTTGATTATACTGACTGGACTTGATTAGGAAAGCCACACACCTGTCTATATAAGACCTTACAGCTCATAGTGCATGTCAGAGCAAATGAGAAGCACGAGGTCAAAGGAACTGCCTGAAGAGCTCAGAGACAGAATTGTGGCAAGGCACAGATCTGGCCAAGGTTACAAAAAAATTTCTGCTGCACTTAGTGTTCCTAAGAGCACAATGGCCTCCATAATTCTTAAATGGAAGACGTTTGGGACGACCAGAATCCTTCCTAGAGCTGTCCGTCCGGCCAAACTGAGCTATCGGGGGAGAAGAGCCTTGGTGAGAAAGGTAAAGAAGAACCCAAAGATCACTGTGGCTGAGCTCCAGAGATGCAGTTGGGAGATGGGAGAAAGTTGTAGAAAGTCAACCATCACTGCAGCCCTCCACGAGTCAGGGCTTTATGGCAGAGTGGCCCGACCGAAGCTTCTCCTCAGTGCAAGACACATGAAAGTCTGCATGGAGTTTGCTAAAAAAACACCTGAAGGACTTCAAGATGGTGAGAAATAAGATTCTCTGGTCTGATGAGACCAAGATAGAACATTTTGGTCTTAATTCTAAGCGGTATGTGTGGAGAAAATCAGGCACTGCTCATCACCTGTCCAATACAGTCCCAAAAGTGAAGCATGGTGGTGGCAGCATCATGCTGTGGGGGTGTTTTTCAGCTGCAGGGACAGGGCGATTGGTTGCAATTGAGGGAAAGATGAATGCGGACAAGTACAGGGATATCCTGGATGAAAACCTTCTCCAGAGTGCTCAGGACCTCAGACTGGGCCGAAGGTTTACCTTCCAACAAGACAATGACCCTAAGCACACAGCTAAAATAACGGAGTGGCTTCACAACAACTCCGTGACTGTTCTTGAATGGCCCACCCGGACCCCTGGCTTAAACCGAATTGAGCATCTCTGGAGAGACCTAAAAATGGCTGTCCACCAACGTTTACCATCCAACCTGACAGAAATGGAGAGGATCTGCAAGGAGGAATGGCAGAGGATCCCCAAATCCAGGTGTGAAAAACTTTCCCAAAAAGACTCATGGCTGTATTAGAGCAAAAGGGTGCTTCTACTAAATACCGGGCAAAGGGCCTGAATACTTAGGACCATGTGATATTTCAGTTTTTCTTTTTTAATAAATCTGTCAACAATTCTGTTTTTCTGTCAATGTGGGGTGCTGCGTGTATATTTACACTCTGCATTCAGTGTAGCCTATATGTGTAATCTCTCTCTCTCTCTCTCTCTCTCTCTCTCTCTCTCTCTCTCTCTCTCTCTCTCTCTCTCTCTCTCTCTCTCTCTCTCTATATATATATATATATATATATATATATATATATATACTCTGCATTCAGCGTAGCCTATATATACAGTGTAAACTCTATATTCAGTCAGTACAGGCAGTGTATTTGATATATACAGTGGGGACGGAAAGTATTCAGACCCCCTTAAATTTTTCACTCTTTGTTATATTGCAGCCATTTGCTGAAATCATTTAAGTTAATTTTTTTCCTCATTAATCTACACATAGCACCCCATATTGACAGAAAAATACAGAATTGTTGACATTTTTGCAGATGTATTGAAAAAGAAAAACTGAAATATCACATGGTCCTAGGTAGGGATGAGCTGAACACCCCTCGGTTCGGTTCGCATCCAGAACATGCGAACAGGCAAAAAATTAATTAGAACACGCGAACACCGTTAAAGTCTATGGGACACGAACATGAATAATCAAAAGTGCTCATTTTAAAGGCTTAAATGCAAGTTATTGTCATAAAAAGTGTTTGGGGACCTGGGTCCTGCCCCAAGGGACATGCATCAATGCAAAAAAAAGTTTCAAAAACTGACTTTTTTTTGGGAGCAGTGATTTTAACCTCCCTGGCGGTTTTCCCGAGTGTGGCTCGGGATTAAAATTCAGGACCATTAGCGGTAACCCCGAGCCACACTCGGGATTACATCACAGGATCCTGGTGCCTCCTTACTTACCTTGTCCCCAGGATCCTGCGATGTCCCCCGCAGTGTCCGAGGGCTCCGTCCTCCTCCGAAGCCTCTCCGTGCCAGGCTCTGTTCCCTGCGAGCGTCGCGATGCACGGGGGCGGAGCCTGGCGGCAAATTAAAAAAAAAAAGTAAAAATCATAACACATACAGTACTGTAATCTTACAGATTACAGTACTGTATGAAATGATTTCACATCCCTTTGGTCCCCAGTGCTTTGGCCCATGCCCTGCATGCAGTTTTACATGATATACACTGTTCTTTCTGCCTGGAAACTGGAGATTGTCCATAGCAACCAAAAAGTGTCCCTTTACGTCAAAAGTGGCTTTAGACCAGCTAGAAAACAGCGATAGTAAATTAGAACACTTGCAGAATTGAGCAATAGTGAATTGTGGGGAAATTTATTTTATTACTATTTATTTTTATTTTTTTTAATTATTTATTTTTATTTATTATATTATAATTTATGTTTTTGTGTTTCAAACTTTATCATACCTGGGATATCTACTAGACTCTGGTTTGGACAGATTTAAGTGTGTTATTGTTAAGATTTACAGACCTACAATATAAAACGCCAAATTTCCATGCAAATAATTGTACCGCTTTCAGCACCTAAAATCCGAAATAATCATATCGCCAGGGAGGTTAATAATTCTTATATTGAAACAATAAAAGTGTAATAATCCTTTAAATTTCGTACCTGGGGGTGTCTATAGTATGCCTGTAAAGGAGCGCATGTTTCCGTGTTTAGAACAGTCTGACAGCAAAATGACATTTCTAAAGGAAAAAAAAATCATGTAAAACTACTATTGCTAGCGCTGGCTATAATGAATTGTCGGTCCTGCAATACACATAAAAGTTAATTGATAAAAATAGCATGAAATTTCCCCACAGGGGAACCCTGAACCAAAATTTACAAAAAAAATGCGTGGGGGTCCCCCTAAATTCCATAGCAGGCCCTTCAGGTCTGGTATGGATATTAAGGGGAAGCCCGTGCCAAAATTTTAAAAAAAAATAGCGTGGGGATTCCCCTCAAAATCCATACCAGACCTTTCAGGTCTGGTATGGATTTTAAGGGGAACCCCGTGCCAAAATTTTTTTTAAAAATGGCATGGGGTACCCCCAAAAATCCATACCAGACCCTTATCAGAGCACGCAACCTGGCAGGCCGCAGGAAAAGAGGGGGGCGAGAGAGCGCCCCCCCCTCCTGAACCATACCAGGCCACATGCCCTCAACATTGGGAGGGTGCTTTGGGGTAGCCCCCCAAAGCACCTTGTCCCCATGTTGATGGGGAGAAGGGCCTCATCCCCACAAACCTTGCCCGGTGGTTGTGGGGGTCTGCGGGCGGGGGGCTTATCAGAAATTGGAAGCCCCCTTTAACAAGGGGATCTCCAGATCCCGGCCCCCCGTGTGAATTGGTAATGGGGTACAGATGTACCCCTGCCATTTCACAAAAAAAGTGTCATAAGGTTAAAAAACACAAGAGACGGTTTTTGACAAGTCCTTTATTAATTTCTTCTTCTTTCCGCTTCTTCTTCCATCTTCTTTCTTCTGGTCTTCCTTCGGTGTTCTTCTTCCTCCACCTTCTTCTCCTCCATCTTCTTGTTCCTCCACTTTTCTCGTCCTGCATCTTCCTCCGGCTTCTTTTATGCTCTGTCTGCACAATCCGCCTCAGTGGGAGTCTTCCGCCACATGACGCTTCGCTTCTTCTGACACTTCTTATATAACAAAGGGCGGGGCCACCCAGTGACCCCGTGCTCCTCTGACGCACAGGGACTTTACGGGGATTTCCCTCTGGCTTTCCCATGTTGTTAGAGGGGGCGGGGTCACCTGGTTACGTAAACGGACTGGAGGGGGATGCTGTTTTTTTAAATTATTTTTTATGTATATTGCCGGGATCTGGCAATACATTACAGCCGTGAGAAATTTTTAATGACATGTTTTGCTTTATAAATTTAATTTTGCTGCGGTACTTTTCTAAACATGGGAAAAATGTGGTACTTTACAGGGAGACTAAGGGGATCTCCAGTCACGATATTTAAAGGAATTTTTCATTTTTATTGTTTCACTTCAAGCATTCTTAAAATCACTGCTTCTGAAAAAACGGCCATTTTAAAAACTTTTTTTTTTGCATTGATACATGTCCCCTGGGGCAGTATCCGGGACCCCAAACACTTTTTATGGCAATAACTTGCATATAAGCCTTTAAAATGAGCACTTTCGATTTTTCACATTCGTGTCCCATAGACTTTAATGGTGTTCACAGTGAGTGAAGCGGAATCCAGGCCTACAATATAATATGCCAAATTTCCATGCAAAACAATGTAACACTTTGAGACGCAAAAATCTGACATAATCATACAGCCAGGGAGGTTAAACATGAACATCAAGGATAAATGATCACCAGTGGTGGTGCTCTCTCAAAAAAGGAACAGTTCCTTGAATGCTAATATAAATAAAGGAATCAGGGCAGAGAAATTTGACTGCTATAGTCTACAGCTGGTGGTGTAGCTACTGGCAGATGTGCTGCAAGGACCTGTGACACCCTTTGCTATACCATCATCCCTGTCAGTGGAGGTTGCTGAGAGGTCATGGGATATAGTGGGGGTAGATTGGAAAGGTAAGGAGTGAGGAGTAGCAGAATTGCATTTTGCCATGCTTGATCCGCTTAAGGCAAAGTTTGCAAATTGCAACAGTGAGATTGGCTGTACATGTGCTAAAAAAGGCCCAGACAGCTGAGCTGTGGGAAGTGGGCCGGAAGATAACAGCTCTACCATCTGGTGGAATAGGGTGGGTGCTCTCTACTCTTCCATGATGGCTGCATCGTTGCGGTTGTGCCTCACCCTCACTTTCCTCCTCTGCTCTATCCGGCACCCAAGTCACATCAGTGACCTCATCATCAGCACCCCCTCCATCCTCATCATCACCGGAACAAACTTGGCAATAAGCTGCGGCTGGGTTAACATGACTGCCAATTTGTTGTTTTCCAGTGCTCTCCCCTCTCTGTAGGCTCATGTTCCTACCTTCCTCAACCTCAGAACCAAGATCTGAATCAAGTAATGGCTGTGCATCGTCAAGGAGCATGTGGCTGATGCTGTGTTCAAAAAACTCAGATGACTCCTCCATGCCTGATGCTGGGGCTAAGGCAGGAGTAGCTGTGGACAAGGAGGCAGAATAAGCCACTCTGGCAGCTGTGGTGGTCTTCGCACTATTCTATGCTTGGGTGATGGAAAATAAGGATGGTTTAGTAAGCCAGTCCACCACCTCCTCTGCATGCTGTGGCTGGATAGCATGGGCAACATAACTGTCAGAAACCATGAATCAGACTGAGACAGAAGTACAGTTAAATCACACTTGTTTAATAATAATAATAAAAAGGTAAACAGAATCATGCTCATCCAATTTAGAGAAAATATTACCAACAAGTGGATTGACTGCGTCTTCTAAAGTCATGGCCTTCGCCTACTGTCAGAAACCATGAATCAGACTGAGACAGAAGCACAGTTAAATAACACTTGTTTATTAATAATAAAAAAAAGGTAAACAGAGTAAACGTAGTTAAAACATAGCCAGAGTTCAGGAACCGAAACGGATAGTCAGACAAGCCAAAACGTCAGGGAGCCAGATGAAATGTCGGCCAAGCAAATCTTTAACAGGAACACATCTCTAGAGATGTGACCAAGGCGAAGGCAGAGATCATTTGGACTGGACGGCTTAAGTAGGCAGGACCGACGAGCAGGATCATCAAGAGGTGAGTCACTGTGGACAGATAGGAGCTGGCAAGTAGCCGACAGCTGAGCGGCCAGCTCAGAGAAGGAAGGGCTGGGCCCAGCCCTGACAATAACTAAACAGAGGAAATGATACCCTGCCTGAGGGTGGACCAAGTCCATCTTTGCCTGTGGACACAGACACTGCTGGCCCTCTCACAGTGCCATGGGAACATCTGCCTGTCCATGTTGGCCTCCTAGACTGTAAGGTACCTGTGATAGGTAGTGTCCAAAGTGGAGCTTGTGTGCTGAGGATTCAGGCAAAAACTTAGTCAGGCAGATCAGGATGGCAACAGATCAGGCAAAGTGGTACATGATTGAAATCCAGAGATTGGTCAGGCAGGCAAAGGTCATACATGAGCTGGCGGTGAAGTACTAAATCAGCAGGCTAGAGAGTACTCAGGAATTCAGGCAGAAGTTCAAATACGGTATTCAGAGTCACAAAGCAATCAAAACACAGAGGAAGCTAGTCCAAACAAACATGAGAGACAGAAAGTGCTGCTATTTATGGACTGCTTTGATTGTAGATTGTCTACAGCTGGCAGCATGGGGGCTAGCGAGTCCAAGGTAATGCATCAGACATCGATATGTGGGGTTTAAGCAGAAAAATAAAAAATGCCCATAGCGTAATCCCATTAAAATAAGGGTAGGTGGATGTGACAGACAAAAGTAGTTACACTCACTTTTTAAAATGTGAACATAGGCAACAATCCACGAGCGCCAAGCTCGTTTGCTTCCATCCAATCTTGATTGCACCTATTGTCCAAGACCCTTCACTGCATGTCTCGGTGTGTGTGGTTTAAACATGGGTAAGAGAGATGCCCATACCATTATCCCATTTTTAAAAGGTAATTTATTGTAATAGCAACAAAGTAGACAAACTCACGTTTTAGTAAACAAGGAACCTGCAACAAACCACAGTGCTGCGCTCATATCCTTGCGTCAGATGTTGATGATACCTATTGCTTCAATCTCAAAAAACAGTGCGGGAGTCATTTATTTGTACAATATACTGCGATAAATGTGCACTAACGCACTAAAATATACTGCAGTAAAACTGTATTGCAATGTGCTGCAGTAAATGTGCACCAATGCACTGAAATATACTGCAGTAAAACTGCACTGACGCATTGCAATATACTCCCGTAAACGTGCATTAACACACTGAAATATACTTTGTTAAACATGCGCCAATGCATTGCAACATACTGCAGTAAACGTGCACCAACGCACTGAAATATACTGCGTTAAACTTGCACTAATGCACTGCAATATACTGAGGTAAACTTGCACCAAGGCACTGAAATATACTGCGTTAAACATGCAGTAACACACTGCAATATACTGCAGTAAACATGCAATAACGCACTGAAATATACTGCGTTAAACGTGCACTAATGCACTGCAATATACTGCGGTAAATGTGCACCAACGCACTGCAATAATCTACAGTAAACGTGCAGCAACGCATTGAAATATACTGCAGGCAACCTGCCCTGACAAAATAAAATGTCACTAAAGTAAAAATGAACAGTCACATTATATTCACACTGCCTTATCACTAGATTCACACTAAACTGACACTAAAGTAAAAATGAATGGTCGCACTACACTCACAATGCACCAGATTCACACTAAACTGACACTTTACACTAACAATAGAATCATAATAGCCCACTATAGCACATTACTCGCTAGTCGCACTAAACAGAGCCCTATTCTATCTCTCTCTACACCAATATCACACTGCAAATGGCCACTATGAGAAGAATATTTTTATAGTGTGCGGTGGGACTAAGAGCAATGAACCATGACTGGATAGAGTCGTAATGACAGTGTCCAATCATGGCTCTGACAGTGCTATGTGCCCTGATTGGGCAAAGCTTTCATTGCTTCCGCCAATCAAGGCTTCCAATGCACTGTGCAGCGGCACAGTGCATTGTTGTCGTTCGGCGGGCTGAACAAATGATCAAAATCCCCGATAACTCAGGTGTTCGTCAAACAGGCGAACAGCCAATGTTCGGCCTGAACTCATGCTCAGGTCGAACCCTTCGCCCAACACTAGTCTTGGACTGAAAAGGAGTTTAGTTCTGCTTTAATAAAAAAAAGTTATGCCCGCTTTTGCTTTATTTTCGGTACAGCCTTTGTATAATGCGCTGATTGTTATTTGCTATATTTTTTTCTACAATCAAAAATTATGTTCATAATTCACTATTAGTTTTATTGCATGGAACATCTGAATTTACTGCATGCATGTTATCAATGGTTTTATATTAATACAATTCATAAAGATTATATCACAGGTTATAGCTCCCTAAGGTACCGCTATTTTTTGGCTTGTATTAACTTTTGAGTTTCCATAAAGTATCTATTAAAGAAAGCAGAAAATGTGGCAATTTGAACTGCCGGTAAAAACACTTTTTGAGATTAAATACCAAGCCATGAGTCGTAAAGGGTTTCAAGAGTTAAATAGTCATACTGTGGTGCTTCCTTACTAAAGCATATGGGTATACGCTGGCATATCGATTGTGAGCGGACAATCCAATCTTGTCCTCACAGTATTAATTATCTCTTTAAAAAATAATAATTCCAAATTCTGTGAATCTTAATATAGTAACTGAATATTAAAATGTTATTATCCAGTAAGTCATTACTGTAATACAAGAACTTTTCCAAGGACTGACCCTAAAAATTATGGTCATTGGCTTTAATAATTTGGAGAAAAACTGAGCAAATATGTATGAACCATAGCAGGAATACTAGGAACAATTATACTGTATATTACAAGTAATCACAATACTTATGGAAATCTATGGTACATGAATGAGTGTTCTATAGCAGAGAGATTGCTGTGAAATAATAAGAGACCTGTATGTGTGTATATACATGCAATATACAAACTCACCAGGGAAATTAGACTGCTCACTCTTTGTGATGGAGCCAGTGCAACTCCTGAGAGAGCTAAATGAAGTTGAAAATCAATAAAGTAAGTGTGTGAATAGAAAAAACACTAAGCTCCTTTTGGAGCTACTGTATTTCAACTAATTCTAACACCCAAAGATCCATTTTTTCTAAGATAAAGTGTTGTATACCTATGGAAGATTTAAGAGCTTAATTGTTGAGAGAACAAATTATTTAGCATGTTCTAGCTGTTTACTATACAGCTTAACGTCCACTCAAGAATCCAACATGTATTATTAACCACTTCAGCCCCGGAAGGATTTACGGATTTTCCTGACCAGAGCACTTTTTGCGATACGGCACTGCGTTGCTTTAACTGACAATTGTGCGGTCATGCGACGTTGCACCCAAACAAAATTGATGTCCTTTTTTTTCCCGACAAATAGAGCTTTTTTTGGTGGTATTTGCGGTTTTTATTTTTTGCGCTATAAACATAAAAATTGCAACTATTTTAAAAAAGAAGCAATATTTTTTACTTTTTGCTATAATAAATATCCCCAAAAAATATATAGAAAAAAATTTCTTTCTCAATTTAGGCCGATATGTATTCTTCCAAATATTTTTGGTCAAAAAAATCGCAATAAGCGTACATTGATTGGTTTGCGCAAAAGTTATAGTGTCTACAAAATAGGGGATAGATTTATAGCATTTTTATTATTAATTTTTTTTATTAGTAATGGCGGCGATCTGCGATTTGTATTGTGACTGCGACATTATGGCAGACACATCGGACGCTTTTGACACTATTTTGGGACCATTGTCATTTATACAGCAATCAGTGCTATAAAAATGCACTGATTACTGTGTAAATGATACTGGCAGGGAAGGGGTTAAACAGTAGAGGGCGCTCAAGGGGTTAAGTGTGTCCTAGGGCGTGATTCTAACTGTGGGGGGGATTGTCTCACTAGAACATGACAGAGATCACTGCTCCCAATGACAGGGAGCAGTAGATCTCTGTCATGTTGCTAGGCAGAACAGGGAAATGCCTTGTTTACGGCATCTCCCCGTTCTGCCGCTCCATGACGTGATCGTGTGCCCCCGGCGGACATCGAGTCCGCGGTACCCGCAGGCACGGTCACGGAGTACGCAGTGGGCTTGTGCACGCGCCACCGGCGGCGCGTGTGAGCCCACAATGCCACGATTTAATGAGGACGTACCTGTATGCCCATTTGCCCAGCCGTGCCATTGTGCCGACGTACATTGTCATGCGTTGGTCGGCATGTGGTTAATACCTGAACTTTAAGTTTAAATCAGCTAAATATATTCCAGGAGCATTCTAGTTTCAAATAGAAAGTCTACAAATTGTTTTCTTGAGTAGAAATGCCTGTCTCCTGCCAGCATGCTGCTGCAGTGAAAGACCCTTGCTTCTTGTGTGGAAGCAGTGGCCTCTCTGCAGAGGTCTGACATGCCCCTTCTAAATCACAGCTACAGCGCTCCAATCAGTGAGATACATGAGTTTGTTGATTGTAGCAATATAGGCAGCGGCGGCCAGTCTATAAGGGGCGCCACCCCCCTAATCTCTATGCGCCAGCCCCTAATCTTCATGCGGAGCGCCGGACGCATAGAGTTCTACAAGTTATGTTTTTTTTTAAAGCACCTGAGTCTCTAATTGGCTTCAAAAAGGTTGAGCTTGAGGCGCAGAGCACTACGCCCTGAGCCCATCCACTTGTGACATTAGCAAATCAACATTCACTGTTGTCTTCCTGCTTCTTCCCCTGGCCAATCAGGACAGGAAGTGGGTCCTAAGACGGGATTGGACGGGAGGAGAAGCTGGGGAAGCTGACCGTGACTTAGATGGGGTTAGTGAGGGGGCAAGCAGGTTTCGTTTGCTGACCCCCCCAAAAAATGGAACACCAGCCGCCACTAGACATAGGTCTAACTCAGCAAGAGTTTTTTTTTTTAATCACAATACAAAGTGTAAAAAGTGCAGATTTGCAATTTCCTTTTTCTTTTTTCTTGTTTTTCTTGTATCTTACTGTTATATGTTAAAAATATCAAACAACAGTTAAAGAAAAAATTAAGGTGCTTTTTTAATTTTTTTGTCAAAGGTATTATCCCCAAGAAGCAACAAACTACAAAAACAAACTAGTCTAGGTTCAGATCTGGTTCCGCTCACATTTGCATGGGCACATTCATTTCAATCACCGTAAATTCAGGTAAGGTATTTCCTTTCCACTTCACCAGCAACAGAGGCTAACCAGGGCCTATTCAATCCATAACATGACAAAACACAGTTTTCAATACAGTGAATTTACATTTTACATGACAAGCAGCAGAATGGTGTTGATTTACCAAAGGCAAATAGACTGTGCACTCTGCAAGTGCAGTTACCCCAGAGCTTGGTAAATGAGGGGACATTCTTGCCTCGTTTTCACTGAGCGGATCGGTTCGGGTCGGATCGGTTTGGACGGCCTAGAATGGTCCGGCCTATTTAGGCGAGCGTTTCCACTGCAAGTCAGACCGCCAGGGGCCATACGTGGGTTTAGAAAAAATGCTGTCATGGCGTCACACGTCCACCAATCAGTGTAAAGTATTGTAGCTCCGCCCTAACCGAACCGTTCCATTTTCTATGGCCCCACATCTGAAGCAGGACCCTGAATGGAACGGTTCGGTTCGGTTGTATGGGCCACTTTCATAATGGAAACACCCAAAATAGCGTACCGTACCGAACCGAACTGATCCGCTCGGTGGAAACGAGGCATCTGTTGACTTCCATTATCAGAGTAAAAATGCAGGTTTTTTTTCTATGTGATTGGATATTCTTTGCAAAGTGAAAGCACTGAAGCAATTGCACTTGCAAAGTGTAAAATCTATTTGCCTTTAGTAAATCGGCCTCGTTGTAAGTGCATGTTCTGTGTATTTTGCTTCCTTTTCAAAAAAAAAATTACTTCCATGAAATCGTGCATTTTTTGCATGTTACTATTGATTATAAAGCAATGCCATTTTGTCCAAAGGCCCACGAAAGATGCAGCAAGCAGGATTTTTTTTTTTGAAAAGCACCCCACTGTTCTGTAATGCAAAACACTGATATGAAGAAACTATAATGGAAACTCTTTTCGCTGCCTTTTGGGGGTGATGTGAACATATTTTTAACGCAATTAAAACCCATGTGTGAATTATTATATTATATAGGATATACAGTATATAGCGCCAACAGTTTGCACAGCGCTTTACTATTGAATTGTATTGTCACTGTATTGCCTCCCTTTATATTTAAAGGGAGTCAATACAGTGACAATACTATTCAATACAAGAGGGTAAGGTCCTGCGAGCTTACAATCTATCAGGCGCACTGAATGGGCAACTTAGGCCTGATTCAAACTTGTGCAGGTTGTAGTTTGCATATTGCAGGTGCATTTTGCGTTTTTTTTCAATACACATCTTTAAACCATTGAAATCTATGGAACCAAAAACCAGAAAAATAAACCCTGGCCCTTTCCATAAAATTCACAGATGTGAACTACATCCATAGGAAACCATGGGGTTGATTTACTAAAGGCAAATCCACTTTGCACTACAAGGGCACTTGGAGGTGCAGTCGCTGTAGATCTGAGAGGAAGATCTGAAATGAGGGGAAGCTCTGCTGATTTTATCATTCAATCATGTGCAAGCTAAAATGCTGTTTTTTTATTGTCCTTGCATGTCCCCCTCAGATCTACAGTGACTGCACTTCCAAGTGCACTTGTAGTGCAAAGTGGATTTGCCTTTAGTAAATTACCCCCCATGTTTAATGGACTTAAGTATGTTTCTGCAAAACTGAAAACGCACTAAAAATGCATAGGTGTGAACCAGGCCTGAGTGTCTGTGTACGTGGACAAGTGTCAGACCTATGTTTGTTAAATATTTTTTTTGGATTCAAAATGTGGGTGAATTTTGAACTTTTATGTTTGGTCACTCTCAAGAAATGAGAGGGTTGAATAGAAAAATAGGAGAAGACAAAACAGTCATTTATAGTAAAGTATGCATCAGTGTGATATGGACAAAAGTAGAAAAGTGAAATCAGAGAAGTAAAAACACAGGATATATATCAGGAGAGATTGCAATAAACCATGTAGATAGTAACACAACGATAGTAACACAACCTAGACCAAGAGACTTTGGAGAATACATCTGTGTCTATCTGTCTCCATGCAATTTTTTTCTTTTCTTCCATGATCGCTGTCACTGCTTGAGGAAAAGCCAAGCTCTGGTCCCTTTGAGTGAGACCAGCATAAGGATGGCAGTAGCAGATGGTGTATGAAATAGGCCGTGAACGGACTTACATAGTAAAGGCACCTACTGGCATACTGTAGATGTGTATTATGTCAGTGTTTAAATATTTTAGTCATTTAAGTAGTTCATACCCCTTTGGACCTAAGCCTTTAAGACGTCCTTACCCAGTACGCAAAACTGAAATTCTACTAAGTGCCACCGCGAAACAAGTCAATTCTGAAACTTTGGAGCACAACCTAGCCTGACATTTTCCTTGGATCTTATGGAGCAATTTTTATTGCTTCTTTTCCCGGCTGAATAGGACATGGGTCCTATTAACCTTAACGATTTAGGCCTGGTTTACACCTGTGCAGATTGCAGTTTGCAGGTGCATTTTGCATTTTTCAATACACGTTTTTGATCCATTGAAGTCTATGGAACCAAAAACCAGAAAAACATCCCATGGCCCTTTCCATAAAAGGCACAGATGAGAACTACATCCATAGGAAACCATGTTAAATGGACTGTAGTCTGTTTCTGCAAAACTGAAAACGCAATAAAAAATGCATAGGTGTGAAACAGGCCTTAGAGAAGATCTGTAAAGGAGAGTGGACCAAAATCCTTCCTGAGAAGTGTGCAAACCCGGTCACCAACTACAGGAAACGTCTTACCTCTGTGCTTACCAACAAGGGTTTCACCACCAAGTAGTAAAGTTTTGCTTTGGGATCAAATACTTATTTTACTAGACCCTTCATTTCTTTGTAAGTGGGCAAAATTACAAAATCTTCAGGGGATCAAATAATTATTTTCCACACTGTATGTATAGCAAGCCCATTGGCATAGATCATACTTTAAAAAGAAACAGTCAACTTTGATTGCAGAATAGTTATGTGGCTGGCACATTATGCTATTTTGGCAATTTGACAACAGGGCTGGAGAAAAACATGGCAAAAAGAGCACTACAACAGCTCTTTCAGTCTTCTACTCTGTAACTGATGTTAAAAATGACAAAGACCTACCTGAGCAACCACTAATCTATCCCATCAATGGCCCTCTATAAGACACATAAAATGGCAACATGTTTTTGCATGCTTATTTATAAGCATATAAAAGACTTTTATACTGGGGAATGGCCAATTCCTTCACCCATCCTTGCTGGCTGCTACAGACAGGTAGATAAAGAAAGGCACACTGATGTCAAAATGGCGCAGATCATTAAATATAATGCCAACATTACCCTCAAGCAAAGCATCTTGGTCCATCACTAACTATGGTTTGGCGTGATGATCTTTTCACTCATCCCTGTTACGGTGCCCCAGCTAAGCATTTAAAATAATTTACACAATCCAAAACTTTACTACAATGGAATTTAAATCTGTACTAAGTGATGAATGGTGAACACCTCCCGTGACAAATTAAATTGTGGCGCTAATCACAATACATCTAATTCACCCCTTACGGTGAAAAATAAATTGTAAATTAAGAAAATTAAACTAATAACAAATGAGAACCTAACCACCTTTTTTCTGGTGTATATCTACATGTGGTGTAATCCACCCTACACCCAAATAATTGATAATTGTGAGAATATGTGCAAACACTCCCTTAGTGATATCCCCACATATTATTCAACATACGTATTGAATTGTATACACCATAATACATGACGTGACTCAGTGTTAAATTGCTCAAAAATTGCTCATCCAAAATAGCTCATATTTCCCTTATGAAAAAAATATTTTTATACAGTCTAAAAATAAGAGTGCAACAAATAGTGTCCGTGATAGTGATCAAAAAACAGCATATAAAGTGCCACAGCAAGTCCTTTTGTTGAAAAAATGTGAGGTCTTTTATTATACTCTTCCACCACACCTTAGTGTTCAGTGACCACTCTCCCTATGGGCAGCCACTCACCAGCTCCTCATGCCTCCACTTTCGTGCGAGGCTGAAAGGCATAGATGGCTGTTGTAACCGGCAAGGGTTAAAGCATGTGAATCCAGGAGACTCGTTCCATATAAAAATAGAAAAACACTCCGAATAGTGTAATAACGTCAAGCACTTTAATGAAACACACTGCAAATAACACTTCAACTATTCCACTCACATTGTGTAAAAAATCTATTAGCACAGTAAACTCCACAGCAATCCGTCCAATATCACACAGCATCTGAGATCAACCTCCTAGGGGGTATGCGGTCACGGCGGACCCTCTAATGCAGAGCGTATAAAGTGTCTCTCACCCTCTCACCGCCTGCTAAACGAATGGGTAACGCTGTCCCTCCTCTCTCGGTTCACCGTTCAGCTCGCTTCTTCCTGTCACTAGTACGTGGTGTTATCCTTCTTACGGCCACGCCCCCAACATGTTTCGATATGCCTGTACCTTATTCATGGGATAGGCCGTCCTAGACATCCATCACTCCTTTTATTCCCTCCCCTCTCCAATCCAAATGAAGGTGTCTTAGTATGCGTGCGCACCTCTCTCTCGGTTGCCCGTTGATCAGAGATGTATCACTCCAGCATCTGCGCTCTACGGGTGTCCCCGTGAGCACAAACCCCCGCTGTTCTTTGTAACAAGCTACACACCACAGTGTAGATATATCGTTTGGCACTGTGAGCACTGTGTGATATTTATTTATATACATGTATGTTGAATGTTTTCTTTTTTTCTTTTTACATTTCTGCATGTTAAAAAATATTTATATTTTATATTATATTTCCTACCTGTGAAAAAACTTTGTAAATCAGGTGTTAAAATCACAAGGAACATTTTCAAGTGCTAATAACACATGAAACTTTGTAACATATCAAGAGTTATAATCATGTGTGATAATAATGCTTGATGTGCATTTTTTTTTATTATTTACAGGTTTACTAAAATGTGTTTAAAATGACAGAGTTAATTTGCATGTTGGCTTAAGTAACTCTCTATATCTAACAGAGCATCAAGGGGTAGTTTGTTGCTAGGCATCTTCACTTCTTCCTGTCATAACCTGTGCTCTCCAACAAATGATCCTTTAACACAGTGTGACCAATAGACATGATATGATTACAGTTTTCCAGTGTTTCACATTAAATCCCATCACACACAAATCTTACTAAGTTACTCTTGACAGCATACTTAACAAGAACACATTCTGAGAATTACAACATAAAGGAAAAGACAAGTGTTTCTCTGCGCTATCTGTGTGATATGATGAAAAGCTACAAATATAATGTAACCCATAGCAACCTATCAATTATCTATGCTGATCAGATTTGTACAGATTAGTTTAATTGATGGTTAAATATGTGTTTTTTTTGTGTGTTTTTTTTTTCTGCTGAGGACTTCAGTACTTAAATAACCAGGTGCTTAAAATACAAAGTATTATAGTATTTAAAATACACAACAGAGCAGTTATCACGATGAAATAGGGCAACATTTTAAAAGTAGCTACTATAAAATGATCTTCAAGTATTGTGCATTGTATATTTTGTCAACTGACGAATAGCGTTGCTGTTCAAATTTGGGGAGAATGGTAAATTCACAAATACGAACATTGCACACTTAGTTCTGAAAAGCTGGAACCAAACATCTATGATCTTCAAATGCATTTATTTTAAGTATGTAAGTATGTTATTGATGAAATTAGGTTAATGATGTCAAACCAGGGTTCCAGGCGGTATTAATGCAACCAGGAAACTATCATATTTAGTGGTGGGAGTATGGCCTGTTTAGATCGGGGATGTGACAATTCATCATGATTGATGTCGATCACTGGACCCTGTGGTTGATGTTTGATTTACTTTGGGGGACATTCATACATTTTATTTTTAAAGCAAGTAATTACTATATGTGTTTTATTTCAATAGAGTGGAATCCCAGCTACAAACTTCCACAGTCATGTGAAAAATAAAACACATCCAATGGAATCTGCCAAATATTAACAAAAATTACTTTTTTGCAGGCATTTTATTTAACTGCCCACAGTCTCTGACATCTTTTCAGTTACTTCTGAAAAGTTAGATCTTCTCCATGCAAAATTCCTTCAGTTGCAGGAAGTTTGTTGGTTTCCTTACATGAGCTGCTCGTTTCAAAATCCCCCTACAAAATTTCAACAGGCTTTGAATCAGGGCTTTAGGACAGTCCATAACCTCTGTATATTATTTCCGAGTCATTTCTTGGTAAATTTGCCAGTGTGCTTTGAATTATTATCACATTGACCGATTTATGGTTCAACTTCAACTTTTGGACAGATGGCCTCACATTCTTATCAAGCACATGTTTATATGATGCAAAATGTATAGTTTTCCTGCTGACTGCAGTTTATCCAGAATGTATGGCTGCATCCACTAAATGCTTTGTTTTCACAGGCCCATCCCCCCAACATTGGGACAAGGGTGCAATTGCAAGAGGTGCTTTGCCACCCCTCTCTTCCCTTCCCTTTCAAGGTAACTCCCCATGTTGAATGGAATGTGGTGTGGTATGGTACAGGAAGGGGGGCTGAGCGCTCTCTTTTCCCTCCCTTTCCTGGCTATTCAGGCAATATGCCTAGGTAATGGTTCAAAAAGGATTCTACTTTGGTCTGAACCTGAACCTTATCCCTAGTTAGGAGTAAGTAATGCACAGAGTGCAGAGGTCAGGAGTAAGTAACATACACAGGGCAAGGAATCAGCAGTGCACAGAGTAAAGAGATCATGTAACATGTACAGTGCAGTGCAGGAGTGGGTAACGCAATGAGTGCAGTGGTCAGAAGTAAGTAAAGTGCGAGTGAGAGTTGCCCAAATAAGAATACCCACCTCCTGCCAATACAAACCACCCTACACCAATAACAAAACCACTTGCAGCACAAATTCCCCCTCCCTAAATTGAATTAACTGGACTTTGGCATTGCATCTACTGACGAGTTCCCAGGGTTGCCACACCATGACCACCCACATTTATCACTGTATTCACTTGAATACACTGACAGCAAATGGAAAATCATGACAAAACATTAGCAAAAAAAAGCAGGCAATGATGACATATGCAGTCATACGTGATAGATTAGGGGTTCTGATGATACACTGTGGCCCCCTGGGGGCTCCCCATGGACAGGTCAGGTATGAGGGGATATGTGGATGGTTCAGGTATACAGAGGTAGATGAACAGGCCAGGCTTGAGGAGATAGGCAGACAGGTCAGGTATGCAGAGGTACCTGGATGGGTCAGTTATGAGGATTTAGGTGGATGAATCAGTTAACCAGGAGATTGGAGAACAGGTCAGATATGAGGAGATAGGTGGATAGTATAAGAATAAGGAGGCAGGTGGATTAGTCAGGTGTGAGGAGGTAGCTGGACAAGTCAGATTTAAGGTGGTAGGAGGAAAGGTCAGGTATAAGGTAGGAAGTATGCTACAGTAGTATGAGGAGCTAGGTGGACAGGTCAGGTATGAAGTGGTTAGTAGGCAGGTCATGTATAAGGAGCTAGGTGGATATGTCATATAAGAGGGATAGAGAGAGAGAATGATAGGTCACAAAAGAGGCACAGAGGGGGATTGAAGCTACAAGTTGAAAAGAAAGGGTTACTGATTTCACTCACATGACAGTGATGTCAGTATGTTCACAAACTATGAGGCTGGAGTTGGGCCTGGGGCTCAATTTCGAACACATGACACATCTACGGACATTTTGCAGCCGGGGACAGCCTCCCTAAATCGGGGATGTCTGGTCACCTTATCATATAAAAAAGCCACATACATATCTAAGTAAGAATGACATACAGCTGCACTGACCATTCATTTAAGTATGCAAGTTTTTAATTTACTCCCCTGGTTAAGTAATTGTAAGCAATGACCGTGGCAGCTACTCAGAAATCAGCCTCACCAGTCTGTTGCTAAAAATGCATTATTTATAGGCCGTTTAAATTACAGATTTTGTACAAGCTCTGTTAGGCCCGCATTTTTCCCCCTACAAATCAATAGAAAGGCAAACTCAGAAAAAAGCAGTTGGTAGTGGAAGAAAAGTAGCTCAGAAAGCCACAAGAAACAACTCAGAAGGAACTCATACATACCCCAAATGCAAGTTCAATGCAATTAAATGATGCTATATATTGGACATCTACACAAACCCCTTTAAAATCCAAATGTATTTCTAACGGTGCTAAAAATAAGTCAAACAGTCTTAACACTTTGAACCAGTGAAACTTCTTTAAAATTTTACTCAAAAACTAAATCCAAACTGAAACTACAAGCCCTCTTCATAATACCTAAAATAAAGACTTTTTCTATATTACCTAACAGATGTGTAAATAGCCCAATTAAATACATTAACCTTGCTTAAAAACCTGCAAAAACGACAGTTTAATATTAGGAAGTTATTTAATTTATTGGCTGTGACCTCATTGAACATGTTAATGACTCGTACTCAAATCATAATGAACTTGATTGCTTCTCTCTCGTTAAGATTTTTTTTCATCTTCTGCCTTAATGTACACTAGTGGTTTAACAGACCCTACCCGTGTGCGATTTTCAAAAATAAGGACGTTGAAAAAAAAAAAAAATATGCGATTAACCAAGCTCTTTCAAAGCAGAATAATTTGTGAAGAAAAGGTTGTTGAAAAGGGTTGTGTTTAACCACTTCAGCCCTGGAAGGTTTTACCCCCTTACTGCCCAGAGCACTTTTTACAATTTGGCACTGCATCGCTTTAACTGGTAATTGCGCGGTCATGCAATGTTGTACCCAAACGAAATTTACGTCCTTAATTCTCCCACAAATAGAGCTTTCTTTTGATGATATTTGATTGACTCTGCCATTTTTATTTTTTGTGATATAAATGGAGAAAGACCAAAAATTTTGAAAAAAAAAATGATATTTTCTACTTTTTGTTATAAGAAAAATCCAATAAACTCAATTTTAGTCATACATTTAGGCCAAAATGTATTCCGCCACATGTCTTTGGTAAAAAAAATGTCAATAAGCGTGTATTTATTGGTTTGCACAAAAGTTATAGCGTCTACAAACTAGGGTACATTTTCTGGAATTTACACAGCTTTTAGTTTATGACTGCCTATCTCATTTCTTGAGGTGCTAAAATGGCAGGATAGTACAACCCCCCCCCCCCCAATTGACCCCATTTTGGAAAGTAGACACCCCAAGGAAATTGCTGAGAGGCTTGTTGAGCCCATTGAATATTTAATTTTTTTGTCCCAAGTGATTGAATGACAAAAAAAAAATTAAAAATTACAAAAAGTTGTCACTAAATGATATATTTCTCACACATGCCATGGTTATATGTGGAATTGCACCCCAAAATACATTTTGCTGCTTCTCCTGAGTACGGAAATACCACATGTATGGGATTTTTTGGGAACCTAGCCGCGTACGGGGCCCCAAAAACCAAGCACCACCTTCAGGATTTCTAAGGGCGTAAATTTTTGATTTCACTCCTCACTACCTATCACAGATTTGAAGGCCGTAAAATGCCACGATGGCACAACCCCCCCCCCAAATGACCCCATTTTGTAAAGTAGACACCCCAAGCTATTTGCTGAGAGGCATGTTGAATCCATTGAATATTTTATATTTTGCCACAAGTTGTGGGAAAATGACAAACTTTTTTTTTTTTTTTTTGCACAAAGTTGTCACTAAATGAAATATTGCTCAAACATGCCATAGGCATATGTGAAATTACACCCCAAAATACATTTTGCTCCTTCTCCTGAGTATGGGGATACCACATGTGTGGTACTTTTTGGGAGCCTAGCTGCGTACAGGGCCCCGAAAACCAATCACTGCCTTCAGGATTTCTAAGGGCTTAAATTTTTGATTTCACTCCTCACTACCTATCACAGTTTCGAAGGCCATAAAATACCAAGATAGCACAAACCCCCCCCCCCCCAAATGATCCCATTTTGGAAAGTAGACACCCCAAGCTATTTGCTGAGAGGCATGGTGAGTATTTTGCAGCACTCATTTGTATTTGAAAATGAAGAAAGAAAAGAAATGTTTTTTTTATTTTTTCAAAACTTTGTGGCAAAAAGAGAGGTCTACAAAATATTCACCATACCTCTCAGCAAATAGCTTGGGGTGTCTACTTTCCAAAATAGGGTCATTGGGGGGGGGGGGGTTGGGCCATCTGGGCATTCCATGGCCTCCGAAACTGTGATAGGTAGTGAGGAGTGAAATCAAATTTACACCCTTTGAAAGCCTGAAGGCGGTGCATGGTTTTCAGCCGTACGCGGCTAGGCTCCCAAAAAGTCTCACACATGTGGTATCCCCGTACTCAAGAGAAGCAACAGAATGTATTTTTGGGTGTAATTTCACATATGCCCATGGCATGTTTGAGCAATGTATCATTTAGTGACAACTTTGTGCAAAAAAAAAAAAAAAAAATTTGTCTTTTTCCCACAACTTGTTTCACAATATAAAAAATTTCATGGACTCGACATGCCTCTCAGCAAATAGCTTGGGGTGTCTACTTTCCAAAATGGGGTCATTTGGGGGGGTTTGAACTGTCCTGGCATTTTATGCACAACATTTAGAAGCTTATGTCACACATCACCCACTCTTCTAACCACTTTAAGACAAAGCCCTTTCTGACACTTTTTGTTTACATAAAAAAATAATTTTTTTTGCTAGAAAATTACTTTGAACCCCCAAACATTATATATTTTTTTAAAGCAAAGGCCCTACAGATTAAAATGGTGAGAGTCATTTTTTTCGCACAGGGGTGCTTTTTTTTTTTTTTTTTTTTAATTATTTTTTTTTCTTTTTTGTCTTATTTTTAAACTGTTCCTTTCATTTTTTTTTAATCATTTTTATTTTTATCTCAGGGAATGTAAATATCCCCCATGATTGCAATAGGTAGTGACAGGTACTCTATTTTGAAAAAAATGGGGTCTATTAGACCCTAGATCTCTCCTCTGCCCTCAAAGCATCTGACCACACCAAGATCGGTGTGATAAAATGCTTTCCCAAATTCCCAATGGCGCTGTTTACATTTGGCGAAGTCATGAAATGCTCATAGCTTCCAGTTTCTTAGGCCATAGAGATGATTGGAGCCATTTTGGTCTCTGATCAGCTCTATGGTCAGCTGGTGGAACCACCGGCTGCATTCTCAGGTTCCCTGTTGGGACAGTAGAGCCAGAGAAATCCATGAAAGAGAGTGGGGGGGGGAATTCCCTCCCACTGCTTGTAAAAGCAGTCTAGAGGCTAATTAGCCACTAGGATTGCTTTTACATAAAAGCCGACCGCTGGCTGAAAAGAATGATACCAAGATGATACCTAAACCCGCAGGCATCATTCTGGTATAACCATTCAAAGTCCAGCAACATACCAGTACGTTGCTGGTCCTTGTTGGGCATATATTGTAATCTTTTTTTTCACACAGCCTGTGGGCTAAACGAAAAAAAGAGATCGATCGGTGGGTATGCCCACCATTAAAATACCTCCCTTCATCCACCCACTTCTAATGATGGGCATACATGCACCATTTTGCTTTTAACTGTGGTGGGGAAATCACCTCCTACAGCGCTGGAGTCATGGCTTTAAGGATCGTGGAAGCAAACGCTGTTGCTGTCAAGATAAATAAATCCGCGCTGCAACTGAATGGCGTACCTGCTAAGCAAATGATGGTTAACAATAAAACAAAGTAACATTACAGTATAACAGTAAGACATACCATACCTGCAAAGCAAATAAAAAAAAAAACATAGTAAAAAATAAAAAATTTTTTAACGCAATCTGTGCCTAAAATATATATATGCTGAAGCATGGGGGCATCCGCCCGCAAAAGTTAGGAGCAAATTGCTCCTCCACCCCTGCTGCCCCCTTGCTTCGGCATATATGCACTTTTTTTTAACTGTGGTGGTGAAATCACCTCCGACAGCACTGGGGTCACGGTTTTATGTATCGTGGGAGCAAACACTGTTGCTGTCAAGATAAATAAATCCGCGCTGCAGCTGAATGGCATACCTAAAAACAAAAAAATGGTTAACAATAAAACACAGTAAACAGTAAAGTATAAAAAAATTACATACCTGAAAAGCAAACATGATAAAACATAATAACAATAAAACATTGCAGAATTGAATACAGTAAAAAAGAGCAGAACAATAGAGAGAGAGAAAGCAATAAAACAACAACTATTTTTTTTTTTTTTTATTATATATTTTTTTTGTGTTTTTTTTATGACATTATTTTTTATTATTTTTTACATTTTTTTTTGTAACTGTAACTGTTGTAACTGTAACGGTTCCAGGTTCGGGTCTCTCAAAATGCGATGGCATCTTGGGAGACCCTGGGAAAGTGTGCCTAGTCTGTGCAGTGCTGTACCCTACACTAATGCCGCGTACACACGAGCGGACTTTACGGCGGACTTTGCCCGGCGGACTTTTCGACGTACTTTACGACGGACTTTCTGAATGAACGGACATGCCTAAACACAATCCACCAAAGTCCGTCGAATTCGTACGTGATGACGTACGACTGGACTAAAACAAGGAAGTTCATAGCCAGTACCCAATAGCTGCCCTAGCGTGGCTCTTTGTCGGTCGAACTAGCATACAGACGGCGGACTTTTCGACCGGACTCGATTTCGACGGATTAATTTAAAACATGTTTCAAATCTAAGTCCGTCCAACTTTTGAGCAAACAAAGTCCGCTGGAGCCCACATACGATCGAATTGTCCGACGAAATCCAGTCCGCCGGGCAAAGTCTGCCGTAAAGTCCGCTCGTGTGTACGCGGCATTATACTCCACTAGTGTATGGTAGCGTTCAAAACATTCACCAATGCAAAGACCAGGACAGTCAGAACAGGAGGGACAATAATAATGGGTGTCACGCCCATATCAGCGCTTGCTGCAGACACGACATCTTTGGGGGGCTCGTTGGGTAGGGGTACTGGGGAGGACATACGGAAAATGCCTCTCATGAAGCGGGCTTACTGCATTTGGATTGGGAAGTTAAGGTGGAGCACCGTCTGGAAACAGAAGGGCTCTGACAATCTCTTCCTGGAATTTAAGGAAGGATCCAGTCCATCCTGAAGCTCTGTATAGCACATGAGCGTTCAAAGCCAATTGAAATAAGTATACAGACAATTTCTTGTACCAGCGTCTGGCCTTACGGGCATCTAGGTAGGGCGCCAACAACTGGTCGTTGAGGTCCACCCCTCCCATATTAAGGTTATATTCGTGGACACAGAGGTGTTTCTCCACAACACCAATCGCCGTAGGAATTTGGACCGTTGTGTCTGCATGACGGGAGGTAAGAACGAAAACATTCTTATTATCACCTCACTTCACAGCGAGCAAATTATTACACTTTAAGCAGGCTCTCTCCCCCAGCCTAAGATGGGAATCTACAAGCCGCTGGGGAAAGCCCCGGCGATTAGGTCGCACCTTGCCCCATGCTCCAATCTGATGATCAAACAAGTGACTAAAAAGTGGCACACTCGTGTAATAATTGTCCACGTACAAGTGGTACCCCTTTTCGAATAAGGGTGACACCAAGTCCCAAACAATCTTATCAACGCTCCCTATGGAATCTGGGTAGTTCGGCGGCTCGTGCCCTGGTCATGGAGGCAGAGAACACAGCATATGGTGAAGTGGGTCAGTAGACCAATATGACCTCAACTCACTCTTTTTAGTTATGCCCATGAGGAGGGATAGGCTCAGAAAGATTCAGAATAAGTTCGGAAACCGGAAATCTCTGGCAAGGGAGGACTTAGGAATAGCGGCAATGTATTGACCAGCATACAAATTTCTTTGGTCCACCATAGATCTATAGAGATCTTCGGTGAAAAATAGAAAATAAAAGTCAAGTGACGCAAAATCAACTGTTTCCCCCTGATCGCCGGGTTGGCCAGTGAATGGGGGAAGTACGGGTCCTGCAGAAGTGGTGGGTTCCCAATTAGGATTGGCGAATGCAGCAGAAAGGGCATTATGGGCACGACGGGCCTGTGTTTGTCTTCTTCTTGGTGGTAGCGGGACACTACTTGTGCTTGCCACCTCACCAGCTTGAACTACACTTATGGGACTTGCCACGTCACCACGTGTTACTGCAGTGCTGGTTTGACTACGACCAGGGTGTAGTAGGCCGCTGGTGCATGCCAGTTCACCAGAAGGAATAGCGGCAATAGTACTTCTCTGCTCCATACGAGAGCCCTGCGATTCTTGCACCTCAACAGCAGAAGAAGATCAGGGTCTGGTATGCCTGACCTTGGCAGGGACCACAACTACGTTGTCAGAGCTATCTGTCATGGAGACGCTGTTGTCTACAGGATCGTATTCTGAGCCCGAATCTGACAGATGAGTGACTTCCTCTTCAGTATCTGTCATGCTCAGAAACGTGTATGCCTCTTCACTAGTGTACCTTTGATTTGCATTTTGGGCTCTAAATTTACTGGTACACTAGTGAGACTCACAGGTAAAAAAGCTCCTGACTGTTAGCGACTGATTCAAACACTACCAAAAAAACTGTTAGCGATCCCAGGGATCAGGCCTGACTCTGCAAACGCTGCAGTTATGTGTGTTGTGTTTTTTAAGTGACAGTGATCGATCGATATTGCACTTGGGTGGGCTGGGCGGAGGGGCAAAACGCAGGTGCTAGCAGGTATCTGCTATCACTGCGTTTTTGGGAACCCTAAACTGCTGGGGACGCTAGTATAGATCTGATCAGATCAGATATTGATCCATTCAGATACTATACCACTAAGGGAGGTGTATGCTGCGTGCATGGGTGTTAGCGGTACTGTCACTAACCTGACGCTGCCTGGGGTGACTCAGACCCTATCTGACCCTAAAACCTAACTGATATCACCCGCCGGGCAATCAGGGGTTTAACCTTTATTAGGTAATAAACAGCGGGTGCCCTGACACTATAAAAAACAATCTAACTAACCAGCGTCAGCCGTAACAGTTATAAGGTGATCACTGGTGAAAGGGTTAACTAGGGGGCAATCAGGGGGTTACCTTTATTAGGTAGTATATAGGGCTACCTGACACTATAAAAGGCTGACGGTGAACCTAAATACTTAACTGGCTACCTAGCGTCACTTGTGACACTAATACGGCGATCAGAAAAAAGATTGCTTAGTGACACTGGCGACAGGGGTTAACTGGGGGGTGATCAAGGGGTTAAACCTTTATTGGGGGGGTAGGGGGTACCCTAGACCTAAAGGGGCCTACCAGTAACTGCCCTACCACTTATAACAGTCACAAATGATACCAATGCAGTAATCAGTAAAAAAATAAAAACTGCTATTGGTGTTACTGTGACAGGGGGTGCAGGGGGGTGATCGGGGGGTGATTTGGGGGTGATTTGTGTGCCTGCGTGTTCTACTGTTAGGGTAGTGTTGGTGCAAACTTACTTGAGGTCTTCTTTCCTCGTAAGCCGGAACGAAAAGGCTTCACGAGGAGCGATGACATCACGTCCTCTGCTTCTGTTTACATTACAATAGCAGAGGAAGCATTCCATTCTCCAGGAGCGATTGCAAGGGGGTGGCCATGAATCAGTGGCCTCCCCCTCAGCACGGATCGCTCCTGGAGCGATGCCGAACACCTCGAGCGAGTGACATACCCATACGTTACTCTGCCTGCCTGTGCCATTCTGCCACAGTATATCTGCATGAGGCAGTCGGCAAGTGGTTAATTAAGGGAATGGATGCATCATTTACAATAAAAGGACTTTCTTTATTATTTTATTACAGGTACTTATATAGCGCCCTCAATTTACATATACAGTATATATTGCACATTCTCTGTAGTTCATGCCCTCAAGGAGCTTACAATCTAAGGTCCCTTATTCTCATACATACACATACTAGCGCCAATTTAAACAGGAGCTAATTAACCAACTAACAGCATGTCTTTGCAGTGTGGGAGGAAACCAGAGGACCTGGAGAAAACCCACGCAGGCGCAGGAAGAACATGCAAACTCCAAGCGGGTAGTACTGTGGTTGGGTTTTCGAACCGACAACCCTAGTGCTGCGAGAAGTGCTAACCACGTACTCACTGTATTATAGAATATTATAGGGTAATAAATGTAGCACTGGAATGAGGGGGGCACATGCATTTATTTTTCTACCCTGTACTATTTTTGGCAAGAGCTCGAATTCTAGCTCCTTCTCACTATTGTTGCCAGCTGTTTAGACATTAATGGCTGTGTGTTGAGTTTTTTTTGAGGAGACAGCAAATTTACACTGTTATACAGGCTGTACACTCACTACTTGTAGCAAAGTGTCATTTCTTCAGTGTTGTCACATGAAAATATATAATAAAATACTTACAAGTGTGAGGGGTGTACTCACTTTTGTGACATACTGTACTTACATAGTTACATAGTAGGTGAGGTTGAAAAAAGACACAAGTCCATCAAGTCCAACCTATGTGTGGGATTATATGTCAGTATTACCTTGTATATCCTTGTATGTTGCGGTCATTCAGGTGCTTATCTAATAGTTTCATGAAACTATTGATGCTCCCCGCTGAGACCACCGCCTGTGGAAGGGAATTCCACATCCTTGCCCCTCTTACAGTAAAGAACCCTCTACGTAGTTTATGGTTAAACCTCTTTTCTTCTAATTTTAATGAGTGGCCACGAGTCTTGTTAAACTTCCTTCCGCAAAAAAGTTTTATTTTTTATTTTAATTTACTTTATTGTGGGGTCACCAGTATGGTATTCGTATATTGAAATCATATCCCCTCTCAAGCGTCTCTTCTCCAGAGAGAATAAGTTCAGTGTTCGCAACCTTTCCTCATAACTAATATCCTCCAGACCCTTTATTAGCTTTGTTGTCCTCCTTTGTACTCGCTCCATTTCCAGTACATCCTTCCTGAGGACTGGTGCCCAGAACTGGACAGCATACTGTAGGTGCGGCTGGACCAGAGTCTTGTAGAGCGGGAGAATTATCGTTTTATCTCTGGAGTTGATCCCATTTTTAATGCATGCAAATATTCTGTTTGCTTTGTTAGCAGCAGCTTGGCATTGCATGCCATTGCTGAGCCTATCATCTACTAGGACCCCCAGGTCCTTTTCCATCTTAGATTCCCCCAGAGGTTCTCCCCCCAGTGTATAGATTGCATTCATATTTTTGCCACCCAAATGCATTATTTAAAATTTTTCTACATTGAACCTCATTTGCCATGTAGTTGCCCACCCCATTCATTTTTATTATTGCCCTGCTTAGCTTAGTATCGTCCGCAAATACAGAGATTGAGCTGTTTACCCCATCCTCCAGGTCGTTTATGAACAAATTAAACAGGATTGATCCCAGCACAGAACCCTGGGGGACCCCACTACCCACCCCTGACCATCCCGAGTACTCCCCATATCACCACCCTCTGAACTCGCCCTTGAAGACAGTTTTCAATCCATGTACTCACCCTATGGTCCATGCCAACAGACCTTATTTTGTACAGTAAACGTTTATGGGGAACTGTGTCAAATTCTTTTGCAAAATCAAGATACACGTCTACGGGCCTTCCTTTATCTAGATGGCAACTCACCTCCTCATAGAAGGTTAATAGATTGGTTTGGCAAGAATGATTCTTCATGAATCCATGCTGATTACTGTTAATGATACCGTTCTCATTACTAAAATCTTGTTTTTTGTTGTTAAATTGTCCCAATTACTTAACTATTGTCATTAGTGAATATTTGTTGCCCACATAGATATTGCCTGGGTTTTGCTAGGTAAGTACAATGTATTGTCATTTCAAGACCTTATTATTATACTTAAATCCCCATATTTTTGATATTTAAATCCCCTGAAAGGATGTCACTATCAAAGCACGCCACGGTTATACCTCCCGTTTTGCACACTATAGGTTTTACAGTGTTTATTAAAAAAATTGCTCAGAAGTGCATGTTCATTTGTCCTGTGTAAATGGGGTAAAAATACCCAAATGTTATTGTGCCATTTTTAGTGATAAACAAATGTTTTTCATTGATTTCAAAATACTGCATTTAGCCACTGGATGGCGGTAAGTATTATAGGATTTCTAATGACCAAATGTAGTATTTCTTTATTATATTTACAGTATATATACTACAGAATGAATGTATATGCACATCCACTGGACAAATTGCTTTTCACATTTTTTATAAATACATGTCTATGTGTAACCCAGCACACTATGTGCTAATTTTTTTTATAGCCCATGCTTCCTTTTCAAGTGACCCTGTGGTGACAAGGACACTTTAAAAGCAGAAGCTGCAAATTAGGTGGACTTTAAGCTCTCTGGCACATTTTAGGTTTACATGCCCCAACAAGAGTCCTAGACTGGTATTGTATTGCTGGAAATTTAAATGTCATTTTTTTTCTTTATAAATTTCATTTTTGTTGCAGCAGGTTCTATACACGGTACAGATGCACCACTTTACAGGTAGACTAAGGGGACCCCCAGACACTATACTTAAAAGAATTTTTCATTTTTATTGTTTCACTTTATGCATCACTAAAATCACTGCTCCTGTAAAAACGATCTTAAAAAAAAAAAAAATTGCATTGATACATGTTCCTCAGGGCAGTACCCGGGCCCCCATACCCTTTTTATGGCCAATAACTTGCATATAAGCCTTTAAAATGGGCACTTTTGATTTTTCAAGACTCACAGGGGTTCAATTACTAAAATTGGAGAGTGCAAAATTTGGCGCAGCTCTGCATGGTAGCCAATCAGCTTCTAACTTAAGCTTGTTCATTTCAGCTTTGACAAAAACAACTGGAAGCTGATTGGTTGCTATGTAGAGCTGCACCAAATTTTGTACTCTCCAGTTTTAGTAAATCAACCCCATAGACTTTAATAGGGTTCAGAGTTCGGGTCTGAACTTTGGTAATGTTCGAGAGTTCTGGCATGAACCTGAACCGGGGGGGTGTTCGACCCAACTCTAGTAAAAAGAACTTACTGAAAGTCTGTTATTAATTGTCATTGTCAAAAATATTTCTCACGTATGGGGGTTGTGGGCACACTCCTGCAGAAGGAAACTGTTGCTACCAGCTTGCCATAAACACTATAATTGACAGCTCACTAAGCTGTCCATGTAGTGTACATGGGTCCTTTTACATTCAGACGCCCATGGATCTAACATGGGTCAGGAAAGCTTGGGTTTATAAATGCATAAGAAAACCGAATGGACATTGATGCCACAAACTTAAAATGCATTTTGTTCAGCTCTGAGCAGGGAACCTTCCATACAGTAGTGAATTAAAAAGCAAAATAAAACTTGGGATAGCTAGACTCTGTTGTATTAAGCAAACAGATTTTTCTTAGCAGTAGGGGCCATACAGTAAAAATGTGAATCTTTTCTTTTTTTTCTGTCACTATAGTATGAACTTGTGGTTTTTGACATTTTATGTTGCTCTGAAGTCAGTTGATATAAGAAGATGGAAAGTGGGAGTTTTGCATGTAACAATCAATCACATATTAGTTTGGAATGCTCCTGATATAATTAATGTTTCTAAAAAATCCATGTTATACTGGAATTGCCATGGCATTTGGTATTGGTACACTATAGTGGAGAATTTTACAGCTTCCTTGTTAGTATAATATACAATATGGCACATATTCCAACTTTAATTTTACATTTTGTTTGATAGGTCTACTTTATATCCACATTGAGCAGATCCTTAAGAGATCCTTTCAGGTGGAATCCATTTATTTTGCTATAGGGATTTGCAAAGATTGGTAAATTAGTGCTGGGATTAGTGTCAAGATGAAAATTAGATGCATGACACAGGTCTACTGCATCCTTTGTGTCCATCTGAAAGACACTGATGTTAAATGCAAATTGAGATTGGTCTTTATGTTTAGCTGCCTGTATCTACTGTTTTTACTGAAGGTAAACTCAGTTTATGCATTTTTTCCTCATGTGCTCAGGCTGAATTGCCCAGGTTTGCACTAGATTTACTTTAAGCTCAGCTGTAAGGAGAGTGTCTAGGCCAGATATCTTTGAAATGGCATTATTGGTTGTTTAAACTGTATTACAGATCTTAAATGTAGACTTTATTGTGTTATTGACGGCTGCCCTGTTGTGCTGCCAGCACTTGGATAGTGATGTAGTTGTGGGGTCACTGCAGACAGTGTGTTTGGGTCACTCCCGTTGCTGCATGTAGTCTATAAATCACACAGTGAGGTGTAGAGGTTTCAGGCAGGAAAAAGGAACAGGCCAAGCTGGAGTGTCTAATTTACTGAGGCATCCACATTTGTCACCGTCACAGAGGGAACTGGTGAGAAAGGAACAGAGACACTGCAGACAATTATTCTTGTACAGAAGGTTACTGAAAATACCAGTACAACTGCTTAGAACAATCAGTGGGCACAAAAGCCATTATTAACTGCAAAACAGCCTTCAAAATGAGACTAGTCCTCTAATGGGGCCTACAAATAAGGCACATGACCCCAAACACAGGATGGAATGAAAGTGAAATGGTTAATGATCAAATAAAAAAAATATTTTAAGGAAAGGTTTTGGGATCTACAAAATTAACCGAGTTTTCTAGAGAATATGAAAAGTTTAATTAATTTTTCTTAGAGTTGGTACTTACAAGGGATTTACAAGGGAAGGTCATCTTGCTGTTCAAACAGTAAGAACAAATAAGGAGACAATAAAGTTCACCCATAATGCAACTGTGCCAAAATGTGTGGCTGCTGATACACAGTAAAATAAACATTATGGACTAAACTTATTGGTAGAGGCTTTGTAACCTTTCTGGCATCAATGTCTTATGTGTACCAAACCCTAAAGAAATATATACAGTGTATGTTCTCAATAATCCCTTTGTGATTTTCTGCAAATGTCTGCCTGTCGAATGTCTTTATGGTATTTGGATAAGAAATATCTGAGTAAGCTGGTCAAAAACAAATATCACAGAATATGTAATATTTTAAGCTGTTGGGAGTATTGAAACAGCTTTTTCGAAGCAGAGGAAATGACCAGTGTAGCCCAGATGTCCCCAACCTTCTTTATACTGCCCAAACACTCATACACCACCATCCCTCTTACCATTATCTGAATTAATGAGACCACACCTTAATTTGGAGTATAAATGGCCATAGCAGCCTTTTTATTAACAAAAAAAATACTATTTCAAAACTTTTAATATATAAACATCTGTAAATGACAACTATCAATCACTCAGTCTGTTGGTCTTTGATGGAACCCAGAACTTAACACATATTGCACCACTACACTGCGGGACCTTTCTCCATGATAGGCCTCCAGCCGTACCACACCAGCTCGGAGACAACCCCCTTCCCGCAGTGCAACCATTATCGTATTCCAGCTAACCGTTCTAACTGGAATACACCAGAGGGGCACATACTACCGATGAGTCCGCATCACTTCCATCTCGTATGTTTTCTGACACCAGCAAAGACCAAAACACCGCCACTGCTCAGCTGCTATGACGAAACCTGCTCCCACTGCACCTGAAAAGAAAGAAAACAAACAAACATACAAACAAAAACAAAAACCAAAACACAGGGAGGGTGGTTGGAAACTGCTTCCTCCTTTCTGCCCCAGCCTCTGCTGCCTGGAAGTCCTGCCTCCCCCTTAACTAAACAACACCCCTCCCAATCTTCTCATTTACCAATCCGTAACATCCCCTTCCTTGCAAACTACCCAGCTTTTAATCCATTGTTGTCTCCCCTCTACACGCTGTCATGCCCGGCCTTGCACTACTTTCTGTTTTTTCCTTTCCCTCAGGGCCTCACTTGACCAGTGCAGCCCAGATGTCCCCAACTTTCTTTCCTTCTTTATACTGCCCAACCAACTCATATTCCGCCATCCCCCTTGCCATTATCTGAATTAACAAGACTACACCTGAATGTGAAGTATAAATGGTCATAGCAGCCTTTTTTATTTACAAAATAATAATATTTCAAAACTTTTAACATATAAACATCTGTAAACGACAACTATAAATCACTCAGTCTGTTGGTCTTTGATGGCACCCCAGAACTAAACACATATTCCACCACTACCCTGCGGGACTTTTCTCCATGATAATCCTCCAGCCGTAACACACCAGCTCAGAGACAACCCCCTTCTCCCAGTGCAACCATTACCGTATTCCAGCTAACCGTTCTAACTGGTATACACCAGAGTGGCACATAATACTGATGAGTCCTCAACACTTCCATGTCATATGTTTTCTGACACCATCAAAGACCCAAAACACCGCCACAGCCCGCAAGGATAACACCTTACCCTTAAGGTCCCCTCCACACTCGCAGGGCCCACTAAATCCGGTCTTGTAGACCCAGCGCCCATAAACCAAGGTGAACCTCATCTCTTCAGAGGTACATGCCGGTATTAGATTCCAACTCCATGTGGCGGATGACCATGCCCCCATTCCGAGTAATAAATCTTCCCACCACCTTGTTTACCTTTATGCAAGCCTTATTGAGCCTCGCCATTGACCGTGCCAGGCGCCGCGTTTTCCGAGCAACAATGTCGGACCACAACACCAGCATGTCACGAAAGGCCGTGCAGAGCCTCAAGAAATCAGACTTGAAGTCCATAATTAGCTCTATAATAGACTGAACCCCCAAATCGTTCCCGCAAACATGAAGTACTCAAATGTCAGGCGGCCAGTCCAGATGTGCACAACGATGCACCTCCGGCACGACCCTACTCCACATCATCCCAGGTATCCCCAACCAGCGATTACATGCCTTCCTCCTAGAAATACCCAGCTGTCTGCCATCTGGTCTAACATCTGCTCGTATGGCCCCCCAAAAAACATATGAATGGCCCATAAACCAGACAAGGCATATGTGCACTCCAACTGAAAGAAAAGAACGAACAAACACCATGGGATAGCACCAATACAAAACACTGAGCACTTACCACAAATGAAAAGAAAAACACATAATGACATACACCTCACTACTATCCCTCCCTTTCCTTCAACAGCTAATCCACCTACAATTGCGGGCGAATGTAGGTACGGAATCTCTTGGATTCCCATCTACCAATCCGTCTTATGGCCGCCTCGTATTGTGCGTGATCCAAACCCGCTGCCCTAAGACTTTTTTGGAAAACTGACAAACTGAAATTTAGATAAAGGAGACCTATCCCCACGTAACAAGAACAGCCCCTCCCTGACTGGACGAACTGCCAAGAACTTCCTTAGTGCCCCAACCAGGCAAACTGGGGAACCCGGAAGTGGAAACAGCTGCACACGCACTCTCCTACCCCCCTGGTCCGTCTTTGACCTGCGCAACAGAACCCTGTCGTCACTACAAATCACGTCCTATGCTGGCTGGCCAGTTCCCCAATCTGAAATGCACCAAAAAAGGCTAAAGAAAATGCTGCCTTAAATAGGGAGACCTCGTAACTCGATGTACATGAAGACCCCAGTTGACCAAAAATGACCTGCAAATTCGTAAAGGTTATGGACCGCCTAGTATCCTTGCGCTTGTGCAGCTTCCAATACTCCTTAACTGCCTGCCGGACCTAAAAATCTTTTGTCAAATCTGCCATGCCGAACCATCCCCAACCATTCCTGCCATAACTTGGCGTAGGGCACCTACGTGCACTCACTCACCGACCATCTGATCCATCCAGCAGCGACTCCAAGGCAATCTCCCATAGCCATCCGGGACAAGGAACCCCTTCCCTCTCTGCCACCGGAGCCAGCTCCCTGTCCCACTGAAACCCAGATAAGGAGTCAGCCAAAGTATTGTCGAAGCCCGGAAGGTGGACGGCATATATTATTATTATTATACAGGATTTATATAGCGCCGACAGTTTACGCAGCGCTTTACAACATTAGAAAAATATATAGAAAAACATATAGAAACATATAGAAAAATATTCAACTGCAAGCAACATAGCACCATGTGGCGCAGCAGCCGTATTACTGGTTGTGACGACGCTGAAATGCGGTTGTCATGGTTATGCAGTAATCTTTCTCTGTCAGCTTACCTCTCCTCCATGTGTTCACCTTTAGAGGCCTGCCACCCTCACCTGACTGCTTATATAATCTTTCATCAGCATAGCTCCACCTCAGCCTCTATTAGGAACACTATATTAACCTGTGCATTGCAAGCCAACCTTGCTGATCAATCATTGTGTGTTTAGCTTTCATGTGGTACTTGCTGTGTCTACTACTTCTGATTCCAGTTACCGATCTTGGCCTGTTCTTGACTATCCCTGTCTGCTTGTGACCCTGACCTTTGGTGTGTTCTATGTTTATCCTTGTCTGCTAGTCACCCCGACCTTTGGCGTGTTCTATGTTTATCCTTGTCTGCTAGTCACCTGGTGACCTGACAGTTTGATCAGCCATGGACCCGGCTGATGTGCCGCTTCCCGCAGATGATCCGTTGCAGGGCCTATTTCGCAGACTTGAGACCCAGGAATCTAATTAGACCCAGGAGATGTGATTTCTTTCAGGATTTGCCCTCCCATTTTGAACAGGTTCAGGCCTCCTTAGGACCCCCGGTTCAACAACCTCACCCGCTATCTGCTGCCGCACCTATTCTGGTCACAGCCACATCCACAAATTCTTTGCATTTACCTGCTCCATCCCGTTACTCTGGGGACCCCAAGGCCTGCAGGGGGTTCCTTATCCAGTGCACAATTCATTTTGAGCTTCAGCCCCAAAACTTCCTGTCTGATCTGGCAAAGGTAGCCTATATTGTATCCCTCCTGTCTGGCGAGGCATTAGCCTGGGCTGACCCTCTATGGGAACTGAATGATCCAGTGGTATCTAGCCTGTCTGACTTCCTGAAACTTTTTGGGAATATCTTCAAGGAACCGGGTTGTGTCTCCTCGGCGGCCAGCGCCCTTTTACGTCTCTGTCAAGAGTCCGCTTCTGTGGGACAGTATGCGCTTTATTTTCGTATTTTGACTGCTGAACTGAACTGGAATAATGAGGCCTTAATTGCAACCTTTTTACATGGCCTCTCTGATAGAGTGAAGGATGAATTAGCGAGAAGAGCTATTGCTGCTGATCTGGATGGTGTCATCACCTTGTATAACCAGATCGATATTCGCTGTCAAGAGAAGACTCTCCCCTCTCTTTGTCCCGAGGAGCACCTCCTGCCTGCTGAGGAACCTATGCAGCTGGGCCGAACCAAGTTATCTCCCATAGAACGCGTTAGGCGCAGAACTCTGGGCCTGTGCCTCTATTATGGGGTCAATTTTCGTGACACTTGCTTTCTTCGTCCGGAAAAACGTTTGGGGCTAACACATCTGGAAAGTGGAGTATTGGACCCTGAATTATCACCTTCACCTTCTCGTCTTCTCCTTTCTGTGTTCCTTCATATCGGCGCTTCCTCTCATTTGGTCTCGGCATATCTGGATTACAGAGCCACTGGCGATTTCATGGACTGGGGAACTGCATCTTTCATGAGGCTTACCCTTTTGCCCCTCACAACGCCATTGGTGGTCTGGGCGATTAATGGCACTGTTCTCCCAGGGGGCCCTATCCGCTTCCAGACTCGCGCTGTTAAGATGTTGGCAGGGACACTCCACCAGGAGTGGATATCCTTCCTTGTCTTACCTAAGGCTTCATCTCCTATCATTTTAGGTCTTCCTTGGTTACGGCTCCATTCTCCACACATTGACTGGACTGCTGGACAGATCCTGGCTTGGGGTTCCTCCTGTTCCTCTTCCTGCCTACTCAAAGTTGCCCCAAAAGAGAAACTTCCTGTTGCCACCATTCCAGTATTTTCTGCACGTCCCGCTGTATATAGTGATTTCTGGGATTTGTCCTGCAATAGTCGGGCCGAGGCACTCTCTAGGTCATGTGGCACTCTGGATGAGGAGCCCACCTGTGAACCTGAGCCGATCATTCATTCCAGTTTGCATAACCATTTACCCTTTTTATTAGAAAGTGGTTGGGAGTATATATCCCGTGGGACTTTAAATGAAAGCATGACCTGAAGTGGTCATGCGTTTCCATCCCTGTACTAGTCTAAGAGAAAAAGGGTGGGACTTTAAATGAATAGCGTGAATGCTCAGAAACAAAAATCGATGAACAACTAGGAAAATTTTATTCAATTCATAACAATATAACATGCATAAATATATATCAATCATAAATGGAAAGAAATATTGGCAATAATAGCAGCAATTATACATGATTGTATGAATACAGAAATTCTCCATGGTACACCAATTAGAAATTATTACACAACCAAATATTCAAGAGTATACACCCAAAGCCTCCAAAGGTTCCAAACAAAAATTAGAAATGCATGACGTTGGTAAAAAACGCGACAATGGTAGCTCTACGCGTTTCGTGGCTGTTGTGCCACTCGTCAGGAGCAAGCGCGTATCTTATCTAGGATAAAAAATAGGTCTGGTAAATATCTACATGAGACAAAGGTGGGGTAATAAAGAAACCCCACACAAAGTACATGCTTACGCATTCTGGTTTGTAGGGTGGTGGCAGAGATCCATATGCCGCCCGGCCATCGGAGACGTCGCCCCCCGGGGGACAGGATAATCTAAAGTACGAGGTTAGTCAAGTTCTGGATTCCCGGCGCTGTAGAGGCATTCTTTAGTACCTCCTACATTGGAAAGGGTTTGGTCCTGATCAGAGGTCTTGTATTACTGCATCTGAGATCTTTGCATCTCGTCTGTTGAGGAGGTTTCATCTGGAGTTTCCCTTTAAGCCTGTGCCCAGGCGGGGGAAGGGGGAGGCCTCGTAAGAGGGAGGGTACTGTCATGGTTATGCAGTAATCTTTCTCTGTCAGTTTACCTCTCCCTCCATGTGTTCATCTTTAGAGGACAGCCACCCTCACCTGTCTGCTTATATAAGTTTCCCTCAGCATAGCTCCACCTCAGTCTCTAATTAGGAACACTATATTAACCTGTGCATTGCAAGCCAACCTTGCTGATCAACCATTGTGTGTTTAGCTTTCGTGTGCTACTTGCTGTGTCTCCTACGTCTGATTCCAGTTACCGATCTTGGCCTGTTCTCGACTATCTCTATCTGCTTGTGACCCTGACCTTTGGCGTGTTCTATGTTTATTCTTGTCTGCTAGTCGCCCCAACCGTTGACGTGTTCTATGTTTTTCTTGTCTGCTAGTCACCCCGACCTTGGCTTATCCCTTTACTATCCTTGTTGTTCCAGCCTGCTACTTCTTTCCTCTTTCTCCTGTAGTCTACCGTGAGCGTGAGCTGTGAGACCCTGGGGGCTGCGACCTGGCGCCAGACTGCAGCGCAGTCCATCCTCACCACTAGAGACTCTGGTGAACACCTGCTGGCTCTTAAACTCCACGCTCTGGAGAATCTATGCTCTAGCTCCCAGTGGGATCTGTGTTAATGCTTCAGTAGACCTGCTTCCTTCAATCCACAGCAGTCAGTCCTAGGGTCCACTACCTTAGCAGTGCACTCCTGACTCCTATGGAGTGCATCTGTCACCTGGACTCAGGTGACCTGACAGCGGTTGATGTCTTGCACCACTCCCATGTTGTCATAGTTCAGCGTATCTTCAAGTTCCGACAAGATGAAGAAAACCCGCTTCCACCCAGGAGCGTGGTCAAGATTCTGCACTCCAGTGACCCTGATAGAAGGCCCCATACCCAGTAGACCCGGCCGCATCCGTAAACAGCTCCAAGTCAGAGTTACTCACCGGACTGGACATCCAGACCGATCGACCGTTATAAGATTCCAAAAACGTGTGCCACACTTTCAAGTCCTCTCGATGTTCCTTATTGAGACGGATAAAATGGGACGGGGCCTCAAGCTCAGCTGTAGCTGCCGTCAGCCGTTGGCAAAAAACCCTACCCATAGGAATAATACGACATGCAAAATTAAACCTACCCAACAATGATTGTAGCTTCCGATGCTGAACCTTGCGCTGTCCCAAAATCCCCTGAATCTCCATCTTGAGTGCCACCAATTTATCCTCCAGCAGGCGACACTCCATGGTGCCGGAGTCTAAAATTATGCCCAAGAAACTGATCATGGTAGTTGGGATTTCCATCTTATCCACAGCCAACCAAATAAAGAATCTACCCGCAATGTGCTGCAACATGGACAGGAGAATTGCACACACATTAGAGGAAGACGGCCCCACGCAGAGGAAATCATGCAAATAATGTCCAGACCTGACACGTCTCTAACCACCCATTCCACAAAAGAGTAAGCATCAATCCACATAAAATTCCTCTTGCCAGCAGCACCCCAACAGACAAAAACTGTCCGGATGTACTGGAAGCAAACGGAAAGCGGATTCAATGTCGGACTTTGTCCATATCGACGAACCCACCCAACAGTTGTGTCAAAGCAAGTATAAAGCAAGTATATGACACTGTACAAGCTTCGGGATCTATAGAATTGTTGACCGAACCTCCCTTGGGGAAAGACAGGTGGTGAATAAGGCAAAACTTGTGCGGTTCCTTCTTAGACACCACCCCCAGTGCAGTGCAGACCACAAATTCTGTGCCATAGGCGGGACAGCAGTCAGAGAACATGGGATCCTAAAACCCTCCAAGAATCCCGTGGCCAAGAGCTTTGCCACTTCCCGGTTTGAGTATCTATTTAGAAAAGGTTGCTTCCTTTCCCCCTTACCGGTGTTATCCCTCTTGTTAGCAAACTCTGCTCTGCCCCCTTACCTTTTTTGAAGCAGTGGGACACAGAATGTGAACCTCCACATTCGGAGCACTCATGCTTAAAACGGCAGGACCCTCCAAACTTACATGATCCCTCGTTGTACTGCCAGCATAGACTCCATTTCTTTCCAGCCAGTTGTCCTGGGGAAGGTGCACCCCTGGTCCTCCTGAAAAAACTGACTCGGGGGCCCGAGCCAAGGACATCAGGCGCATCCAGAGGCTAATGTCTTTGTGATCCCAGCAAAGAGACGGACAGATGGCCCTGAGCTCTTGGAACTGCTCGTCGTACCCTTACCAGGCCGATCTCCCTCAGACCCAGTGAGCCTCTCCAATGGTGTCTATGTAACAAAACAGAGCTCTTCTCCCCTATAACGCTCTCCATAATGGCAAATGCCTGCCACCAGTTAGCAATTCAATCTGTACCTCTGCTTCTCCTCATCCTCCTTCTTGGAGTCATTGGGCTTGATCCTATCCAAGTTAAATTTTTCTAGGGGCAGTAAGGAGAAGATCTCCACATACTCACCCTTGCAATTTTTTTCCCGCACTTCCTGTTTCAAATGCGCCCCTAACGGCCCTTCAAAGTACACGTACACCTCACATTTTGCTGCATCAGCAATCTTAACCACATCTGTCCTGTGCATGACCTAATGCGACGCTCCTGCTTTTTCCCCAGCCTTTGTACTCACCAGGGGCATTACAGTAAGCTCCGTAGGGGCTGGTGGGACACCCGTGACCTGGGAGGGGGTGCCCCCCATTTGACCCCCACCATCCGCACTAGCCTCGCCAATTGATTGGACCCACCGTGACACCTGCGGGGGCTGTCCTCCTTTTCCACCCGCAAATCGCAAATCGCTGCACCAAATCCTGCAGACCCCCCAGCAAGTCTTACAGCTGTGCCTCTGTCCCAGAACTGGCAGGCGGACTGTGGCATGGCTCTAGCAGCCACTGCAGCACCCCCATCCACTACACCCAACAACCCACACAGTGCAGCATTCAATTAAGCATTTGGTAAAGCAGAGGTCTTACCGGGCTGACCATGAATGCCCCCAACAGCTGCCGCTCCAGCAACCATCGGTGTCGTGCGACTCCTTCTCCTCCGAGCATGACAGCTCGCCTTCTGATCGTACTTCAAGAGCCTGTTGATCTGGCATCTGCAGCATCCCAGGCAAGGAGGGCCTGGATGCCGTGGATCCTTGCTGTTGTTGGCCCCGTCCACCAGCGCTGGATTCGCCCACCGCTGCACCTGCCCCTTCGGGCTGGGCACTGGCCAACCGATCCAGATCGTCTGCCGCCTCTCTGCCCCTTGTCCCACACTGCTGGAGAACCCCTCATCAGTGGAGCTGCCGGCAGCGTCTGGTAACGCGCTTCTCCCTCACTGAGACTCCCCCCGCGCAGGCACCGCTGAGGGGGAGGAGTCTGCTGGCTCCTGACCTGTACAACGAGCGGGCAGAGCAGAGGCGCGATGACGGTCCGTAGCCCCGCCCATCGAGCTCCCCTGGTGGTGAAGATTCCGACCAGGACCCCCACCGGCAGAAGCGGGGGCCTGACGGGTCCAGTGGGGAGCTCCTTATGTGGTGTGAAGCTCTGGAGGCCTAGACCTCTGAGCCCGTGGAGACACCTGACCCCCCGCTGCTTACTCCGATGCTTGGTCCTGGAGCAGGGAAGACACCTGGCTGTGAAGCCACTCCAGTCCCTTGGTCGCAGCAGCCGTCCACAACTGGGCCAGGATGAGGTTAATGTCGGCCATGGTGAGGAATGTCAGCAGCATGGAAACTGCTTCCTCCTTTCTGCCCAAGCCTCTGATGCCCGGAAGTCCTGCCTTCCCATTAACTAAACAACGCCCCACTCTGCTCATTTACCAATCCGTACTATCCCTCTTCCTTGCAAACTACCCCTCAACATACTATCATCCCCGGCCCTACACCACTTTTTCTTTTTTCCTTTCGCTCCGGGCCTCACTGTACTGCTACAATTGAAAAAAATGACCCCATGTAAATAAACTATGGTAAAAGAACAACAAAGAGATTTTTAATACTTTTCAATTAGATTCTTGTTCTACATAGAAAGGCAACAATCCTAAACAATTATTAATTAAACACTTGTTACACTCACTATTTTTGCCAAACTGTAGTCTTTTAATCCCAATGTATCTCTGACAGTTAGACAGTACAGTACCAAAAGCCATGAATATAAGCCTGAACATGGACCTTCTGGAACATTATGTATCCTACAAATTTTTGCACCCAAAGGGAAAAGCATCTGTGGTAAATAATGAGTGGGACTTTAAGGGTACAAAAATATAATAAAGTCTATCATTTATTTAGCTTGATTTAAAAAAAAAAAAAAAACTCATACAACATGAATATAAGGCTGGTAACTTATTTAGCTTGGTTAAAAATCCTACAATTTTTTATGTCACACGGTATTTGCGCAGCAGTTTTGCAAACACAATTTTTGGGGAAAAAAACACACTTTAAAGAACTGAAAAGAAACAAAAATATAACACAACATTTACTCCCAATTCTTTTGTAAAAGTTGAAAGATGATTTTACGCCAAGTAAATATATACCTAACATGTTGCGCTATAAAATTGTGCAACTCTCGTGGAATGGCGACAAACTACGGTACTAAAAATCTCCATAGGTGGCGCTTTAAACGCCTTTACAGGTTAGCTGTTTAAAGTTACAGAGGAGGTCTAGCACTAGAATTATTGCTCTCACTTTAACGTTCGTGGTGATACCTCACATGTGTGGTGCGAATACCATTTACATATGTGTGTGCGACTTACATAAGCGTTTGCTTCTGTGCGTGAACACGGAAGGATGGGGGCACTTTAAATTTTTATTTTACTTTTTATTTTTAAACTGTCCCTTTATTTTAATTACTTTTATTCCTATAACAAGGAATGTAAAAATGCCTTTTAACAGAAATAATGTCCTCTTTATGGAGAGATCTGGGGTCAAAAAGATGGCAAATCTCTCCTTTACCTTTAAAAGCAAAAGATCACAAAAAAATGTTGTTTTTTAATCTTTTGCTTAAAAAAAACAAAAAAAACAACAACTTGTATATTTCCAGCCTGGACTGGAAGTGATATCATGACATCCATGGAGGCAATCAAAGGGGATCTACCCTTTGATTGCTTATGGCACCGTCAGACTGCTTCTTGGGTAAACCGGCTGAAACAGTAAACCCGAGAAACACCGGCGAGCAGAGGGGGACGTCTCCTCCCATCGATTCTGAAAGCGTTCCAGCGGCTCATGAGCCGCTCAGAATGCTTCCATGAGAAAGCCAGCCGTCGGCTGTAAAAAATAATACTGGGGTTATAGCTGATATCTTCAGTCATAACACTGGTAAACTACTTGCAATCTGCAAGGTGCATACTGTATACATTTTGCAGTCAGCAAGTGGTTAAGTATATACTTTGTGTGTATATATATATATATATATATATATATATATATACACACACACACACACGTTTACAGTAATATATATATATACATACATATAATATCTATAAATATTTTTCCTCTTGTTCCCCCTTCTCCTGTGGACACACGTTAGCTGCATTGGAGAAAGGAGTATACAACAATATGAAATGGTTTTTCACAATGGTTCAGATCAACATCTTTGGCCATGTCAAGATACAGTCAGGTCCATAAATATTGGGACATTAACACAATTCTAATCTTTTTGGCTCTATACATCACCACAATGAATTTGAAATGAAATGAACAAGATGTGCTTTACCTGCAGTCTTTCAGCTTTAATTTGAGGGTATTTACATCCAAATCAGGTGAACGGTGTAGGAATTACAACAGTTTGTATATGTGCCTCCCACTTTTTAAGGGACCAAAAGTAATGGGACAGATTAACAATCATCCATCAAACTTTCACTTTTTAATACTTGGTTGCAAATCCTTTGCAGTCAATTACAGCCTGAAGTCTGCAACACAGACATCACCAGACGCTGGGTTTCATCCCTGGTGATGCTCTGCCAGGCCTCTACTGCAACTGTCTTCAGTTCCTGCTTGTTCTTGGGGCATTTTCCCTTCAGTTTTGTCTTCAGCAAGTGAAATGCATGCTCAATCAGATTCAGGTCAGGTGATTGTCTTGGCCATTGCATAACATTCCATTTCTTTCCCTTAAAAAACTCCTTGGTTGCTTTCGTAGTATGCTTCGGGTCATTGTCCATCTGCACTGTGAAGCGCAGATGGACAATGACCATTGCTCAATATGAGCAGATAATATTGCCCAAAACACTTCAGAATTCATCCTGCTGCTTTTGTCAGCAGTCACATCATCAATAAACCAGTTCCATTGGCAGCCATACATGCCCACACCATGACACTACCACCACCATGCTTCTCTAATGAGGTGGTTTGCTTTGGATCATGAGCAGTTTCTTTCCTTCTCCATACTCTTCTCTTCCCATCACCCATCACCTTGGTCTCATCTGTCCATAGGATGTTGTTCCAGAACTGTGAAGGCTTTTTTAGATGTTGTTTGGCAAACTCTAATCTGGCCTTCCTGTTTTTGAGGCTGACCAATGGTTTACATCTTGTGGTGAACCCTCTGTATTCACTCTGGTGAAGTCTTCTCTTGATTGTTGACTTTGACACACATACACCTACCTCCTGGAGAGTGTTCTTGATCTGGCCAACTGTTGTGAAGGGTGTTTTCTTCACCAGGGAAAGAATTCTTCGATCATCCACCACAGTTGTTTTCCATGGTCTTCCGGGTCTTTTGATGTTGCTGAGCTCACCGGTGCGTTCTTTCTTTTTAAGGATGTTCCAAACAGTTTATTTGGCCACTCCTAATGTTTTTGCTATCTCTCTGATGGGTTTGTTTTGTTTTTTCAACCTAATGATGGCTTGCTTCACTGATAGTGACAGCTCTTTGGATCTCATATTGAGAGTTGACAGCAATAGATTCCTAATGCAAATAGCACACTTGAAATGAACTCTGGACCTTTTATCTCTGCTCCTTGTAAATGGAATAATGAGGAAATAACACACACCTGGCCATGGAACAGCTAAGTAGTCAATTGTTCCATTACTTTTGGTCCCTTAAAAAGTGGGAGGCACATATACAAACTGCTGTAATTCCTACACTGTTCACCTGATTTGGATGTAAATAAGTAAATAAGTCTGCAGTTAAAGCACATCTTGTTTGTTTCATTTCAAATCCATTATGGTGGTGTTTAGAGCCAAAAAAATTAGAATTGAGTTGATGTCCCAATATTTATGGACCTGACTGTATATCCCAATTGGCCTACGTTGGGCATTGGGACATTGACAACTGTCCATATTAATAAATGTTTAAATAGGTTTATTGTTAATATTTATAGTTGTATATTCTGGATTTCTATGAGCGAAGAAATATGTAAAATACTAGGTACTAAGTACTGTGTTTTTTTTATCAAAAATAAATAAGTTGTAAATTATAGACTAAATGGGATTTTTGTTGTTTCTCCTTAGAGTCCCAGTCATTATTTACTTTTCCAATGTACATGCCATGTATGAAGGGATGGTGGTACAACCCTATATCAGGGATGTAGTATGGATTGTCCATTGGTAAATTGTTTTTGAAAAAGCATATGGAGCTCTTTATACTATTGTGACAACAACTATCCATTGTTTCATACTTTGACTGGGATATTGCAGACACCTTTCCTGCCCGCTCTGAGCTCTGTGGGTTATTTACTCACAGATTCAGACTGCTCCGAGAAAACTGACAACGAGCCTTAAGGGGCCTGTAAAGCGAGGACTAAAGAAAAATGAACACTAACACTGGGACTATGAAAATCTCTGCACATTGACTATATATTTTGATGCAGTGATGGGTGTTTTGTACATTCAGTTTTAATTCATATGAATGAAAAGAGTATGAATGAAAGGGGTAGTGTGCATGTCAGTGTGCCCCCTCCCCTCCGCCCAGCGAAAGAAATCTTGTACAGGACGCATGTGTCCAAGAAGGAATGGTCACGTTATATAGTTAGTCAGTTTCAAAAAAGACACTAGTCCATCTTCTTCAATCAATTAAAAAAAATATTTATAATCTGCCCTTAATAGTTCTCCCTTATACAGGGCACAGGGAAATGTAGGAGAACTAAAACCTAAAATATCTAGGGAAGAAACTTCCAAAAACACACAAGGTACATGAAATGTGTTTATCCAAATTGTTATATCAGCATTATTCTTTTAACTGTCGTTGCCAAAGCTCATAAAAAAGTTAAACCTCCTAGCACCACTAAAACTAGGGTTACCTAGCCATACATAAGGATTTAGGTTACACATTTGCAAGCCATCTAACTCCCACACATGTCTTTTACTACTCAAATCTTATTTCGTATTTTGGAACAATACAGAGTAGGCTGTAAAAAAGGTGCCAAAAATATTTACCAGTGGAGCTTTAGGAAAACAAACACAGCTGTATTTCTCCATGGTACAGTATATTCACAAATGTCAGATATTTTGTTTTGTTTGGATGGAAATCTCTTTCCATTTATGGACATCTTGTAATCACCACCTTATCAATACCCACAATCTAAAAATACAAAAGCACATCATGCAGTAGAGTACATAAGATTTAAAACTGAAAAAAATGATTGTGTGTGTATTGTCTGATTAAAATGTTTGACCTAAAAAATTTCATATACTGCATGTGTAGTAAATTATTAGGGGCAATGTTAACATATTTGTAGGGTAGAATTTTCTAAATCTGCCCAGGACAAAGCCTATTCTTCAAAAACTATGAGATTGTTTCTTTTCAGTTCAGCTATAATTGGAACGCCTCATTAATTAAAAAAACTTAAAACCGAGCCCTACAAGCCGTGTCCGCGTGTTTCAATTTTAATATAAAATTATTATTTCAAATTTTTCATTTTTTTTCTGCTGCCTTGAGTTATTCTGTCTAGCAAGTGGCAGGTCTGTAAAAAAAATCATCATTAATACTGTATAGAGGAATATCTTCTTTTGAGATGTATCAGTAGTGGAATCATAATTCACCAACTCAGAATGTGAACTGATATCTGTACTGGTCCGTGTATGTCTTTTGATATTGCAAGCCTCATTAGGTTGTTGAAGACAGGCATGCACTTGCTAAATAGTTTTGTGGAAGGCAACATGAGGAAAATAGTGTGTCAAAAAGATTTATTGATCCCTTTGTTGCCCACATGCAAAGCAATAATATACACAGCTCAAAGGAGCACAGGATGAAATGGTTCCTACCTGTAGGTCAAGAATAATGCTGCTGTCCTTGTGAAAGGCATGGTTCATGGGTTATGCACATTACTAAACCATGCTGGTGCAGTATTTTATTGATACTGTAACAAATAAGTGTTTCATTTGCAGCTCAACCTGAGAACAGACTTATCTGGAAAACATCTGATGGAAAATTGTCTCAACTTTATGTTCGCTACCTAAATATATTTGATCCGCTGTCCAAGTCAAAGTGACCTGTAATTGGTTTTGAGCTCCAAATATGACCAATATATCCATTCTCTACAAAAAAAAACATGCTTAGGTTGGTATGAATATTAATGCTTCAGTTCCATTGTCTCTCCATCAGTAAAGCAATTAATCCCTAATGTTCATAAAAATAATCTCGCAAAATTTTTTTTTGGAAAGAGTGAAGTTATGAGGTGGTATCTGGCACCAAGTTGTCAGTAGCACATCCTGTCCTGTAAGATGCGAGGTGGGGCCTTCAAGGTTCGGATGCTCAATAGGACTGTGATCTAGAGAATTTGGAAGCCAAGTCAATGCATCAGACTTGTCGTTTTGTTCTTCAAGCCATTCTTGAATTTATCAGACCAGGCCATGTTCTTTGATTGCTCTGTGGTCCAATTCTGATTCTCACAAACCTATTGTAGGAACTTTTGGCTATGGATATAGGTCAGCATGGGCACCCTGAACGGTTTATGACTACACAGCACCATACACAACAAACTGTGATGCACCGTGTGTTCTGGCACATTTCTATCAAAACCAACATTAACTTTTTTTTAGCAATTTGAGCTACAATAGCTGTTTTTCATCAATGAGCCTTCCCCTCCCATGACCCTGTCACTAGTTTTTCTTACTTGGACCACTTGGGTTCTGATCACTGCAAACTGGGAACATCCAAAAGGAGCTGCAGTTTTGGAGTTGCTCAGATCCAGTTATCTAGCCATTACAATTTGGCCCTTGTCAAAGACACTCAAATCATTATGCTTGCCCAATTTTTTACTTTCAACACATCAACTTCAGGGACAGAATGATCATTTGCTGCCTAATATATCCCACCCACTTTTAGGTGCCATTTTAATCATATATAATCAATGTTATTCATGTTACCTGCCAGTGATCATAATGTTTTGCCCTTTTCGGGATCTCTGAAAGCCCCAAAAAGGGTAATACACTTCTGAGGAGTACTCTACAGCTGAAGAACAGGATCTGAAGCCATCTTTTACCCATTTCATTCACATTTATGCAACAGGGAGTTGGGGTCTGTGTGCAGTTGTCTATTGGAGTCTGACAAGTCAATCCTATCTTGAACCAGTCTATCCATATGCTGATCCAAATGATATAAGTCTGAAGGGCATTCGAGCAGTACTATTTTCATTGTTTTGGTCTATTGTTCAGTACCCACACACCTCCTATTACTTCCTTTACAACAAGAGATGAGGGACATTTATCTTGAGGATATATATATATATTTTTTTTTTAAAGGACTTGTCAAACGTTTGGATTTCTATTTCTAGGTACGTTTTTTTTTGTGACTGAGTAGTTACTATGTAGGGGGTATCTGGGGGTCTCTTATTGTTAAAGATGGCTTCCACATTCTGATCTGCCCACAGACCCAGACAACCACCAGCCAGGATTGTGGGGAAGAGGCCCTTGTTGTCATCAACATGGGGACAAAGTGCTGTGCCACGGGGCTCCCCCTGGCAAGGCACCCCCCCTATGTTGAGGGCAATTGACCTGATATGGTTCAGGAAGTGGGGGCACATGCTCGCTCCCTCCTTCCCCCCACAATCCTGGCCAGCCAGTCTGTATGCTTGGATTGGGTCTAGTAGGGATTTTTAGAGGGACTTTATGTTTTTTTTTACGTCTAGTATGCATTTTGGAGGGGGCTCTATGCAATTTTTTATGCTACATCAAAACTGACATGTACAAGGAAAAAAAATAACACAGTTGCTGGCTTCTTTAACCAGTTCGGCTCTAGAGCTATTTTTTTCATTTATTGCACACATGTAAAAATATTTATTTTGGCAATAAAATTGTTTAAACCCCCATAACATAATATAATTTCTGAAAGCAAATGCTCCGTAGAATAAAAAGGTGGTAGTAACAGTTTTTTATGTCACATGATATTTGTGCAACTGTTTAATAAATTACAAAATATAATAAATTAACTGCAAACACACACAATATAATATGCATTTTTTTGTGTAAGATATAAAAAAAATAAGGTTGCGTTCAGTAAATAGATACAAAACATGTCAAGTCTTAAAATTGCGTGTGCCCGTGATTTCGAAAACAAAATTATAGAGCCCAAACATCTCCATAGGTGATGCTTTAAAAGTTTTTACAGTTAATCAGTTTAGAGTCAACCAGGAGCTCTTGTGCAATAATTACTGCTCTCACTCTGACCACCACAGCAATACTCCACATGTGTGGTGTGACTGCGGTTTGCATACATGCATAGCCTGGGCATGCATTTGTGTCTGCAGGGCAATGGGGTTTACAGCAAAAAAAAAAAAAAAAAGTATACATTTTAATATTAATTTATTGTTTTTAAACAGTTTTTCTTTTATTTATTTATTTTTACTTTATTACTATCACAAAAGGTTAACAAGCCCCCACGTGATAGCATTTGGCAGGTATGGAGACATTAGGGGTCTAATAGACCCCAGTGTCTCTCTTGCCTTTCACAGGATCTAACCAAGCAGATGTAGATGTGTCCTCTGGCTGTACCAGGAATTACCTGGCCAGGAAATGGTGGATATGAAGATGCAATTGGACTTTGGATTTCCAGGCAGCAGAGGGTATGGGTTGGTAGTTGCTACTCATCGACTCTGTCCCTTAGTACTGTGATGCCACAGTAAAGTGTGCTAAGCCCTTTTTCCTTTACTTTGTATACTTATGATTGTGTCTCCTGCTTCAAGGTGAGCTCTGTTCTAAAATTTGCAGATAAAACCATGTTAGTCGGGAGAATAAGGGATAGTGACAAGGCTGCATATCGTCAGGAAATAGGAAACCGAGTGGGTTGGTGCAGAGATAATAATTTAGAGTTAAATGTGGATAAGACAAAGGAAATAATTGTACATTTTAGGAGATGTAGAGAGACCAGCTATGAGCCAGTTGTGATTGATGGGGTGGTGGTTGAGAGGGCACAGCAGTTCCATTTCTTGGGAACAATAATTAGGGATATACAGTGGGGATGGAAAGTATTCAGACCCCCTTTAATTTTTCACTCTTTGTTATATTGCAGCCATTTGCTAAATTCATTTAAGTTCTTTTTTTCCTCATTAATGTACACACAGCACCCCATATTGACAGAAAAACACAGAATTGTTGACATTTTTGCAGATTTATTAAAAAAGAAAAACTGAAATATCACATGGTCCTAAGTATTCAGACCCTTTGCTCAGTATTTAGTAGAAGCACCCTTTTGATCTAATACAGCCATGAGTCTTTTTGGGAAAGATGCAACAAGTTTTTCACACCTGGATTTGGGGATCCTCTGCCATTCCTCCTTGCAGGTCCTCTCCAGTTCTGTCAGGTTGGATGGTAAACGTTAGTGGACAGCCATTTTTAGGTCTCTCCAGAGATGCTCAATTGGGTTTAAGTCAGGGCTCTGGCTGGGCCATTTAAGAACAGTCAAGGAGTTGTTGTGAAGCAACTCCTTCGTTATTTTAGCTGTGTGCTTAGGGTCATTGTCTTGTTGGAAGGTAAACCTTCAGCCCAGTCTGAGGTCCTGAGCACTCTGGAGAAGGTTTTCGTCCAGGATATCCCTGTACTTGGCCGCATTCATCTTTCCCGCGATTGCAACCAGTTGTCCTGTCCCTGCAGCTTAAAAACACCCCCACAGCATGATGCTGCCACCACCATGCTTCACTGTTGGGACTGTATTGGACAGGTGATGAGCAGTGCCTGGTTTTCTCCACACATACCACTTAGAATTAAGGTCAAAAAGTTCTATCTTGGTCTCATCAAACCAGAGAATCTTATTTCTCACCATCTTGGAGTCCTTCAGGTGTTTTTTAACAAACTCCATGCGGGCTTTCATGTGTCTTGCACTGGGGAGAGGCTTTCATGGGGCCACTCTGCCATAAAGCCCCGACTGGTGGAGGGCTGCGGTGATGGTTAACTTACTACAACTTTCACTGCATCTCTGGAGCTCAGCCACAGTGATCTTTGGGTTCTTCTTTACCTCTCTCACCAAGGCTCTTCTATCCCGATAGCTCAGTTTGGCCGTAAGGCCAGTTCTAGGAAGGGTTCTGGTCATCCCAAACATCTTCCATTTAAGGATTATGGAGGCCACTGTGCTCTTTGGAACCGTAAGTGCAGCAGAAATTTTTTTGTAACCTTGGCCAGATCTGTGCCTTGCCACAATTCTGTCTCTGAGCTCTTCAGGCAGTTCCTTTGACCTCATGATTCTCATTTGCTCTGACATGCACTGTGAGCTGTAACGTCTTATATAGACAGGTGTGTGGCTTTCCTAATCAAGTACAATCAGTATAATCACAGTTGGACTCAAATGAAGGTGTACAACCATCTCAAGGATGATAAGAAGAAATGGACAACACCTGGGTTAAATATATGAGTGTCATAGCAAAGGGTCTGAATACTTAGGACCATGTGATATTTCAGTTTTTCTTTTTTAATAAATCTGCAAAAATGTCAACAATTCTGTGTTTTTCTGTCAATATGGGGTGCTGTGTGTACATTAATGAGGAAAAAAATGAACTTAAATGATTTTAGCAAATGACTGCAATATAACAAAGAGTGAAAAATTTAAGGGGATCTGAATACTTTCCGTCCCCACTGTAAACAACAGGGAACAATCAGCGCAAACACAATAATAGAGCACAAACTAATACAAGCAGAACACTATAGGAAATCACATAAGCCTAAAGAAAATTTTTAAAACAATGGTAAATGCAGTGCAAAAAATATTAGAATGAAGGAAAAAGTCCATTCCAGATGAATGGGAACTCCAATAACCAGATAGATGGAATTACAAGATCCCTCGTGAAGAAAGGTGGAAATAGATTCTTCCAATGATAGGTGACAATATCCTCCACCACATAAGCCAAAATACGCTTACCAGAGATGGTGGACCTCCATATTTCAGAAGGTCAAAAGCACGTTTACCCCCACAGGGATGATGTTAACCTCCAGCGGGGCTTGAGCGTTCCTCAATCCGGATACATGGAGCTCCTGTCCAGCAGTGAGGTCCAGCAGAAAAAACTTCAGAGGCCGGTAATGATATGTGGTATGAGGATTGTTCCCAAAAAGAAAAAGGACACACTCTTATGCCCTGTACACACGGTCGGACATTGATCAGACATTCGGACAACAAAATCCATGGTTTTTTTTTCGACGGATGTTGGCTCGAACTTGTCTTGCATACACATGGTCACACAAAGTTGTCGGAAAATCTGATTGTTCTGAACGTGGTAACGTAAAACACATACATCGGGACTATAAACGGGGCAGTAGCCAATAGCTTTAGTTTCTTAATTTATTCTGAGCATGCGTGGCACTTTGTGTGCCGGATTTACACACGATCTGAATTTCCGGCAACGGATTTTGTTGTCGGAAAATTTTATAGCAAGCTCTCAAACTTTGTGTGTCGGAAATTCCTATGGAAAATGTGTGATGGAGCCTACACATGGTCGGAATTTCCGACAACAAGGTCCTATCACACATTTTCCATCGGAAAATCCTATTGTGTGTACAGGGCATAGGTGTACTCCATCATTTATTAAAAGTTTATAATATGAAAGTATAGCACTCACTAGCGCAATGGATAAAAATGCCAGTTTATTCAAATCAAAACAGCACGATTCGTGGATCGAGTGCACAGCACATAGAGGTGGCAGCGGGTGACGTCCATGCGGTAAGCTCCTCCCCCCATACGCAGCGTTATGTTCTCGTCAGCGAGGGTGGAGCTAAGGAGTCACCCTGCAAGCTTCTAAATCAGGAAGTCAGAGGCACGCCTAACCAAGCAGGGACACCAGCTGATAGGACATAAGTAAAACGCCATCTCTTTACAAAATCAAAACAAAGAACATTATGTTGGACAATAAAAGATAAAAAACGAAAAATATACAAATAGAAGTTATTTTTTTTTTTATTTAAATCTTTTTTTTATTAGAAAAAGAAAAAGTTTTCCATTACAACAAACATATAAACAGGGAACAAGTAATATTGTCATAAGTAAAAAAAAACAAAAAAAAAAACGCATAAATACCTATCCCTATCTTATCATTCTAATGTGCGGCAGTTTAACCTGTCCTTATGCTATAAGTTTCGGGAATCATTTTCCTCCCTTTTCTCCTCACTCACTCTCCCGCCCCTCATCCACTCCCCATCATACACCCTACCATACAAGTCATCCACCACCCACCCTTCCCATCACTCCAATTCTTCCAAATCCAGCCAAGCTTTCCATATTTTTTCGAATTTCTTAGAGTTACCCCTCTTTTTGTAAATATATTTCTCTCTACAAATTACCTCTCTGACTGCATTCACCCATTCTGAGACCGTCGGAGCTTCCTTTCTCTGCCAATGCTGTGCGATAAGCTTTTTGCCCTGAAACAGGCATCTAAACCTTGCTGTCTGTATATCCCTTGAGGGCACCTTATCCCCCGTTAGTCCCAACAAGCACTCCCTCGCCTCTACTTTCAATGACGTCCCAAACACCAGATTTATCTTTTCCACCACCCCTTTCCAATATATATGTAATTTGGGGCATCGTCAAAACATGTGGATCAGGTCTCCATGCCCTCCCCCACACCTTTGGCACTTTGGGTCGGGCCTCTTACCCCACTTAAATAGTTTCAATGGTGTGTAATATGCCCTATAGGAAAGATAAAAATGGGACATCACCTGAGAGGAAGAGAGAGTGACCCTGGGCCCCAGCGACAAAACCTGCTTCCATTGATCATCGGACAGTGCCCCCACATCTCCCTCCCATTGGATCCTGCTTTTGTTCTCTACCATGCCCCCCTGGGCGGAAGCCTTCAGGCATCTATACATTTCAGAGATCAGCCCCTTCGTAGTATGTACATCAATAAGCTTTCTCAGAGAGGTCATTTCACACCACACTGGAGCATCCTTCCCAAATTGTGCCTCTAGGGCATGCCTGAGTTGCAAATACTTGTAAAAAGATCTTTTAGAAATTGCATACTCCTCTACCAACTCCTCAAAAGATTTTAACCTCCCCCCTCTATATACCTGAGCCAGGCAATGGATACCCTGGCGGTCCCATTCCACAAAGTGTCCTATTTTTTTGAGCTCATTGAGGTTATTGTTATCCCAGAGTGGGGAAAATTCCGCAAAGCCCATGTATCCCAAAGTTCTTTTGGCTTGTACCCATGCCTTAACCATCAGCTTGGTAGTGGGGCATTTAGTACTAAATGAGTCTGCCTCTAATGCCTCTGCGATCGTGTCATGGCCGATATCATTCCACAAGATGCTACCGCCCCCTCCTTCCTCCCATGGCCTATTACTGCCTCCCATTTGCTGTAATTGGGAGGCCAGGAAGTATCCGTATGGATCCGGTACTGCCAGGCCGCCCTTCTCCTCTGGCTGTCGCAACGTCCGCAAATTGATCCTAGCCGACCCACCTTTCCAGATAAGTTCTCTAAACACACTGTCTATTTTTTTGAACCAGTGCTTAGGAATCCACACAGGGGAATTCTGCAAGACATGTAAAAGTTGGGGTAGCCAGACCATCTTGATCAGATTGCAGCGTCCGACGACTGAGAGGGGCAAGCGACTCCACACCCGGCACTTCTGTTTCATTTTTTTCATAAGTGGGACTAAGTTACCGGATATATACTGTCCTGGATCATTGGTTATATTGATGCCTAGATATTTCATTTGGCTGACTATTTTAACCTGGGATACCTGGCTAGGGAGGGGTTCATTCAGCGGATCTATGGGTAGGATTACTGATTTGTCCCAATTAATCAACAACCCAGAGAACACGCCGAATTCCTCCACTATCCCTATGGCTGTTTTTAATGAATTCTGCGTGTCTGCCAGGAACAGCAAGATGTCATCTGCATACATAGCTACCTTGTCCGTCCCCTTCCTTCTTTTAAATCCCTGCACCCCCTGCGCCGCTCTCAGGGCTATTGCCAAAGGCTCAACTGCCAGGGCAAAGAGCAGGGGGGACAGAGGACACCCCTGTCTCGTACCCCTGCTCAGCTGGAACCCCTCCGAGCACTGGCCATTGATCTTAACCCTGGCCCTCGGGCCACTGTATAACAGCCTTAACCATTGGACAAACCCAGGGCCAAACTGGTATTCCACTAGGACCCTCCACAGGTAGTGCCATTCCAGGGAGTCGAAGGCTCTGGCCGCGTCCAATGAAAGAGCCGCTCTCCCCCCACTGTTTTCCACCGGTGTTTGCATATTCAGGTACACTCGTCTTATGTTCGTACTCATAGATCTATTTGGGATAAACCCAGTCTGATCCGTATGTATTATTTTGGAGATTATCTTATTCAGCCTTGCGGCCATTACTTTTGCCAGGATTTTTACGTCCGAACATAAGAGCGAGATAGGCCTATATGATGACATATCTATTGGGTTCTTCCCTTCTTTCAACAGGGTTATTATTATGGCTTCTGACATGGACAGTGGCAGGACCCCGTCCTCCCTGGCTCCGTTGAACACCTCCAAAAGTAGGGGCAATAGTACCTCTCCATATTTTTTAGAGACTTCTATGGGCAGGCCGTCGGGGCCTGGTGACTTCTGGCCTGCCATGTCTCCCACTGCCCTCTGCAATTCAGCGAGGGTCAGTGGGGCATCCAGCATTTCCCTATCTTCACTTGTTAATGGGGTTATCCTTAGCCCCTCGAAAAAAAGCTGCATTTCGGCCTCCACATTTACTCTGTGAGAGCTGTACAACTTCTCGAAGTATGTCCTGAATTCATGCAGAATGTCGGGAGTGGTCTTTTTCAAAGCTCCGTCCCCCCCCTTGATTGCTGCTATTGTACCTAAGGGGCCATTAGCCATTAGCCAAATAGAAGTTATTAATGTATATACAAAAGGAAAATTTCAGTGATTACTTATCGGATATAAAGCAGTTGAGATCAAATTCAACGTTTAACCCCTTCGGGACCACGACCTTAGTATCATAAATCCACAGGGATACACGTTGACTCAACTGCCTTATGCAATTAACTCCTCTCCAATGTTTACCTTGGACTGAAACTTAAAAACCTCCCCCCTAGAATAATCACCAGAATCTGTTGTATTTAACTATTTTTCTTTTCTTGTACCTCTTTATCCCATTTTACCATTTTAATTTTTAATTCGCCAGATAATTTGAAAAAGTCTGGAGAATCTTGAAGGGGTTCTATTTTGCTTTTTAAATCAACTATTTGTTTGTCCAACATATTCATTTTTCTCTGTTATCTAAGTAACAAAAATTCCATAAATTCCTGACCTTTCTTGTCAAAGAACCTATGCCATTCCTGTATTGACTCATCATCAGTGAGGCCATCATTAGGTGGAAGATCCCATCTGAGTCTTCTAGGTACTAATTTGCATTTTGTATACTGTTCAAAAGATGCAATGTCCCAGCATGCTTTGATCTTTTTTTTTAAAATATACCCCAATTTTCTAAAGCAAGTTGATAGATCATCTGATACATTAGGGAACTGAGTGATGGAGAAGACTTCATTAAGTCTAACTTAATGGGTGCCCGTTTTGCACCAAGTGTCGCAAATATTTTTATGGCACTATGGGAGGAGGAGTTTGTCTTTGGAACAGCCCGACACAGTTGGTCTGCTACCAAAGATATATAGATGATTTGATCATGATATGGGAGGGGGATCTGATTAGCTTTCAGCTTTTTATGTCTAAGCTTAACGGTAACAATAAGAACATCCGCTTAACCTGGAACGCTGATGCTTCACGCATAGCTTTTCTGGATTTAGAAATTTTTAAGCAAGGTGGTTCTTTTAAGACTAGAAATTATTTTAAACTGACTGACAGAAACGGGTACATATCTTTGGATAGCTGTCATCACCACTCTTGGCTATATAACATTCCTAGAGGCCAATTCATTCGCCTGCGGCGAAATTGTACTCTGGAGTCAGACTATTATGAACAGGCCAACGTATTGGCTGACCGGTTTTTACAGAAGGGATACACTAAAGAACAGATAGCAAGTGATATTGATAGTATTGGAAATATGGACCGAGCAATTCTAGTTGCAGATTCACATAAAAATAATAGAATAGAACATTCAACATAAGAAATTTGAGAAGATTATTATGAGGCATTGGGAAATTTTAAAAAGAGACAAAATATTTGGTACAGTGCTACCTCCATGCCCAAGATTCATTTACAGGAGGCCGCCAGCTCTGAGGGATATTGAGAGGTAAACGAGAAATCCTGGACAGCCGCACTCAAAAGTAATCTTCGATCTTTATTTAAGTATAATCATAAAAATGAATAAGCCCTGACTACAGTGTGAAACGCGTCAACTTTCCTGCTTTGTGATGCTGTGGCATGTATTTTTATGATTATACTTAAATAAAGATCGAAGATTACTTTTGAGTGCGGCTGTCCAGGATTTCCCATTTACTTCTCAATTACCAGCATTGCCTGCACCTGTTACTTCCAGCATGGAGAAAATGTTTGTTCCTCACAGACCTCCTTCAGAGCGGTGATATTTTTCTCAACTCTGAGGGATATGTTAGCCCCGAGTGTGGTGGATCCTCCTGTCGTAAAAGAAAATTGAATTTTTAATTTTTTGTCAGGATTTTATGCCTGTGGAAAATACCCAGCTTGTAAGCAGTGCAAACACAATCTTAAAAGGAGGAAAGAGTTTACTGCCTCAGCTACTAACAGGAAATATCAGATTAAAAATCTTATCACGTGCGATACAGTAGGAGTTGTTTACATGTTGCAGTGGGAATGCGGAATCCAATATGTAGGTTGAACTTCTCAACCTATGGGAGTCCGCATAGCGGAACATGTAAATAATATCAAAAGGGGTCTTAAATCACATAATGTTTCCAAGCATTTCAGAATATTCCACAATAAGGACCCGAAATGTTTGCAGTTCTGGGGTCTGGAAAAAGTAGAGTTGAGTCAACGTGAATCCCTGTGAATTTATGATACTAAGGTCACGGTCCCGAAGGGGTTAAATGTTGAATTTGATCTCAACTGCTTTATATCCGATAAGTAATCACTGGAATTTCCCTTTGTATATACATTAATAACTTCTATTTGTATATTTTTTCATTTTCTTATCTTTTATTTTCCAACAAAATGTTCTTTGTTTTGATTTTGTAAAGAGATGGCCGCGGGTATTTTTTTGTCCAGTTTTATGTATTTTTAGACTGGGTTTGCTATGTGCTAATCACTATGTCTTTTATTTAAATATTTGCCGTTTTACTTATTTCCTATCAGCTGGTGTCCCCGCTTGGTTAGGCGTCCATATTTAGAAGTACCTCTGACTTCCGGTTCCGCCGCATTCCTTGCAGATACCAGCTGTCTATTTAAGCTTGCAGGGTGACTCCTTAGCTCCACCCTCGCTGACGAAGTCCTGTTAGGACATAACGCCGCGTATGGGGGGAGGAGCTTACCGCACGGATGGCACCCGCTGCCACTTCTATGTGCTGTGCACTCGATCCACGGATCGTGCTGTTTTAATATACTGGCATTTTTATCCATTGTGCTAGTGAAAGCCATCCTTTCATATTATATACTTTTAATAAATGACGGAGTACACACTTAGAGTGTGCCCTTTTTCTTTTTGGGAACGATCCTCATACCACATATCATTACTGGTCTCTGAAGTTTTTTCTGCTGGACCTCACTGCTGGGCAGGAGCTCCATGAGTCCGGATTGCGGATCGCTCAAGCCCCGCTGGAGGTTAACATCATCCCTGTGGGGATAAATGCGCTTTTGACCTTCTGTAAAAAGGAGGTCCACCATCTCTGGTAAGCGTATTTTGGCTTATGTGGTAGAGGATATTGTCACCTATCATTAGAAGAGTCTATTTCCACCTTTCTTCACGAGGGATCTTGTAATTCCATCTATCTGGTTATTGGAGTTCCCATTCATCTGGATTGGACTTTTTCCTTCTTTCTAATATTTTTGCGTTGCACTTACCATTGTTTTACAAATAATAAGGGAGGATGTGTAATGGGCAGGGCACATATCCCTCAGAGATTGTACTTCTTAAAGCGGAGTTCCACCCAAAAATGGAACTTCCGCTTCAAAGGAAGGTGATCCCCTGACATGCCACATTTGGCATGTAATTTTTTTGGAGGGGGAGCTGATACCCTCTTGTTAGAGGGTCCCAGCTCCCACTTCCTCCTGGTGCACAGCGGCACCCGAAGGGAGATCACCTCTCCCCCCTCCCGCTCGGCAATCATTTGGGACACGTCACAGGTCCCAGATGATTGCCTGGCCAGTCACGGCGAGCGGCGCGGCTCGCGCATGCGCAGTGGGTGCCCGTCTGTGAAGCCACAGCCGGGCATCCACATTTACAATGCCAGCGCCGCAGAGAGGAGGGGGAGACGAGCAGGGCTTCATTCCCCCGCATCGCTGGACCCTGGGACAGGTAAGTGTCCGATTATTAAAAGTCAGCAGCTGCAGTATTTGTAGCTGCTGACTTTTAAGTTTTTGTTTTTTTTAAGCAGAACTCCGCTTTAAGGAAGCTGTGGAGGGCAGGCTTTTCTGAGCCTCCTAAGCTTCTATAAGGCTGCCTTCGAGAGTGTGCTGGCTTATCACATCTCTCTGTGGCAAGAGATGTGCACAGTCCAATTAAAGAAATGCCTTACAGAGGGTGATAAAAACAGCGGACAAGATTATTAACCTCCCTGGCGGTATGATTATGTCAGATTTTCGAAGCTCAAATCGGTACATTGTTTCACATGGAAATTTTGTGTTTTATATTGTAGGCCTGTAATTCTTAGGAATTACTCACTTAAATCTTTTCAAACAAGAGTCTAGTAGACATCCCGGGTATGATAAAGTTTGAAACACAAAATCATAAATTATAATATAATAAATAACTATAAATCATTATAAAAAATAATAATATAATATTAATACATTTTATTCAATAATGTAATCAAATCAAAAACACTGTAATTTGCTCAGTTGCAGAATTGTCGCTGTTGTTACTTTCAGTGTTTGATGACGAATTTCACAAATCACTATCGCTCAATTCTGCAAGTGATTCTAATTCACTATCGCTGTTTTCTAGCTGGTCTAAAACTGCTTTTGATGTAAAGGGACACTTTTTGGTTGCCATGGACATTCTCAAGTTTCCAGCAGAAAGAACAGTATAAACTGTATAATATAAAACTGCATGCAGGGCACTGGACAAAGCACTAGGGACAAAAGGGATGTGAAATTATTTGATACAGTAATGCATTCTTACAGATTACAGTGTACTGTATGTGTTATGTATTTTTCACTTTGTTGAATTTGCCGCCGGGCTCCACCCCCCCCTTCCTTTGCAACGCTCGTAGGGAATGGAGCCCGACACAGTGATGAATCGAGTGGAGTACACAGCCCACGGACACAGCGGGAGGACATTGGGGACAAGGTAAGTAACTTTACCAGGATACTGCAATGCAATCCCTAGTGTGGCTCGGGGTTACTGCTTTTGGTAATGAAAATCCCCCTCCCGAGCCACGCTCGGGATTACCACTAGGAGTGTTAAGGGGGCATATTTACAGAGCATTGAAGAACTGGGCAAGAGGAGGTGCCTTTAGAGAGCTATTAACATCTTGAAGGAAAGCCCCCATCCTACAAATGCCTTGTTTACAGTGTTGCCCTCTGGCAGGCGATTTAGGAGTATTTCCTCTCGTACCACCAGGCCTCAAAACAGCTACTTTCCGTAGTCCGTAGGTTTTTGAATGCTAGAGGCCTTTTAGGGTTAAATTACTGTTGTTGTTTTTATGAATGTTTTTATTGCATGTTGTTTTTATGAAGATAATGTCCATGTGAGGTATGTGATGTATTTTATGTAAGGAGGCTGCATCTGCATTTCATTTTTGATTTTTATTGTAAAATGACAATAAATTATTCTGATTCTGATGTCATTTGCTGGCAACTTAAAACTCTTTTTTCCTTTATAAATGTCAGTGCTTAAAAAAATTGCTGCTCCTAGCAGCATGGAATAAAAAAAAAAAAAAAAAAAGTTTGCCGTGGAACATTCCCCAGAGCAGTTTCATGAGGCCCTCATGAAAGTTCCATGCTTCAGCTCTATGCAGCCCTCGCAATTTTTTATGAAACTTTCTTAACTATTAACCCAGAAAATGGGCATTTTTAATTTGAAAGATTTGGCTCCAACTGATTTCAAAGAGCTTGGAATTCGCCAAACCCTGCTCGGATCAAACCCAGGGTCCAGTTTGGGTCATTACTATGTCTGATTATGTCACCCAGATGAGCTAACCCATGCAGAGTTCCCATCATTCATCATCCTGGCATGTTTGGCATCTGCCAAAATGGCTGACAAGAATGGATGTGTTAGTGGCTTGGCAATAACATGGACACTTTTGCCCTGATAAAAAAGGCTTCACTAGTGTTTGAGTGAAATCCTAAAGCACACTTTCAGATTTAATGACCCATTTTCTGCTTATAAGCAAATATATCTCAATTTTTACCCGCATATTGGAGTCTGAGAGATGCCTATGTCCTAAGCAGCCGACTGGTACATCCATTCATATCAGCCCTCCTGGCAGGATGCCAACCATACCAGAACAATAGTTTGGTTTTCAGTGAGCAGGGAAATTTGGCAGGGTCAGCTCAGTTGGGTGGAATCGTGACATATCTTTATTTTCTAGTTATTATATCTCAGGTGTCACATCGTCATTCGTATTCCAACAGGAAAAACCATTTCACTATACCTTTAGGTGTTTTTTATTGCATTCTCAGGAAAAAACATGAAACCAGGAGTCAACTTGTTTGGCAATCAATATATAAGCGCTAGTTATGACATCAATTTGTCGCATTATTTTTTTACCCAACGTCAAAATTATTTTAGCAGTAATAAAATATGATGGTAGCCTGCCATACACTTGTCTTCTTTATGTGTGTTTTGCCGTGACATTTATATTTATTAGTGATTAATGACTATATTCTTGCCATATTTTATAGATGGAGATGGGATTTATTATTAGTAAAATGCTGCTCATTGATATAATGTTTTTGAGATGAGTTCTGTAAAGGACATTCAGAGTGCCATTTATAACATGCTGTATATATACAGTGTGACACTTTAGAGCTGATGACCTGACTCGACTGATGTCTGCACTCAAATAAGAGTGAACTTTTTAAATTTTTTTTGCCCTACTCATTTTTACAATACAAAAGGTTCATAATTTTATATAAAATAATTTTGAAGTCTATAGCTGTGGCATTTTAATTTTGACTTTAGCAGGTTTATTCAATAAGGTAAAGAACAGTTTGAAATGTGTAGTAATCTATTGCAACCAGTCAGTCTTCTCTGTTTTATGGATATGAGTGTAATCAGAGGACAGATGATTGATTTTTGTGGATTACTGAACTTTGCACCTCATTACTGCTCTACCCCATGGCAGGCATCAATGGGCAATCAAATAATGACATATTCATTGCTAATTACGCTGTAAACTGCACTGCAGTTTCATTTTTCACCAGTGCCAGGACAAGTTTTGCCAAAATATGCCTCCCCCCCAAAGCTTACATGGGTAGAGCATGCATATCCACACATACAGTAGCAGGGTTTACACAGGGTGCAACTCTCTCCAGCCCTTAGGGTTTCTACATTTTGGTCCCTGAAAAACCAAATGGCATTAGAAGAGGCAATTCCACAGTGTGTTTTAGTCATTATGAGCATGTTAAAAAAACAGGTTTTCATTAATGTTATTCTAACTGAAGTTTGTTCTTCAGACTGATTTATTTTAATAAAAACAAAATTACTACAAGTGTAAGACACATTACTGACCAGTTAAAAGTCATCCAAGCTATAGGTTGGTTTTCTCTTCCTGTACCATGCGAGACAACTAATGCCCCGTACACAAGAGCGGACTTTCCGGCAGACTTGGTCCGGCGGACCGGACTCCGGCGGACAATTCGATCGTGTGTAGGCTCCAGCGGACTTTTTTTCCCAAAAGTCTGAAGGACCTAGAAGTAAAACATGTTTCAAATCTTTCCGACAGACTCTAGTCCGGTCGAAAAGTCCACTAGTCTGTATGCTAGTCCGACGGACTAAAACCGACGCTAGGGCAGCTATTGGCAGCTATCAACTTCCCTATTTTAGTCCGGTCGTACGTCATCTCGTATTAATCCGTCGGACTTTGGTGTGATCGTGTGTAGGCAAGTCCGTTCATTCGGAAAGTCCGTCGGATAGTCCGCTCATGTGTACGCGGCATAACAGCTGCACTGTTATTGACACCATATATGTTTTAATACCAGTATGCCATGACTGTCTCTGACTGCAATGTGTATTTATACTATGGGCGGCACAGTTGGTAGTGGATAGCACTTTTGCCTAGCAGTAAGAAGGGTCGCTGGTTCGAATCCCAACCATGACACTACCTGCCTGGAGTTTGCATGTTCTACCTGTGCCTGAGTGGGTTTCCTCCCACACTCCAAAGACATGCTGGTAGGTTAATTGGATCCTGTCTAAATTGTCCCTAGTATGTATGAATGTGAGTTAGGGACCTTAGATTGTAATCTCCTTGAGGGTAGGGACTGATGTGAATGTACAATGTATATGTAAAACGCTGCGTAAATTGACGGCGCTATATAAGTAACTGAAATAAATAAATAAAAATACTGTGTTTGTACCTTTAAAATTTTAGGTAAAAATATTTGGGAAAAAAAAACAAAATTACATTTCTGGTACAAATCATTTTGAATGTGCCACCACAAAACCAAACGCAAAACAGATGTAAAAAGTTTAAATATGTAGGGTGCAAAAAAACGAAAAAAAAAAAACTGTCAAAAAATAGATAAGAAGAAAGGGGGTTAGTGAAGGGTTTATAAGGCATTTACAATGTACACATAATAACTTATGAATAAAGAGAAGGCCCAGTTCGGTAGATTACATGGTGCTAGAGGTTCACCCATTGTAATCGCATCAATCATATAATTTCAATTGATTGAAATTCGCTATTCTCTGTATGTGCTTCTTTTAAGAATACAGTTGGCTGTCACACATACAGCAGACTCCCCTGATTACACCTGGAGAGCCACTTACCTATTGTAATCTACAGGACTAAGCTGCCAGTTTAAGACTCTGGTCCTGCATAGTACAGAAGATGGTTGGGCTCATGCAAAGCCAGAGGAGGCTACCACCCCACAACTGTGCCTGAATAATTGTTTACATTACTTAAGGCTAAACTCTGGGCTTCCCCTCCCAACATTTCACTCCCTCATTTCAACCCCCTCAAACTAATCACTACCATTGGACAAAACCCCTCCTTTAACCTTAATCATGGGTCATGTGATGCTCCAGTCTTCTCTCTTCTTCTGTGTTCAGATAGTGGGTACCCTTTTGGGTGTTTACGTCACTGCCCGTATGAAGTAGACTTTTACGATTGGCTGTCCAGTGGCAGGGTCCTCCTAGAATCAGAAAGCACACTCTGAGTGGTAATGTCCACAAAAGGGGACTGTTGGGGATTGGTCTGCCTGGACACATCTACATTGCTGGATTGCCTTAACAAATAAATTTTACAAACTCATCAAGAAAATATTCAAAGCCCTTCCAAATGATTAAAGTGCAATTCTGCCTATGCACTTAACTAGCCTTAAAACGATCCTCTCCCTCTCCTAACACCTATGCTAACTAACTTGTGTAGAAAAGATGTAGATACGTACCTATTGTCAAGCCGCTCCTGTCTGATCACGTGAACTGACTCCCCTGTGTCAGCCAGCGTGGCTACAGGGGAGTGGAAGGACATTGAACGGGATCACATTGGAGTGTGGAGTTTGGGTTTCTTGCACCTTTATCGGTTCCATACCCATTTTACTGGGTATGGAGGTACATAGAGACAAAATGTTCATACAGCATCAGCTGACCTTTTGTCTTCTTATGTTTAACTATTGCCATTTTTTTTTCATATGTGGCTCAAGAAAGGTTAACTCATCTTTTTCTCAAACTCATTGTGTCTGAAGCAGTAGCAGTCTGTATGTGAGCACACAATGGGTCCAGTTTGGTGACTGAAGGAACCAGTTAAGCAGAGAGGCTGAATTGGGGCAGCTGTGTTCTAAGGAGGAATAGACAGTGCTGTGTGACAAAATGGCAAAGAAGCCAAAATACACTATATTGGTAAATGTATTGGACACGTGCCTTTACACGCACATGAACTTTAATGGCATCCTAATCTTAGTCCGTAGGGTTCAATAATGAGTTAGCCCACCCTTTGCAGCTATAACAGCGTCAACTCTTCTGGGAAGGCTGTCCACAAAGTTTAGGAGTGTGTCTATGGGAATGTTTGACCATTCTTCCAGAAGCGCATTTGTGAGGTTAGCCACTGATGTTGGACGAGAAGGCCTGGCTCGCAGTCTCTGCTGTAATTAATCCCAAAGGTGTTCTATCAGGTTGAGGTCAGGACTTTGTACAGGACAGTCAAACTCGCTCATCCAAGTCTTTGTGGCCCTTGCTTTGTGCACTGGTGCGCAGTCATGTTGGAACAGGAAGGGGCCATCCCCAAACTGTTCCCACAAAATTGGGAGTATGAAATTGTCCAAAATGTCTTGGTATGCTGATGCCTTAAGAGTTCCCATCACTGGAATTAAGTGGCCAAGCCCAACCCCTGAAAAACAACCCCACATCATAATCCCCCCTCCACCAAAAGATTTGGACCAGTACACAAAGCAAGGTCAATAAAAACATGGATGAGTGAGTTTGGGATGGAGAAACTTGACTGGCCTGCAGAGAGTCCTGACCTCAAGCCGATAAAACACCTTTGCGATGAATTTGAGCGGAGACTGCGAGCCAGACTGTCTCGTCCAATATCAGTGCCTGACCTCACAAATGCGCTTCTGGAAGAATGGTCAAACATTCCCATACACACACTCATAAACCTTGTGGACAGCCTTTCCAGAAGAGTTGAAGCTGTGATAGCTGTAGAGGGTGGGAAAACGCAATATTGGACCCTACGAACTAAGACTGGGGTGCCATTAAAGTTCATGGGCGTGTAAAGGTGGATGTCACAATACTTTTGACAATATAGTGTATGTTTGTGTTCACTGTTGTGCTAAGGAGCCCCTGTGTGGCCAGAACACTGTGTTAAGATGGGTATACATGAGTAGATTTTGGAACGAAAATTCTCAGTACATTTGATGGCTTGACTGGAAGTAGTCAATGCGGTCGAAAATGAACATCGGTTTCACTCCACTAATGACTAGAATATTAAACGAACATTTATCTTAAAATCAAAAGTTTGTTCAAAACTTTACTAGTGTATTTTTATTTTTCTCATTTGAAAGAATAAAAGTGGACAAAAAGTCCTAAAACCCATTGTGCTAAGTGGACTGAATCCTTGAAAAAGTCTTTATTTAAATCACACAGTAGTTTAATAAAATAAAGAAAAACTGCAGGTAAGTTAGCCTACTCAGACAGACTGTGGCTTTAGCCTGAGACAGTATTATCTGACCTTATGACAGCATAGGATTAATGTCTGGCAGGCCTAACTCTTGAATTGAGAGTACAAGTTTCCAGCAGTATCATTAGAAAGAACAGCAGATAGCAAATGGAGAATCAATGGTACAATGTCACTAGCTCCTGAATCTCTCTGTTTATGCAGTTGACTGCATCAATCTAAAAGGCTATATCTTTCTTTAAAAGTATTCATTTCTTTACTTTTGCTTTTCTCTCTCTCTGATCTTTATAAGGCCTAACTGAAGCTACATTTTTTTAAATTTTGTGAAGCGTGGGAAAGGGTAAGACTCTCTATTAGGGCAGGAAGTGACAGGAAATCTCTACAACAGGGACACACAAAAAAACAAGCACACACATTTTTAGTAGAATGGTTAAAACTTCAGAAAATTCTAATTCATTAGAGGAATGTCACATGCATTTGTGCAGGCTGGATAAGTTTTCCATGTAATTTCTGTAATAGAATAATCCCCATCATCATTGGCTCCATCTAGTGCAGTGTTTCTCAACTCCAGTCCTCAAGGCGCCCCAACAGGCCATGTTTTCAGGCTCTCCATTATTCTGCACAGGTGATTTGATCAGTTTCACTGCCTTAGTAATTCCCACAGCTGTTTCATCTGATGGAAATCCTGAAGACATGACCTGTTGGGGCGCCTTGAGGACTGGAGTTGAGAAACACTGATCTAGTGGCTAAAATCTCCTATATTTTGTCATGGAGGTTTTTCAGAAAACCATACTGCAGCTTGGTCACTATATGGAGCTTACATAGTTACATGGTTGGTAAGGTTGAATAAAGACAACAGTACATCCAGTTCAACCTGTGTAGGCGTGTGTGTGTAGAGAAATCTTTTCCCATATCCCCGTATATTGTTTTTGCTAAGATGCCAGTCCAAGAGTCTTTTAAAACTATCCATACCTCCTGTCGACACCACCGATTGTGGAAGAGAATTCCACATCCTTACCGCCCTGACAGCAAAACCCCCCCTACCCATCTTAAAGTAGATGTAAACCCAATGTCATCCTATCTAAACTACTGCCATAGGGGTTATCTATTAGGATATACATGTCTCCTGCATGTATCTTTACCTGTCAAATGTCTCCCCTCTGTCTGTTATGAGACCTGAAAAACTGCATATTCTGTGGGTGGGTCTGTTGTCTGGAGCTTGGTGGGTGGAGTTGTGATGTCAGTAAACTCCCCGCCCACCTCTATACTCCCCTTATCAATATGCATTTTCTCCTGTTTATTTCTTACACTGAACTTCTGCTATGATCTCTAACATCCAGTGAAAAGACAGGAAAGTAACCACATGACTTCAGCATGCCAAATCATGCTGAGGTGTGGAACAGCCAATCCTTGCAGAGCTGCTGAAGAAAGGAGTGGGGGAGGGATTTAAAAAATAATGCATGTCTTAGGCTAGTGCACAAGATATGTAAATCACCTGTCACTCACAGCAAGGGGGAGGATTTAACAAAGTTTTTCTCTGTTTGTCAAGATTTATCTCACTGAACAATAAAAGAGGATTGCTCAGAGCTGGATTAACTCTTTGTGGCAAGACTGGGCTCAAATGATAGGAAATCTTATACTCAACATTATGACATCAAAAAAAAAAAAAAAAATTTCGGGTTTACATCTACTTTAAGGTTAAATCGCTTCTCTTCCAGTCTCATCATGTTGCCCATATCCTCTAAAGGACACGGTCAGAAAATCTGAAGATAAACTTCATCAGATGAATGATCTGCCGATTTTCTGATCGTTAGTATGCTGCTTTTGATAGCCGATTACAAATTTTTGGCAGACAAAAACTGGTTGTGCAGGCTTGAAAATTTTCTTTTCATTAGTATGGTTTTATGACAAAAAAAAATTCTGAAGAGCAAGACTAGGCATGCTCAGAAATGAAAGAACACATACAAAACAATTCAACACATTACGTCACTTCTGATGTTGAATTCTGTCATCAGAAAATTTTCTGATGGCGAGTACTCCCTTCACTTTCGATTTGAGACTAGCATCAAACAAAAAACTGACGAAAATTCGTCCAATAATCTGACTGTGTGTACAAGGCTTAAAGCCCCATACACACTATTAGATTTCCTGCAGATTTTTGTCTTCAGATTTACCAAAACCATATAATATGAGGTCAAACCCTAAGAGTTTCAATTTGTATGCAATCAGGCAGGCCCTTGCACTACATGGTTTTGTTAAATCTGAAGACAAAAATCTGCAGAAATTCTAGTAGTGTGTATGGGGCTTTACACTCCCTGGGACTGAAAAGTTTCATACTTACGTTGGGATCACCATTGAGATATTTGTATAAATCTATCATATCTCCTCTCAAGCGTCTCTTCTCCAGGGAGAATAAATTTAGCGCTTGTAGTCGTTCCTCATAATTGCAGGCCTCCAGTCCCCGTATTAATTTAGTTGCCCTTCTCTGGACTTTCTCTAGCTCTAGCACATCCCTTCTGAGGACTGGTCACAAGAACTGGATGGAATACTCCAGATGCGGCCAAACCAGAGTTTTATAAAGTGGTGGAATAATCGCTTTATCTCTGGAGTAAATTCCCTTTTTAATGCATGCTAATATTCTGCTGGCTTTGGTAGCCGCAGCTTGACACGGCGTGCTATTGCCCAGTCTGTCTTCTACTAGACCCCTAGATCCTTCCCCATCCTGAAAGCCCCTAGGGGTTCTCCCACTAGTGAGTAACTTGCGTTTATATTTTTACCCCCCAAGTGGGTAAAACATTAAACTTCATTTGCGTTGCAGTAGCTTACTTTGCCATGCAGTAGGTTTCTATAAGCTGCTGTGTTGTTATTGTCCTACATATTTTTGTGTTATCAGCAAACACTGAGGTCAGAGCCTTGGGGTACCCCACTAACCACTCTAAACCATTCTGAGTATACGTTATTTATCACAACCCTTTGGACACGACCCCAGTTTTCTATTCAAGAACAAACCTTATGGTCCATGCCTACAGACCTCAGCTTGTAGATTAAGCCTTTGCGGGGAACTGTATCAAGTGTTTTTGGAAAATTAAGATAAACCACATTCACCGGCCTACCTTTGTCCAGATGGTAGCTCACTTCCTCATAGAATGTTAATAGATTGGTTTGGCAAGAGCGACTTTTCATAAACCCGTGCTAATTACTGCTAATGATACTTGATATTTGCGTCAGCAAATTCTTGGATATGCTCCCTTACCATCCCCTCAAATAGTTTACAAACTAATGACGTTAGACTGACAGGCCTGTATTTCCCAGGAATATATCTCTGCCCTTTTTTGAATATTGGTACCACGTGAGCCTTTCAGCTGGTACCAATCCTGCCAGTATGCTGTCCATGAAGATTAGGAATAGTGGTCTGGATATAACCTGACTAAATTCTTTAACCACTTCAGCCCCAAAAGATTTGGCTGCTCAATGACCAGACATTTTTTGCAATACGGCATTGCGTCATTTTAATGGACAGTTGCGCGGTCATGCGACGCTGTACCCAAACAAAACTGACGTCCTTTTTTTCCCACAAATAGAGCTTTCTTTTGGTGGTATTTGATTACCTCTGCGGTTTTTTTTTTTTGCGCTATAAACAAAAAAAGAGCGACAATTCTGAAAAAAACACAGTATCTTTTACGTTTTGCTATAATAAATATCCCACATTTTTTTTCAAAAAAACACATTTTTTCCTCAGTTTAGGCCAATATGTATTCTTCTACATATTTTTGGTAAAAAAAAAAAATAAAAAACGCAAAAAGCGTATATTGATTGGTTTGCGCAAAAGTTATAGCGTCTACAAAATAGGGGATAGATTTTTGGCATTTTTATTATTATTATTTTTTTACTAGTGATGGCGGTGATCTGCGATTTTTATCGGGACTGCGATATTGCAGCAGACAAATTGGACACTTTTGACACATTTTTGGGACCATCGACAATTATATAGTGAACAGTGCTATAAAAATGCACTGATTACTGTATAAATGTATCAGGAACCATGAATCAGACCGAGACAGAAGTATAGTTAAATCACACTTGTTTAATAATAATAATAATAATAATAATAAAAAGGTAAACAGAGTAAGCGTGGTCAAAACAAGCCAGAGTTCAGTAACCGGATCGGGTAGTCAGCCAAGCCATTGTCAGAGAGCCAGAGATGAACGTAGTAGTACAGCAAGCAGGATCAGGAGCCAGAAGAGACGTTAGCCGAGGAGCAAGTCTTGAACAGGAACACAGGAGAAAGTCTCTGTGATGTTGACAAAGGTGAAAGCAGAGATCAAGTTAGCTGGACGGCTTTAAGTAGGCAGGACTGACATGCAGAATCAACAACAGCTGGGTAACTGTGGAGAGAGATGGGAGCTGGCAATTAGCCGACAGGGCCAGCTCAGAGAAGGAAGGGCTGAGCCCAGCCCTGACAAAATGTCACTGGCAGGGAATGGGGTTAACACTAGGGGGCGATCAAGGAGTTAACTGTGTTCCCTAGGTGTGTTCTAACTGTGGGGGAATGGGACTGTCTAGGAGGAGAGAGAGATCGGTGTTCATACTTAGTATGAACACACTAACTGTCTCTACTCCCCTGAAGGAGCCAGGATTTGTGTGTTTACACACACAGATCCTGGTTCTCGCTCTGTCACGAGCAATCGCAGGTGCCCAGCAGTCATCGCATCTGCCGTCACTCGCATCGGCTCTGGGCACACGCTGCGGGCGCATGCTCGCCCCTAGTGGCCAAAAGGCGAAGCGACATAAGGTAGCATTGTTTCGCCCAGCCATGCCATTCCCATCAGCCCCCCTCTTGTCCTCTTCCATGCTGGCCTGTATTCCCCCTTTCACCTGCCAGCCCATCACAGCCGCATAACATGTCACACTGGCAACGCTGGTGGGACTCGTGACCTTAGGAGGGACTCTAGGCAAGATCTTCAATTGTGACTGTGCTTGTGAAGCCTCAAAATGCAACCACTGTTGCAGTCTAGGATTCTTGTCGGGGCAGGTAAACCTTGTGTGCAAGAGAGCTTAAGAGGATAATCTGCCTCTTGTTCCCAAGCCCAGCGCATTTCAAGCTTCAGTTTTTCAAGTGACCCTGTAAAAGAAGTCTGAGCATTAAGGAATAGCATGCATTTTTATTACCGTTCCTTTTTCTTCTATGCCAGCACAAGACTCAGCAGCTTCATTGCATGAACACCACTTTTAATCTTTACATTCGGGTTGTAGAACTTCTTAAGTCAGGATAGCTTTCAGTAAAACCCTGCTACTGCGGCAATTGCATCATTTGCATGAACTAGTTTCTTTGGTATGACTCTGGTGACCTAGGGGTTAAGTAATAGATGAAGCTCTTTTTTTATTCAACACCTCCCTTACTCTCCTAAGTGTAAATCTTTCATCAGGAGGCTGTGCAAGCTAAAGATTGCAGGCTGATGTCCATGGAAAGCTCATTTAGTGTCCGCAGGCAACTCAATCAACTGTCTGGAGAAAGACTGATCCAGAGTCAGTCAATATATGTCTGCAGTGATAGAGAGGGAGCAGTGGCTACCCCTCCGTCACCTAGCTCTCTCATCTACTCTAATCAATGTTGTTTCACAAAGAATACTCATTCCGTTTTAACCTCTTTACTACCAGGTATTTCACTGCATACCATACAAGAACTTCTTCAACACACTGATAGAAACCAAAAGTATATAAAAATAGCAAAATATGGCTTACCCTCACTGCAACAATATTAAGGTCCAAAGCCAAACTATTACTATCGGCCCAATGTATGCATGAAATGTTTGAGGTTGATTTACTAAAAGCAAATATGCTTTACATTGAAATTGTCACTTTGCAAGAGAATTATACTCTTAGTAAATTAGGTGAGGCTCTGTTGACTTCCATTATCCAATCATGTGCAAGAAAAAGTACAGTTTTTAAAAAAAAATTTTCCTTGCATGTGATTGTGTTTTTTTTTCACGCAATTTTCACCACATTCAATAAGCTAAGGGAAAAATACCTTTCAAAGTGAACAGCTTATTTAGTTAATTTACTTCTTTTTTTCAACTTTCTGACCGATTTAAATAGGAAAATCAAAGCACACATACAGAGAAGACAGGTAAATTTTTGAAGCACAACAATCCTTTATGTGTACTTCTACTGGTTTACCAATGGAAAACCCACAATCTAAAATGGTTCAAGCCAGCACTTTCCATCAGGTCATGATAATGATGGAAATATAGTCTTAAACAGTGGCGGCCCGCAATGCAGGACGCAGGGGCGTGGCCCCCCCTGTCCATGCGTCTGGCCCCTTTATCTACATGTGGGGCACTGGATGCATGGATTACAGTGTTTTTACTTATTGTTTTTAAGCATGTTATTAGAGCCAGAGGCTCTAATAGGCTTCAAAAAAAGGGTGCTCTGTGCCCCGAGCCCACCCAGTTGTGTGACAATAGTGAATATTCACTATTGTCTTCCTGATTCTCCTCCCGGCAAATCAGGAAGTGGGTCCTGAGACCCATCGCCTGACTGGCCAAGAGGAAAAGCGATCCTATTGGCCACCTAGGAGGAGGAGCGAGGAGACACGTGGCGGAAGCCCCCGTGATGCAGAAGAGGGGGAGACGCAGGGGAAGCGCTGCCCTTGACCTAGATGGGGTAGATGCGGGGCTGGAGACAGACCGGGGTGGGGGGTACAGTTGGTGCGGGTGACTCGACTGACCCGGGGGGGGGGGGGTGGCTGTGGGTACCACCAAAAAAAAAAGATAACAGCGCACACATACCAAAATTACATTTATATATATATATACATACATTTTTCAGGGTGTTCCCCCCATATCTTTGTTTGTGGGTACCACCAGCCGCCACTGGTCTTAAACAATATGTTGGATCACTCTAAAACCTTTTTAGGTGAAAGATGCTAACACCAGTCACCTTCATTGTGCAGTTAGTCAAACAGATTACCTGTCACATAGCATCCCTAAATGAAATATGTGTAGATCGGTCAACGTAGGTGCCACTTTCTAGACCGTAAAGCAGACCATAACTCTTTCAATCAACATGAATCATCAACTATGTTTAATCTGTATAATGCTAGCTTTAGTAAATAGATGAGAAGATATATTATATTTTTTTTTACAAAATAATGTCATACATTCCAGAGGTCTTCACGGGCAATTTCTTCTTTCCTCTGGAGGAGAGGAGGAGGAGCTTTCTCAACTAAATACATCCTCCTGCCTGCATGTCTGAGCTAGGTGCAGATGAATTTCAGGAAGTAAATGCTACATGAATCATCTGCCCATACTCAAAATGATGATTTTTCAATATAATGATGCATGGAAACATGTTTAGATGAAAAGACATGTTTATTAAAAGATAATTAAAAAGGATTTTTGGTTTGTGGTACTCTGCTTCAAGCAAGTACCAATATGTGTCGGAAGTGAAGGCATTTAATCGGACGAATGACCAAAATGTCAAAAGGCGTGTATCAAAACATCTAGCCTTCCGGAGGCTTCACAAAGTCTTTACTAGTAAAAATTAAAACAAAAAGGGCTAACGTATTACTAGGGAAAGCATCTTTAAAGTGGTATAACCCAGAAAAGTATAGAAAGACTTTTAAAGTACAGCATAACTGTTTAAAATATCATTTGATTAACATCTTGGTTAAAAAGTAATGTGCATTGTGTAAATTTATTTTACAAAGATTATTTTTAATTTTCAAGTTTCACAACAGAAATACAAAATTATGTATTATGTACAAATTGTCATGTACATAAGAGCACAATATAAGCAAAAGGAAAGATATCTGAAGTGAATATACGGGAACATTTCCATCGAATGAAGGGAATGGTACATATAATAGCATTGCTAACTGTACAAAATCACACACAAGCCCTAGGATCGGCGTTACAAATTGGGCAAGTAAACATAGGCAGTTAATGGAGATAATGGCCTTGAATGGGTGGAAAGAGGGAAAACAGTTAGAGCCCAAGAGAGAACTCAGAGCGAGAGGAGAGGATAAAAATAATAGAAAGACTCGGCCTGAGGGCCTCAGAGAGCAGTAAAGAAATGGAAGGGGGTAGGAGAAAAGTTTTTGCCTGGGAAAGAAGGGAGGGAAAGAGAGAGGTTCCCACACAGTCCATGGCTCAGCATAAAAGCAGGCCGTCCAATCAATTAAATGGAGAGCAAGGAACGGTCCAGATTAAGATGAGCATTGTAGGATATCCATGGGTCCCAAATTTTCAAAAATTTTGCATGGGAAACAGTCAGTATAGAATAGAGCTTTTCATGGATCATGGTTCCCATAAGCCTCTGCCTCATCAAAAGCAAAGTTGAGAAATAGTTAGCATCAGGCCTTTTGAAGAGTCTGCTGGGCTGCCAGAAACACAGACCCCAACAACCTCTGGGCCCTAGTCTGAGATGGGATCAGCTTGTGGGGCAGGGCCTCCCGGGGGCATGCACTAGGGAGACTTGTAAAATTGATCTAATCATAGGGTCGACCCAGGTCTAAAAACGCAGATCCTTCGGGCATGACCACCGAGTATGGAAAAGGCTGCCTGGTTGCCTTACACTCACAAAAGGTGTAGATTTGGCTATCTGTACTGGGGTCATTTACCAGCGAGAGAGCAATTTTTAGGCACTTTCTTGAACAAATATTTTCCTGGGAACTTTTAGAGAGAAAAAGCCATATTTGGTTCCAATCAGACTGATCCAGGGCTCAACCCAAATCAGTTTCCTATTTCGTAACTTAGGCAAGTATGGGGTATCAGTCAGGAAGTGTAAAAATCAGACACTAGACCCTTTAGGGCACAGGTTTTCAAATGGGGTCAAACATTTGGGGGAATCTGGATGGTTTTCAAAATAGAGAATGAGCCTTATGGCGAATTTGGGTGTATCTGAAGATCTTGAGACCTGGAAGCTGCCAGTGCCCCCCGTAGATATTCAAAAGACTTGATACTATCAAGTGCCAAAAGTTTTTATACATATTTGGTTCTTCTGTCCCACCACCAGGAGGAATTGAGGGGTGTTTAGAATGCCTAAAAAGGGCAAATGGGACAAGATCACACGGGCTGAAAATTTCCCATAAGTGCGGCGAATGTGTCAAGGGTGGATCCGAGACAGCAGGCCTATAATAGGGGGGAGGGCTAACAGGAGGAGGGAAACAGGAAAAGGCAGTCCATCTTTGCCAAATGGTATTGCATACATTTAAAACAATACATCTGTGAGAGCGCATGCAGGGGCGGCCAGAGCAGATACAAGCCTAGGTCGCTCCGCACACTCCTGGCACATAGAGCTAACATCAGCAGTCCTCCTGTCCCGTTAGTCCCAGCACAGTACCGGGATGGCGGGCACACAGTGCGGAGAATACCACATGCTCACCCGATCAACGGGAAAGACCTACGGCAGCATTTCCTACCTGCCTTGTGGGTCAGCTAAAGGATCCAAGATGGTGACCAGCACGAACTCTGTCCAAGCAGGGAAGGGGCAGTAGCAGCCACAGTCACAGGGGAACAGGGGACAGCCGTCCACCCACGGATCACTTTGCATGGGCTCTCCCACAGCTTTCCAATCCTAAGGTGAGCCAACAGACCATCCCTGTCCATCATCCAGCCCTGCCAGATCCCTGCCACAGGCTTCTGTACCGTTCCCAAGCCCCGCTTCCCATGCTTCATTTGTCTTAGAAAAGGATATGGCAGATATATTCCTTAGCCAAATCAGTGGCCAAGATATAGTTCCGGACAGTCCTGAGGGATCCCCAAATCCTTTGCCTGCATCATTACCATACTCTCCAGATACTATCCTCCTTTCCCGCTTTGCGGATATGTTGAAAAAGGAATTAGAGAAAGCCACTTCTAAATGACACTGTCCACAGAGTAGCACAGAATTCTACCATGATTACTAAACTCCACAATCGTCTTAAGGAAGCTTACACTAGAATTGACGATCTTGAAAATCCTGCCAGACGGTATAATTTCCGCATCCGTGGTTTACCAGAAACGGTTTAAGATATAATTTCTATCACTTCTTCCCTGATGCAATCAGCTGTCCAGATATTCCGAATTTGCAAGATTTTCAGAATTTGGGTTGTGGTTTAGACAGTATTAAATCCAAAGTTGATGACACTGTCCACGGAGTAGCACAGAACTCTACCATGATTACTAAACTCCACAATCGTCTGGAGGAAGCTTACACTAGAATTGACAATCTTGAAAATCGTGCCAGACGGTATAATTTCCGCATCCGTGGTTTACCAGAAACGGTTACAGATATAGTTTTTATCACTTCTTCCCTGATGCAATCAGCTGTCCAGATATTGACAAAACCCACTTGGAGATAGATCGCATTCACAGGGCCCTAGTTCCTCTGAATCCAAACGGGCCTCCCTGAGACGTGATTATAAAGCCTCTTCGGGGCCAAGGAAGCGGACATGCAATATGCCAGGGAACACTCGGATCTGGAAGTTGAAGGTTATAGAATTCAAATCTTTGCAGACATTTCCCAAGCTACCATTCAAAAAGGAAGAGCATTTAAACCTTTGCTTTCCACTCTGATTCAAGGCAACATTCGCTATCGCTGGAACTATCCTTTCTGTTTACAATTCACATATAACAGTCGATCATATGTGTTATAAACTGGATGTGACCAGAACTGTGTGACTGTGACAGAGTAAACCAAACATAAGTAGGTGAAAGTAAGTGATTTTATTAAGATAAATGCATATAATGTGAATACACCACCAATACCAAACAGAGTGAGAAAACCAAATAACTAAGACAGTGACAACAAACCAACCAGTATATATAACAAAGGGGATACCAGAATCGTAGTCAAGCCAGGCCAGGGTCATAAACAGGAGGTCAGCAGATGGGGGGACAAGGAAAAAGGGATCAGGTTGCAGGACAAGGTTCCAGGGATGCAGGAATAGACAGGATCAGGTACAACAGGTAACAGGATGCAGGTCAGGGCTCAAGGACAAAACCAAGCAAACATGTGATTGCTTGCCGGGTATTTATAGGCCTGTAATTGGCCTCAAGTGACACCTGATTGCAGGAGGTGCTGTCTGCTCCACACTGCCAGGATCCATCCGTTGGTGGACGCCAGTACTGCAGCCCAAAGATGGCATAACATCAGCAGGGAAAAGCTCTCCTGATAGTTCCAAACTGCCAGGAGACAACTGCTGGTGGACCTTAGTACTGCACTCCAAATGACAGATATTACCAGCGGATGGAACATTTCCTGACAACATGCCTTCTCTACGTTCGCCGATGGTGAAAAGATTTTGCTGGGATTTTGGGATTTATCTCTCATAATCCCTCATCTCAAGACCCATCAATATCCACCAGCCCTCCTCCCCCGCTTTTACCTCTTTGGTCTTCCCCATCCTCAAGGAAATCTGCAACTTCACGCCGAGTTACATGAAAAATTCCTGACTAATCCATATTGCCTTGCTTTTTTATTTCTTTTTTACATTTTTTTGTTTTGTTTTGTACCTTACAGCAGTGGCTTCTCAGTGGTCCTATTACGGGACATTAGCTGCAGCCTATGTTTGGTTAACATTTTTTTAGATACCATACACCTGGTATCATTTACCTTCTAGGTCATTCTGGTATTGTCGAACTTGGGACCTATTTGTCTTGCAAAATATTTGCTATATTTCTACCAATTGTTGGTCCATTATACCTGTATGTTGGGTTTATTTTTTATTTTTTGTTTTGTTCAGGAACATTTAGAAGGGCATTTGCTATTTAATATTTGTGCCGGGAGGAGGCTATGCACTCTCCCTGTTTGTCAGACTCTCCCCATCGATTACCCTTGGTGGAGACTCCCACACTCCCAGAACCAGTGTTCTGGACTACGTGTTTATACTACAATTTGTTTCAGTTGTTCAATTTGTTTTTCCATGATATACCCCTTGATACTGGGCGTCCCTAAGCCCAGTTTCTCTTTTCTATCTTCTCTGTTTTTAACCTTTTTTCCTTTTCCTCCCTGAGGGTCAGCCAGAGGTTCTCTTGGTTTCGGGAGATGCCCATACATTGGATTTGGTGGGTAGGTTTACCTATTACAGCTGTTTTTGTCTTTTGCCATGTCCAAGATAATTGACTCGAACGGAACCATATGACTGCTTTCTCATAATGTTCAGAGGTTGGGCTCTCCATCTAAACGTATTAGGGGTTTAATTATTACAAGTTACTGGATGCTGATATTGTAGCTCTTCAGGAAACACATTTTGATTTTTCCTGCACTCCCTGCTATATACATAAAGACTATCCCGTTTGTTATTTCGCTAATGCCAGGGAGAAAAAACGAGGGGTGGCGCTTTGCTTATCGCGTCAACTCTCATTCACTGAATCTAAAATACTGAGGGACCAGGAGGGGAGGTACTCACTAGTAAAGGGACACCTGGGGGGTAATTTAGTGACATTTTTGTTCTATTATGCCCCCCAATACAAACCAGGTAGCTTTTTTTAATTCCTTGCTCCGATCTTTGGCGCCGGAACTTGAGGGAGATGTGATCTTAGCTGGGGACTCTAATCAAGCATTAGACCATATACTAGACAAATCTCACTTGTCTCAACTTCAGTCCTCTCCCAAACAAAGCCAAACATTTGCTCAGCTGTTACATCATCATGACCTGGTTGATGCTTGGAGGGAGGCCAACCCTACTGACTATTCCCACTTTTCTAGGGCTCATAATCGCTATTCACGTATCGATCATGCATTTATCCTTTCGGGGCTATTACCCAAATTGACCGCAGCCAAGATAGTGTAGACGCCCTGGACTGACCATGACCCTGTAGTACTAACATTTTCTAACCTAACGATCAAGTTAGCGAAATCCCACTGGAGGCTTAATGAATCTATACTCAGTAACGAATCTTACTGCTTAGATATTATTACTCAACTTAAAGCTTACTTTGATAATAATAAAGCAGAAGATACCACTCCTGCCATTAATTGGGCAGCACACAAAGCTTCAATACGAGGTTTCTTGATTCAGTTGGCATCCAGACTTGAACAAAAAAGCTTGCAATGAAGTGATCCTGGTCAAAACTAAGAAATATGAAACCCTAGTTACCCAACACAAACTTTCCCCACATCCAGACTTGTTGCTCAAGCTTGAACAGGCCCGTACAGAACTCAATATTTGCCTTACTACGAAAGCGGAGAAATGCCTACGCTGGACTAATAATTTTTTTACCTGCAGTGACCGACCGGGCTCATTGCTGGGACATAAACTTACCCCTAAACACACACATATTGCTCTCCTGAAAATTAGACTCTCAGGGGGCAATCTCTCCCAAAACCCTCAAATGGTTCTTCATGATTTTCCAGATTTCTATATTAACCTATATACCCCAGCCCAGGGCCACGTGTCTACCTCTATCAGCAATTTCCTACATACTTTATCTCTACCATCTCTCACGGAATCTCATAGGGAACTTATGGACCAACCCATCACATGTGAAGAAATACACAACACTGTTAAATTGTTGTCTTTGCATAAATCGCCTGGCTCTGATGGCCTCCCCAATAATTAGTATAAAAAAAATTTCTGCACAATTGGCTCCTCATATGGCTCTCTATTTCAATTCCCTATGAGATGGTGGAGAAGTACCTTTAGACGAAAATAGGACTTACATTAGTGTCATACCTAAACCAAATAAAAACTCCACTGATATTCTTAATTACCGCCCTATGTTGTTGATTAATTGTGATCTCAAAATTCTAACGAAGCTTTTAGCTTTGCGTCTTGGTGCTTTTCTACTGCAGTATATTAATAAAGACCAATCTGGCTTTATAAACCAACGCCAAACGCTAGACCAGATTCGCCGATCTATAACATTGATTTCTGCAGATCATTCTAAATGGAATGCTCCCATGGGAAGATCACTTTCATTTCCTATTCGACGTGGGACAAGACAGGACTGCCCACTTTCCCCATTACTCTTTGCATTAGCAAGCGAACCCTTAGCTGTCACAATTCATTCCCACCCTAAAATATATGGAGTATGTTGTGGACAACAGGAGCATAAATGTTCTCTGTTTGCTGACGACATCCTCATGTATGACACTAATCCTGAAGTCACTCTACCTACTCTGCTAAATCTGTTTCACCAATTTTCCCAGCCCTCAGGGTTCTCGTTAAATACTCAGAAAACGATGGCTCTTAATATTTCTTTGCCCCCTCGACGGATCGTAAATTAGGAACTGCCTATAATTTTCAATGGGCATCAAACTCCCTTCCGTAGCTAGGCATCCAACTGACGTCTTTAATTAAGACTCTGTACCGGGCTATCTTCCACTCTTTCGCCGACTCTGGGAAGATCTTCAACGATGGGCAGACTATCCCTTATCTTGGTTCGGTAGAATCAGTTCTATTAAGATGACATTTCTACCCAGGATACTTTATTATTTTCGAACTTTACCAATTGCAGTCCCGAGGGGAGATCTACAATGACTACAATCGGATGTTCTCCGTTTTAGTTGGGGTAATAAAAAGCCTTGCATGAACATGCATGCATATGCCTCAAAATCGTGTGGTGGGCTTGGCCTCCCTAATTTACAAGCTTACTATCAAGCAGCTCAAATAACACAGCGTTCCTATATCGGCCAAGGGGTCTCTGCCCCTCTGGGTCTCTATTGAGGCTCTTTCATGCCACCCTTTTGTTATCGGCTTCCTAATGTGGCTTCCGAACCGCCTTTGCCCCCCTATTTTGTGCCCCACCCTGTCTCACTCCCTAACGGTTTGGGACAGAGTGCGACATCGTAGATCCCTATCGTCCCCACATACCCCACTAGCTCCCTTATTCTGTAATCCAGAATTGTCCCCTGGCCAGACTCCACTGTTATTTCAATAGTGGCTCAATAAGGGACTTCTTAGGATAGGAGACTATCTTGATGGAAATAAACCAATATTTTAAAGACACAATACAGATGCCCTCTAGTGAATTGTTTAGGTACAATCAGCTCATTTCCTTTATACGTTCTAAACTTATTTGTTAGATGGACCCCTTACACTTACAAATTTTGAATTATCTTGCCAAAGGGCCTCCTACGGGGACGAATATCTACGGTATATGCCTCTCTTACTGACCCGAATACTAAACTCCCTTACATGATTCAATGGGAATGGGATTTGAATACCACTTTTGAATTATCTGACTGGCAAGATATGGCTTATGCTTTATCTAAAGTATCCATTAATACTACACTGAGTTATACCTCCTTCGCTGGTATTTGGTACCAACCAGAGTCGCTAAGATGCATCCATCTACATCCCCCATGTGCTTTAGACGGTGTGGCCAGGTGGATGCGATGTACCACGATTGGTGGCAGTGTCCAACTATCACTAGATTCTGGATTCGTGTATTCAACCTGATGTACTTTGTGACAGGGGTTAATATCCGTAGATACCCAGAAACTGCACTTTTCCAAAAGCTTCATGAAGGAATCCCTAAAAAAATTAATGAAGCCAATTATATACATAATCTTGGCTGCCAGAATAACCATTGCTAAATACTGGAAGCAGTCGATGGTTCCTCTTGACTCACCTGTATTCTTTGCAACACTACTAAGAAATTTGATGTGATATGGGAATCCATGGATAAGATATAATTCTTCCTCCTAACTCACCTCCTAACTCAGATATTCTTAGAGATACAGGATGACTTGATAGTGCATATAATTCCATATTGTTGATACTTCAAAAGGGGGCACAAGGTAACCCCCCTCTTTTTTTTCTCTCCCTTCCCCTCCCCTCCCCTCCCCCTTCCCTATCCCCCTCCTTTTCCCTGTGCTATAACCATTCCCAGTAGTACAGGTCTAGGTGGCTTGTTGGGATCCTACCTAATTAGTCCCTATTAAGGAATTAGAAATATATTTCATGACCTGGCCACTAACGAATTGTATCCTTCTATGTTAGTTCACCTTGTCAACCTCACCAATATTTACACCAAATATATTTTATTTCTCAGTTTAAAGTTTTGAGGTCTTGTATTTCTGCATATCCTGATGGAAGGACATTCAGATGCTTATGCTTAATCTTACATTTATAAGTTTTATTGTTCATTGCATTTACTTTCTGTGACATTGTCTTGTTACTTGAATAATAAAATAAAAACAAAAAAAAAATATTGAAAGTTAAAACAATACATCTGTTCACATTCCACCAAAGTATCTCAATATGAGAAAACCTCATTCACGAGTATACTCATATATTCAGAACACCATATACATGGACATTGTGGTAGTAACAGTGGAAGCACAGTACTTAAGTGTTGTTGGGCCTCACTTCTTAATAAATACTTTTTTTTTTCTTTTTTTTAAAGTTATCACATAATTTCTGTTCTGAGATGTATAAGGGACTTAGAGAGGTGGGGGAGGATAAACAGCAACATACTGGTTTTCACAGTGAAAATCTGTGCAGTCTTGGCCATTGAAAGACAGGCAGCTGTTCTCCCAGCACAGCCAGAAAACTGACCATACTGCGATGGATGTACAATGGGGACTGGCAGGATCATCAAAGGAAGCAATGCATAGAGAACAGGATAATTTTTAAACACAAGTACATGGTACAGCAGGCACATATCAGGAATATGAAATGTTGGGGTAACATATTCTTTAACCTAGCACTCTGTGTAGTTCCTTCTATAGTTGTTGCTCTGACAAGATGGGGGGGCGGGGGCTCCTTCAGGATGCACTTTCCGGTTATTAGAGTGTTCTTTCCAGGGGTGGATAATGAAATCAGTGGGCCCGTGTGCAAGATAAAAGGTGGGCCCTAGGCATTGATAAAAAAAAAAAAAAAAGTGGCACGCTAGTGTGGGCGTGGCTTAAATTGTGCTAAATATTGATTGTGGCTTAAATGGGTGTGGTTTAATAGATTCTGAGATGACTTACTGATGACTTACAGTGCAGAATGCGGTAATGTTAAATAGGGAATGTACAGTGCGAAGTGTACGGCAGTGGGTAGTATGTGCAAGAGAGGGGTGTGGAGTGTATGGTGGTGAGTATTATGTGCAGGGTGTATGGAGGTGGGTAGTATGTGCAGGAGTGGAGTTCTGAGTGTATGGTGGTGGGTAGTATGTGCAGGAGAGGAGTATGGAGTGTATGGTGTTGGGTATTATGTGCAAGAGAGGAGTGTGGAGTATATGGAGGTGGGTAGAATGTGCAGGTAAGGAGTGCAGAGTGTACTGCAATGGGTAGTATGTGCAGGATGGTGTCAGTTAGACATGTGCGATTCATTTCAGTCCGAATAGAAATTTTGGGTTATTTGGAGATTCGGATGTATCCGAATCTCTGAATAAACAAGTAAGAAAAAGTAACGAATTTCAGTGAAATCTGTTTAGATTAAAATTTGGATCGACCGATTCGAATTCTATGTGAAGAAATAGCTGGTGGTTAAGCAGTGGGCTGGGAACCCGGCCGCCCACGTCCTTAACAACCATAAACCATCATCTGTCAGCGGGCATCCCCACTGATAAGATGAATGTAAAGAAAACAATGCCAGCATTGCCCGGCAATAGAGAAATGGTAGCCTCCCTGGCGGTATTCCCGAATGTGGCTCGGGGTTAAATTTCCCATTAGCGGTAACCCCGAGCCACACTCGGGATTACATCTCAGGATCCTGCTGCACCATTACTTACCGTGTCCCCAGGATCCTGCGATGTCCCCCGCTGCGTCTGCGGGCTCTGTCCTCCTCCGAAGCCTCTCCGTGCCAGGCTCCGTTCCCTGAGAACGTCGCAACGCACGGGGGCGGAGCCTGGTGGCAAATTAAAAAAAATGTAAAAACCATAACACATACAGTACTGTAATCTTACAGATTACAGTGCTGTATGAAATTATTTCACATCCCTTTTGTCCCCAGTGCTTTGGCCCATGCCCTGCATGCAGTTTTATGTTATATATACTGTTCTTTCTGCCTGGAAACTGGAGATTGTCCACAGCAACCAAAAAGTGTCCCTTTACGTCAAAAGTGGCTTTAGACCAGCTAGAAAACAGCGATAGTAAATCAGAACACTTGCAGAATTGAGCGATAGTGAATCGTGGGGAAATTTATTTTATTATTATTATATTATTTTTTTTTAATTATTTATATTTATTTATTATATTATAATTTATGTTTTTGTGTTTCAAACTTCATCATGCCCGGGATGTCTACTAGAATCTTGTTTGGACAGATTTAAGTGTATTATTGTTAAGAATTACAGGCCTACAATATAAAACGCCAAATTTCCATGCAAAATAGTTGTACCGCTTTCAGCACCTAAATCCAAAATAATCATACCGCCAGGGAAGTTAAAGAAAACGGCATAGGCCCCCCCGTCCATACCACGCCAAAATGTAAAAAAAAACCCATTGCATAGGGTCCCCCCCAAAATACCAGACTCTTATCTAAGCATGCACCCCGGCAAGTCAGGAAAGGGCGGTACGAGTGAGCCCCCCCCCCCTCCTGAACCATACCAGGCCACATGCCCTCAACATGGGGGGTGGGTGCTTTGGGGTGGGGGCTCTGCGCCCCCCACCCCAAAGCACCTTGTCCCCATATTGATGGGGACAAGGGGCTCTTCCCGACTACCCTGGGCTGTGGTTGTCGGGGTCTGTGGGCCGGGGGCTTATCAGAATCTGGAAGCCCCCTTTAACAAGGGGGTCCCCAGATCCCATCCTCCACTATGTGAATGGGTATGGGCGACGGGGAGTGATCAAGGGGTTAAAACTTTATTGGGGGGGTTAGGGGGGTATCCTAGACCTAAAGGGGGCTAACACTAACTGCCCTACCACACTTACTGTCACAAACTGACACCAATACAGTAATCAGAAAAAAAAAAACTGCTTGGTGTCAGTGTGACGGGGGGGGGGGGGGGGGTGTGATTGGGGGGTGATCAGGGGGTGATCGGGGGTGATGGGGGGGTGTAATGTGTGCCTGGCATGTTCTACTGTGTGTGTGTTGTGCACTCACTCAAATGTCTTCTCTCCTCTGCACCGGAACGGAAAATACCGAGCCGAGGAGAGATGACATCACTTCCTCTGCTGCTGTTTACTATACAGCAGCAGAGGAAGAATCTCATTGGCTGGGAGGGATCACAAGGGGGGGGCCACGAATGGATGGTCTCCCCCTCACCTCTCATCGCTCCCACACAGAAGCCGACCGCCTCGGGCACCGGGGGGGTCCAATAGGACCCCCCCGCCCGTGGGAGGCAGATCACGTACCAGGTACGTGATTTTGCCTGCCCGTGCCATTCTGCCGCAGTATATCTGCGTTAAGCGGTCGGCAACTGGTTAAAATTTATACCATACCTGAAAGCCCCCCCTTTCAGGTCTAGTATGGATTTTAAGGGGAGTCCCACACCAAATTTTTTAAAAGCCTACGCCATTTTTTAAAACATTTTTCTATTGCCCGGCAATTGTCGGCATTCTTTATCTTTACATTCATCTGTCATTTACTGTTGACTGTCTCACTACCTCTGTTGGTAGTTTATTCCAATCAACTACCCTTTCAGTAAAATAAAACTTTCTAAGCTTCGTTTTGAACTTTCCTCCAGTTAGTTTGAGGTCATGTCCCCGTGTTCTTGATTTTGGTTTTATATTTAAAAGTAATATTTAAAAGTGTATTTAAAAGTTTTAATCATATCTCCCCTTTCCCTTCTTTCCTCCAGACTGTACATAATAAGTTCCTGAAGTCACTCTCGATATGTTTTATCCCCCACACAACTTTCTCCATTTTTGTAACCCGTCTCTGGACTCAACATCTTTGTTTTCTGTAAGTGAGGTCTCCAGAGCTAGACATAGTATTCTAAATGAGGTATCACTAAAGATCTATATAGGGGAGTCAGGACCTCCTTCCTCTTGCTGGTGATTCCTCTAGTGATGTATCCTAGTATTCTATTTGCTTTTCCCACTGCCTGGTGGTGGTGGGAGTGAAATCAACTACAGACACAAACAACAGTAACAAACTGACATAGAATCAAACTTTTCCCCACGCACAAAAATAAGTATTCTGTTTTAATTGCAATTTACATAACATGCCTTTGTATGATGATGTCTTTTTGGAATGCAGACTGACATTGTCAGGCCTTTTTCTCTACTACATTTCAGGCTGTTAAGAGAAAGCTGTACATTTGATGCCAATGGCTTTAGAAATGCTTGTATGTTTGCATTTTGTTATCACAAAATCTCCTCTCTGCATCCAGCATGTGCGGTAAACAAAAGTCTATTTTTTTTTTACAAAAATTTAAACAGCCGGGAATTCTATGTAATCCAGAGCTACCTCCAACCATATGCTTTCATTCTGACCTTTTGATAAATTTCAACATTGGATTGAAAGAAATGGATTATAGCAATTTTTGCATAAAGCAGTTTTATTAAATATCTCATTTTTGTTTCGTACCACAATCCTCCCTTGCTCCCTGCCATATGAACCAAGCAGCATTAAATCAAGTATGATTAAGATGAAGACAGCAATTTACCCCGAAGCATCTGATGACATTTGGAAGGATTGCATTTGTGAGACGCTGGCCAACAGACCACTGGGCAGTTGTATTACAAGGAGCCAGAGAAGCTTCCACTGAATGAATAAAATATACAAGCTGTAGCCACATTGTTGTTGGTTCACTGCACTCATTTACGTGCCCAGTTTTAACAGCCGAGGAGAGTATCTTAGAGAAATAATCTCATAAGCATTGTTTTCATCTAAGTTGGCCACATAACCCTGGTGATAAGAAAAAAAAGAACCTTTTTTGTGAATAGAGCACCTACCATTTCTGGAATCTCCAAGGCCTTAAAACTTGCAAAATTTAAAAAACTGTGAGCTATGTGGTCTCTCATTCAAAACATAGTATACTTGTCAAAAGTGGGGGTTTGAAAAAATACAGCATGGCTCCCAAGTGTAAGCAGGGCCCTGATTCTGATTCGCTGCTAGCAATGGTCATGCTGGTCAAGAGCCCCTCCCACCATCCTCCTTCAACAGGATCAGCACCACAGACCAGCAAGGTGGGGGAACTCCACACATTCAGCCTCTTTAACATTTTACTGCAGCGGGAACAGAGTATATAGTTTTTTTGCCATCTTAACTGCTGCCTCTTTACCCCCAACATCAGTAGCATTGTACAGTTCAAGCATATCTTCATCATAGGGTTGCCGACTATTACTTCCAATTCCTCACTGTAGGCTCCCTTAGGTTGGAACTTCAACTGAGTTTACCCTGAAGGGTGCACTTTCTAAAGCTATAGGTTTACATATTAGTATACTGGAGGTAGGCTCTTCTCATCAACCTCTGCCCCCAGCTCTTCCGGTTCTAGAATATAAAGGAACTAGTCTAGCCCCACCCATAGTATCCACCCAGACGGGTACTAACCCCTGCTTACATGCTGACTCCCAGCCACCTTAAAGTGAGCCTGTGATAAAATCAAGAGTAAATAGAAACGAATGGCAGGTAGTGATCAGTAAGAGGTGTATAAGGCTGAAACACTAGAATGGAGATAGGAGAGTGGAGACCCAGGGCACCAGAAAGGTGTGTATAAAAGCTCCTCTTGCAGCAATGTTTTTTCGTGATCTCTTTTCACCTTGACTGGATCGCTTAAACCTGCACAGGGGGAGAACATTGGCTCCCATTGTTGAATAACTGCTGGCTAGCTTCCTAGTTTTCTCTGACTTCAATACTTTGGTTCACTAACCTGGAACTAGTACGCAACAGGGTGGATTGGAGTGATAAAGGAAATGCTGATTTGGTAGGAGCCAGTATCAGAGAAAGCACCAAGCCCCTTGATCAGCAGGACAGTCAGGTGACTATCATTTTAGAAGAAAAGCTATAGCAGGTAGAAATGGGTAAATCTGCATGGGTTCTGTTTGCCAAGAGTGTGGGGAATCTTGTTTGAATCTGGGGGCAAGCCTGAACTTAGGGAGGAATCTTTTGAAGTCTATGAGGGGGTAAACCTGGCCAGTAAATTCTGCACATTTTTAAGGCTTTTGAGCAAACCACTGTCATAACAAGCTGGGAAAGATGGGAACTGCCACAGGGACCAATGCATAAATTAAAAAGAAAAAACATACAATGCAGAGAGGGTCTTGCAGCACTGAGGGCAACATTACAAATACTCAGATCCTTAAAATAGTATAAAGCTGTAAATAGTGTCATGAAACAGCACAATTTAACATACAGTTACAGCAACAGCATATAGGAACAGTACATATTTGACCGTAAAAATGTTTTTGGGTTTTTTCCACAGGTAGCTTGTTTGCAGCAGCATGTGCAGCATCACCCCAATCTGATTCATTTCAGTTTGGAAAAAAAAAGCTTTTTACACGCTCCTAACCCCTGCATTTTGTATGTTAAACATTTCTGACCCCTGCACTCTGCATGTTTTACACTTTTGACCCCTATACTCTGTACGTCACACACAACTGACCCCTGCACTTTGTTTGCTACTCACTCTTGACCTATGCATTCTGTGTATTACACGCTTCTGACCCCTGCATTCTGCTATATTTCACAATCCTGACCCCTACACCATGTACAGTACAGTGCCTTGAAAAAGTATTAATACCCCATTGAAATTTTCGACATTTTGTCATGTTACAACCAAAGATGTATTTTATTGGGATGTTATGTGATAGGCACATAATTGTGAAATGGAAGGAAAATGATAAATGGCTTTTAAATTTAGGTAATTAGTCAATAATTTGTAGAACCACCTTTCGGTGCAATTACAGTTGTAAGTCTTTTTTGGGGATGTCTCTACCAACTTTACACATCTAGAGAGTGACATTTTTGCCCATTCTTCTTTGCAAAATAGCTCAAGCTCTGTCAGAGTGGATGGAGAGCGTCTGTGAATAGCAAATTTCAAGTCTTGTCACAGATTATCAATTGGATTTAGGTCTGGAGTTTGACTGGGCCATTCTAACACATGAATATACTTTGATCTAAACCATTCCATGTAGCTCTGGCTGTATGTTTAGGGTCGTTGTCCTGCTGGAAGGTGAACCTTTGCCCCAGTCTCAAGTCTTTTGCAGACTCTAATGCCCTGTACACATGGTCGGACATTGATCGGACATTCCGACAACAAAATCCATGGATTTTTTCCGACGGATGTTGGCTCAAACTTGTCTTGCATACAAAGTTGTCGGAAAATCCGATCGTTCTAAACGCGGTGACGTAAAATACGTATGTCGGGACTATAAATGGGGCAGTAGCCAATAACTTTTGTCTCTTAATTTATTCTGAGCATGCGTGGCACTTTGTGCGTCGGATTTGTGTACACACGATCGGAATTTCCCACAACGGATTTTGTTGTCGGAAAATTTTATAGCCTGCTCTCAAATTTTGTGTGTCGGAAATTCCGATGGAAAATGTGTGATGGAGCCCACACACGGTCGGAATTTCCAACAACAAGGTCCTATCACACATTTTCCGTAGGAAAATCTGACCGTGTGTACAGGGCATTACAGGTTTTCAGTGCCCTGTATTTGGCTCCATTCATCTTCCCATCAACTCTGACCAGATTCCCTGCAGTATATGTGAGCTGGAGAAGGAGCCAAAGGGGAGTGGTGGAGAGTTTTATTCCCATCTCTATGCGATTTATTACAACATATGAGGTGAGAGTTCTGGGAGACTGATTGTTTGGGAATTAATCTATTTATGAAGTTTTCCATGGATACTAAACAGCACTGATTTGTTTTTGCATTACCACACCATCTCTGTGCACTTTCTCATGAACATTCATCACCCCTATACTCAACGTTCTCCTTAAAAGATGAGTATTATCTTCGCTCTGTCCCTCCAAAGTGAACAATTTTTATGTGCCTATACATGCATCTTTCTGCCGTTTTTGCACATGCGATTCTTTTTAATATTTTTAGGTTTTTTTTTGTCTAATATTGATTGACTTTTCTATTTTTGACTTATTTCATATTTGCCATTATTGTTTTCAATTTGCATATGCGATTTTGTACACATGCGACTTTTTGCACATGCGACTTTGTTGCACATTATTGATTTTTTTCACGTTTTTGCTCATTTAGTGGATATATGTCTCTAATTGTCTATATTTTCATGTCCCTTAATGTAACCCACTGTTGCACAGTTTGTTTTATTTGTATATGAAGTTTTCACTTCCCTTGATTGCACATTGCACTTTTTGGAATTTGTACATTTGCCAATCTGCGCAAGATCACTTTATTTATCCTATATAGCCTGTCTAACTTCCTGAAACTTTTTTGAAATACCTTCGAGGAAACGGGTCGTGTCTCCTCAGCGGCCAGCGCCCTTTTATGTCTCTGTCAAGAGTCTGCTGCTGTGGGACAGTACGCTCTTCATTTTCGTATTTTGACTGCTGAACGGAGCTGGAATAATGAGGCCTTAGTTGCAACCTTTTTACATGGCCTCTCTGATAGAGTGAAGGATGAATTAGCGGGAAGAGCTATTCCTGCTGATCTGGATGGTGTCATCACCTTGTGTAACCAGATCCATATTCGCTTTCAAGAGAGGACTCTGGAAAAAAAGATGCCAGCACTTCCCGTTATTTAGGCAGCCTGAGCTCCCTGTCACCTCTCTTTGTCCCCAGGAGTACCTCCTGCCTGCTGAGGAACCTATGCAGCTGGGCCGGATCAAGTTATCTCCTGAAGAACATGTTAGGTGCAGAACTCTGGGCCTGTGCCTCTATTATGGGGTCAAAGGTCATTTTTGTGACATTTGCTCTCTTCATCCGAAAAAATGCTCGGGGCTAATACATCTGGAAAGTGGAGTATTGGACCCTGAAATATCACCCTCACCTTCTCGTCTTCTCCTTTCTGTGTTCCTTCATGTCGGTGCTTCCTCTCATTTGGTCTCGGTGGCATATCTGGATTCCAGAGCCGCTGGCAATTTCATGGACTGGGGAACTGATTCTTCCATGAGGCTTACCCTTTTGCCCCTCATAACACCTTTGGTGATCTTGGCGATTGATGGCACTGTTCTCCCAGGGGGCTTTATCCGCTTCCAGACTCTCCCTGTTAAGTTAGTAGGGACACTCCACCAGGAATGGATATCCTAACTTGTCTTACCTAAGGCTTCATCTTCTATCATTTTAGGTCTTCCTTGGTTACGGCTCCATTCTCCTTACGTTGACTGGAATGCTGGACAGATCCTGGCTTGGGGTTCCTCCTGTTCCTCTTCCTGCCTACTCAAGGTTGCCCCAAAAGGGAAACTTTCTGTTGCCACCATTCCAGTATCTTCTGCTCTTCCCGCTCTATATAGCGATTTCTGGGATGTGTCCTGCAATAGTCGGGCCGAGGCACTCTCTAGGTCATGTGGCACTCTGGATGAGGAGCCCACCTGTGAACCTGAGCCGATCATTTACTCCAGTTTGCATAACCATTTACCCTTGCCTGTCCCTAAACTCCCTTGGACGCACAGCCAGGTTAACTTGTCTGCAAGTTCCACAGTCACTACGCCCTGCGATGCGATTAAGGTAGTCGCTACACCTGGCAATGCTATGCAGTCGTCCTTTGCACCAGTTATGCCAGCCCATGCCCAGTGAACTTCCTGCTTTTTCCTATTCAGGACCTTCTGTAACCTGGCCTCACCCTACTACGTCCATTTAATCTTGTCTAAGAGGCTCAATCTATCCTTTGGATAGAATGCCTCATTCGGCCAGGTGGGGTTTTCAACCTTTCTTTCTGGACTCTCTGCATTCTGCTTGTGTTTCAGCTATCCACTTTGACTCTTGTGACATGTCACCTTCTAACCAACCTGGTCTCAGGGATCCACTGACCTCTGCCCAGTCTGATGGTCCTGTGCTGGATGTCCAGCTCATCTTTAAGGGTCTGGGGGACCCTGTTCATACTCCTGATGGTCTTCTCATGCCCTTACCAATTCCTAAGAAGGTTTTAGTCCTCAATAAGTCCTCTCATCCTTTCCCTACCTCGGTTTTGGTCTCTGAGGATAATCTAAAGTACGAGGTTAGTCAAGTTCTGGATTCCTGGTGCCGTAGAGGCATTCTTCAGTACCTCGTACATTGGAAAGGTTATGGTCCTGGGGAGAGGTCTTGGATCACTGCATCTGAGATCTTTGCGCCTCGTCTGTTGAGGAGGTTTAATCTGGAGTTTGCCTTTAAGCCTGGACCCCCCAGGCGGGAGAGGGGGAGGCCTCGTAGGAAGGGGGGTACTGTCATGGTTATGCAGTAATCTTTGTCAGCTTACCTCTCCTCCATGTGTTCACCTTTAGAGGCCAGCCACTCTCACCTGCCTGCTTATAAAATCTTCCCTCAGCATAGCTCCACCTCAGCCTCTAATTAGGAACACTATATTAACCTGTGCATTGCAAGCCAACCTGGCTGATCAACCATTGTATGTTTTGCTTTCGTGTGCTACTTGCTGTGTCTCCTACGTCTGATTCCAGTTAGCGATCTTGGCCTGTTCTTGACTATCCTTGTCTACTTGTGACTCTGACTTTTGGCGTGTTCTATGTTTATCCTTGTCTGCTAGTAGTCCCGACCTTGGCTTATCCCTTTACTATCCTTGTTGTTCCAGCCTGCTGCTTCCTTTCTCTTTCTCCTGTAGTCTACTGTGAGCGTGAGCTGTGAGACCCTGGGGGCCACGACCCGGAGCCAGACTGCAGCGCAGTCCATCCTCACCACCAGAGGCTCTGGTGAACACCTGCTGGCTCTTAGACTCCGCGCCCTGGGGAATCTATGCTCTAGCTCCCAGTGGGATCTGTGTTGATGCTCCAGTAGACCTGCTTCCTGAACCTCCCAGAGTTCAATCCACAGCAGTCAGTCCTAGGGTCCACTACCTTAGTGGTGCACTCCTGACCCCTATGGAGTGCATCTGTCACCTGGACTCAGGTGACCTGACAGCAGGTGCATTTATGGGGGTGCTGGAGGAAATTTTGGGAGTGCTTTAGTACACCTAAGCATCCCCCTAGTGCCACTCCTGATTTAAATAGGCTTTGAAACAAAATTAGGCTATGGTAACTGACATTTATTTGCACATTAATTATTGTGCAATTCATTTTTGTGTACTAATATACCTTGCTTTTTTTGATTATAGATAAAAAAACACTAAGTACAGAATTCAGTTCGCATAATGATAGTGTAATATCAGATATTAACTAATTTTCCTAAATCTTTTGAAATTCACAGTGTTTAACTATACCTATACATCAGTTTTGGTTTTTGCAACACCTAAACAAGAGACACCACTAACCAAACACTGCCATGAAGACCAAGGAACACTCCAAACAAGTAAGGGACAATGTTGATGAGAAGTACAAGTCAGGGTTAGGTTATAAAAAAAAATATCCAAATCTTTGATGATCCCCAGGAGCACCATCAGATCTATCATAACCAAATGGAAAGAACATGGCACAACCTGCCAAGAGACGCCGCACACCAAAAATCACGGACCAGGCTAGGAGGGCATTAATCAGAAAGGCAGCACAGAGACCTATTGTAACCCTGGAGGAGCTGCAGAGTTCCACAGCAGAGACTGGAGTATCTGTGCATAGGATGACAATAAGCCGTACGCTCCACAGAGTTGGGCTTTATGGCAGAGTGGCCATAAGAAAGCCATTACTTTCAGCAAAAAACAAAATGGCATATTTTGAGTTTGTGAAAAGGCATGTGGGAGACTCCCAAAATGTCCGGAGGAAGGTGCTCTGGTCTGATGAGACTAAAATTGAACTTTTTGGCCATCAAAGAAAACGCTATGTCTGGCGCAAACCCAACACATCACATCATCCAAAGAACACCATCCCCACCGTGAAACATGGTGGTGGCAGCATCATGCTGTGGAGATATTTTTCAGCAGTTGGGACTGGGAAACTGGTCAGGGTTGAGGGAAAGATGGATGGTGTTAAATACAGGGATATTTTTGAGAACAACCTGTAGCAACCTGTACCTTCCAGTATGACAATGAACCCAAACACACTGCTAAAGCAACACTTGAGTGGTTTAGGGGGAAACATGTAAATGTGTTGGAATGGCCTAGTCAAAGCCCAGACCTCAATCCAATAGAAAATATGTGGTCAGACTTAAAGATTGCTGTTCACAAGCGCAAACCATCCAACTTTAAGGAGCTTAAGCAGTTTTGCAAGAAGGAATGGGCAAAAACCCCAGTGGTAAGATGTGGCAAGCTCATAGAGACTTATCCAAAGTGACTTGGAGCTGTGATAGCTGCAAAAGTTGGCTCTACAAAGTATTGACTTTAGGGGGGTGAATAGTTATGCAAATTGACTTTTTCTGTTATTTTGTCCTATTTGTTGTTTGCTTCACAATAAAAAAAAACATCTTCAAAGTTGTGGACATGTTCTGTAAATCAAATGATGCAAATCCTCAAACAATCCATGTTAATTCCAGGTTGCGAGGCAACAAAACATGAAAAGTGCCAAGGGGGGTGAATACTTTTGCAAGGCACTGTATTTTGAATGGGCTTGGTTGTTAGTTGACACCTCTGCAGCCATTTACAAAGGTTTCTAGGGCTTATCTAAATGAGTGTTGCTGCAAATGCAGGGTTTAGATGTGACTACCACACAGTTCATACACATGCATTCAAACTCAAAAGATAAAAAGGATGAAACCCCAAAATGAAACCAATGTGTGGTTAGCAGAGGCGCCCATTAACCACTTTAGTTCCAAAAGGTTTACCCCCCTTCATGACCAGGCCATTTTTTGTGATACGGCACTGCATTGCTTTAACTGATAATTGTGCGGTCTTTCTGTGGTATTTGATCACCTATGCGTTTTTTATTTTTTGCGCTAAAAACAAAAAAAGAGCAACAATTTTGAAAAAACATATTTTTTACTTCTGCAATAAAACATTTGAATAAAAAATGTAAAAAAAAAAAAATTAGGCCAATATGTATTCTGTTACATATTTTTGGTAAGAAAATCCCAATAAACGTATATTAATTGGTTATAGCGTCTACAAACTATGGGATAATTTTATGGAATTTTTATTTATTTATTTATTTACTAATGGTAATGGCGGCGATCAGTGTTTTATAGTGGGATTGCGGCAGACAAATCAGACACCAAGTGACACTTTTTTGGGGACCAGTGACATCAATACAGTGATAAGTGCTAAAAATATGCAATGTCACTGAACTAATGACACTGGAAGGGAAGGGGTTAACATCAGGGGTGATCAAAGGGTAAAATGTGTGACTAAAATGTGCTTCCTAACTGTGGGGGATGTGCTTGTGCTATGGGAAGGCAGAGATTCGCTTTCCTGCCTAGCAGAAACACAGCATCACTACTCAGCAGCTACAATTACTAAGACACTTACCTGTACAGGAATTCAGCGCTGTCCTCACCTGGGCCATTTCTTAGCTGGTCTTCTGGTCACTGGAGTCGCCATGTTAACTGTGGGAAGCCAGCTGTGACTACTTGCAGTAGCCAGCTCCCCACTACACATGCATGAGCCACCCTGCGCCTTCTGAATAGTCCCACAGCCTCATGGGACCTGTGACAAACCAGGAGGTTGCAGGCAGGGAGGGGGGAGCACTTCCAGTGGGATCACCTAGCCAATTCCTGCAGACGTGGAAGCAGGTACAAGCTAGAAATAGGTACCAGCTCCCCCACACCCCCAAAAGGGAGGGAGGAGGAGCATCAGCAGAACTTCCCTAATAGAATGAAGTTCTGCTTTAAATAAAGGTGCTACTAAATGGATTCTTTAAGAAGGTCTGTATGTATTGAGCATAAACACAGGTTAGAACACTATAATCCGTTTTTATGATGAATAAATACATACCTTCCTGAAGAATGCACTGTAAGCAACTTTTTATTTAATAGACGCCACGGCTGACCACACATTGATTCTATTTTTGGGCTTCATCCTTTTTACAATTGTTCACTGGATCTGATTGCAACCTAGTGCAGTGCAAGAATTTCTGGGAAACCCGACAAGTATCAAGTGTGTAGGTGGGGTGCAGTGTAGTGCAGCGGCAATAATTCGCACAGACAATTGCAAATCGAAACCTGTAATGAAGTAATGCAGTAACAGTTCACAACAAACCTCACAGATTCCAGCAACGTGAAAGGAGCAGATTCAAGCTGGACTGACAGCATCTGTTGAGAGGAGCAGAATGCGGCCTGGCCATCTCATGCCCAGTTGGGAAGGTGTCCCTACATCGTTGTGACCCTATGCTTTCCCTCCTCATTAGGAACCTTTCCCTAACGCTAGTACTGTCCCTAATAGGCGGAGTATCTGTCCCTACTCTGCCAACTCGCAAATGCGTGCCAAAACTGGGAGCCAGGCCCTAAATACGCTCTCCCTGACCCAAGATGGCTGCCAGAGTCACATGGGGCGGCAGCATCCAATAAGCTCCCCCAGTGACCCAAGCAACCATAGAGGAACCCAGTTCCTTTTGACTTCCTCTCCAACAACAGTGCCACCACGGAGGAGTGCCACCTGTCATGGAGAAAGTAGGCTGCACCTGCTCACAAGTGTGACAACCCACATATTCTTCATATGTGCTAAAATACGTTGCTTGACCTTAGGATAGGTATCCAACCACCTTATGAAGATGAGTATATGCTTACTACACTTTTTGCCATACTTTTCACATACGTATAACTGAATACTACCTTTAGAAGGATTTATTTTGTGGCTTTTTATCCCAGATACTTCCAGCTGGGAAGGAAATAGTGAAACTTTATGGTGGTGATAGTACACCTAGGATCTACATTGAGTACATGGTGCTGCTGATGGCCCTGTTTCAAGAAGTGGATGTCTCAACCCACTAACATTTGCTGATAAGTATAATATACATTTTGCGTAGCATAACCTTGTGGTAAGCTATTTAATGGTTTCTGAAGGCTCAGTCCATATTCACATCAAATTTTTGTAATGCGGTCAAGGGCCAGTTGCTTGCTTTAGGTTGACTTTATGTTAATCTCAAGATTATGGATGTACTTCACCGTTAATCCCTAATGGGAAGTGCTAATGTTTGTCAGTGATGACAAGAGTTGGACAGCGTTTAGATTTTAAAATGATGCATCAATGCTCAAAATATGCAACAGCATGACAGAATCTTGTAAAAAGCTTTGGCATGAGATTATTCTATAAATTGTCCCTTATTTTGCATCACTTATTTCAAGCATTTATTGCACTAATGGATAATCGTGTAGTCCTGCTTACAGAGGACAGTGACAGATAGATTTCCTAAAGCACTTAGTCGTTTCTACCTAGTACAAGGTGTCAAACCATTCCTGAAGAGATTGATGCAGAATCTCCCGGCGTTCTTCCTCTGACGCCCGGCTTGTTACTTATTCTAATATACAGTCTGGACTAATGCAGAGCTCTTCCACCGATGATCTCACTCCATGAATCACTAGCATTTAGACTGACATCCAGACACTGGGCCATTTCTCTTGATGCCATGTCTTCTATGCTGACACATGACTTAATTCACTCCTAAGTCAGGCCTCTGGCCATCAGGCATGTTAAAAAGAAAGGGGACCAACATAATATCCAGAAAAGGCCTTAGCGCTGAAATTGACAGTTAAATAGCAAATAGATTTGCTTTGATTTTTATAATGTACATTAAAGCTAAATTCCAAACACCTAAAAAAAAGCTGTGTTTTAATTAAAAAGTTATTAAATATATTTTTAAAGGGGATCCAGCATCCGATATATTTTTTTTTATGTTAAAAAACAAAAATGATGTGGCCCCCCCTCTCCTATTGTAAGCAGCTGTTTATTTTTTAAAAATATAGGGAAAAATTATTTATTATTTATTTATATGCATTTTTAAAGTGGTTGTAAACCCTTCCATATACCCAGTGAAGTGACAAGCCTCAGGTGATACACAGAGATGAAACAAATCCTCCTCCATAATTTGTACCTGTTTATCTGAAGCCATCTCTTCTCGACAATTAAAGTGTTTATTTCTTCTTTCCTTATCGTCTATGGTGATGTAATGACATTAAATAGAAATAAGCACTTTCATTTTAGACTATGATAGCCTGAGACTAGTTATCTAGTATGACATTAACACACAGGCTTCAGGAAAGATGGCTGACAGTGATCAGTTATCTATGGACTCCAAAAAAATGGCCGCCGTCCCATTTAACTTCAGTACTGTATGTACTGTATGTACTGATAAAGTCATGTGACTGTAACGTAACGCGCAGGGCATAAGCGGTGACAGCATGGACTGGAAATTGCATATCAGGAAGTCTGGCATTCAGTGGTTTTATACTTGTTTATGGTGTTTTTAATGTTTTTACTGTATGAGTGCAATTTTAACTAAATACATTTGCCATATTATTTACCTTACTACACTATGGGAGCCTTTAATTCTTTGCTTACTTTGCAAAGAGCTATGCATTATGACCGCATGAATATTTATAGGGACCGCATCCTTAATATCCGTGGTAGACAGAGGTGGAAGTGTTTCCCACAGATTGGGAATTGAGAGCCTGGAGAATTAGTTGGACATTTTGCTGTTATTCCACTAAGTGGAGGCGAAAGTTCTGAGAGACTAGAGGGAGCATGAGGTGTTTATATGATAGCAATATTATCATATGCCACAGTGTAGTGGGTGCACTTAGCATCAAGGATGTTTATCAGCATTTATATATTGGTAGCACTTTTTATATAGACTGGATATTTTTACTTGGATAGACATTTAATGTGTACGTTATTGGAGATTGTTTAGTTTATACCTCCTATTCATTGTGTTTTATGTTATATATCTATATACAGTATCTCACAAAAGTGAGTAAATTTGCTGTTCCCTCAAAATAACTCAACACACAGCCATTTTTATTGCATGCCAATATTCTGTTTGTTTTGTTAGCAGCAGCTTGGCATTGCTACTAGGACCCCAGGTCCTTTTCCATCCTAGATTCCCCCAGTGGTTCTCCCCCCAGTGTATAGATTGCATTCATATTTTTGCCACCCAAATGCATTATTTTACATTTTTCTACATTAAACCTAGTTTGCCATGTAGTTGCCCACCCCATTAATTTGTTCAGATCTTTTTGCAAGGTTTCCACATATTTTTGCAAGTTTTCCTAAGTGAAAATGTCCAATTTGGGTCCAATTAGCCATTTTCCCTCCTCGGTGACATGGGACTCGTTAGTATTACAAGGTCACAGGTGTGAATAGGGAGCAGGTGTGTTAAATTTGGCGTTATCACTCCCACTCTCTGATACTGGTCACTGGAAGTTCAACATGGCACCTCATGGCAAAGAACTCTCTGAGGATCTGAAAAAAGGATTGTTGCTCTACATAAAGATGGCCTAGGCTATAAGAAGTTTGCCAAGACCCTGAAACTGAGCTGCAGCATGGTGGGCAAGAACATACAGTGCTCTGCATGGCTGTCGTCCCAGGAGGAAGCCTCTTCTGAAGATGATGCAGAAGAAAGCCTGCAAACAGTTTAGTGAAGACAAGCAGACTAAGGACATGGATTACTGGAAACATGTCTTGTGGTCTGAATAGACCAAGATTAACTTATTTGGTTCATATAAAATCAAGCGTGTAGGAGTAAAAAGACAGGTGTGTCTTGCCTACAGTCAAGCATGGTGTTGGGAGTGTCATGGTCTTGGGCTGCATGAGTGCTGCCAGCACTGGGGAGCTACAGTTCCTTGAGGGAACCATGAATGCAAACATGTACTGTGACATACTGAAGCCGAGCATGAACCCCTCCCTTCGGAGACTGGGCCGCAGGGCAGTATTCCAACATGATAACGACCCCAAACACACCTCTAAGACGATCACTGCCTTGCTAAAAGAAGCTGAGGGTAAAGGTGATGGACTGGCCAGGCAAGTCTGCAGACCTAGACCCTTTTGAGCATCTGTGGGGCATCCTCAAACAGAAGGTGGAGGAGCGCAAGGTCTCTAACATCCACCAGCTCTGATGTCATCATGGAGGAGTGGAAGAGGACTCCAGTGGCAACCTGTGAAGCTCTGGTGAACTCCATGCTCAAGAGGGTTAAGGCAGTGCTGGAAAATAATGGTGGCCACACAAAATATTGATACTTTGGGACATTTTCACTTAGGGGTGTACTCACTTTTGTTGCCAGCGGTTTAGACATTAATGGCTGTGTGTTGAGTTATTTTGAGGGGACAGCAAATTTACACTGTTATACAAGCTGTACACTCACTTCTTTACATTGTAGCAAAGTGTCATTTCTTCAGTGTTGTCATATGAAAAGGCATAATAAAATATTTACAAAAATGTGAGGGTGTACTCATTTTTGTGAGATACTGTATACACTTCACATAATATTATCAATATCATTTTGGGCAGTGCTACACCACACATTATTTATTACTTGAATTGTGGGAACACATATTGGGTTATTAACAGCATCTTTTTTAACATTTTATTTCATTACAATGATTCATATTTTGAATTTACTTTATATATCACAATACTACCCAGTTTTTTGGTAGCACCGGAATATTGCACATTTCATCTCCTGGGATTGTCTGGTGTCACATAAACTGTCAGAAGTAACTCATGTAGATAGTATAAGAATAAAAATCAGAGTCAGAAATTACACTCTGCTTTAGATTTGAGACAAGTACACACTATAGAAGGCTATGCTTTGTTCATTTTTCATTTCAGAGGTGTACAACCACTTTACTTTCCTCTGGTTTCTGCCCATAGCGCTTAGGGTAGGGTGATATAATGCTTCTTCTGACTAGATCCCATGGAATACCGATTAGCCCAGATCTTATGAAGAGACGCTGCTTGACGCTGTAGCATCATCGCACAGAATTTGGGTTATTCTATATTCCCAAGAATCTTGTTAGAACAGCATGATCACTTCCTCCAGCACTGAAGTTGCACTGCACTGAACTGGAGTGTAAAGTTTAGCCACCCCAGTTGTGTCTACTGAATAGATAAAAGATAAAAAATGCAGCGCTAGTGTGTAACAAAGTGCGAAAGTGAAGTATAACCTCAGGTGCAAATATAAAACTGATAGTAACTTGTAGGTCAGATATCAACATGAACAATATACAACAACAAAAGGACAAACAAATCAGGAAAGTTTGTCACAGGTGAAAATGTCCATGTAAGATAGCAAAAAAAACTAAAACTGTCTGTGATAGACCAAAAAAAATAGGAGATTCTTCAGCTTCAGTCCAACTTGAGACTCTCTGGATATACCAGCTGAAGTGTTACTCCCCCTATGGGTTAAACATAGAATGAGACATAAATGCTTTCATTAATAAATCTTGATATGCAGTGTTTTACAGTCCATTTTTATGGTTTGCTGAGTGTATGCAGTTATTTGTTCATTTCCTGCCTGAAACACAATTTATTATTTTGAAGGTATCGGGATGTTTCAGACAAGGAAATATCAGTTCTGGGTCTCATAAAGAGACTCTGGCTGGTGTTTACTTTCAGGGTTTTCCTTGTTCCCTTATTGTTAATGGGGGAGTGGGAAAAACCTTGAAACCTGCCTGACACACAATTCTGAAGGTATCGGGATGTTTCAAACATGGAAATATTAGTTCTGGGTCTCATAAAGAGACTCAGGCTGGTGTTTACTTTCAAGGTTTTTCTTGTTCCCTTATTGTTAATAACTGTGCATTATAACACCACTCATCCCACTGATACTTACCTTTTTCTAATCATCTGTTCCTTTGCATTATCAACCATTGTTTGATTATGATGCATTATATTGATTAACAAGAGTTTTTCTATGGATCATGCATTTTTTAATTTTTATTCCACAAAGATATGTATAGGAGTAATGTTTACTAACAATCATGCACCTTTATAGGTTCACATGTGATGTCAATTTGGCAGTCAGATCCTCACACCGCCGTCCTGTATCTAGGTTTGGTCTGTGTCTCTAGGCATGCTTGTCCTCTCTTGTCCTCGCCGTAGAGCCCACCTTGCAAATTGCCTCTCTTGTTATATGAGTGGCTATCGGGCCACGAGTGCTGGTTCTTCTTAGTGTGATGACGTTTCCGCCTATTTTGGGCATGTGGGTGTGGTTACAGTGCTCTGTATATTATATAGTCCACACTGCAATGCATTTGTGTCTGGTAACCCCCCCCCCCCCCCAAATTTGACAAACACTGGATTATATTCAGAAATATTCAAGAAAGACCGCGCTAAAGGCAATAACATGTGATATGACTAATGAAAACATATACAATTGTTTAAAATGAATTAATTCAGAATTAATATTTGTGAATAAAAAACACCAGAGCTCTATAGAAAAAGTGACTGAAAAATATAAGTCCCAAATGGAGATAACAGAAGTCCCAAATGAAGGTAAGAAAAGTGACTGGCGTCACAAAAACACACAGTTCATGAAGCCAAGACAAATGCAAACAGTGATCATGGACATGTAACGCAGTCCTTGGAGCCAAGGTAGGTGTATTCAATGTGCATAGACGTGAGACACCCAGTGAAAAATCCTCCACCTAATAAGATGTCCGCTTACCAGAGGTAAGCTGTGAATCAGCTTAGTAATAATCTCTGTACGGGGAAGATCAGCTCCTCAGGTCTCCAATTAGGGAAGAGGGTGGGCAGGATCATACGATGTATTGAGCTCAATCCACACAGTAGGAGGACCTTTTTAAGTTCTCTAAGGGGTGATGGCGATAGATTGAGAAAGACTAGATTATATTCTTCATAATGATTCCTACTTTGCCAAAAATTGCAATTTTGTTGGCGATTGTAAAATACAGTGACTAGTTCAGACTGACACATTTGCAAAGTAAAGTTTTTCATCAAATGTGACAATATAAATAAATAGGATGAATAGTACAGAAAGCACAATTCCCAATTGATGAGTACATGTCAGAGAATGTTGCATTGTCTGGTGCAGGTAAATTTTCCCAGCAAAGGAAATATAATGGTAAAATGTCACTTTAGAACTTGCTATGAATGTATGGCAAATATAGTAGAAAGATCTGCACTGAAATATTTTGATGAATAAAAATGGATACATCTGCTTTAATGCTGATTTATTTATTTTTTGGTCACTCTATACCAGTGATTCTCAATCGGTGTGCCGCGAAAGATTTGCAGGTGTGCCGTGTAAAATTGCTAGCGTTTTGAAACCTTGAACATATAGATAAATGAAATGGTCAATCAATGTCGCAAAAGTTAAAAAAGTAACATATATAAAAACGCAATCTCTGTCAGTCTGTCATTCATTGGTTCATTTCTTAACCCGAGACTTGTGTGAGATCTTGGGAGAACTTAATCGTTCTAATTATATTTTTCAGTCAACATTTCCCAAAAAGAGCCTGGGTGAGTTTTGGATCTCAATCAACAAGTCATATCCTGCAATTAGTTCAAACGCAATCAAAGTAATTCTGCCATTTGTGTCTTTGTGGTTTTGTGAGGTTGGATTTGTAGATCTGTAGTGGGAGGGTCAATGCTTTTTTCTTTAATTCATGGTATGTAGTTGTTAAAAGCATTCAAAAATGAAGGAGTAAAGAATTATTGTATTGCTTCTTGGTGAGTGGAAGGAGATGTTTGAGACAGGCTGTGGGATTGTCCTTTGTGAGTTTGGTAGTGAATCTTTTGATATCTTTCCAGTAGGGCCTTATCAGTGGGCATCCCCAAAAGACACAATGTAATGTTCCCTTCTTCTGGTTGCACCTCCAACATATGAGGGAAGCAGAAGGAAATGTGATAGATGGATTTATGATAGAGGATTTGTTGGCAAAAATCAATATAAAGTTAATTTGTTCATGTGTGAGGGTTACTCTGAGTTCCCCCTTCCCATTTTTGAAGAAATGAGGGTCCAAAATTCTTACCAGACAAAGGTTATATTTGCTATACTGTATTTGCTGAGCAAGGACTAAAATTATCCAAGGTACCACCAATATTTTGTAAACTGAAAGGTAACCAGGAGAGTCCTCCTAAATCTGCACTACCACCTCCACGCTAGATGAAATAGAGAGCACAAAATAGAGCTGCCACTTAAATATCAAATCATATATAAACAGAATCCACCCTCCAATGGTGCAGATGGATAGCTGCGCTAACTATAACAATGATGGAAAAAAAAAAAATAGCTTGAAACCCCACCGTTCTTAGTACCTTGGGGCGAGTTAGAGATGTGCTGAATCTTGATTTCACTTTGGACTTTATTTATTATATTATTTAAATTTTTAGTTTTCATATACTATTTTATTTTCAGTTTTTATATATTTTTATATTTTTTTATATATTTTTCAAGTGATTATATATTGTAGGAACTATTTGTATTTTTTCACGTGGTGTATGGTAATATATACCATATTTATCGGCGTATAACACGCACTTTTTTCTCCCCTTAAAATCAGGGGAAAGTCGCAGGTGCGTATTATACGCCGATCCCCTGCGATCCCGAGCTGTCAAAATATCAAAATCGCCGACCGCGATTTGAAAATGGCACCGGCGGCGCCGAAATACACAGAGCCGGTCCTCGGCTCTTTCCGGCAGCTCTCGTTTACTTTCGGTTTCACTCGTAGTCCCGAGCGGAGCTATCCGAACCTACTCGGATAGCTCCGCTCGGGACTACGAGTGGAGCCGAAAGTGAACGAGAGCCGCCGGAAAGAGCCAAGGACCGGCTCTGTGTATTTCGGCGCCGGCGGCGCCATTTTCAAATCGCGGTCGGCGATTTTGAAGCCCAGCAAGCAGGGACAGGGGATCGAAGGCTGCACTGGGGCAAGGCTGCACTGGGGAAGGCTGCACTGGGGCAAGGCTGCACTGGGGAAGGCTGCACTGGGGAAGGCTGCACTGGGGAAGGCTGCACTGGGGAAGGCTGCACTGAGAAGGCTGCACTGGGGAAGGCTGCACTGAGAAGGCTGCACTGACATGGCTGCACTGACAAGGCTGCACTGACAAGGCTGCACTGACAAGGCTGCACTGACAAGGCTGCACTGACAAGGCTGCACTGGGGCAAGGCTGCACTGAGAAGACTGCAATGATGGGCATTTAAATGTAAGTTTTTTTCCCTTCAACTTCCCTCCTAAAAGTTTTTCTTTCCTTAAAATTCCCTCCTAAATTGGGGTGCGTGTTATACGCCGGTGCGTGTTATACGCCGATAAATACGGTATTCATCACATAATAGTTGGAATATTGGGGGGCATTTATTTTGTTGTACACACGGGAGTGTTCTATTTATTTAGATCACTAATGCTATATGTGTTATAAGAGTGAGTGCTAAGTTATGACTCACCACTAGGGATGAGCCGAACACCCCCCTTGTTCGGTTCGCACCAGAACATGCGAACAGGAAAAAAGTTTGTTAGAACACGCGAACACCGTTAAAGTCTATGGGACACGAACATAAATAATCAAAAGTGCTAATTTTAAAGGCTTATATGCAAGTTATTGTCATAAAAAGTGTTTGGGGACCTGGGTCCTGCCCTAGGAGACATGGATCAATGCAAAAAATTTTTTTAAAAACGTCTGTTTTTTCAGGAGCAGTGATTTTAATGATGCTTAAAATCAAACAATAAAAGTGTAATATCCATTTAAATTTCGTAGCTGGGGGATGTCTATAGTATGCCTGTAAAGGGGCGCATGTTTCCCATGTTTAGAACAGTCTGACAGCAAAATGACATTTCGAAGGAAAAAAGCCATTTAAAACTACTCACGGCTATTGCATTGCCGGTCCGACAATACACATAGAAGTTCATTGATAAAAACGGCATGGGAATTCCCCACAGGGGAGCCCCGAACCAAAATTAAAAAAAAAAATGATGTGGGGATCCCCCTAAATTCCATACCAGGCCCTTCAGGTCTGGTACGGATTTTAAGGGGAACCCCGCGCCAAAAAAAAAACAAAAAACGGCATGGGGTCCCCCCAAAAATCCATATCAGACCCTTATCCGAGCACGCAACCTGGCAGGCCGCAGGAACCGTACCAGGCCACATGCCCTCAACATTGGGAGGGTGCTTTGGGGTAGCCCCCCAAAACACCTTGTCCCCACGTCTTCTATCTTCTTCTCTGGTCCGCTCCGCACCCATGGCATGGGGGGAGGCTCCCAATCTTCTCCTCTTCATCTTCTTCTTAATCTTCTTCTTTTCTTCTCTTCTTCTCTTCATCTTCTTCTCTGGGCCGCTCCGCATCCATGATGGCATTGAGGGAGGCTCCCGCTGTTTGACGGCGTCTCCTCGTCTGACGGTTCTTAAATAACGGGGGGTGGGGCCACGCACGGGACATGACGGGACTTCCCTGTGGCATTCCTCGTGACATCACAGGGAAGTCCCGTCAAGTCACCGTGCCTCAGAGGGGTCACCGGGTGGCCCCGCCCCCCGTTATTTAAGAACCGTCAGACGAGGAGACGCCGTCACACAGCGGGAGCCTCCCTCCATGCCAGCATGGATGCGGAGCAGCCCGGAGAAGAAAATGAAGAAGAGAAGAAGAGAAGAAAAGAAGAAGATGAAGAAGAAGATGAAGAAGAGAAGAGCGGGAGCCTCCTCCCATGCCATGGGTGCGGAGCGGCCCGAGGAGAAGAAGATGGAAGACGCCGCGGAGGAGATGCTGGACGAGAACGCCAGAGGAAGAGCCAGAAGAACAAGAAGAAGATGAAGGACAAGGTGTTTTGGGGGGCTACCCCAAAGCACCCTCCCAATGTTGAGGGCATGTGGCCTGGTACGGTTCAGGAGGGGGGGCGCTCTCTCGTCCCCCCTCTTTTCCTGCGGTCTGCCAGGTTGCGTGCTCGGTCTGGTATGGATTTTTTTGGGGGGGGGCCACGCCGTTTTTGGTTTTTTTTGGCACGGGGTTCCCCTTAAAATCCATACCAGACCTGAAGTGCCTGGTATGGAATTTAGGGGGACCCCCACGTCATTTTTTTTTTTTAATTTTGGTTTGGGGTTCCCCTGTGGGGAATTCCCATGCCGTTTTTATCAATGAACTTCTATGTGTATTGTCAGACCGGCAATGCAATAGCCGCGAGTAGTTTTAAATGGCTTTTTTCCTTCAAAATGTCATTTTGCTGTCAGACTGTTCTAAACACGGGAAACATGCGCCCCTTTACAGGCATACTATAGACACCCCCCAGCTACGAAATTTAAAGGGATATTACACTTTTATTGTTTGACTTTAAGAATTATTAAAATCACTGCTCCTGAAAAAACGGCCGTTTTTAAAACTTTTTTTTGCATTGATCCATGTCCCTGGGGCAGGACCTAGGTCCCCAAACACTTTTTACGACAATAACTTGCATATAAGCCTTTAAAATTAGCACTTTTGATTTCTCCCATAGACTTTTAAAGGGTGTTCCGCGGCATTCGAATTTGCCGCGAACACCCCAAATTGTTCGCTGTTCGACTCAAACTCGAAGCTCATCCCTACTCACCACCAATATTTTAACTATGTACATATGTACAGCATTCACTGTATAGATATACAGTATACATTGGAAAGGTGAGTTAGTGTGTAATGAGCCTGTCCCTTTGTGTATGTGCCATTTGCCTAACATATTTTTATCTGGACTTCTTTCTGGATTCAGGTTGAAAAAGGCGCTGGATAGATAAAATAAAAAATAACTATTTAAAAATAAATGTTTTTGCTTTATAACCACTTTTTGTTGCTTTACTGCTACAGGGGGGCTGCTGTGCGCAAAATCACATGTTTATACGTGATCCCACACTTCCGGGTTGTGGGCACAATGCGTGCAACCGGCAGCTTACTCCCACTGTGATTATGCACAGCCGGAGCCGATCAGTGGGTACCGCAGACTCGATGTCCACCGTCACCCGCCAATCATTCGTTACACAGGCAGAATGGCAGTCTGCCTATGTAAATAAGACAGATCGCTGTTCTGTCAATAGCCCCTTCCGAGCTAGTGTCATTACATAGTTAGGTTGAAAAAGACACAAGTCCATCTAGTTCAACCAATGAAAAAAAAAATGATTGCATATTTCAGCACTGATCACTATATTAATGTCATTGGTCCCCAAAAAAGTGTCAAACGTGTCAGTTAGTGTACGACTGTCTGCCACAATATCGCAGTTCCGCTTTAAGTAGCTTATTGCTGCCACTAATAGTAAAAAATAAATAAATACAAATTTCATAAATATATCCCATAGTAACTTTTGCACAAACCAATCAATAAATGCTTATTGGTCATTTTTTTTTTTAACCAAAAATATGTAGCAGAATACATATTGATGAAGAAATTTGATTTTCTAAATGTTTTTTCATTGATATGTTTTATAGCAGAGAGTAAAAAATATTGTTTATTTTTCAAAATTGTCATTTTTTTTTTGTTTATAGCACAAAAAAATTAAAAATGCAAATGGTGATCAAATACCAGCAAAAGAAAGCTCTATTTGTGGGAATAAAAGGTCATATGTTTTATTTGGGTTACAATGTTGCATGACTGTGCAATTGTCAGGTAAACACAATGCTGTATCACAAAAAATGGCCTGGTCATGAAGAGAGGTAAATCTTCTGAAGCTGAAGTGGATAATTCAAATCTAGGCACTTGTGTAGTACATCAGTTTATATTGGCGTTACAAGACTGGAATGGCAAGCAGACTTGGAAAAGTGTGAGTGAGTGCATCAGGTCAAGTTTGGCTCAGTCCCATAAAAAGCCAATGTTATTTATGCAGATGTGTTACAAATCCCAAGTACTGATGCAATTTAAACCCACAGGTTGTTTTTTTTTGAGACCCTATAGATTTAAAACACATCAGCTGTAGTAGTGTTTTTAGTGTCTTTGCATGAATGTTTTTTTTATGGGAATGGATGTGAAATGTTGATCTGTACTGGTGGATTGTTTGTGCATGTTTAATTGACTTTGCACTTCATCATCCAGGGATGCTACCAAATACAGTATATTAGAACAAGTAGGCTGTTTAAATCTTGTAAATTTGTATTAACTGTAGTCAGAACATGAGGTCATCATAAATTGTCTCACACTAACAGAAGAATACAAAAAAAGAACATTCTCTTCAGACTTAAATATCATTAAAGCAACCCTGTCTCCAAGTAAAAAAAAAAAATAATAATAATAATAATAGACGCCCTGTAAAAGGAGAAGTTGAATACTTGTTCATTTGATAGTGAGTTAAATCTTTACTGTTGTGCAGGGCTGGATACCACTGATTTTAAAACTTGCAGGTGATTTGGATACCGTGTGTGGTTCCTCCTGCTAGTGACACTGACACTACTAGGGATGAGGTTAGAATTCGCCACATGGTGGGTTGGTGGAAAATCCAGGGGGCTTTAGATTTGCCTTCCCAGTGAATAAAGGGTTAAATTTGCTGGACTGTTTTTTTTTTTTTGTTTGTTTACAAACTTTATTGAAAACAGTAAAAAAAGCAGTATATGACAACAGACAAATGTCAAAAATTGACAGAGCTATAACTCAGTACAGTGGAATTGTAATAAGGTGATGTAATTACACTAGATCAGGGATATGCAATTAGCGGACCTCCAGCTGTTGCAAAACTACAAAGTCCCATCATGCCTCTGCCTCTGGGTGTCATGCTTGTGGCTGTCAGAGTCTTGCTATGCCTCATGGGACTTGTAGTTCTGCAACAGCTGGAGGTCCGCTAATTGCATATCCCTGCACTAGATGCTCCATATTCCTGTCACAAAAACTAGATCTCCAAGTAAGGGTTGTCCAATGACCATCAAATTTAAAGACATCTAAGGGGCATACCCCAATCCATGAATTTTGACAAAGAATATGCATCGTATAAGAACCGTATGACATCTTAGAAGAAAACAACATTAATAACAAAAAAGAAAAATTACGTCTACAAAAGAACGAAAGTCAAAGGAATAGGTCAAAGCAAAAATTCCTTACATGAAAACCAACTGTCATTTAGCCCATAGTAGTTATGATTAGCTCAATCTGAATGGCGGTAAATGAACCATGGGTCTCATTTTGCATCGGATGATGATTGAGAATCATTTAATGAATGGAAAAAATTCTCCATTAACATAATTTGGTCAATACGTGTGATTTCTTGGGAGAAAGGTACCACATTTGATTTCCAGTTTAGGGCAGTTGCCCATTGCATAGCTACACATGTAGTGTGTATGAGTCTCATTAAAAGTTTGGGGACATCTGGGATTTTCTCAAATAGAAGGCAATGTTCATGTGCCATTGGATGATGTCTGCAAGCCAACAAGTCTATCAGGGTGAAGAGTTCCCTCCAGGTAGGTTGTAATTTGTCACACTCCCAAAATATGTGCAAAAAAGAACCAGGGAGTGCACAGCCGCGAAAACAGGTGGAGACCTGAGGGTAAATGGCATGCAGGCGCAAAGGCGTATATTACCAACGTGTAAACAGTTTTAAAGCTGTTTCCCATATCCTTAATGATTTTGTGCAGTTACGCATGTTAAGGCCCCATACACACTATAAGATTTTCTGCAAATTTTTGTCTTCAGATTTACCAAAACCATATAATATGAGGTCAAACTTTAATAACTTCAATTTGTCATCAGGCAGGCCCTTGCACTACATGATTGTTGGCCAACTGAGTGTCTGATTTTTGTCAAAAGGGCGTGTGCCAGGATCTTGTCTTGCATATTAATGGTACACAATTATCGTGTAATGTAGTGACGTACTACGAGGAATTTCAGCTCTTGAGCGCCACCCTTTGGGCCCCTTCTGCTAATTTTGCGTTTGGTGAGCATTGATTCTGAGCATGCGTGTTTCCCTTTCGAATTGTGTGACGGATTTGTGTACTGACCATACAAAAATCTGACGTCAAACTGTTGTTTGCCGAAAATTTACTAGCATGCCATCCAACATTTGTTGGCCTAAATTTGGACAACAATTGTTAAAAGGAGCGTACTAACGGTAATATTTTACCGTTTATATTTACAACAGTATATTTACAACAGTCTGTCAACAGACAATCACCTGCCAACAATCGTACCGTGTGTACAAGGCTTTAATCTCCCACTCCTGTATATCATACTCCGTACCCGGCTCCGGTTCCCAGTTAGACATATATAGTAATTTGGAGTTGCTACCCATAGTGGTCATGGATTTATAAATACCGGAAATTAAGCCTTTTTGTCTAGGAGCAAGCATTCCTACATATGAATTCAAAGGAGGTATGGATATCAGCCGTGACTAAAGAGTAATGGGTTAGAAAAAAAATTCTTATTTCTAAGTAATGGTATAATTCCCAAGGAGGGATATTGTTTTGGGTCTGTAACTGGGAAAACTCTGACTCATACTGAAGATCCATTAAGTCCTCAAGCCTTGGTCTATCCACCGCTAAAATGCCCTTGGATCTTGAAAGGCTGCGGAGAGCCTGGGATCTCCTAAAAACAAAGTCCGGTGTGATCTTTAGAGATAAGTGAAAGCTTATGTCACATAATTTCAGTGATTGGGCAACTACCTGATTGTGACTTAAAATGCTGAATGTTGTAAATTTAGAGGACCATAATAAGCCTGGAAGATAGTATGGAGAGATAGAGGCCTGTTCAAACCTAAGCCAGGGGATGTGAGGGTCTAATATATTCCACTGGGATAATTGTGAAAGTTACATAGTTACATAGTAGGTGAGGTTGAAAAAAGACACAAGTCCAACCTATGTGTGTGATTATATGTCAGTATTACCTTCAGGTGCTTATCTAATAGTTTCTTGAATTTATCGATGCCCCCTGCTGAGACCACCACCTGTGGAAGGGAATTCCACATCCTTGCCGCTCTAATGCTCCGTACACACGGTCAGATTTTCCGACGGAAAATGTGTGATAGGACCTTGTTGTCGGAAATTCCGACCGTGTGTGTGCTCCATTACACATTTTCCATCGGATTTTCCGACACACAAAGTTTGAGAGCAGGCTATAAAATTTTCCGACAACAAAATCCGTTGTCGGAATTTCCGTTCGTGTGTACACAAATCCGGCGCACAAAGTGCCACGCATGCACAGAATAAATAAAGAGATGAAAGCTATTGGCTATTGCCCTGTATATAGTCCCGACGTACGTGTTTTACGTCACCGCGTTCAGAATGATCGGATTTTCCGACAACTCTGTGTGACCGTGTGCATGCAAGACAAGTTTGAGCCAACATCCGTCGGAAAAAATCCTAGGATTTTGTTGTCGGAATGTCCGATCAATGTCCGACCGTGTGTACGGGGCATTACAGTAAAGAACCTTAAAGTAGTTTAAGGTTAAACCTCTTTTCTTCTAATTTTAATGAGTGGCCACATGTCTTGTTAAACTCCTTTCTGTGAACAAGTTTTATCCCTATCCCTATAAGTCTACTTGCAATGCAATAAAACCATATTTGGGGAACCCCCAAACCTCCTGTTCTATGGGAATGGTACAGAACTGTCCTGGCAAACCTGGGAGATTTACCTTGCCAGATAAAGTTGTTCAAGTCAGTTTGGATTTTAAGGAGATAGGCCTTAGAAATAAAAAGAGGTAAAGATCAAAATAAGTATAGGAGTTTGGGGAGAATAGACATTTTTACCGCTGTCGTTCTTCCCAAAAATGAAATGTGATAGGCAAACTAACGTTTAAGTAAATGTTTAAATTTTGGCCAATACTGTTAAATACCAATTTATAATTTCCTGGGAGTGTGATCCCTAAATATGAAAGGGAGGAGGATGACCAAATAAAGGGAAAGATGCTTCAATCTCTTCCAGGTCGCAAAGTTGATAGGCAGGGCCACCGATTTAGCCACATTGACCGAGATACCCCATACTTTGGCAAATTTTGTCAAGACCTTGAGCAGGTTTGGTAATGTGGCTGTAGGGTTTGATAGAAATAGCAACACAGTACATACAAAGTTTAAAGCTCAAAGGTTTCTTAACGTATCGTGTGATATCTGGGTGTCGTAGGATGGCCGTGGCAAGGGGCTCAGCTGTCAATGCAAAAATCAAAGGTGACAAGGGACAGCCCTGCCTGGTGGCCCTACCAAGCTGGAAAAATCCAGAGCTGTACCCTGGAATTCTAATGCAAGTTCTAGGGTTATGATAAAGGGCCTGGAAAGCTCATAAAAATTCACCCTGAAAGCCATAGCGCTGTAGCAGGAGAGACATGTATTGCCATGAAACACTATCAAAGGCCTTGTGAATGTCAAGGCTGTGAAGCAACATTTTTTTTAGAGAATAACTTAGCATCTTGGATAATGTTGGTGGCCAGATGAATGTTGTCAGTGATAAGGTGGTTGGGAATAAAACCCGACTGATATGGCGAGATCAAGAAAGGGATAATAGCCACTAGGCGATCAGTGAGGATTCTGCTAAATATTTTAAGGTAATTGTTGTTCACTGAGATAGGTCTGTAGTTTTGTGGCAAGGAGTGATCTTCATTGGGTTTCGTGATGAAAGACATGTTAGCTAAGAGCATCTCCTCCGGAAACGTATGACCTTGAAGAATGTAATTAAGAAGCTGAACCAGTCTCGGGAACAGAAGGGAAGAAATTTTTTTGTAATACAAAGAGGTAAATCCGTCTGGACCTGGAGCAGAGCCCTTTTTCAAGGATATAAATAACCTTAGAGACCTCGGGCAAAGTAACAGGGGAGTTTAAAGTCTCCAGTTGCAAAGGGGTAAGGGTAGGGATAGGGATTGAGGCAAAGCAAGAATATATATATCTGCAGAGGGTTCGGCGTGGTGGGGAGCTAAAAGGGATGAGTAAAAATCTTAAAAAATGTTAATAACCTCCTGTGTTATATACAATAACTTGTAGACATGAGGTGGACGAAGAGACTGGTTCAGCTTTCTTTTTTTTTTAACATAAAGTTTATTAAAGATTTTAGACAAAATAAAGTAAAACATTACATTGCCAGTTTATACCATCCAATAATCAAATGTCAAAAATTGCTTCACACATCCGCACATGCAGTACATATTGCAGTATTTCCATTAGTATGTAATTATCAGAGTAATATCAGATAACTCCTACCCTGTCATACCAAGGAGATATTCAGGAGCAACCCTAAGAAGGGGGGGGGGGGAGGCAAAATGGTGGAGCAATCCCCCTCCTAAATAGCATTTAGATTACCCCTATGGAATAGTAAGGTGTTTTGCCTTTACCCATTCCGACCATATTTTCCCAAATTTTTTTGCACAGTTTCTTCCCATATACGTCAATTTGTAGAGTGGGAGTGCTGTGTTTATCAGTGATTGCCATAGCTGTTTAGTGGGTGGTGAGTTTTGGTTCCATTTCAACAAAATAGCCTTCCTAGCATAAAATGTGGTGTAGAAGAGGAACAGCTTTTTACCCCATGTTAAGTCGAGGAAGTCACTTATGCCCAGAAGAAGAGGAATCGGGCTGTACGGAACTGCTAGTCTCCCAATGCTATTGATTTCAGCCAGGATTTCTTTCCAGAATTCCGTCACTACAGGACAAGACCAGGTTATGTGAAAGAAGTCTGCTTCGTGATAGTTACATCTGGGGCATGTAGCCGTACGGTCAGAGTAAATTCTTGCCAGGCGAACCGGGGAATAATATGCTCGGTGAAGAAATTTCAGCTGAATATATCTGTCCCTGGCCGAGATCACAAGGGGCAGATACTGTTGGACACCCTCCTCCCAATCATCATCTGTTAGCTCCGGGATATCCCTTTGCCATAAAGCAAAGAGCCGGGAGACACCAGAGGTATCTAACGTAATAAACAGACTGTATAAGGTAGACATCGTTTTGGTTTGATCAGGCGATCTAAGCAATTTCTCCACCGGGGACATCTCGAGTGAGATCGAGGAGGGGAACTGTGATCTAAAGGCATGTCTTAATTGGATGTACCTGAAAAACATATGGTTCGGGATATCACGGTCTTGTTTCAGTGCATCAAATGTAATCAGCTGTCCCTGAAACGTTATGTCGCTCAATTTTGTTATTCCACACCTGGCCCAGGCAATAGGATCAGGTATGGAGCGAAAATGCGGTAATCGAGGATTCCCCCACAGTGGGGTCTCAGGGGACCACCTCCCAGAGCCACCCACCTGTCTGGCCACTGAGTCCCACACCTTCAGGGTCGCAATCATAGGAAGGGTGACCCGAGAGTTAGAGCCAGGGTCCCTATGTATCAGGTTCCTAAGCTCCGCATATGAACCCAGCAGCGCCGCCTCCAATGAAGAGGCTGGGTTAGCTGGCTCCTCCGACAGCCACCACTTGACCGTCACCAAGACCGCCGCCCAGTAATATTTCAACAGGGACGGCAGTGCCAGGCCGCCAAGCGACGTAGGCATCTGCAGCTTCACTTTGGCCACCCTGGGAGCTCTCCCATTCCAGACAAAGGATACCAAAATGCTATCCAACCTCTTAAAAAAACTATGTGGTATTGGTACAGGGGCTTGGCGGAAAAGATACGTGAACTTAGGAAGAATCGACATTTTAATTAAGTTAACTCTTCCGACCGGTGTCAGGGGGAGTGACCTCCATCTGGCACAGCTCTGGGATGTCTGTTGAACTACCGGCTTGAGATTCAGAGGGATAAACTGCCTTAAGTCCCGATGTATCTCAACTCCCAGGTACCGAAACTGAGAAACCCTCCGCAGCTGTCCATCTATTTGCTGGCCTCCTGTCCCAGAATGTAAGGGAAATATCACTGACTTCCCCCAGTTTACTCTTATTCCTGAGAATCCCCCAAAGCCATCTATAATTGACAGAGCCGACCGTAACGAGCACCCATCATCCCTCAGATACAATAGGGTGTCGTCTGCATATAGGGACACCTTTTCTTGCAGTGGTCCTCTATCAATCCCTTTAGTTTGTGTTGATGCCCGAAGAAGTGCCGCCATAGGTTCAATTGCTAGAGCAAAAAGTCCCGGGGACAGGGGGCACCCCTGACGCGTTCCCCTGCCCAAGGCGAAGGGTGAGGACAAGACTGTACCGGTACGCACCCTGGCCCTCGGTGCCCCATATATCAATCTGACCCAGGAGGTGAAGGATGGCCCAAATCCGAATTTGTGGAGGACCTCCCAGAGATAGCCCCATTCCACTGAATCAAAGGCCTTCTCCGCGTCCAGAGAGGCCACCATTTCCTCAGCCCCTCCCTCATCTCCAGAGGCCAGGATTGCATAAAGCCTTCGTAGGTTGATATCTGTTCCCTTGCCAGGCATGAATCCCGATTGATCTTCATGGATCAGGGTAAGTATAATTTCGTTTAGACGCCTGGCAAGAATTTTGGTGAGTACTTTGGCGTCAGAGTTGAGCAGGGAGATGGGTCGGTAGGAGGAGCACAACTGTGGGTCTTTCCCCGGCTTGGGTATTACAACTATGATGGCCTGGGACATGGATGGTGGGAGGTCCCTGTCCTGCAGTGATTTTGTAAACATGTCATGCAATTTAATAGTTAGGTCATCTAGGTACTGCTTGTAGAATTCAGGGGGGATCCCATCCTCCCCTGGAGTCTTCCCTGTCTGCATAGATTTCAATGCCGCTCGCACCTCCGGGATTTCGATCGGGGCATCTAGATTTTCCCTCGCCTCAGCAGAGAGAGTCGGGAGGGTCACCCCTTCTAGAAAATTGTGGAGCTCATCCGGGGAGTAATTTACCCTAGTGGAGTACAAGGCCTCATAGAATTCTTTAAAGCATCGATTGATGCTCAATGGGTCTACCACTTTAGTCCCATCCTCCCTTCGCAGACTCGCAATGGTGGAGATTGGAGACTGCTCCTTGGAAATCCAAGCCAGCAGTCTACCTGGCTTGTCACCATGTTCGAATATCGTTTGAGTTTGGGTGAGCTGACGTTTATGAACCTTATTTACCCTAAGCAACATTACTTCTCGATATGTTACCTTCATATCTTGAGCCGCGATAGGATTAGAAGTCATGGCAAACCTAGACTCCAGTTCCTGTGCCCTGGCCTCCGCCTCCTCCAGTGTAATTTTATCATTGTTTCTTTCTCGTGTAATAGATGATATATAGCACCCTCGTATATAGGCTTTAAATGAATCCCAGACCATTGCCATCCATGTGGAATCGGCATTAGTCAACCAAAAACTCCTTATCTCTTTGGCCACCTCTATTTCTATGGTCGGATGTTCAATCCAGAATCTAGAGAGTCGCCAAAGTCTGTCCGCTTGGGGAGTATGAGTTTGTATTGTGCAGAGTAAGGGGGAGTGGTCCGAGATGCCCCTTGGAAGAATCTCTACTGAAATAACCCTGGGGAGCATTGCGCCGCCAACATAGACCACATCAATACGGGACAAGGTGTTATATGAAGAGGAGTGGCAGGTGTAAGCTCGTTCTGATGGATTCTTCCATCGCCATATATCCACCAGCCCGTACACATCAGCCCACTTGGACAACGCTGAGCCTCTTGCGGGATCAGGAGATAATTTATCTATACAGGGGTTTGGCGGTATATTAAAATCTCCCGCTATGACCACATTGTCAGTCTGAAATTGGGCAATCAGCCCTATTAGCTTCTGTAGCACAGAAATATTAGCCGGGGGTGGCAAATATACTCCCACCACCACCATGTCTACTGTGTCAATGTTAGCATGTATCAACACATATCTCCCCTCCGGGTCCGTAACCACATCCATCAATTCAAAACTGAGATTTTTGTGTACCAGGACACTAACTCCTCTAGAGTAGCTGGAGTAAGTGGCATGGTAGTGTCGGCCAACCCAAGGTCTTTTTAGTCCCATCACCCTACCACCCATCAGATGCGTCTCTTGAAGGATGCAGATTTGAGGGGAATATTTTTTAAGATAGTCAAAGACCAGGGAGCGCTTAATTTTGTGATTTAGGCCCCTGACATTCCAGGACAAAATTTTAATAGGGGCCATCATACAGTTTAGTGTAGTGGATTATCGGAGGGATCCGGAGGAGAGAGTATCCCACACAGCTAGGGTCCAACAGAGACATCAGCGACCACTGAAAGCCGTCATGGCGGGTATGGCAAAGCAATCCTATAGACTGTAAGGCATAGCAATAGGCAATTAAAGTAAAATACATAAAGAAAAACTGAAACAAATCAAACTCCCCTCCCAACCCACCCCACACCTCCATTTGAAACTCATGGGGTGTATGTATACCCGAACCTAACCCAATAAACATTTCAGATAGGAGAAATCTCCCTTGGGGGGTGGCGCGTAGTACTGAGCATACCAAGGACCTAGAGCCCCAGCCGGGGCTAGGGAGCCCCGCCCACAACCGGTCATAGAGACCACTGTCACCAAGGGAGCCCCAACAGAATTATCCGTCTTGGAGACCCCCGGCGACAGTTCACCTAGAATTATCTAGGGGCACAATCTTAAAATAACTTTTTCCATAAGCATTATACACAGTTTCCTGGGAACTTGTGGATGGCTACATCCCCACCCCTATATCAAAATCACTTTTTGTTTCTCTCAGACTCACTAAGGGCAAACATCTGCCTGGAGATACATCCTGCTTCCCCCGTTGCAGGGGGAGAAAGAGGCATGGAGCAAAACCTAACCCAAGCATCCCCATCCTCCCTTCAATACATCCCCATCTGACGGATGGCACCGGACAGGAAACATATAAATCATGCCTAACCTCCCATCTGTGGATAGAGAGTTACTGTTCCTGCCTCAGCCCGGCTAAGCACATTGATCCCCCCCCAACCTCATCCGAAGCAAGCCAAGGGTATTTTCAAAATTACATTATATATTAATATGCAGTTGTAACCCTCGAGTTCCTCCCCTAGCAGCGGCAGGGCCAGTAATAGAGTGTCAGCTGGGGATGGGGGGCCTGTCCTCCCGAGAGCTAGATCAAGACTTGAATTCTCCAGGTTAAGGTAGAAAGGCTCTTTTAAGTCCCCTTCTATGGTTGCCAGGAAAAATATGTCAGTCAGAGTAGAAGTACAGAGGCGGGAGGAGGAAAGGTGGGGACTCCTGCAGCATTAAACACCATGAGCATCTAAGTGTGGTCGGCCTTTTCGTCCTGAAGGGAGAGCCCCCGAGTGTTAAGGAGATATGATCTCATGTATCTTCAAAGCAAGTATGCTGCTTCCCCTCTTCCCTCCCGCCCCCACAGCAAACAAACTGCCCGACAGGGGAGTCCTCAGGGAAAGCCAACTCACACAATAAGTCCGTAAGTAGCCATGCACCTCACCGGCAGCTGCGTACTTCACTAGGAGCCTTCAAAGTGGTCAAAAGAGAAAACCAAAGCAATCGAAAAAACAAAAAATAGGGGGGGAGGGGGGACAAAGCGGCGGGCATCTTAATGGTGCCTAGGAAGGGATTCGACCCATCTGGAAGCCTCCTCCGGGGAAACGAAAAACTTGGTGGTTTCGCCGTCAATCACTGTAAGGCGCGCTGGAAACATCATGCTGTACTTGAGACCTTTGCTCCTTAATTGGGCCTTGACCTGGTCGAACGATCTTCGTTGTCGTTGTGTTTCGATGGAGAAGTCCGGAAACAGCATGATCTTTGCGTTCTCATAGCGCAGTTCTCCAATCTTCCTGGCCTCTCTAAGAACCAGATCTCGGTCTCTAAAGTTCAGTAGGCGAAAAATAAAAGTACGTGGCGGAGCACCAGGGGGGCCTGGAGCGGATGGCATCCTATGAGCCCGCTCAACTGCAAAATGGGGGGAGAATGGCGCCTGCGGGAGAAGCGTACGCAGCAGTTGTTCTGCATAGTTTTCAGGATCTCTCCCTTCAGCCCCTTCTGGGAGACCAACCATACGTAAATTGTTCCGCCGATTTCTATTCTCCTGATCTTCTGCTCTGGATTCGATCGCCTTCATTTTAACCTGTAGCGTGCGTAGGGAGGTGGAATGTTCCCTGAGCATGTCCTCTGTCTCCCCCACTCTCCGCTCCGCCTCCGTTAATCGGTCTCGATGTTTGTCCATGTCCCGCCTAATAAGGCCCATTTCGAGCTGCATCTACTCGATTTTGTTGGTCAGAGTTGTTTGGCAGCCTGTGATGGCTTGCATAAGGGCCTGGAACTGATCGGTTCCCAGTTGGGGCGACTCAGTTTGCTCCGTCTGGGACGCCATGTTGGTGTAGGCCGCCCCGCATGCACCGCTGGATGTGAGCGAGGTCCTAGGAGCCTGCTGCCTCTTCCTCTGGGAACCGGAGCTTCCCCTTCTCATACCCGCTCGTTTCCTCCACTGCTTGGTAGCGTCAGGGTGAGGATATGTCCCCTAAGAACGGATGAGGTATCGGTATAGGACGGAGCTCCCTTCACACACGTCCTATCTGGTCGCCATCTTGGCCACGCCCCCCCTGGTTCAGCTTTCTGGCACGCATAGTCTTGTTAAACTCCCTTCTGCGAAAAAGTTTTATCCCTATTGTGGGGTCACCAGTATGGTATTTGTATATTGAAATCATATCCCCTCTCAAGCGTCTCTTCTCCAGAGAGAATAAGTTCAGTGCTCACAACCTTTCCTCGTAACTAATATCCTCCAGACCCTTTATTAGCTTTGTTGCCCTTCTTTGTACTCGCTCCATTTCCAGTACATGCTTCCTAAGGACTGGTGCTCAGAACTGGACAGCATACTCTAGGTGCGGCCGGACCAGAGTCTTGTAGAGCGGGAGAATTATCCTTTTATCTCTGGAGTTGATCCCCTTTTTAATGCATGCCAATATTCTGTTTGCTTTGTTAGCAGTAGCTTGGCATTGCATGCCATTGCTGAGCCTATCATCTACTAGGACCCCTTAGATCCTTTTCCATCCTAGATTCCCCCAGAGGTTCCCCCCCAGTGTATAGATTGCATTCATATTTTTGCCACCCAAATGCATTATTTTACATTTTTCTACATTGAATCTTTTTGCAAGGTTTCCACATCCTGCGGAGAAGTTATTGCCCTGCTTAGCTTAGTATCGTCCACAAATACAGAGATTGAACTGTTTCCCCCATTCTCCAGGTCGTTTAGGATTGGTGCCAGCACAGAACCCTGGGGTAACCCACTACCCTCCTCTGACCATTCCGAGTACACCCCATTTATCACCACCTTCTGAACTTGCCCTTGTAGCAAGTTTTTAATCCATGTACTCACCCTATGGTCCATGCCAACGGACCTTATTTTGTACAGTAAACATTTATGGGGAACTGTGTCAAATGCTTTTGCAAAATCCAGATACACCACATCTACGGGCCTTCCTTTATCTAGATGGCAACTCACCTCCTCATAGAAGGTTAATAGATTGGTTTGGCAAGAACAATTTTTCATGAATCCATGCTGATTACTGCTAATCATACCGTTCTATTTACTAAAATCTTGTATATAGTCCCTTATCATCCCCTCCAAGAGTTTACATACTATTGATGTTAGGCTAACTGGTCTGTAATTCCCAGGGATGTATTTTGGGCCCTTTTAAATATTGGTGCTACATTGGCTTTTCTCCAATCAGCTGGTACCATTCCAGTCAGTAGACTGTCAGTAAAAATTAGGAACAATGGTCTGGCAATTACTTGACTGAGTTCCCTAATTCCCCTGGGGTGCAAGCCATCTGGTCCCGGTGATTTATAAATGTTAAGTTTCCCAAGTCTAATTTTAATTCTGTCCTCTGTTAACCATGGAGGTGTTTCCTGTGATGTGTCAAGAGAATAAACACTGCAGTTTTGGTTACTGAAGCCCCCCGATTCCCTTGTGAATACGGAGGAGAAGAATAAATTCGCCATCTTCCCATCCTTTGTAACCAGATGTCCTTCCTCATTCTTTATATGGCCAATATGGTCTGTCCTCCCTTTTTTACTGTTTACATACTTAACCACTTCAGCCCCGGAAGGATTTACCCCCTTCCTGACCAGAGCACTTTTTGCGATTCGGCACTGCATTGCGCCGTCGTGCGATGTGGCTCCAAAACAAAATTGACGTCCTTTTTTTCCCACTAATAGAGCTTTCTTTTGGCGGTATTTGATCATCTCTGCGATTTTTATTTTTTGAGCTATAAACAAAAAAATAGCGACAATTTTGAAAAAAAAATCGCATTATTTTTTACATTTTGCTATAATAAATAACCCAAAAAAATATATAAAAAAACATTTTTTTTCCTCAGTTTAGGCCGATACGTGTTCTTCTACATATTTTTGTTAAAAAAAAATCGCAATAAGCTGTTATTGATTTGTTTGCACAAAAGTTATAGCGTTTACAAAATAGGGGATAATTTTATGGCATTTTTATTATTAATTTTTTTTTACCAATAATGGCGGCGATCAGCGATTTTTATTGTGACTGCGACGTTATGGCGGACATGTCGGACATTCTTGACACATTTTTGGGACCATTGTCATTTATACAGCAATCAGTGCTATAAAAATGCATTGATTCCTGTATAAATGACACTGGCAGTGAAGGGGTTAACCACTAGGGGGCGGGGAGGGGTTAAATCAGTACTGGGAGTGTTTACTTACTGTAGGGGTGATGGGCTGTGTATGTGACATCACTGATCTCTGCTCCGATGGTTTACATCAGCATCTCCCCGTTCGTCCTCTCCGTGAGGCGATCGCAGGTATCCCCGCGGCGATCGAGTTTCGCGGGACCCGCGACCCGACTCACGGAGCTTGCGGCAGGCGTACGGGTACGTTACATTGCGCAGCCGTGCCATTCTGCCGACGTAAATGTACAGGAGCCGGTCGGGAACCGGTTAAAGAATTTCTTGTGATTTTTTTGCTCTCCTCCGCTATGTGTCTTTCATGTTCTATCTTAGCCGTCCTTATTGCACCCTTACATTTCTTGTTGCATTCTTTATAAACTCTAAATGCTGATGATGATCCCTCAACCTTGTATTTTTTGAAGGCCTTCTCCTTTGCTTTTATATGCATTTTTACATTGGAGTTAAGCCATCCAGGACTTTTGTTCGCTCTTTTAAATGTATTAGCCAATGGGATGCATTTAATATTAACTTAAATATTCTTTATTAGATTTTTCTTTTTACAAAAAAAAAAAAAAAAAAACAACAAGCAAAAATAGAAAACATTATACATTTCACAACAGCTTATGGAGATTATCCCAATCAAGTAATATAAAAATATTTTACATTCTAAATCTCCTATATCCCTTCCCCCTCCCCCCCCCATCCCGTTACCACCCACCCTCCCCTATCCGTGCACAATATAAAAAGGTGCTTGCACGTCCTCATGTACTAACATCACATCCACTCCTTAACCTTAGTTCGCTGGTTCTCCTTTGTCTCTGTGCTATACTGACGGTCAATCCAATTCCTTAGGCACATTTCAGGCTAAGTCCAAATCAGGGGACTATACCTGACCAGTGTAACCAGGAACTCCAGATTTTTGTAAATTTATCATAGCTACATCTCCTGATATATACTGTTTTTTCTGTCCATACTAGTTTATCCACTGTCCTGAGCCAGTCTTCTGTGATTGGGGGCATACTGGATAGCCAAGATTGCGCTATTAGTTTCCTAGCTTGGTAAAGGCACCTTCCTATAGCGATTTTCTTATTATTGCACTCCCCGCTTTCCCCGAGCAGGCCAAGGATACATACCCTGGCCTCCTGTTTCAACTTGGTTTTAAACCTAGTTTCTATAATCCTAATTATCTCTGACCAGTACCTCGCCAGCCTTGGACACCTCCATACCATGTGTATTAGGTCACCAGTATCCAGGCATCTGGACATTTGTCATCCAATCTGCGGCCAAACCTAAATAATCTCTTAGGGGTATAATAGGCCCTATGTATCAGAAAAAGGTGTGACACCTGTTGCGATGGGGAAACCGATACCAATGGACTGGCCTTCAAAATTCCCTTCCACTGACTGTCGGTTATCTCCCCCACCTCCCCTGACCACCTTTCCCTGATATCCAGAGTCTTTTGCAAATCAAGCAACCTTATAGAAATTTGACCGCTTACTATTGCTATCAGATCCTTAGTGGAGTTTGCTCTAATAATTTTGTTTAGGAGAGGAACATTGCACCATTCCAATGGAAAGTTGCTAAATTGACTGTTAAGTGCATGCCTGATCTGCAAAAAAGTATAAAAAGTGTTATTTGGGATCCCATATTCCCACCTTAGCTCAATGAAAGGTTTCAGATCGTTACCTTCAAATAACTGCACCAATCTCCGTATTCCATGGCGAACCCATATCCAATTTTTATCCAATGTTAACAGCTCCCTCAAACCCCTATTGTCCCATATGGGCGAGTATTCAGTATAACCTCCATACCCCATAATCCTCTTAGTGGCCTGCCAAACTTTAATGATCAATTTATATGTTGGATATCCCTCCTGGGGTATCCCAGCCTCTAGTGCTTCTGCCAGGGACCCATATGGGGTGTCCTGTATCATGAGTTTCGCGTTGGGATTCGACCAGCCCTGATTTTTGCAACCACCTAGATGTTGTAATTGCGATGCGAAATAAGAAGTAGCTATAGGGATGTGGTACTGCCAGTCCCCCTTCCCCGACAGGGCGCTGAAGAGTTTGTAATTTGATCCTTGCCTGCCCTTTCCTCCATATTAATTCCCTAAATATGGTATTTAATTTTTGAAACCAGATCTTTCCAATCCAGACTGGGGAATTATGGAGTACGTATAATAATTGTGGCATCCAAACCACCTTGATCAAATTAACTCTACCTGCCAGGGATAGCGGGAGTTGGCACCAAATAGCACTTTTCCTTCTAAATTTTTCCAATAAAAGGGACTGCATTTAATATGCATTTTATATGCATTTAATATGCTCTTAAAGCAAACCCATCTCTTCTCTGTGTTCTTTGTTCCTAAGATTTTATCCCAATTTATGCCTTCTAGCAAGGCTCGTAGTTTAGGGAAGTTGGCTCTTTTGAAATTCAGTGTCTTTGTATTCCCCTTATATTTCCTATTTGTGTGATTTATACTGAAGCCAATTGACCTGTGATCGCTGTTACCTAAATTGCCCTGTATTTCCACCTCCGTGGTCAGGTCTGTATTGTTGGTAATCAGTAGATCCAGTAACGCTTTATTTCTAATTGGTGCATCCACCATCTGACCCATAAAATTGTCCTGCAAGACAATGCGCGGTTCCCTCCGCCCAGTCTATGTCTGGATAGTTAAATTCTCCCATTATAATAACACTTTCCATCCTTGCTGCTAATCCAAATTGTGATAGGAGATCTGTCTCCCCTTCCTCCCTCAGGTTAGGGGGCCTATAGCATACTCTCAGTTTTATTTTCCCCCTAGCTAGAGTCTGTCATAATTCAGTGTTCATTTTCCCTCCTTATTTATTATGGTGCAAATAGTTACCAATGAGATTGAACTGTGGAAAAGTGTATAAATAGTAAATGTGATACTATGGAGTACAATCCAGTAGGTAAAGTTATGTACTATATAAAACAAAGAGATTCCCCCAAAGAAGGCACTTACCCAAACACCATCTGCAAAAAACAATAAGTTTATTGAACTACAAAACACCATATATTAATACAAAAAACGGGCAAATTAGGGAATACACCATAGACCAAATTTAAAAGGATAACGTTATCGTTAAAAACAGCGGAGCCGCGGCCAAACATACCCCATACACACACCAACCAATCACCCCAGCAGATTCCTACTAATGTGGGTATAATCGTATAAACTGTATCCTGAATCAGTCCAGGTAAGGTAGGTTGGTAGGAGGGTGAGGTGAATGAATACTATGATATATCTTGCGGGCTAATTCAGCACATCATCGAATTTAAGGCAGTCCGGGAGCACAACCCACATCATATGTATGGCAGCAATGATGACCGGCAGTATTGCTTAACAAGGCATTAGATCCAGGACTTACAAACAAAGCAGCTAAGTTCATAGAGGACAATAGGGGGAGCAGCTCAGGCTGTATTCAATATAAACTGGAGTAATACTTCTCTCACCAGATTGATGGTTGAATAGCTCTTGAGATCGCCAGCTCTACCCACAAGTGATAGCTGCAGATGACAGTCCAGACAGCAAAAGCCGTCAGTTGGGATCGTCTCACTATGTCAGCGCCGTCAACAGAAGTGATGTAAGCCGGCCGTCAGCTGTTGGTTCCCGGTCAGGTATTCAAACACCATATGATCGCGGCTCCGAGGTGACGTGCTGACGTCACGTGCTGACGCGTTTCACCAGCCAATCACCGCTGGTCACCGTTTAGGGTGATGACTCTGAGCTGACAACAGGGTATTCGCTGCTGTTTTCTTTCTAAAAGTACTAGTAATGATCTTGTCTCCGGATCTCCGTATAGATAGATCAAGGAAGGAGAGTGTCTCAGGATGGCATGAATAGGTCAGATGTATGTTTTGATCGTTACTATTAAGTTCGGACATGAAGTCCTCAAGTTGTTCAACTGAACCAGTCCATACCATCAGGACATCATCAATGTACCTCAGCCACAGTTGAGAGTGGCTGAGGTACAGAGAGGATTGATAGACAGTCATCTCCTCCCAGAGTCCCAGATGGAGGCATGCGTATGAGGGAGCCCAAGGCGCCCCCATACTAGTGCCTCTTATCTGCTGATAATATTGGCCAAGAAATTGAAAGAAATTATTATTAAGCATAAACTCAAGAAGTTCCCCAATGAATTCATTTTGAGCCCCCTGTTGGGGGTAATGTAGGTTCAGAAAAAACATTATTGCTTCAATGCCACAATGGTGTGGTATCGATGTGTATAGGCTTTCTACATCAATGCCTACCAGGAGAGCATCTGTGGGCATAACAAAGTGTCGTAATTTGACAAGGACATCTCTGCTATCACGAACAAAGGAAGGAAGCAAGTTCACCATCTGTTTAATCAAAGAATCTATATATTTGCCGGTTTTTTCCAGGGGACCTTTGATAGCTGAAACGATTGGTCTACCGGGAGGACGGATAAGGGATTTATGAAGTTTGGGAATTATGTAAAAAGTGGGGATGGTCATTTCATCAACCTTTAGGAAAAGAAATTCCTTTTTGGTTAGGAGACCCGTTTCCATTCCCAATTTAAGTTTTCTATTGAGTGTATCAACTAAAGCAGGAAAGGGGGAACTGGTAAGTTTTTTATAAGTAGAGGTATCACCCAGAAGCCTTAGTGATTCGTCCTCATACATTTTTTCGCTTAGAAGCACTACATTTCCCCCTTTATCGCTTTTCTTAATCACTAAATTTGGTGCATTTTGTAAATCAAATAGGGCCTTTCGTTCACTACTAGTAAGATTATTAGGGCCAACCCATTTCCAATTAATTTTCATAAGGTCAAGTTTAACTTGATCCAGAAAAAGCTGTAACCATTTGTGTTTAGATAATGGGGGCATTTTAGTAGATCTGATTTTTAAATCAGAAGGTCTTCTCTGTGTGTCGTATAGATTTTCATCCAAGTCATTGTCATAGTTCTCATCCAGTAGGGATATCAGGCATTCAATAGCCTCCCTTTCATCCTTATCAAGAGAGGACTCTGAGGTCTGAGAATCATTAGACCGTTTCGTATGCCATAGTTTGAAAAGGACTTTCCTTAAGAATAAACTAACATCTTTAAAAACCTCAAACTCATTCATGGTTGACGTTGGAGAAAAAGAAAGGCCCTTCTTAAGTAGATTAATGTGTGCTTCAGTGAGGTGAAACTCTGACAGATTTACTACATTAAGATCCATACAGGTATCATCAGAAATAATCAACGTCTCCTCTGGTTTCTCAGTCTCCCACTCGTCCGGCTCTGTACACTGTCTTTTTCCTTTCCTTTTCCTTCTATTTTCCCTTTGTCTCCTTCGCTTTCTTGTTTTTTGTCTATTTTCCGCTTTGAAATCTCTACTGGTACCTTCCCTTCTAATTCTTCTAAAAAAGAGACGGTTTTCTGAGAGGTATCTCTATCAGATTCACTGTCAGAAGAAAAACTATTCCTAGTTCTAGACTGACGTGATCGCTGTCTTGTATTTCTGGAGAGGGATCTACTTCTCTTCTGGGTTGTGGGGTTAAAGATATCCCCACTTTCCCAGTCAGCTAGGTTTTGTCGAAACTTTTCTTGTTTGCTGTATTTCAGACTCTTTTGAATCCTCTCTATCTCCTTTTTGATGTACTCGTTGTTTTTATCGAATTCAGGGTCATGTTTAAAGGGTTCTAGTAATTTAGCACTTGCATCAAGCTCCACACGTATCTCCTCAAGTTGGGCCTCTTCCTCATCAACAATGAGTTTTAGTAGGGATAAACCTCTATTCAAACACTCATCTTTCCAAGCGGCTAAAAATCTCGGAGTGTGTAGGTGCTCCGCAGGTATAACCTTCTCACGTAAACCCCTAGGTATAATCCGATTGGAAATATGTGATTTCAATGAGGAAATATCCCATTTACGATTAAGAAATTTAATCACAAGTTTTTTATGGTGTTTAAAAAGTCTTCTAATTGGTTCTCTCTCTATTTCACTATTCTCCACACCAACATCGAAAGCAGTATCGATCTCCAGATCAAGATCACGATTGATCATGTAAGCCATAAATACAAATAAAAGGGTCAAATGAAATATACCCTAAAGACAGCCCAATATAGCGTAATAAAAGCCAATTATGTAACTTAGCACAGTTAATTATAAATGTATGATGGGGGGATCACAAAGGCAAGAAAGGGAAAAAAAGAGAAAAAATCCCCAAGAAAAATCATGTAATTAATAAAAGGTTTTGCCTGGATCGACCACCAAAAAATTAGGTTGTAGATAATGAGATCAGATATTCATCCACAATTGGATGCAGTTTGGGTTTGCCATATAAACCATACAAAACAAATTAGGAAAAAGAGATTCCCCCAAAGAAGGCACTTACCCAAACACCATCTGCAAAAAACAATAAGTTTATTGAACTACAAAACACCATATATTAATACAAAAAACGGGCAAATTAGGGAATACACCATAGACCAAATTTAAAAGGATAACGTTATCGTTAAAAACAGCGGAGCCGCGGCCAAACATACCCCATACACACACCAACCAATCACCCCAGCAGATTCCTACTAATGTGGGTATAATCGTATAAACTGTATCCTGAATCAGTCCAGGTAAGGTAGGTTGGTAGGAGGGTGAGGTGAATGAATACTATGATATATCTTGCGGGCTAATTCAGCACATCATCGAATTTAAGGCAGTCCGGGAGCACAACCCACATCATATGTATGGCAGCAATGATGACCGGCAGTATTGCTTAACAAGGCATTAGATCCAGGACTTACAAACAAAGCAGCTAAGTTCATAGAGGACAATAGGGGGAGCAGCTCAGGCTGTATTCAATATAAACTGGAGTAATACTTCTCTCACCAGATTGATGGTTGAATAGCTCTTGAGATCGCCAGCTCTACCCACAAGTGATAGCTGCAGATGACAGTCCAGACAGCAAAAGCCGTCAGTTGGGATCGTCTCACTATGTCAGCGCCGTCAACAGAAGTGATGTAAGCCGGCCGTCAGCTGTTGGTTCCCGGTCAGGTATTCAAACACCATATGATCGCGGCTCCGAGGTGACGTGCTGACGTCACGTGCTGACGTCACGTGCTGACGCGTTTCACCAGCCAATCACCGCTGGTCACCGTTTAGGGTGATGACTCTGAGCTGACAACAGGGTATTCGCTGCTGTTTTCTTTCTAAAAGTACTAGTAATGATCTTGTCTCCGGATCTCCGTATAGATAGATCAAGGAAGGAGAGTGTCTCAGGATGGCATGAATAGGTCAGATGTATGTTTTGATCGTTACTATTAAGTTCGGACATGAAGTCCTCAAGTTGTTCAACTGAACCAGTCCATACCATCAGGACATCATCAATGTACCTCAGCCACAGTTGAGAGTGGCTGAGGTACAGAGAGGATTGATAGACAGTCATCTCCTCCCAGAGTCCCAGATGGAGGCATGCGTATGAGGGAGCCCAAGGCGCCCCCATACTAGTGCCTCTTATCTGCTGATAATATTGGCCAAGAAATTGAAAGAAATTATTATTAAGCATAAACTCAAGAAGTTCCCCAATGAATTCATTTTGAGCCCCCTGTTGGGGGTAATGTAGGTTCAGAAAAAACATTATTGCTTCAATGCCACAATGGTGTGGTATCGATGTGTATAGGCTTTCTACATCAATGCCTACCAGGAGAGCATCTGTGGGCATAACAAAGTGTCGTAATTTGACAAGGACATCTCTGCTATCACGAACAAAGGAAGGAAGCAAGTTCACCATCTGTTTAATCAAAGAATCTATATATTTGCCGGTTTTTTCCAGGGGACCTTTGATAGCTGAAACGATTGGTCTACCGGGAGGACGGATAAGGGATTTATGAAGTTTGGGAATTATGTAAAAAGTGGGGATGGTCATTTCATCAACCTTTAGGAAAAGAAATTCCTTTTTGGTTAGGAGACCCGTTTCCATTCCCAATTTAAGTTTTCTATTGAGTGTATCAACTAAAGCAGGAAAGGGGGAACTGGTAAGTTTTTTATAAGTAGAGGTATCACCCAGAAGCCTTAGTGATTCGTCCTCATACATTTTTTCGCTTAGAAGCACTACATTTCCCCCTTTATCGCTTTTCTTAATCACTAAATTTGGTGCATTTTGTAAATCAAATAGGGCCTTTCGTTCACTACTAGTAAGATTATTAGGGCCAACCCATTTCCAATTAATTTTCATAAGGTCAAGTTTAACTTGATCCAGAAAAAGCTGTAACCATTTGTGTTTAGATAATGGGGGCATTTTAGTAGATCTGATTTTTAAATCAGAAGGTCTTCTCTGTGTGTCGTATAGATTTTCATCCAAGTCATTGTCATAGTTCTCATCCAGTAGGGATATCAGGCATTCAATAGCCTCCCTTTCATCCTTATCAAGAGAGGACTCTGAGGTCTGAGAATCATTAGACCGTTTCGTATGCCATAGTTTGAAAAGGACTTTCCTTAAGAATAAACTAACATCTTTAAAAACCTCAAACTCATTCATGGTTGACGTTGGAGAAAAAGAAAGGCCCTTCTTAAGTAGATTAATGTGTGCTTCAGTGAGGTGAAACTCTGACAGATTTACTACATTAAGATCCATACAGGTATCATCAGAAATAATCAACGTCTCCTCTGGTTTCTCAGTCTCCCACTCGTCCGGCTCTGTACACTGTCTTTTTCCTTTCCTTTTCCTTCTATTTTCCCTTTGTCTCCTTCGCTTTCTTGTTTTTTGTCTATTTTCCGCTTTGAAATCTCTACTGGTACCTTCCCTTCTAATTCTTCTAAAAAAGAGACGGTTTTCTGAGAGGTATCTCTATCAGATTCACTGTCAGAAGAAAAACTATTCCTAGTTCTAGACTGACGTGATCGCTGTCTTGTATTTCTGGAGAGGGATCTACTTCTCTTCTGGGTTGTGGGGTTAAAGATATCCCCACTTTCCCAGTCAGCTAGGTTTTGTCGAAACTTTTCTTGTTTGCTGTATTTCAGACTCTTTTGAATCCTCTCTATCTCCTTTTTGATGTACTCGTTGTTTTTATCGAATTCAGGGTCATGTTTAAAGGGTTCTAGTAATTTAGCACTTGCATCAAGCTCCACACGTATCTCCTCAAGTTGGGCCTCTTCCTCATCAACAATGAGTTTTAGTAGGGATAAACCTCTATTCAAACACTCATCTTTCCAAGCGGCTAAAAATCTCGGAGTGTGTAGGTGCTCCGCAGGTATAACCTTCTCACGTAAACCCCTAGGTATAATCCGATTGGAAATATGTGATTTCAATGAGGAAATATCCCATTTACGATTAAGAAATTTAATCACAAGTTTTTTATGGTGTTTAAAAAGTCTTCTAATTGGTTCTCTCTCTATTTCACTATTCTCCACACCAACATCGAAAGCAGTATCGATCTCCAGATCAAGATCACGATTGATCATGTAAGCCATAAATACAAATAAAAGGGTCAAATGAAATATACCCTAAAGACAGCCCAATATAGCGTAATAAAAGCCAATTATGTAACTTAGCACAGTTAATTATAAATGTATGATGGGGGGATCACAAAGGCAAGAAAGGGAAAAAAAGAGAAAAAATCCCCAAGAAAAATCATGTAATTAATAAAAGGTTTTGCCTGGATCGACCACCAAAAAATTAGGTTGTAGATAATGAGATCAGATATTCATCCACAATTGGATGCAGTTTGGGTTTGCCATATAAACCATACAAAACAAATTAGGAAAAAGAGATTCCCCCAAAGAAGGCACTTACCCAAACACCATCTGCAAAAAACAATAAGTTTATTGAACTACAAAACACCATATATTAATACAAAAAACGGGCAAATTAGGGAATACACCATAGACCAAATTTAAAAGGATAACGTTATCGTTAAAAACAGCGGAGCCGCGGCCAAACATACCCCATACACACACCAACCAATCACCCCAGCAGATTCCTACTAATGTGGGTATAATCGTATAAACTGTATCCTGAATCAGTCCAGGTAAGGTAGGTTGGTAGGAGGGTGAGGTGAATGAATACTATGATATATCTTGCGGGCTAATTCAGCACATCATCGAATTTAAGGCAGTCCGGGAGCACAACCCACATCATATGTATGGCAGCAATGATGACCGGCAGTATTGCTTAACAAGGCATTAGATCCAGGACTTACAAACAAAGCAGCTAAGTTCATAGAGGACAATAGGGGGAGCAGCTCAGGCTGTATTCAATATAAACTGGAGTAATACTTCTCTCACCAGATTGATGGTTGAATAGCTCTTGAGATCGCCAGCTCTACCCACAAGTGATAGCTGCAGATGACAGTCCAGACAGCAAAAGCCGTCAGTTGGGATCGTCTCACTATGTCAGCGCCGTCAACAGAAGTGATGTAAGCCGGCCGTCAGCTGTTGGTTCCCGGTCAGGTATTCAAACACTAGGGATGAGCTTCGTGTTCGAGTCGAACCCATGTTCGACTCGAACATCGGCTGTTCGGTCGTTCGCCGAATTGCGAACGATATGGGCCGTTCGCGCCAAATTCGTGTGGCGCGTCACGGCCCATAATTCACTGCGGCATCGCAGTGCATTGCTGGCTGATTATTGGCCAAGCATGCACTATGACCCGCATGCTTGGCCAATCACAGCGCCGTCAGTAGAGAGAGCTGTAATTGGCCAAAGCCAGGGTGGCTTTGGCCAATTATGGCTCAGGGGATTTAGTACACACCCCACACTATATAAGGCCGCCTGCACGGCGGCCCTGTGTAGTGTGTGTTCCGGTGTGCTGAGAGATAGAGAGAGAGAGAGACAGTGTCATTTGATTTGAGTTAGATAGATTAGGCAGAACAGTCAGTCAGTTAGCTGCACTTACAGTGTATTGTGTATATATATGCATCCCAGGTGTTGCATATATATATATACACTGTATTCAGTTTAGCTAGATCCGTTCCTGTTATCTTCTATCTAGACTATTTACATTTAGTGCAGTGTGTCCTGCTCACAGTGTTCAGCTAGATCCGTTCCTGCTATTTACATTCAGTGCAGTGCGTCCTGCTCACAGTGTTCAGCTAGATCCGTTCCTGGTATTTACATTTAGTGCAGTGCGTCCTGCTCACAGTGTTCAGCTAGATCCGTTCCTGCTATTTACATTCAGTGCAGTGCGTCCTGCTCACAGTGTTCAGCTAGATCCGTTCCTGGTATTTACATTTAGTGCAGTGCGTCCTGCTCACAGTGTTCAGCTAGATCCGTTCCTGCTATTTACATTCAGTGCAGTGCGTCCTGCTCACAGTGTTCAGCTAGATCCGTTCCTGGTATTTACATTTAGTGCAGTGCGTCCTGCTCACAGTGTTCAGCTAGATCCGTTCCTGCTATTTACATTCAGTGCAGTGCGTCCTGCTCACAGTGTTCAGCTAGATCCGTTCCTGCTATTTACATTCAGTGCAGTGCGTCCTGCTCACAGTGTTCAGCTAGATCCGTTCCTGGTATTTACATTTAGTGCAGTGCGTCCTGCTCACAGTGTTCAGCTAGATCCGTTCCTGCTATTTACATTCAGTGCAGTGCGTCCTGCTCACAGTGTTCAGCTAGATCCGTTCCTGGTATTTACATTTAGTGCAGTGCGTCCTGCTCACAGTGTTCAGCTACATCCGTTCCTGCTATTTACATTCAGTGCAGTGCGTCCTGCTCACAGTGTTCAGCTAGATCCGTTCCTGCTATTTACATTCAGTGCAGTGCGTCCTGCTCACAGTGTTCAGCTAGATCCGTTCCTGGTATTTACATTTAGTGCAGTGCGTCCTGCTCACAGTGTTCAGCTAGATCCGTTCCTGCTATTTACATTCAGTGCAGTGCGTCCTGCTCACAGTGTTCAGCTAGATCCGTTCCTGGTATTTACATTTAGTGCAGTGCGTCCTGCTCACAGTGTTCAGCTAGATCCGTTCCTGCTATTTACATTCAGTGCAGTGCGTCCTGCTCACAGTGTTCAGCTAGATCCGTTCCTGCTATTTACATTCAGTGCAGTGCGTCCTGCTCACAGTGTTCAGCTAGATCCGTTCCTGCTATTTACATTTAGTGCAGTGCGTCCTGCTCACAGTGTTCAGCTAGATCCGTTCCTGCTATTTACATTCAGTGCAGTGCGTCCTGCTCACAGTGTTCAGCTAGATCCGTTCCTGCTATATACATTTAGTGCAGTACGTCCTGCTCACAGTGTTCAGCTAGATCCGTTCCTGTTATCTTCCTACTGACAGGCAGGCTTGTCTGGTTACAGTATATAAAGCTACCTGAAGAAAATTACAGGTGTTCTTTTTGATCCTATTAGTACCACGGTCAGGCAGCTAGACTATTTACATTTAGTACAGTGTGTCCTGCTCACAGTGTTCAGCTAGATCCGTTCCTGTTATCTTCCTACTGACAGGCAGGCTTGTCTGGTTACAGTATATAAAGCTACCTTAAGAAAATTACAGGTGTTCTTTTTGATCCTATTAGTACCACGGTCAGGCAGCTAGACTATTTACATTTAGTACAGTGCGTCCTGCTCACAGTGTTCAGCTAGATCCGTTCCTGCTATTTACATTCAGTGCAGTGCGTCCTGCTCACAGTGTTCAGCTAGATCCGTTCCTGCTATTTACATTCAGTGCAGTGCGTCCTGCTCACAGTGTTCAGCTAGATCCGTTCCTGCTATTTACATTCAGTGCAGTGCGTCCTGCTCACAGTGTTCAGCTAGATCCGTTCCTGCTATTTACATTCAGTGCAGTGCGTCCTGCTCACAGTGTTCAGCTAGATCCGTTCCTGGTATTTACATTTAGTGCAGTGCGTCCTGCTCACAGTGTTCAGCTAGATCCGTTCCTGCTATTTACATTCAGTGCAGTGCGTCCTGCTCACAGTGTTCAGCTAGATCCGTTCCTGGTATTTACATTTAGTGCAGTGCGTCCTGCTCACAGTGTTCAGCTAGATCCGTTCCTGGTATTTACATTTAGTGCAGTGCGTCCTGCTCACAGTGTTCAGCTAGATCCGTTCCTGCTATTTACATTCAGTGCAGTGCGTCCTGCTCACAGTGTTCAGCTAGATCCGTTCCTGCTATATACATTTAGTGCAGTACGTCCTGCTCACAGTGTTCAGCTAGATCCGTTCCTGTTATCTTCCTACTGACAGGCAGGCTTGTCTGGTTACAGTATATAAAGCTACCTTAAGAAAATTACAGGTGTTCTTTTTGATCCTATTAGTACCACGGTCAGGCAGCTAGACTATTTACATTTAGTACAGTGCGTCCTGCTCACAGTGTTCAGCTAGATCCGTTCCTGTTATCTTCCTACTGACAGGCAGGCTTGTCTGGTTACAGTATATAAAGCTACCTTAAGAAAATTACAGGTGTTCTATTTGATCCTATTAGTACCACGGTCAGGCAGCTAGACTATTTACATTTAGTACAGTGTGTCCTGCTCACAGTGTTCAGCTAGATCCGTTCCTGTTATCTTCCTACTGACAGGCAGGCTTGTCTGGTTACAGTATATAAAGCTACCTTAAGAAAATTACAGGTGTTCTATCCCAGCTTAGTGCAGCTACAGGCCATTAGTATGTCTGGAAGGCCAAGAAGGAGAGGCAGACAGTCACAAGCCAATAAGAGAGGGCAAGCAGGCTCTGTGTCTAGTGCTGGTCGTGGAGACGGTGCATCCTCATCAGCACGTGGCCATGGGACACGCTTGGCCTTTTTTTCGGCAGCTGGCCGTGTTGAGCCGCAACATGCGGAAGACTTGGTCGAGTGGATGACCAAGCCGTCCTCATCCTCCTCATCCTCTCTCACCCATGCCCAGGGTGCTTTGTCTGGCAAAGCAGCGGCCTCTTCCCTCAGCTCAATGTCATCAGTGACTCCTTCCCTAGCTCCACCATGTCCTCATGAGGATTCCCTCGAACTGTTTGACCACAGTGTTGGGTACATGCTCCAGGAGGATGCCCAGCGTTTGGAAGGCTCTGATGATGATACTGAGCTCAATGAAGGCAGTAACATGAGCACGGACAGAGGGGGTGCCCAAGAAGGACAGCAATCTGGCAGTCATGCTCCCCCTGCTGCAGCATACTGCCAGGTTTGCTCCAGTGATGAGGAGGGAGGGGATGATGAGGTCACTGACTCAACGTGGGTGCCTGATAGGAGAGAGGAGGAGGAGGAGGAGGAGGAGGAGGTGGCACATCACCAACTAGGCAGGATGCCCTCCAGGGGCCAGCCTAAGGGCAGCACATTGACTGCATCACACCCCAAAGCTCCACATGTGCAGGGCGCTGCAGTCTCTGCGCGTTATTCAAAAAGTTCTTTGGTGTGGGCCTTTTTTGAGACGAGTGCATCAGATCGCACCGCTGCTATTTGCAACATATGTCTCAAGCGTATCTCGCGTGGCCAAAACATCTCCCGCTTGGGTACCACATGCTTGACCAGACATATGTTGACCTGCCATGCAGTTCGTTGGCAAGCGTATCTAAAAGACCCACACCAAAGAACAAAGACGATCTCTCCTTGCTCCTCATCAGCTGAGATTTCCAACCCCACTAGACCTTCAGTCCTCTCTGAGACCTGCAGTGAGAGGAATGAAGGTGTAGAATTAGGTGTGTCACAGCCAAGTACTTGTGGGCAATCTGCTTTTGGTACACCGACGTCAGATTGTACCAGGCAAATTTCCCTGCCCCAGCTGCTGCACCGCCGAAAGAAGTTTGCTCCCAGCCATCCACATGCCCAGCGGTTGAATGCTAGCTTGGCAAAATTGCTAGCACTTCAACTGCTGCCTTTTCAGTTGGTAGACTCTGCCCCCTTCCGTGAGTTTGTGGAATGTGCGGTTCCTCAGTGGCAGGTACCCAAACGCCACTTTTTCTCACGGAAGGCGATTCCGGCTCTCTACCGGCATGTGGAAGGCAATGTCCATGCCTCGCTGGACAGGGCGGTCAGCGGTAAGGTGCATATTACCGCTGACTCATGGTCCAGTAGGCATGGACAGGGACGTTACTTAAGTTTCACGGCGCATTGGGTGACTCTGCTGGCAGCTGGGAAGGATGCAGGACAAGGTGCAGTAGTGTTGGAGGTTGTTCCGCCACCACGCCTCCAAAATGCTGATTGTGACACACCTCTCTCCTCCACCCCCTCCTCTTCTTCTTCCTCCATGGCCTCTTCCTCGGAACCAGCGGTGCTCCGTAGGCGTTCAAGGGGCTACGCAAGTACGCAGGCCAAAAGATGCCATGCGGTGCTTGAGCTGGTGTGCTTGGGGGACAGGAGCCACACTGGGGCAGAGGTTCTGTCAGCTCTGCAGGGGCAGGTTCAGAGGTGGTTGACGCCACGCCAACTTAAGGCAGGAATGGTGGTTTGCGACAATGGCACCAACCTCCTCTCTGCCCTCCGACAGGGACAACTGACCCATGTGCCCTGTTTGGCTCACGTCCTTAACTTGGTGGTGCAGCGGTTCTTGGGCAGGTACCCGGGCTTACAGGATGTCCTGAGGCAGGCCAGGAAAGTCTCTGTGCATTTCCGCTGGTCATATAATGCCAGTGCTCGGCTGACGGACCTCCAAAAGGAGTTTAACCTGCCCAAGAACCGCCTAATCTGTGACATGCCCACCAGGTGGAACTCGACGTTGGCCATGCTGCAGCGGCTGCACACGCAGCAGAGGGCCATCAATGAGTACCTGTGCGACTATGGCACCAGGACAGGGTCAGGGGACCTTGGTTTTTTTTCCCCACGCCAGTGGGCCATAATCAGGGATGCATGCACTGTCCTGTCACCATTCGAGGAGGCCACGAGGATGGTGAGCACTGACAGTGCATGCATCAGTGACACTGTCCCCCTTGTCCACCTGTTGGAGCACACGCTGCGTGGAATAATGGACAGGGCACTTGAGGCAGAACAGAGGCAGGAAGAGGAGGACTTCCTTAGCTCTCAAGGCCCCCTTTATCCAGACAGTGTTCCTGCGTGCCCGCCGATCACACAGGAAGAGGACGAGGAGGAGGAGGAGGAGGAGGAGGAAGATTGTGTCAGTATGGAGGTGGAGCCTGGCACTCAGCATCAGCAGTCTTTAAGGGATCAGTCCCAAGGAACACATGGACTTGTACGTGGCTGGGAGGAGGTGGCTGCGGACGTTGTTGTCCTTAGTGACCCAGAGGACTCCGGACCGAATGCCTCAGCAAACCTACGCTGCATGGCCTCCCTGATCCTGCAAAGCCTGCGTAAGGATCCTCGCATTCGTGGTATCAAGGAGAAGGACCAATACTGGCTGGCAACCCTCCTTGATCCACGTTACAAGGGTAAGGTTGCGGACCTTATCTTGCCATCGCAGAGGGAGCAGAGGATGAAACATCTTCGGGAGGCCTTGCAGAAAGGTCTGTGCAACGCGTTCCCAGAGACTGGGAGGTTACAAACTCCTGTTTCTGGACAACGTGTTGCTGAGGCTTCGGTCAGTCAAAGAAGGAGCGGTGGAGAAGGTGGCCGTCTGACCGATGCGTTTGGACAATTTTTTGGTCCGCAGCCCCAAGGTATGATCGGTTCCAGCAACCATCGCCAGCGTCTGTTTTACATGGTGCAGGAATACCTAGGGGCAAGATCAGACTTGGACACCTTTCCCACCGAAAATCCTCTGGGTTACTGGGTCTTGAGGATGGATCACTGGCCAGAGCTTGCACAGTATGCAATTGAGCTACTGGCCTGTCCTGCATCCAGCGTTCTTTCGGAACGCACATTCAGTGCTGCTGGAGGCGTGGTAACCGATCACAGGGTGCGTCTGTCCACCGACTCGGTCGATCGGCTGACCTTCATAAAAATGAATCAGTCTTGGATCACCACCAGCTACCAAGCACCTGATGCAGATGTAACCGAATAATTTTTTTTGAAATCTCAGATCCCTTCAAAGACTGCCTATGCTGATGCTGAGTGACTATCCCTGAGTAATTATCCTCTTCCTCCTCAATCATCACGCTGATAGCTTGTAAGAACATTTTTGGTTCTGGGCGCCACCACCAGTGCCTAAGGCACAATTTTTCAGCCCCTGTTTAACAGGGGCGTGTAATTACAATTTTTGATGTAATACTTTGCAGCAGGGCTCGTTCCTGCATTCCAACTAGAGTGTCTGTGAGGGGTTGCAGTGTTGTGGCACCAGCACCAGTGCCTAAGACCCATTTTTTCAGCCCCTGTCTAACAGGGGCGTGTAATTACAATTTTTGATGCAATACTTTGCAGCAGGGCTTGTTCCTGCGTTTCAACTAGAGTGTCTGTGAGGGGTTGCAGTGTTGTGGCACCAGCACCAGTGCCTAAGACCCAATTTTTCTGCCCCTGTCTAACAGGGGCGTGTAATTACAATTTTTGATGCAATACTTTGCAGCAGGGCTCGTTCCTGCGTTCCAACTAGAGTGTCTGTGAGGGGTTGCAGTGTTGTGGCACCAGCACCAGTGCCTAAGGCCCAATTTTTCTGCCCCTGTCTAACAGGGGCGTGTAATTACAATTTTTGATGCAATACTTTGCAGCAGGGCTCGTTCCTGCGTTCCAACTAGAGTGTCTGTGAGGGGTTGCAGTGTTGTGGCACCAGCACCAGTGCCTAAGGCCTAATTTTTCAGCTCCTGTTCAACAGGGGCATGTAATTACAATTCTTGATCTAATATTTCACAGCAGGGCCCTGTGAGGGCTTACAGTGTTTTGGCCACAGCAACACCTAAGGCCCAAATTTCTGCTGAGTATATAGGGCAGGACCCTACTTTCAAACATCTAACTTACAAACGACTCCTACTTGCAAACGGAAGGAGACAACAGGAAGTGAGATGAAATCTACCCCTAAGGAAGGGAAATTCTCTCCTGTAAGAGTTAATATGGGAAAACAATTTCTCCTTTCCACTGATGCTTTCCAATCCTTGTTCCACAAAAAAACCCAAATTTTCAAAAAACATTTTTCATTGGGACAAAAAAGTGAGGTGAAATCTTCTGAAGAGGAGGAAAGACGCAAAACAAATGTCACAGGGGTGATAACCCTTCCCTATGTTTTCCAAAAAGCTTAGAAAAGATTTTTTGGCTGGAGCTAAACACATTAAAAATGTTCAAAATTACAAACAGATTCTACTTAACAACAAACCTACAGTCCCTGTCTTGTTTGCACCGCCTGTATACTGCTGTTCAGAGTATATAGGGACCTTTCCTTATTTTAATTTGGGTGCGGGGTTCCCCTTAATATCCATACAAGACCCAAAGGGCCTGGTAATGGACTGGGGGGTACCCATGCCGTTTGTCTCACTGATTTTCATCCATATTGCCATGACCCGACATGACATTAAACCCGCAAGCAGTTTTAAATGAGATTTTTTCCTTTAAAAATGACATTTGGTGCAGGGACTGTTCTAAACATGGGAAACACGCGTCACTTTACAGGCATACTATAGACACCCCCCAGGTACGATATTTAAAGGAATATTTCACTTTTTTTTTTTTACTTTAAGCATCATTAAAATCACTGCTCCCGAAAAAACGGCCGTTTTTAAAAGTTTTTTTTGCATTGATACATGTCCCCTGGGGTAGGACCCGGGTCCCCAAACCCTTTTTAGGACAATACCATGCAAATTAGCCTTTAAAATGAGCACTTTTGATTTCGAACGTTCGAGTCCCATAGACGTCAATGGGGTTCTAACGTTCGTGCGAACTTGCGGTCCGTTCGCGGGTTCTGGTGCGAACCGAACCGGGGGGTGTTCGGCTCATCCCTATCAAACACCATATGATCGCGGCTCCGAGGTGACGTGCTGACGTCACGTGCTGACGCGTTTCACCAGCCAATCACCGCTGGTTTCCTCAGAGCAAAGGAGGGGCCCGTGAACGCTGGTTAAATAGACTGAAAATTAAGGGATGTAGTTACTTCTAACCACCACCAGATGTCGTTCACACTTCCCACTCATCGCAGACGTTTCAGCAGAACAACATAACATAAGGAGCACTACATGATCAAGCGTGATCTGTTATAAAGTATGCTACACCTCAAGAAAACCGTCTCTTTTTTAGAAGAATTAGAAGGGAAGGTACCAGTAGAGATTTCAAAGCGGAAAATAGACAAAAAACAAGAAAGCGAAGGAGACAAAGGGAAAATAGAAGGAAAAGGAAAGGAAAAAGACAGTGTACAGAGCCGGACAAGTGGGAGACTGAGAAACCAGAGGAGACGTTGATTATTTCTGATGATACCTGTATGGATCTTAATGTAGTAAATCTGTCAGAGTTTCACCTCACTGAAGCACACATTAATCTACTTAAGAAGGGCCTTTCTTTTTCTCCAACGTCAACCATGAATGAGTTTGAGGTTTTTAAAGATGTTAGTTTATTCTTAAGGAAAGTCCTTTTCAAACTATGGCATACGAAACGGTCTAATGATTCTCAGATCTCAGAGTCCTCTCTTGATAAGGATGAAAGGGAGGCTATTGAATGCCTGATATCCCTACTGGATGAGAACTATGACAATGACTTGGATGAAAATCTATACGACACACAGAGAAGACCTTCTGATTTAAAAATCAGATCTACTAAAATGCCCCCATTATCTAAACACAAATGGTTACAGCTTTTTCTGGATCAAGTTAAACTTGACCTTATGAAAATTAATTGGAAATGGGTTGGCCCTAATAATCTTACTAGTAGTGAACGAAAGGCCCTATTTGATTTACAAAATGCACCAAATTTAGTGATTAAGAAAAGCGATAAAGGGGGAAATGTAGTGCTTCTAAGCGAAAAAATGTATGAGGACGAATCACTAAGGCTTCTGGGTGATACCTCTACTTATAAAAAACTTACCAGTTCCCCCTTTCCTGCTTTAGTTGATACACTCAATAGAAAACTTAAATTGGGAATGGAAACGGGTCTCCTAACCAAAAAGGAATTTCTTTTCCTAAAGGTTGATGAAATGACCATCCCCACTTTTTACATAATTCCCAAACTTCATAAATCCCTTATCCGTCCTCCCGGTAGACCAATCGTTTCAGCTATCAAAGGTCCCCTGGAAAAAACCGGCAAATATATAGATTCTTTGATTAAACAGATGGTGAACTTGCTTCCTTCCTTTGTTCGTGATAGCAGAGATGTCCTTGTCAAATTACGACACTTTGTTATGCCCACAGATGCTCTCCTGGTAGGCATTGATGTAGAAAGCCTATACACATCGATACCACACCATTGTGGCATTGAAGCAATAATGTTTTTTCTGAACCTACATTACCCCCAACAGGGGGCTCAAAATGAATTCATTGGGGAACTTCTTGAGTTTATGCTTAATAATAATTTCTTTCAATTTCTTGGCCAATATTATCAGCAGATAAGAGGCACTAGTATGGGGGCGCCTTGGGCTCCCTCATACGCATGCCTCCATCTGGGACTCTGGGAGGAGATGACTGTCTATCAATCCTCTCTGTACCTCAGCCACTCTCAACTGTGGCTGAGGTACATTGATGATGTCCTGATGGTATGGACTGGTTCAGTTGAACAACTTGAGGACTTCATGTCCGAACTTAATAGTAACGATCAAAACATACATCTGACCTATTCATGCCATCCTGAGACACTCTCCTTCCTTGATCTATCTATACGGAGATCCGGAGACAAGATCATTACTAGTACTTTTAGAAAGAAAACAGCAGCGAATACCCTGTTGTCAGCTCAGAGTCATCACCCTAAACCACTTATTAATGGGATACCCACAGGACAGTTCCTTCGAATTAGAAGGAATTGTTCTGTGGAAGAGGAATTTCATGAAGAGGCGCACGAGATGTATAAAAGGTTCCGACAGAGAGGCTACCCACATAGGGCCCTTAAAAAAGCAAAGAAAAAAGCCACTCTCAAAAATCGGGATGAACTCCTCTTAACCTCTGTAGAGCCTTTAAATAAAGAGAAAAATGGAAAAAATGAACAGAATTTCCCGAGGATCATTACTAAATATGGATCCCAATGGAAAATGGTCCAGGGAATTCTACAAAAACACTGGCATATTTTAAAATCTGCCCCTTTGATTTCTGAACTTGTGAGTTCCAGACCCCTTTTAACTGCCAAAAGATCTAGTAACCTTGGTGATCTCTTGGTCCATTCTGAGTATACCCGGACCACCAAGAAAAACTGGCTGACTGACTCCAGAATCTCCCCAGGCATGTATAAATGTGGACACTGCAATGTTTGCAAGTATGTCCACCAGACCAATGTCTTTCCAAACCCCCGTGGAGGAACTGACTATAAGATTAAACAATTTATAAACTGCTCTACCACCCGGGTTGTTTATACACTTATATGTCCATGCAATAAAATCTATGTGGGGAAAACAAAAAGAGCTTTTAGGGTAAGGATTCGCGAACATATCGCTGGTATTCTAAAGCTAAATGATGAACGCCCCATCTCACAACATTTTGCTAAATTCCATAATCGTGACCCAAGGGGCCTAATGGTAAAAGGGATTTATAGGTTAAATTTACCTACAAGACGCGGCGACTTCGATACCATCCTCCTCCAGAAGGAAAAGATGTGGACATACTATCTGGAGGCAATGGCCCCTAATGGGTTAAATATCGAATGTAGCCTTCAACCCTTTCTTGAGAAGTGATTTATTAATTTCCCCTTGCTATCTTTATTTGTATATATCCTGGTCGTATTTAGCCTCCTTATGCATATATATCCCTTTGGTTCGTTCTTACTGACCCCCCACGTAGGCTAATGGATGTTATATTTGCATTTTAGATTACTTGAGGTGTAGCATACTTTATAACAGATCACGCTTGATCATGTAGTGCTCCTTATGTTATGTTGTTCTGCTGAAACGTCTGCGATGAGTGGGAAGTGTGAACGACATCTGGTGGTGGTTAGAAGTAACTACATCCCTTAATTTTCAGTCTATTTAACCAGCGTTCACGGGCCCCTCCTTTGCTCTGAGGAAACCAGCGGTGATTGGCTGGTGAAACGCGTCAGCACGTGACGTCAGCACGTCACCTCGGAGCCGCGATCATATGGTGTTTGAATACCTGACCGGGAACCAACAGCTGACGGCCGGCTTACATCACTTCTGTTGACGGCGCTGACATAGTGAGACGATCCCAACTGACGGCTTTTGCTGTCTGGACTGTCATCTGCAGCTATCACTTGTGGGTAGAGCTGGCGATCTCAAGAGCTATTCAACCATCAATCTGGTGAGAGAAGTATTACTCCAGTTTATATTGAATACAGCCTGAGCTGCTCCCCCTATTGTCCTCTATGAACTTAGCTGCTTTGTTTGTAAGTCCTGGATCTAATGCCTTGTTAAGCAATACTGCCGGTCATCATTGCTGCCATACATATGATGTGGGTTGTGCTCCCGGACTGCCTTAAATTCGATGATGTGCTGAATTAGCCCGCAAGATATATCATAGTATTCATTCACCTCACCCTCCTACCAACCTACCTTACCTGGACTGATTCAGGATACAGTTTATACGATTATACCCACATTAGTAGGAATCTGCTGGGGTGATTGGTTGGTGTGTGTATGGGGTATGTTTGGCCGCGGCTCCGCTGTTTTTAACGATAACGTTATCCTTTTAAATTTGGTCTATGGTGTATTCCCTAATTTGCCCGTTTTTTGTATTAATATATGGTGTTTTGTAGTTCAATAAACTTATTGTTTTTTGCAGATGGTGTTTGGGTAAGTGCCTTCTTTGGGGGAATCTCTTTTTCCTAATTTGTTTTGTATGGTTTATATGGCAAACCCAAACTGCATCCAATTGTGGATGAATATCTGATCTCATTATCTACAACCTAATTTTTTGGTGGTCGATCCAGGCAAAACCTTTTATTAATTATGTACTATATATATATATATCTATATATATATATATGTATATATATATATATATATATATATATATATATATATATATATATATATATATAGATATATATATATATAGATAGATAGATATATATATATATATATATATATATATATATATATATATATATATATATATATATATAGATATATATAGATATATATCTATATATATATATATATATATATATATATATAGATATATATAGATATATATATATATAGATATATATAGATATATATATATATAGATATATATAGATATATCTATCTATCTATCTATCTATCTATCTATCTATATATATATATATAGACATTTTACGCTAATGTGGTGTGAAAGTAGTTAAAAAAGGTTATGCTACTATCAAAAGCAATAAAGCAGCTGCTTCGAAAAATGCAAAAATTAACTAACCTAATAACATATCAATAATGAACAATAATTGTATGTAATAACTAATAGGTGGCACTTAATACTACAAAAAATATTACTTATCCAATCAACATTACCTCCGTTATTATATGGAGATCTAATGGACATTGCTATGACTTATTTTGTTTTTTTAATTCTTCATTTAAACAGAAGCATACAGGACAGACGTGTACAGTTAAAGAGCATTAGGTTCACATGTAAATATTATGCAAACAGTATTAAAGTGGTAGTAAACTCATGGTATCTAAAATCCACTGCCAGAATTTTTTTCTCTCTGGAGAAGATACGCGCGAGAGGAGATATGATTGCAATATACAAGTACCTCAATGTTGATCCCAGCGTAGGAAGCAAACTTTTCAGTCTCAGGGAGTGTAAGAAGACACGGGGCCACACGATGAGATTGGAAGAGAAATGCGCTTTAACCTTAAGTTGCGTAGGGGGTTTTTCACTGTCAGGGCAGAAATAATGTGGAATCCTCTTCCACAATTGGTGGTGTCAGCAGGAAATGGTTTTAAAAGACTTTTGGACATGCACCTTAGCAAACACAATATACAGAGATCAGCCATTCAAGTGGCTGAAGATACAAAACCTGTAAGCAACACCGGGCGAAGATGGAAGCGTCAGGGGAGCCGTGACCGTGCGGAGCATACTAGTACATTATGACCTAAACCTGCAAGGGGACTAGCCTTAATTTTTTTTAAGACACCACTTTACGACCGCTTTAGGTAATTACTTTCTAGCATGTTTAATATAGGATGACTGCTGGTAGGTACAATTTTCCAGCACATACAAGGTGGTGAATGCTCCTGCTCTTATTCCATTTTTCGTTAACCAGTGGACCCCGGGGGATTGATGTAATAGAATGTTAAGAGTATAGTGGGGGATCTGGAAAAGACAGGGGGAGTGAATAGAAAAAATCAAGAGGGTAGGGGGTTCTCCTCTCTCTACGGGCCCTTTTTCAGTTAAAAAAAAGCAAAAGAAAAATGCAACTCTGTAAATCCTATGGAGCTGTTCAGTTGAATTTCAGTTGCATTTTTAAAAGTCCTACTTACTGCATTTTTGGTGCATGTTAGGGCCCTTTGACACTGATCAGTTTTTGATTCTTTTTCAGTAAAAAAAAAAAAAGGCGGAAGATTATGCATTTTTTTTCTGTATTTTTCAATGGAGCGGCATGAAAGCAGCCGAAAATACAATTGAAATGCAACAGCCTGGTGAGAAGAGTTCCAGAGTATTTAAAGGGAGGCATTTTTTATGTATTTTTCTTCTGCTTTATTTTTTTTTCTTTTACTGAAAAACCAACCAAAAACTGATCAGTGTGAAAGGGCCCTACAATTTCTTGTCCTCATCTCCAGCCTCCATATCTTGGAGTCCTTGTATAGGAACCAAGGTGCCCAAAATTTGAAAATATTTTTTAATACAAGTCCTGCCATGAGCAACTGAATATTGTCTATTCTGCCATACCACTGCTTTATTCTCTATTCTATTCTGGGTCTGTCTTTTTCCACATAGTGGGAATGCAGACCTTAGTGGCATTTGAGAGATTTTTAAGTAAAGGATTCTTGTAACATTTAGCTGATAGCGGAGTAAACTACTGGTTTGTCTGTAAGAGACATACCTGTCAGAGTTTTGATGGTCATTTTAAGTGCTCAGCAAGCATGTAGGTCAGGAGAGTCACAGAAAATGTGTAAAAGCATTTATTCATACTTTTGACACCTCCTGCAAAGGGGTGAAACATGCAGAAATATTTGGGGATAGATTTACTAACATCGGTGCCCAAAGGATATGGTGCAGCTGTGCAAAGTAACCAATCAGCTTCTAAAAGGGTAAGTTCACCTTTACAGAAAATCTGTAAGGTGATCTTAAACTGGACCACCTCCCTATGGCCTCCAGTCCTGTTGTACTGTAGTTCCATGATCCTGTTCTGTCAGGGACCGGAATACTGCTTTACAAGCCCAAGGATTTTAAATCATCCTGGCTTTTTTTCTTCGCAGCGGTGACAGAACAGGCTATACAGAATCTGATTGGTCAGCACCGTCACATGGATTAGAATGCCACTTGTCCATACATGCTGACAGGTATGGATAGGAGATTAAGCTGCAGGAATTGCAAATCCCCGTACCGGTGAAGCGGCGTCCCGGTGCCTAACAGCGGGGGATCGCGGGACACTGGTACAATGGGACCGGGGGGAGGGTGTCCTGTGTAGGGTAACCTTACATTCCACAAAGAGACCTGGGTAGGTAGGCAAAAAACATTGTTTTGAAATTGCAGTTCAGTGCACAGTAAGTTACAAGGACAGTGGATTTCTGATAGGATCAACCTATGTTGTGGCCACTACAACTAAGATCTGATAAGCTGAAATATATTAATTTCTTTTTAGGCTTAGAAGGCTCCATTTACATCTGCCTATTTAGTGAAGACACGCAAAGGCGTGCAATTTTGCGTGCATTCACAGAATGTGTGAAAAACGCACATTGCACTTGTAATGCTATTAACCCATTTATGCCTGAGGTTGTAATCTTTTGAATTTGTGCAAGAAATTCATATATGGAATGGAATATTAAAAAAAAAAATTCTTTTTGAAGGAACAAGAATTTTTTTTCAAGTATTCCATTGTTGCGTTATGTGCCGTTCCAAAAATGGAACACTAGGCAAAACCACGGCTACATTGTACATATGTATAAAATCATGTTTCTTGTCTCAGGAGGTGGTGACACCTGTTATTCAGTGTGATATTCAACAGAACACTTCACATGTAAGTCAACAACACATTTTCACATCATAAAGTGGTGTTCTTATGACATTCAGCACACCACGTTTTCTTTCCCTGTTTGACTATCACTTGACTCATGCCATCAGAACGTGAGTCAATGTTACGCTTCTGAGAAGGTCTTCCTCTTCGACCAGGTTCTAGAGGATGACCGGGAGTCTCCTGATAATGGCATACAACACATTGTAAGACCAATTCAAAACAGAACAAAAGAGGGCTTGAATACCATTTATTTCCACAGATCAATGTCTAAAATGTATCAATGATTTCATCAGTTCTGTCTATACCTGCCATGAAATGGTTATATACGGTACTTCGACCATGTTTGGCTGCTGAACTTGGATCTTCTTTTTCAGTTTCTGGGAGTAATGATTGACAAGACACAGGGGATCGATACCAGCACTAGATGAGGCAACAGTGACAACACTGTTATCATTCCATCTGCAGACAATTTTTCCCTTTGCCATCAATTTGATAATTGGAAATGCCTCTTTTTTTTCTTTAGAGCTACATCTGATTCCAATGGAGCTTTGTCAATGCAATCCTTTTGCACTGTACCTGTTGCCTGATGTCCCATTGAACTGAGCTTACTACACTGAACAAAATTATAAAAGCAACACTTTTGTGTTTGCCCCTATTTATCATGAGCTGAACTTAAAGATCTACGACTTTTTCTATGTACACAAAAGGCCTATTTATCTCAAATATTGTTCACAAATCTGTCTAAATCTGTGTTAATGAGCACTTCTCCTACATCCAACCGGCCTCACAAATGCCGACCACGAGAAACCACACCAGCCCAGGACCACCACATCCAGCATCTTCACCTCCAAGATCATCTGAGACCAGCCACCTGGACAGCTACTGCAAAAATTGGTTTGCATAACCAAAGAATTTCTGCACAAAAAGTCAGAAACTGGAGAAAGTGATCGCCGTTTTGCAGTGAGAAGTTTCGGTGGAACAATCAAAGGACCAAATCCGAAAATAAAGGTCTGATCGCAAACACCGTGAACAAGACCAGATGGAGTACATACATCAGATCATAAAAAAAGTGATCAATATTTGGATCTAAACTATATGTATATGTGTAAATTAGCTGTCTGTACATTATCTTTCTCCAAGTAGCTTTAGAGAATTCTATATAAGCTTTTATAAAATCTTTGTATGACTCGGGATTCCAAAGATGAAGGTAAATATAAAGTATATATGACCATCCTTATTTAGTCATGTTTTTGGCCATTCCTTTTTTTGGGAACTTATTGTTTTTTATTCTTTCAACAGGGAGGCACAAAAAAAGGAGGCTCCAGCCAAGCCACCACAAGGGATGAAGGGAGGCTACCCTCGCTCGGGGCCCAACAGGGGAGGTAACAAGGCCATCTTGCCCCCAAAAACGTAAGTGCAAACTTCAAACACACTCATTTAGCCACCGGGGTGTTTCTAGGTGGGCCAAAGGCCATGGGCTTAGGGCAGAACTTAAGGGGTAAAGAACACTTGCTGCCTGGCTCATCAGTGCCCATTAATGCAGCCTTGCCAGTATAGACATGGGTAGAGGAGAGGCCCCCGGGGCTCCCAGTCGCACAGAGTCACGCCTGCTAGGATGGTCATCATATATCCCGTATCCCATAGGAGACAAGAGGAGGGGTAGGGAGGCAACAGCAGGACTTTTTCAATGTTGGCACTTGTCAAGTGTTTGCCCTCTGTAAAATGCCATCACCCTCCCTTTTCTATGCATTTTTTACAGTAAAAAAACCAGAGTGCAGCATGGTGGAGTCCACTAGTCGGGAGCAAACATTGACAACAGACCGAGTGCAAGCTAGGTCAACTAATGTAGCAAAATGGATGCTAGAAACAGATGTGACTTGGGGTGGCTTAATGAATAGTGTATTGTTTCTTTTTAGAGGAAAGTGAGTGTGGTCAGCTCACCCAGGATGTTTCTTTGGAGCTATAGGATCTGACTTCTGGACCCAGCACAGACATTGCCATTGTGGTTGTCAAATACCCTGGCGCGAGTCACAGCGAGGGCCAAAGCGAACCAGAAGAGGAAGAAAGTATTTGGGGGCCTCTTGTTTGCGCAAGTAAGTATTCTTGGAATCTTGCTTCAAATGTGTATACATGTCAAGTGTTTAGATGTCCAAACCAAACACCCACTCCACACGATAGCAAAGTATGTAGTGCCTTAACATTAGCATGGAGAAGGAAGAGGTGGAAGGAGCTGGCAGTGTTGCTAGGTACCTGAGTTTGGGAGACCCAGGCACCAGGGCCAAGATTACAGAGTAGCTGCAGTGTGTACATTCCTAGTAGTGTAGCTGTCTGAAGGGCAATCAGGTTACAAGCAACAATAGACTGGGTAGGTAAGTATTTCCTAAATTTGACTACTAACTTGACCATAACTCACTATGTAGGGCAGGGATATGCACTTAGCGGACCTCCAGCTGTTGCAAAACTACAAGTCCCATCATGCCTCTGCCTCTAGGTGTCATGCTTGTGGCTGTCAGAGTCCTGCTATGCCTCATGGAACTTGTAGTTCTGCAACAGCTGGAGGTCCGCTAATTGCATATTCCTGATGTAGGGCCTCAGCCACTTGACCATCGTTCCCTTAATACTTTTTACTCTTCTTACTAGGTCATGATCTTCCACGATGTACTATTGGCAGAAGGAGTGCAGATATGTTGCATTGTTTGAAGGACCTGGAGCAGTTCAAGGAGGCTGCCACTGCTTTACAGCGAAGAATAAGAGATTTTGTGGACATGCTTGCCAAATTTTAATTTCCTCTTGCCTTGTCTGAAGTGTATTGTTCCACTTGTTGACTCCTGTTAGCCCTTTTAATAATTACCATGTTTTCATGACTTTTAAATGTGAAAGTTTAGGGACAGAACTCAGTGTTTCTATACTCCACTCCTCTAGGTGCACCACCAGGTCCTGTTTTCTAGATTTTCCTCAGTCTAAAAACAACTGTACGAGTTACTATCATTGAAAATGACAACATCCATGTGCCAAATTCAAGAAATCTTGAAAACAAGACCTGGGTTTGCATCTTGAGGAGGAGAGTTGGGAAACACTGCCCTAATTAATGTGAATTGTAATGTTGATGTGTTTTTTATAATCCAAAACCCCAAATTTTAAGGTGCTCCCAAATTGGGCCTTAACATTCTTATTTCCCCCATGATCCCATGCGTAAAAAATGTGTGTAGTTCCAAAAATCTATTTTTCAAAAACCCCCAAACACACAGTGTGTCAACATGTGCTATCTCTCATCAAAGGGTATCAATGGACACGTTTTGGGGGTGCAACCCCTTACTCATAACTAAAGTAGCTCAGAGGAAGGGGTTGCACCCCCAAAATGCACCCATTGATACCATGTGATGGCAGATAGCACATGTTGACACACTGTGTGTTTTGTGGGTTTAGAAAAATAGATGTTTGGAACTACACACATTTTAGGCATTGGATCATAAGAGACATTTAATAGTTATGCCTCTATGTATACGTGGCTTCAAATTTTGGCTTTTAGAGGGGTGAGATCACCCCATCTGAGGAAGGCAACATCCACACAGTCTTGGGATACTAATGTCTCATTTGGCCTTCACTTTACCAAACTCGAACTTTGTAAGTTACTGAGTTTGGGATGTGTATCTAATGTTTTATAACATGCCTGTTTAGCCACAAAAAAGGAGAAAAAATGCAAAACATACATGTTATACACCAAGATGTTGGTTTGTTTTAAAACCTTCAAGTAAAATGTTTTTTACTAAACAATGTGTGGCTTATTATTGCTCAATACCAGTGTATGTCGTAAGTTGTTGTAGTTACAGTGACAATGTGCTCTTAAATGTGGACAACTCCTGCAATTTTTAGGCCTCAAAAAATTAAAGGAGTATTAAAGGCATAATGTTTTTGAACTTCATGCATTAGATCCATTAAGAACAAAAACATTGTGTGTGTAGCAGACCCACAACACACCATAATAGTTAGCTGAAGAAGATATTGTCACCTCACGTAGTAATTAAGGTACATTTGCACTATTGGAGCAAGTGGCCAAAATAAAGCCCATTTGGGAACATATTAGACATATAAGAAACACAGACAACAGTAGTTCAAATTAAATAGGAGTTTATGATCTACAAACATTTTTTATAAATTAGCAGCTACAATTTGCTGCCAAGCCACTGCCCCTCTATCCAAAAAATATTTCAGGTATCTGATTCCATCACCCCCTCTGGTGGCCCATTAGACACATTTTAGGGGGGGAGGTAATAGGTAGATGTTTTGGACAAGTAACCCTCGCCACTTCCATGAGAGCTGTTTCCATAAATAATCAGTGATACTTTGGCCTGCCCCTCCTTACTTACACTATTGTCAGCCCAGTGGAGAGGTAAGAAGTGTCATACTCTAAAAAGCTGGATACACACTGTTCAAATTGCAGCACATTTTGACCAGTGGTGGCTGATGAAGTTTTAGGATTGGGGGGGGGGGGGCGCCAGACCCCGCTCTTTCTTTTTGACCCCCCACTTGGTGAAAATGGGAGTGGTTTCAGTGAAATACTGGGCGTGGCTCTAAGGTGGTGTGGTTGGCATCTGAGATGAACGAGGGATGGAGGGAGAGGGAGAGAGGGATGGAGGGACAGCAGGCCCAGATCCTACACAACAATAGAAATATGTGTATTCTAGAAAGTTTAACATTCAGCAGATAAAGATATTCCAAATACCTGGTGTTAGCACTTCAATCATCCCGGCACCAAGGTTGTTATGGTGTCAGGATGATTGAAGCGCATTATTTCTATTATTATATTGCAATATAAAATGAAATAATTCAACTCACCATAATGAAGAATCAGTGGGAGCCCTGAGCGTGTCACTAGCCATGTCGCCTGCCACAAGATGCCATCAGGTGTCCCCAGCATCCCTCCTTACATGCAGCCTGTGTCCCACCAAATGCAGCCTGTGTCCCATAAAATGCAGCCTGTGTCCCCCCAAATGCAGCCTGTGACTCGCCAAATGCAGCCTGTGTCCCACCAAATGCAGCCTGTGTCCCACCAAATGCAGCCTGTGTCCCACCAAATGCAGCCTCTGTCCCACCAAATGCAGCCTCTGTCCCATAAAATGCAGCCTGTGTCCCATAAAATGCAGCCTGTGTCCCACCAAATGCAGCCTGCCTGTGTCCCATCAAATGCAGCCTGCCTGTGTCCCATCAAATGCAGCCTTGCCTGTGTCACATCAAATGCAGTCAGCCTGAGTCACATCAAATGCAGCCTTGCCTGTGTCCCATCAAATGCAGCCTTGCCTATGTCACATCAAATGCAGTCAGCCTGAGTCACATCAAATGCAGCCTTGCCTGTGTCACATCAAATGCAGCCTTGCCTGTGTCACATCAAATGCAGCCTTGCCTGTGTCACATCAAATGCAGCCTTGCCTGTGTAACATCAAATGCAGCCTTGCCTGTGTCACATCAAATGCAGCCTTGCCTGTGTCATATCAAATGCAGCCAGCCTGTGTCACATCAAATGCAGCCTTGCCTGTGTCCCACCAAATGCAGCCTGCCTGTATCCCATCAAATGCAGCCTTGCCTGTGTCACATCAAATGCAGCCTTGCCTGTGTCACATCAAATGCAGCCAGCCTGTGTCACATCAAATGCAGCCTTGCCTGTGTCACATCAAATGCAGCCTGTGTCCCACCAAATGCAGCCTGCCTGTATCCCATCAAATGCAGCCTTGCCTGTGTCACATCAAATGCAGCCTTGCCTGTGTCACATCAAATGCAGCCTTGCCTGTGTCACATCAAATGCAGCCTTGCCTGTGTCACATCAAATGCAGCCTTGCCTGTGTCACATCAAATGCAGCCTTGCCTGTGTCACATCAAATGCAGCCAGCCTGTGTCACATCAAATGTAGCCTTGCCTGTGTCACATTAAATGCAGCCTTGCCTGTGTCCCACCAAATGCAGCCTTGCCTGTGTCACATCAAATGCAGCCAGTCTGTGTCACATCAAATGCACCCTTGCCTGATAGGACTGGTATTAAAACCCCATGTTACTGAACATTAATGAGAGGCCCAAAGCTTTGGTGCATCCACTTTTGTTTCACACACAGAAATGTCAATTAATTCCTTTGTGGGTAAAATAATGTTTGCACGCAGTCACTAAGCATTCACTTTGTCACAGGGCACAGGGAGATGATTTAGGAAAGTTTGAGCCTGAGGAGAACATTATTATCGGAAAACTCTGACAGTAGTTCAGAACGTGGCACGCTATCAGTTTCTTACCTTCCTCCTTCCTGCAGCTCCGCTCGGGGCGAAGAACGGAGCTGTTGACGTCACTTCCGGCTTCCGTCTTTTTCATGAAACCCGGAAGTGACCTGGAGGTTTGAACAACAATGCTCCCGCATCGGAAGTCCGTCAAAAGTCCGTCGAAAGTCCGCTGGAAAGTCCGCTGGAAAGTCTGTCGGACAAGTCCGGTCGAAAAGTCCACCCGTGTGTACGCGGCCTTACCCTAAGGCCGCATACACACGGGCGGACTTTTCGACCGGACTTGTCCGACAGACTTTCCAGCGGACTTTCGACGGACTTTTGAAGGACTTCCGATGGACTTTTTAACGAACGGACTTGCCTACACACGATCACACCAAAGTCCGACGGATTCGTACGTGATGACGTACACCGGACTAAAATAAGGAACTTGATAGCTAGTAGCCAATAGCTGCCCTAGCGTTGGTTTTTGTCCGTCGGACTAGCATACAGACGAGCGGTTTTCTGGGTCCGGCGGAGTTATGATGTAAAGATTTGAAACATGTTCCAAATCTAAAGTCCGTCAGATTTGCAACTGGAAAAGTCCGCTGAAGGTCCGGTGAAACCCACACACGATCGGATTGTCCACCGGCATCCGGCGGACAAGTTCGGCCGGAAAGTCCGACCGTGTGTACGCTGCATAATATAGTCCTTCTGCAGGACTTGAATGATGGTTGAGCATGTCTCTGGAATAATGACTCCCAGAGCCTGAGGGGAGATCCCAGTCGTAAACTTGAGGTCCTGGAGACTTCTCCCCATTGCCAAGTACCGCAAGGTGGCTATGAGCCTTTGCTCTGGAGTAATGGAAAGCCTCATACATGTGTCCTGCTTCTTAATATAGGGATACACCAATGCCAAGAATTGGTGAAAGCAGGGGTCCATCATCTGGGGATAATTCCGAAAATCTTCTGGATTATTCTCCTGGAGCTCCCGCAGCAATGGCATATGGCATAATTGGTCACGATTAAGCAACCAATTTTTGGTCCAAGAACTCCTCCTCCTCCTGTTCCTGGACTGGACTTGGGTCAAAGCAATAACTCCTAGTCCAATAATCACATGTTCTCTCCTCCAATTACGCAACCGCGGTTAGTTGACGATTCAGAAAAGAACTGAAAAGCGCATCTCAACACTCACCAAACTTCTACTAACACAAAATTAGCAAAAGGAGCTCAAAGGTGTGGCGCTTGAGAAATGAACTTCCTCTTTATAGTCTCGTGGTATGTCTAGTACATCACTACGTTTGTGTTGTCGACCGGAAATTTGTGTACCATTAGTATGCAAGACAAGATCCTGGCACACGCCCTTTTGACAAAAATCAGACGCTCGGTTGGCCAACAATCGCATTGTGTGTACAAAGCTTTAGAGTTCAACTAAACAAACGGTAAAAATATATTATTAGATATATTAGTCCTAGTAGTGGTTTTGCCTAGTGCGCCAAAAATGGAACATGCAAAATGTCAAACCCATAACTAATACAACAATAATAATTACTAGTTACTAATTACTAGTATAGAATGTAGTGAAGTAAAGTTGTATTTTCCTGTCTTTGGATGGTTCCTCAAAAGTGTCTCTGAAAAATCCCATCACTTTTTGACAAGCTCCCAGGATGCCAGTATCTGCAACAGTGGCTAACTCTTTGCACCGCATGATAACATGTACCCTCAGAGGCAGAGGTGTGAAAAATCAGACCTCTGCAATAACCTTGAGCAGCAAGGTATAAATAACTCCCACATCACTACTGTTCCTATAATGTAACATCAGCCATTTTTGGGTTAATTGTAATGGGACCCTGAACGCAGCCAGTGGATGCAAGTTTTCACACAGGACAACTTCACCAAAACACGCAGTAAAAAATTGTGCGCAGCTCAACACCCAACAAGGTGCAGGAACTTCCTTGCCGCATTTGTCACACTTGGGCATCCCATTTAAATGAATGGACTGTCCTATGCATGTTGCGCAAAACATGCAAAAAAGTGCAAAAAAAGCTTGTTCATGCAGCATGGATGCGTGAAGGGTTAGTTCACTTGTTCCGGCCTTTTGGCAAAAAATTCCCAGTCATTACAATGCGCTCAGTTCATTACTATGTAGTACTCCATTTTTTAAAACAATGCATACTTTTTCATCTGCTTATTTCATTTCCTTCCCCTCTCCATCCTTCAAATGGCAGAACATACCAAGCATTGGATGTGTTGCCCCGGAAACTTACAAACAAGCACTCAGCTTTATTTCCTACCCACGCACGCAAAGTCTGCTTTCTTTTGCAGATTAGCACTCATGATTTTTCATGACTAGGCATCTAATGCTTGGTATGTCTTGCAATCTGCAATTTACTGAGGATGCTGTGATACATTGGGACATTTTTGGCAAAAGTCAGTATATGTGGACTAACCCTTTAATAAATGTAGAGAACTACTAATAAATTGGCACCAATGTTAAATTTACCTCAAACATAGTAATGCGGATCTTGATGTGCCCCTATGTCCCTAGAATTCATGCAGTGACAATCAGTGGCAGCTGGTTCTCCATTTTGGGGGGGGCATTAAACAAACCATCCGCCCCCCCCCCCCCGGTCGGTCGATCCCCCTACCCCCATGTCACTTGCTTGTCCGCCCACCAGCGGGCAGCTTCAGATCATTCCTGCGTCACCGTCTCCTCCTTCTCGATGGCTTCCTCTGCGTCTCCTCCTTCTTGGCGGCCAATACAGTCGCTTCTCTTCTTGGCCAATCGGGTTTTAGGACCCACTTCCTGATTGGCCGGGAGGAGAATCAGGAGATCAATAGCGAATAATAATTATCTATTGTCACACAACTGGGTTGTTCTGGCACCCTTCCTGTAGACTGGGGGAGAGTGCATGGATTAGGGGGGCGGCGCCGCCACTGGTGACAATGTACAAACCTCATGCATGGGATTTTAAAGTGCAACATCATTACTTCAAAGGACCAACACTTATCTATTTACCAGTATAGAGCCACTATATTATATTTTTCTGAAATTTTGTTGTGATGTCTTTGAGAAGCGCATATATTTTCTAGTAGGCAATGCAAGTGTACCCTTATAACTAATAATATGATAAATAAAAAAACTATTGTGGCATAAATCATCGCTCCTTGTTGACAAAAGAGCTGATCTGCATTGAAGAAGTTGCTGCATAAAGATTTCCATTGACTTCATAAAGTTTTAGAATTGCTTTTAAATTTAAGCATCCAACATATTGAATGCAAAAGCCTAGGAATAATAAACCCTCACACATAAGATTTCCTGCATACATTCTTAAATTTCTTTCATTTTTTTAAGCCCCCAGTTGTTAAGACACCCCCTCACTTGCTCAATGTCCCCAACATTCAGGCTGTCACTGTGCAGCCAGCTTTATGATAGCCAGGCTAGCCCATCTCTGCTCTCTCTGCATTCACAGGCATAAAAATTTTATTTCCCATATGTCTGGCCAGTTACACAGGAGATAAAACCTCCGTAAATTTCAGTATTATCACCAGGAAGTTAGTTCGGGGGGGAAGGGGGGGTTTATTGGCTTGCGGTGCTTCTTGGCTTTGAGGCAAGTCCAAGTGGCAAAGTGATTTACTGTGCGATGAAATGACTCTGTTGTTATTATTGAAGAGCATCAAAAGCTCACAAGTGGGGGTGATGTAGAAGAAAATGAATTTCATGTAGATTTTTCCATTTCAGTGGCGATTTAACAAATACTGTCCATTCTGGTTTAGAAAACTGCTTCTAAAAAGGAATTAAGGAAATTATGTTAAAGCAGAGCCATAACTATGACCACAGCCAAACTATGTATAAGCATTGGATGCCTGTTGTACAGTGGCCTGTTGTCCAGTTTGATTATGACATGTCTGTAAAACTATTAAGTTACTTAGGGCGACCATAGATGGTTCGAAACCCCGCCAGTTCAGCTGGAACTGGCAGAGATTTGAACCGTGTGTGGGAAGGCTGAATGTACCAAGTTGATCAATCTATCAACTTTGGTACAATTAGCCTGTCGGATTCACTCACAATTATCACTAGCAGCTGCTATAACCGCTAGCAATGATCACTGTCTTCTCCCAGCGGGGACGGCTTTTTCTGCCCACCGGGAACAGACACTGGCTTGGCAGAACGGATTCTGCAGTCAGCATTGTCTGTGCTGATGGGGGAATAGTGCGAATATCCCATGGTTGCAGGAACGAAGTTCACACCATCTATGACCTGCCTTATAGTGTATTGACAACAGCTAAAGAAGTTCCCAAGAAAGATGGAAATCAATTCAAACACTCAGCTGAGTGCAATAATTTAACATACCATAAATTAACAAACTTGTCCTTCTCCCCAGCAGTTCCATGCTAAATGACAATGGGGGTCACCTAATCCTAAACCATGGTATTTTAAATGTAGCGCACCCCACGTAGGAGCCACTGGTGAACTGGGATCCCCCATCCTGAACAGCCAGGCACACCAAATTTTCACAGGCTCCCAGAGTCAACAAACAGTCCAGTGCTTGTTTTTGTATTTTTATTGCGGGGATACAACTTGGATAGGGATTAGGGGTATTATGGGATGCCCACTTGACTTTAGAAAATTTTCAGCAAAACTTCAGGGACAATTTTCCTATATACAGTCTATATACACTCCTCCGCTACCTCCAGCACACTTACTTGCAGAACTTCACTGGCACACTCACATCAGTCAGATCTTGAAGCAACAGCCTGTTATAGGCAGGAATCGGAGGCCCCTTTAAATGTGTAGCAAAGTCGGTGTCCAGTTTACATCCCTGTGGCTACCGATCCCAGCTTCACCTCTTCAGGCACTACTAGACCTCCTGGCTACTCTCCCCATTCCTCCCGGACTAACACCACAGTCCTCCCAGACTGCACACTCACCAGCACACCCGGCTGTCTTCCCCATAAAAATTCCTAGACATGCTAACTCTCTCCCACTGTCTTCACACCTGCTCCCGTGCATCCAGGACAGGATTCCTCCACATGTTGTTAGAGGATCCCTCCAGCATCCGAGCCCCAGACGTGAGGCCCCCCCCCCATCCAGACTAGAAGGGCACCCTCAAGAGCCACCAACATCCTCCTCAGCACTCCTTCTCCATCTTCCACCCGACTGCCCCTGCTGGCATGACCCAAGAGTGTTTAAGAGGTGCATGCCCCCTGCCTGCCCACCTGCTGGGGATGGCTAGGCCCTCCTCAATACTCCAAGCAGCTCCTCCTAGACTCCACCCTCTACTTCTAGAAGCTTCTCCAAGGTTCCAGAGAGCTGGGGGACTTCCCTGAGTCACTCATCCCTGACCCAGATTCAACTCAGGCTTGGCTACCAGCCAAGCCAAATTTACCTACTCTACAGCTCACGAAAAAAAAAAAACTATCTACACCTAGCACACTAAGCTAGAGGGTGTTACATAAACTTGACATTGGAAAATCTGCTTTACTGAAACTCCTAAAATACAAATAGCTTTTAAAAAAAAAAAAATTAAAAATAATGTTTTTGTAAGAAAAAAAAACCTCTGCCTTAGATTTCAATACTTCCAAAATTTGAATGGCGATGTCACCCTGTCTCATTGCTGCCTAGTGGGAAATTACCAAAAGCATGCGCTCTAGCTCATTTCATGCAAAGTCCATTTTAGGAGTTATGCACATGAGCAGAAAACAATGCTGCTGCTAGGGGCATCTGACATTTTCTTTATGACACTGAAAGTAGCTGTAGGTTATCTAGAACAAATATTCTAGCCAACAGAATCAGTTTACACTCATAACTAGGCATCTAAATGCAGAAACTTAGACTTACTTTAGAGGCAGCATATTTGGAGCGTTTTTCTGATGTTTTTCATACGTTCGTGTGCAAGAGGCCATAAAGTGATCCTCTAAATGTCAATTGATAAATACAGGTTCATTTAACCACTTGCTTACTGGGCACATGTACCCCCTTCCTGCCCAGGCCAATTGTTAGCTTTCAGCACGGTCATTTTTTGAATGACAATTGTGCGGTCATGCAACACTCTACCCATATGAAATTTTTATCATATTTTTTCACACAAATAGAGCTTTCTTTTGTTGGTATTTAATTACCACTTTTTTTTTTTTTTTGCTGCTAAACAAACAAAAACGACTGAAATAAAAAAAAAAAAAAAGAAAACAGTTTTCATAGTTTTGCAAAAAGGTAATTTTTTTCATTGATGTGCGCTGATGAGGCTGCACTGATGGGCACTGATGGGCACTGATAGGTGGCACTGATGAGGCGGCACTGGTGGGCACTGATCGAGATGCACTGATGAGGCTGCACTGATAGGTGACACTGATACGATAAAGACCACAAAACGAAAAAAAAAAAAAAGATTATACACTCCCATGCAGAGTAACCTACACAGAATTCATTAATATAATCAAATAATTTATACAGTATTTCACAAAAGTGAGTACACCCCTCACATTTTTGTAATTTTTTAATTATATCTTTTCATGTGATAACATTGAAGTAATGACACTTTGCTGCAATGTAAAATAGTGAATGTACAGCTTGTATAACAGTGTAGATTGTTTGTCCCCTCAAAATAACTCAACACACAGCCATTAATGTTTAAACCTCTGGCAACAAAAGTGAGTACACCCCTAAGTGAAAATGTCCAAATTCGACCCCAAGTGTCAATATTTTGTGTGGCCACCATTATTTCTCAGCACTGCCTTAACCCTCTTGGGCATGGAGTTCACCAGAGCTGTACAGGTTGCCACTGGAGTCCTCTTCCACTCCTCCATGACGACATCACGGAGCTGGTGGATGTTAGAGACCTTGCGCTCCTCCACCTTCCGTTTGAGGATGCCCCACAGATGCTCAATAGGGTTTAGGTCTGGAGACATGCTTGGCCAGTCCATCACCTTTACCCTCAGCTTCTTTAGCAAGGCAGTGGTCATCTTGGAGGTGTGTTTGGGGTTATGTTGAAATACTGCCCTGTGGCTTAGTCTCCAAAGGGAGGGGATCATGCTCTGTTTCACTATGTCACATTACATGTTGGCATTCATGGTTTCCTCATTGAACTGTAGCTCCCCAATGCCAGCAGCACTCATGCAGCCCCAGACCATGACACTCCCACCACCATGCTTGACTGTAGGCAAGACACACTTGTCTTTGTACTCCTCACCTAGTTGCTGACACACACACACTTGACACCATCTGAACCAAATAAGTTTATCTTGGTCTCATCAGATCATGTGCTTGTCTTCACTAAACTGTTTGCGAGCTTTCTTGTGCATCATCTTTAGAAGAGGCTTCCTTCTGGGACAATAGCCATGCAGACCAAATTGATGCAGTGTGCGGCGTATGGTCTGAGCACTAATAGGCTGACCCCCCACCCCTTCACTCTCTGCAGCAATGCTGGCAGCACTCATACGTCTATTTCCCAAAGACAACCTCTGGATATGACGCTGAGCATGTGCACTCAACTTCTTCTCTCTGAAACTAAGCTGCAGCATGGTGACCAAGACCATACAGCAGTTTAACAGGACAGGTTGCACTCAGAACAGGCCTCGCCATCAGTGGCAGCCTGTCCATAGGGGGCGCCTGAGCGCCACCCCCACCCCCCCTCCAGGCAGTCACAAAAAAAAAAATTTTTAAAGCTGGCCCTTTAAACAAAAAAAAATACAAAAAAAGGTCCTTAAGTGCACTGTGTTCGGACGCCAGACACAGTGCACTTATGGGAAGCACCACATCTATGCAATCACGAGATTGCAGATGTGGCGCTTCATTTGCGGGCGTTTAGCCCGACTTGCGACGCTTTCTCAAGCGCCGAGTAGCTTCCGCCCGGCTCTAGTATCTATTACTATGGCTGGGCGGTTTGATTGACATGATGTCACTTCCTGTTTCTCTCTCCAATTGCGACCAGGAGAGAGAAACAGGAAGTATGAGAAGAACGGACCTCTCCACAGGAGACACCGCTGGAGAGGACAACACACAGTAAGGTAAGTAACCTGGGGAGGGGGGTTGGATGGTGACACATGCTGCAGCAATTTGGTGACACGTGCTGCTACAATTTGGTGACACATGCTGCTGCAATTTGGTGGTGACACATTCTGCTGCATTTGGTGGGACACAGGCTGCATTTTATGTGACACAGGCTGCATGTAAGGAGGGACTCCGCTGGGGGCACCTGATGTAAGGAGGGACTCCGCTGGGGACACCTGATGGCATCTGGTGGCAGGCGACATGGCTAGTGACACACTCAGGGCTCCCACTGATTCTGCATTATGGTGAGTTGAACGATTTCATTTTATATTACAATGTAATAATAGAAATAATGCGCTTCAATCATCCTGACACCATAACAAAGATGGTGCCGGGATGATTGAAGCGCTAACCCCAGGTGTTTGGAGTATCTTTATTCGATGATTGTTAAACATTCTAGAATACACATATTTCTATTGTTGTGTAGGCCTGCTGTTCCTCCATCCCTCTCTCCCTCTCCCTCCATCCCTCTTTCATTTCAGACACTAAAAAGAGAGGGGGGGGGGGTGCTGCGCTACCCAGAGGGTCTATGCTTATTGGTATTGTTAATAATTCCGAATGGTCATAGGGCAAGAGGCCTCGATAAAATAGAATATATAAACGTACGTAAAAAAAATCGCATGAGTTGGAGTAATAAGTACGCATGAATGGGTGTAGTAACTAAAAATGGTTGCATATATGTTGATCCAACAGGTGATTAATATAAATATAAATATAAATGAATATAAACAATAATACATATAAGTTGATCCAAAGGTGATAAATATAAGTAAAACCAATTCAGCATGTGTTTAAAATTATTCAATCCAATAGTACAATATATCAAAGTGCTCGTGCTCTCGTGCCTTAAATAAAATAATCCAAACTAATGCATATACTGAAGTGCAAAAATGAAGCAATAATCTTACAAAAAAATCAATGTATCAAGTGAAACAAACAAAAAAGGCATGGTCGCCTGATCCTGGTGTTGCGACCAGTGCAAAAGTACAAACGCAGTGTGGGTGGTCACGTGAATAAATAAATAAATAATTAATCCAATGTACTTGCTGGTGTCCACAAAAATTAATTAATAGGTAATCAAGTGTCCAAAGAATCCGTGCAGCCAGAGACAAAATTAATCAATGGTGCACAGAAGAACAGTGCTCAAACACAGCAATAAAAATGAGAGTGGGGTGGTGATATGCAGATAAAACACTCTGTGTCCTCTTCATGCAACATGCGCTAGTGTAGGTAATGGCCCCTTACCTAGCGGTGCTAGGTCAACCGCATATAAGATGTTAAATCCCAAGGTCCTGGGTCTCTCCTGCGTCTCTGTGTCCAAGCTTGCTGACTCTGCAGGATCCTATTGGGGGCTGGATGTATCTAGTTGTGGTCCTAATTGAGGTCCTGGGACAGTGCGGCTCCTAGCTCCTCCTCCACATCACATCTCAAATGTATGTAAAATATAGGACAAGGTACCCAAATAGTGAAGTATGTTTTTCTTGGGGTCACTTTATTCACATATACAATGTACAGAGTACTCACATTAAGCAGTTTTTTTCATACAGCGTTGTATCCTACGAGCGGCGAGCTCGCAATGCATTCAGCAGAGAAAAGGAAACAGAAACAAGCCTATTCCGTCCCTACGCGTGACGTCACCGATCACGTGACTTCTTCAGGGGATAAACGAAATAGGCTAATGCTGGTCTTAAGTAGTCTCTCCCATAGGAATAAATTGGCGGCCATTTTCTTGTAGCCGCGCCGGCCATTGCTCAATTTCCGATGTGCGCGGCCATTTTTTTGGTTAGTAAAGGGTATAATAGATATATTAAATGGGAGGAGGCCAAATTGCTTGTGTGTTTCCATGGTGATGGGGCAGACAAACCTCATCACGGTCTACTATCTTTCAGGGGCGGTCATTTACACAGCAGCAGACTCTGCAAAAGGTTCAAACCCGCTGACATATAGCTTAAATAGTGAGCTAATCGTGGGCTGCTGTTATATGCAACATTATGAAAAAAAATATATATATAATTATTAAAAAATAGATTAAAAAATCTTTATTGTTATAAATGTTGAAAATGTTTAATTGTGTTAAAAAGAGAACCCATTAGTTCTCTATATAAAAACTTCTATAAAACTCCAGGGGTATATAGATAAATGAAGAGGGCTTGTTTGTTCTCAATGTAAAATTCTTTCTCGATAGTTAGTCATATAAATGTGAAATATGTGTATATAAAAGAGGGGAGATACAGATGATGATGTTAGGTTGGTTGGCTAATTTACAGGGAGGTGGTGGAATAGACTTATTTCCCTCATCCCATAAACAACACCCCTGAGTAGGTGGGGGGAGGGGGAAAAGGGAAGGGGGGGGAGAAAAGGGGAGGGGGGGGAGAAAAGGGGAGGGGGGGGGCCCTGATGATGTCATTTCTGACGAAACGGCCGTAGGATTGACACGCTCGTACCGACGGCGCATGCGAGGAGTTTCGTTTTAAAGCTGTATTGGTTCCTTGTAAGGAAAAGTGTTTTTATGGATGCCAGTGAGGCGACTTTTAATAAACAAGAGATAAAACGTTCTACACCATTGGAGTTTTCTCTTTTCTTTTAAACACTTCCATATCGGTGAGAGCTCTCTTCCCTGATTGTACCGCTGTCTGGAAGCCTGTGGCGATCGTTTGTGGATCTACATCCATCATCCCAGCTAAAGTTCCAGCCGCTGTGGAGGGCAAACCCCAAGCTGTTAGCTCTATGCCTCTGATCAGAGGCTATCTGGTAAGCCTTCAATCTATACCAGGTGACGGGATTTCAACACGGTGACAGTCACGGATTTATTATTCATAGAAAGTCACATTTAATTGCTTTTTTGGACATTTGTTTTGACATAATTTTTGCATCTTTGGACTTTTTCTAAATGTGTGGATAAAAAACTGGGAATAGTCACGCATATATATCACTATAGTGAAGCATCCATGTTATTGTTCACGCATATATATCACTATAGTGAAGCATTCATGTTATTGTTTATTTTTATTTTTTTCTTTTACCACATATGAAAGTTGTTGGTGCTTTAATAGTAATATCAATTTTTGTTGTATTTTTGCATTTATATCCAGCGCTGTGCTTTTTGTTATATCTAGCAAATTTACACATACATATATACACACACACACACACGCAAATGTACGTGGAGGCATTAGATGCATATAGGAAAAAAAACAAATTCGTAGTGCATCTGTACATATATACACACACAAATACATGCAAAAAATGTATACACGTACGTCTGTGGATCATGCACACATACACACCCCAAAATGAGATATGGGGTATTATTGTCCAATGGAGGACATACCTGATTGAAACAAAGACACTATGATATGAGTGTACATGTGAGGATGAGGATGATATTGTGAATGAGATGAAGGAGATAGGGTTCTAAAGTATCGCACTGGTTTCAAAATCCTCATTTAACCCTCCAGGAGCCAAAACATTTAAGGAGAAAATTCAGTACATCTCTCTGTGACAGAGCTTTAAAAAATGCACAACTGGGGGGAGGTCTTTAGGCATCACCTCGATAACCCAAACCTTTAGACCATCAATAGATTTGTTGTGGTATTCGAGGTAGTGCCTAGGGACACTATGGATGTCCAGTCCCTCAGTAATAAAGTGGCGATGTTTGCCAAATCACTTTCGTATTGGCCTAATAGTTCGCCCCACATAGAAAAGACCACAGGGGCATGTCAGACAGTAGATCATGTGGTCAGAGGAGCATGTGTGAAATCCCTTGATTTACCTTTTACACAGAAGTCCTTCTGACCATGTTTCACAAACCGACAGGTCTTGCACAAAGGTTTGCGGCATTAGTACATGCCTGTAATGGCTAGAAAGGTGGGAAGAGAATAACCTGGGATTATTTTTAAGTTTACTTGGTGCACCTTACTTTTGATATTAGGGGCTTTTCTATAGGCAATCTTGGGCTTGTTGGTTAGGGAAGGAAGGAGGTGCTCATCCTGAAGTAGCATGGACCAGTGCCTCCGCACAATACTTTCCATCTGTCTGTGACAAGAATGAAATTGGGTTATGAATCACAAATCATCCTTATTAGTGTCAGTATGAGTTAGAGAATGTGGTAGAAGGGTTATGTCTTAATCATGGGAATAAGCTATTTCCACGATATCAGCTGGGAATTCCTTATTAAGGAATTTATCTTTCAAAATCTTACTCTGGATGTCATAGTCACTGCTTCTAGTACAATTATTTTTAAATCTACAGTACTGGCTTTTTGGTATGTTGTTAAGCCATTGGGGATGGTGGCAGCTTTTGTATTGAAGGAAAGAGTTTACTGCTGGCTTAGCATAATTCCTGGTATGGATACCTTTACCAACAAAGAACAGTTCCAAATCAAGGAAGGCCAATTTTTCTTCGTCCTTGACAGAGGTAAAGGACAGACCCATGTTGCTGTTTTTGCAAAGTGCAACAAAATCTGAAACTATGGATGCAGCGCCATCCCAAATGATGATCACATCATCAATATACCTTCCATAAAAAAAAAATATGGGAGGAAAGAGAATTATTGTGCCAGATGTGAGAGGATTCCCACTACCCCATGGTGAGATTGGCATATGAAGGTGCAAAGTTGGCCCCCATAGCTGTCCCATTAATCTGTAAAAAAAAACTCATTGTCAAATTTAAAATAGTTGTGAGTAAGACAAAAAGAAGTTGCGTCTACAATAAAGGAGGGTTGTCTGGGATTCAGCAGGTTGTCATTATATAAAAAGGATGTATAGCACATAGTCCAACGTCATGCGGTATGGAGGTATACAATGATTGAACATCAAGGGAGACCCAGAGGTAAATGGGTTCCCAAGAATAGGGGGAAAGAAGTTCCAACAGATGGGTGCCATCTCTGATGTATGGCTGGCGTGATTGGGCAAGTGGCTGGAGAAACTGATCGACATATTGTGAGAAGCCACTAGTTATACTTCCAATGGCTGCAACAATTGGACGTCTAGAGGGATTGACCAGGTTTTTGTGTACCTTAGGCAGGTGGTAAAAATATGGAGTGTAATGAACACCCCACCAGACCACCAGCTAAAGGAACGTTGATCAGAATGCATTTCATTATATGTTAATGACACATTAAATGTCCTTCAAAGTTACACAATTATTGTTAAACAGAAAGCCCATCAATAATACAGCGTAAAAGCCATAGCTTTCCTTATAGAAAGTGAGGTGGACGGGAAATGGAAAAGGGCTATACCCACATGGGAATTCTAAATAAAAGACCAGCAGCCCAAACTGAAAGGATACTCTACAAAACCAAGGATGTACTCTGCCAGAGGGGAACCCACAGGACTGCCAAGGAACAACATTAGAAACCACCTTACAAGACAGACAAAATAATGCCAAGACCAAGAACTTAATATCCTTGAATCACTTAAATACCTGGAGTCCTGTTTGTTACGGAAATCGTGAACCAGCTTTAACAGAAATCAACTGACTTTTGGTGTATCCCAATTGCATACAGATTAGTGCATTAGCTAGGAAAGGATAGGTAGCATGTGCAGGTGTGTTGTGTGAATTAAAGGATAGGCAACATGTGCATGTGTGCTGTATGAATATTTGTAGCACTCTGTTTGTAACGTAATTTATTCCTGTGACTGTATGCCCCGTACACACGGTCGGACATTGATTGGACATTCCGACAACAAAATCCATGGATTTTTTCCGACGGATGTTGGCTCAAACTTGTCTTGCATACACATGGTCGCACAAAGTTGTCAGAAAATCCGATCGTTCTGAACGCGGTGACATAAAATACATACGTCGGGACTATAAACGGGGCAGTAGCCAATAGCTTTCGTTTCTTAATTTATTCTGAGCATGCGTGGCACTTTGTGCGTCGGATTTGTGTACACACAATCGGAATTTAACCAATTGGATTTTGTTGTCGGAAAGTTTTATAGCCTGCTCTCAAACTTTGTGTGTCGGAAATTCCGATGGAAAAAGTCCGATGGAGCCCACACATGATCGGAATTTCCAACAACACAATCCGATTGCACTTTTTCCATTGGAAAATCCGACCGTGTGTACAGGGCATAAAGTTTTTGAACTTCAGCTCCGAAAGGTTTTACCCCCTAACTGACCAGGCAATTTTTTGCGATACTGCACTGCGTGCTTTAACTGGCAATTGTGCGGTTGCACAATACTATACCCAAATAAAATTGATATTCTTTTTTATTCTCACCAATAGAGCTTTCTTTTTGTGGTATTTAATCACCTCTGCGTTTTTTATCTTTTGCGCTATAAACAAAAAAAGACCGACAATTGTGAAAAAAACATATATATTTTTACTTTCTGTTATAAAGCACATCCAATAAAAAAAAAAAAATTAAAAATCTAATTTATTCTTGAGTTTGGGTCAATATGTATTCTGCTACATGTTTTTGGCAACAAAAATCCCAATAAGCGTATATTGATTGGCTTGCGTAAAAGTTATAGTGTCTACAAACTATGGGATAGATTTATGGACTTTTTTTTTTTTATTATTGTTTTTACTAGTAATGGTGGCGATCGGTAATTTTCAGCGGGACTGCGACATTGTGGCGGACAAATTTGCCTCTAACACCGTGTACACACGGCGGACTTTTCGACCAGACTGATCCGATAGAACGAATCCGTCGAACAATACGACCATGTGTGGGCTTCATTGGACCTGCAGCGGACTTTTTCGGTCGAAAATCAGACGGACTTTAGATTTAAAACATGTTTCAAAACTTTCCGACGGACTCGAGCCTGGTCGAAAAATCCGTTCATCTGTATGCTAGTCCGACAGACGAAAACTGACGCTAGGGCAGCTATTGGCTACTGGCTATGAACTTTCTTATTTTAGTCTGGTCGTACGTCATCACGTACGAATCCGTCAGACTTTGGTGTAATCATGTGAAGGCAAGTCCATTCGTTCGAAAGTCCGTCGGAAGTCTGTCAAAAGTCCGTTAGACCTTTGATGCGAAAAGTCCGCCCGTGTGTACATGGCATTAGTGACACTTTTTGAGGACCAGTGACACCAATACAGTAATCAGTGCTAAAAAAATGCACTGTCACTGTATAAACGACATTGGCAGGGAAGGGGTTAACATCAGAAGCGATCAAAGGGTTAACTGTGTTCTCTGGGCATGTTTTCTAACTGTAAGGGGATGTGCTTAACTGAAGAAAGACAGATAGCAGATGCACAAGATCTCTGTCTTTCTTAGGCTGGGTTCACACTGCCACACGGAGCGGCTCACAGCAGGGGTCCGGTGCATTCACCGTTTCAGGTCCAATTTAAGTCCAAATTTTTGGCTGAAAATCGGAAATGAAGCGGATCAGAAGACGCACAGAGCCGCTCTGGGGGGAATCCCGCATCCAATTCGCAATAGTGTGCACCCAGCCTGACTAGCAGAACGGCAATATGCCTTTTTTACATAGACAGACCGGCGTTCTGCCTCTCTACGAATGATCACCAGGTTCCTGGCAGACATCGTGTCCGGACGCGCTGTGTCCAATCGCATCGGAAGCGGGTCTCTGGCGGCCTGTGCGCCCCAGACCCCGAAGAAGGAATCACGTACAGGTATGTGATTTTGCGCTTAAGGGCCTCCCTGCCGCAGTAAAATGTACATGGGGCAGTCTATAAGCGGTTAACAAAAGCACATTAATATTGCTACTGGGTCAGTTTTCTTAGCTTTACTGCAAGACTTAGACAAACAGCAACAATTGGGATTCACAATAATTTCCTATAGAAAAAAAATGGTGGCTCTTGAATGAGATTTGCCCCAAAACTATTGCAGTTCTTGTCTGAGATTTGCACCAAAACAAAACATTGGCAAATGTACATATAATAGATTTAGCAATGTTGTCATTACACCCTATACGTATGTGAAGAGGTTACTCAACGTACGAAAATTTTCGTAACGACCAAATTCAACTTCAGAAATTGATGTAATGTGTTAAATTCTTTTGTATGTGTTCTTTCGTTTCTGAGCATGCGTAGTCTTGCTCTCACGATTTTTTTGGGAGATAAACTGTACTAATGAGACGAAAAACGGATGTTGTGTTCACATACGACAAAAATTTTATAGCCTGCACATCCATTTTTTTTCGTCCGAAAATTCGGAATTGGCTGTCGAAAGCACCGTACCAACGATCCGAAAATCGGCAGATCGTTCATCTGATGAAATTTTACTTCCGATTTTCTGATTGTGTGTACGGGCCTTTAAGTTGATTAACACTGAATGGGCTAAGCAGGTGATCTTTAACCTTGGCCATTCAAATACTGTTTACCAGAAATGGATGTTTGAGGAATTATCAGGAAATTAGTGAGAAATATTGCTGTCTCTGTAATTTTGCTTTTTCTAACCTTCTCCCTGTGAACTGGCTTCTAATGAGCAAAAACAAAGCACATCCAATTAATAAGGACCAAGGCATTTATTTCCTAGACCTAATTAACAACAGGAGAGTGTCCTTGGTGCGTTGTTGATGTCATAAAGCATCAAAGAACTGTAATGGGCCTCTATCTGCGCACGTTCAGTATGAGTTTAGGAATGTAAAATGTGGTAATTAAGAAGGCTCACAAATTACCCCAAAATTTCTCCATGCTCTCCTTAATGAAAAGAGGAGGAGGGTAGCAAGAGTGCTTGGATGCAAATGTTTGAGAGTTTTATTGTCTGCCTGGAGATTATAAGGATCCTTATTACCAATTATTTAATCTTGCTTATTTTTCTAAAACGGAGAGGACCTGAGACATAATAAACTAATACACACAATTAAAGAGTTTTTTTTTTTTGTATTTCCCTTGTTATGCCTTGATTATCATTATGCAGTTGGGGAGTACAAGTTTTAAAACACATATGTCATACTGCATGTGCCACCAAATGCCATTTCATATAAGGAACAGCAGGCTCTTCCTGAGATTGTGGTTAGTTTAGCTACACATATCAGTAAGTCATAAAGACCAAATAAAAAAAGAAGTGATATTTGGAGCAGTAATAAATCCAAAAGCAAACATTTAATATGTCGCGGCTTACCAATTCTTAGCTGTGATGGTTGCATTAGTTTTCACTTTTAGGCTTTCTTTTTTTTATTTCCATCTGATGATCTGACCAGTAAGTCTGCAAAAACCAAAACACAAGAAACTTTAGAAAAAAAAGGGGGGGCACTGCATTGAAAACTTATCAAAAATGCATCAAAAAGCGCATGCAGAAACGGATCCAGAAAGTGTGTCAGTGGTGGAAACTGGCCCTTCGTAAATAAATAATAGGGAATATTTTAATTACTTGTTTTAAACTCTTTTTTTTAATTTTTCTTTGACTGGCGAATAGAAAATGGCTACCACTTTGCTGAGGCTGTGCTCATTCTCGCTGATCCAAAACTGTCTTGCAGCTGGTAATTTCTATTGAACTCTCTATGTGCCAGTTCATACCAAAAAAAACATCCATTAGATCCATTACAGATGCGTTTCTGCGTGCACGTTTTTAACACTTCACTGATGTGTTTTACCCATGTTGTACTTTTTTTTCTGGAACTGAAAAGCACTGGAATGCACTGCACTAGTGTGAACTATGCCATTAGAACCCATATAACCTAATGCCATGCTTTTTTGATGAAAAAAAAAAAAGCATGTGGTGTAAACGGGCCCTATAAGAATTAACCCTAGGTTCACATCTATGCGGTTGCAGTTGATGCGGTTTTCAGGTGCGTTTTGTGGTGCGGTTTGCGTTTTTAAACCTGATGCATTTTTGCATGCAGTTTTCATGCATTTTGAGTTTTTCTTTTTAAACACACTGTGTATAACTGGTTGCTAAGAAGCAGGCCAGGAAGCTGGCCACTGCATCCTTGACAAACAATGAGTCATCAGCTGCTTGCCCCCAGATCCCAGCCCCCCCCCCCCCCCGCATGTGAATGAGTAGGGGTACATTGTACCCCTGCTCATTCATCAAAAAAAGTGTCAAAAACAAATAAAAACACACGCACAGTTTTTGACAATTCCTTTATTAAAAATAAAAAAACAATGTTCCCGGGTGTAAATCCATCATCAATCACACTGGCAGCCACACGAAAAAAGAAAACAAGCCTGCGACAAAGGCTAACCGCCGACTGCCTGCTCCTTCTGACAGTCTGTAAATAGGTAAGGGGCGGGGCCACTCAGGGAAGTCACCCAGCATGCACCACTTGCTTGTCCCCTCTTTTTCCTGACCTGACGGGCTGCATGCTCGGGTAAGGGGTCTGGCAAAGATTTTGGCCCCTCGGTTCTGATATTGATTTGGAGGGTAACCCCAAGGCAATTTTTTTTTAAAAATGGTGTAAGGCCCACATAGTTTTTTTCTCGATTTTTTTTTTTTGCCGGCAATCCTTTTTTTTTTACATTCAGCTGTCAGAGGGAAACCCCGCTGTCAGCGGGAAACCCCACTGACAGCTAATGACTAATCAGTTGTTAAGGACTTCCGGGCCAGCTTCCCGGCCCGCTCCTCAGCAACCAGCTATGTGTTAAAGAAAAAAAAAAATGCAAAACGCATTTAAAACGCAACACTTGTGTTTTTGGTGCGGCTCCATTGAAGTCTATTACACGCAAAACGCAATCTGCTGCAGGGAAAAAAAATCCCTGACCTTTCCAAAAAATGCAGCGCCGCAAACGTACAGATGGGAACTACATCCATAGGAAATGGACTGTAGCGCGTTTCTGGAAAACGCATACAAAATGCATAGGTGTGAACGTAGGGCTAGAGACTGCAGAAGCAGTGTGAAAAATTGTAAAGATACAAGGCAGAGGTAGGTATTTTCATTCAACAATTTGAATTTTTTAAAATAATTCCCAGGGGATACATCACTATAATATTTAATTTTAGATAAATTTCAGAATTTAATAAAAACCTACCCCAAAAACAGGGAGGAGTATTAGGCAAATTGGGACTTTCAATGCATCTCCCAGGGCTATCCATAATACATATAGTGAACTACATGTAATATTAAAACAATTACATGACATGCCCATTACTTAAGATATATATATATATATATATATATATATATATATATATATATATATATATATATATATATATATATGTATATATATATATATATATATATATATATATATATATATATATATATGTGTATGTAATATAATATATATATATATATATGTATGTAATATAATTATATATATATATATATATATATATATATATATATATATATATATATATATATATATATATATATGTTGACGCATTTCATGACATTGCTTCCCTTCTTCAGTATTGGTGCTTAAAGGGGTTATAAAGTCCTGAGGTTTTTCACCTTAATGCATTCTACGCATTAAGGTGAAAAACCTCCTGTGGTGCATCAGCCCCCCAGAGCCCCCCTTTTGCTTACCTGAACCTGATCTTTCCAGTGACAGGAGCAAGCCCAGCAGCTCCAGTCCTCATTGGATAAATTGATAGCAGCAGGAGCCATTGGTAACCGCTGCGGTCAATCAAATCCAGTGGCACGGGGGGCGGGGTCGAGTCCTGCTGTCTGTGTCAATGGACGCAAAAGGTGCCCCTGGAAGACGTCAGTTGTGACGAAACGGCGTAGGGAGGAGCGGCGTGCTGACATCACCACATACCACCATGCTGATCCCGGAAGCGACGGGCAGCATACTGAAGCCGGCCAGCCTTTGTTTTTATACGAGCCTGTGTTTTACAACATAATTGTAAGTGCATCTCTTTTTATCTTAATAAATTGTGTGAAACATATCACGCTATGGAAGCCTTTTTTGTATATCCTTTCATGGGGGATGAGTGCCCAACCACAGCTTAGAAGACCCACGGTGGAGAGACACATTGGGATCCATCCCTATCAAAGACCCGAGGCTGGGGTACATAGCCACACGCCCGTATGATCTCCTTAACAAGAGATCATAGGAGCTGGTAAGGGGCAGTATTTTTATTGGTGGAGGAACCCTTCTGTCGCCACGTTCTTCTGGGTGTTATGGTCGCATGACTTACATCGCATGGATGCTTGTCTTACCTACCTTTTGAAGGAGTGTTCTGCCAGTGAACTTTTTCTTTCCCTTCATACTTTTGGAATGGACTGAATTTACTAATTTTTCCATGTTTTATTTATTTTTGTTTGAAGTGATTTAAATAATTTTTCTCACCGCTTGTCACTATATTATGGGTGTATAACCCTCACATTGAGAGGTGATTGAATTGTTTCATTTTCATTCATTATTCAAGTTTTACAGCGCAGCTACTTTTGTTTTTTGTATATCATAGTGTGGGTGTATCACATTCTTTAGTTGCGGCTTTGTGTCATTCGATTTTTCATACACTGTACACTTTGTGTATACAGGTTTCATGGGGATAGCGCAGTAATTTTTACCTGTTTTAATATTAAAACAATTACATGACATGCGCATCACTTAAGTTATATATATATATATATGTAATATAATATATATATATATATATATATATATATGTTGACGCATTTCATGACATTGCTTCGCTTCTTCAGTACTGATGCTTAAAGGGGTTATAAAATCCTGAGGTTTTTCACCTTAATGCATTCTACGCATTAAAGGGGTTGTAAAGGTAATTATTATTTTTTTTTTAAATAACAAACATGTTATACTTACCTTCACTGTGCAGCTCGTTCTGCACAGAGTGGCCCCGAACCTGGTCTTCTGGGGTCCCTCGGCGGCTGTTTCAGCTCCTCCCCGCATGCATTCACCACCTTAATGCGAGCTCCCTCGCATGGTGGTGAGTGCTTGCGGGCGCGCTCCCGTGATACAGCCGGCGGCTATAGCCGCTCGCTGTATCACTCGGCCCCGCCCCCCGGCGCGCCGCGTCATCGGATGTGATTGACAGCAGCGCGAGCCAATGGCTGCGCTGCTTTCAATCCATCCACTGCAGCCAATCAGCGACCAGGCTGAGCTGCAATGAAGATGACGAGAACGAGCAGCGAAGATTCGAGGCGTCAGGTAAGTAAAACGGGGGGGCTGGGGGCGGCGGTATTGTCAAAAGTTTTTTCACCTTAATGCATAGAATGCATTAAGGTGAAAAAATGTTTACCTTTACAACCCCTTTAAGGTGAAAAACCTCCTGTGGTGGATCAGCCCCCCAGAGCCTCCCTTTTGCTTACCTGAACCTGATCTTTCCAGTGACAGGAGCAAGCCCAGCAGCTCCAGTCCTCATGGGATAAATTGATAGCAGCAGGAGCCATTGGTAACCGCTGCGGTCAATCAAATCCAGTGGCACGGGAGCCGGGGGTTGGGGTCGAGTCCTGCTGTCTGTGTCAATGGACGCAGCAGCAGGACTTGGGAGCACGCCCACATGAGTGCCCCCATGAAAAACGGCTCTCCGTGGGGGCACTCGATGCAGAGGAGCGCCACCTGGGGACCACAGAAAAGGAGAATCGGGGCCGCTCTGTGCAAAACCCTTGTAAGTATAGGCATGTTTGTTATTAAAAAAAAAAACCTTTACAATCACTTTAACTCATGGTCCTATTCATGTATCTCATTCATATAGTGCAGTAGGTTCTAACTTCATCTCAAACCAGTGAGAGAAGTGCAACCAACACTGCAATAATGTAATATCCCAACAGGTGCCAACAAAAGGAGGGTGAATACAAAACGGTATATACAGGTGCATCTCAAAACTAGAATATCATCAAAAAGTTAAAGCGGAAGTAAACCCATCCATAAAACAGTTTAATTTCCGTCACGTGCCAGAAATGTAACACTCCCATTGGTTGTGCTCTTAACCAAAGTCAAACCATCCAATGGCTGGTGTCATAACTGATCACATGTGCAGCATTATGGCAGTTGTAGATTAAACAGAGGCAAAGATGGCAACTTCCTTGACTGAAAACGATAGGGGGGTTTACTTACACTTTAATGTATTTTAGTAATTCAAAAAGTTAAACTGATAGATTTTTTATAGATGCGTTGCACACAGAGTGATATATTTCAAGCATTTCTTTCTTTTAATTTTGATGATTAAGGTTTACAGCCAGTGAAAACCCCAAATTCAGAAAATTAGAATATTACATAAGACCAATAAAAAAAGGAGGTGTTTTTTCCTCTTGGGTGACGGAACCTTTATATCAACGCATAAATTGTTGCATTTGTGAGGATCCATGTGTCTGCTGTGATGTTGGTTTCAACTGTTTTGCTCTGATCTCTTCAATGGATTGGGACTATTAGACATCACGATTTATTCATTTCACCTGCACTACGAATTTTGTTCAATTTTTTCACTGGATTCTTTATTTATTATTTTTTATTGTATTTTACAATTTTTTTGTAGCACTAATTATGTGTTTGTGTTATCACTAGTTTAGCACAATCAGCACCATTCAGTTCACTGAGATTGACTTGGCTAGTGAGTACACCTAATGGCAGCAGCATATGTTTGTTAGGTCTCTAGCGCCCCCTATTACACTCCATTACTGAAAAGTATGTTCATGTAAAATATAGTATGCACTCAAAACTTTTTCATTCCTGGTAGAATGAGTTCTTACCCCAAAAGGGAGGAGCTTTACCTTTCAGGCCACAGGCCTGGGTGATTAACTGGGAATCCAAAATTAAATAGACGCCCTGGAAGCCACTTGCCCCTTCTTGGGGCCTTCAGGCAAAACAAAAAATGCATCAGAACTTCTGATGCTTGCAGAACGTTCCAGACTCTGACTGCCCACACCACATCCAAAAGTTGCAACTGTTTCTCCTCTGACGAACCAGGCTGAGAGAAAAAAGAGGGCAGAACAATATCTTGATTTAAATGAAAAACAGAAACCACCTTAGGCAGAAAAGACAGAAGAGGGCACCACCTTATCATGGTGCGAAATCGAATATGGCTCTCTACAGGAAAGAGCCACCGGTTCTGAGATCTTCAAGACACTGGCGAAAAAGTGAAGTACATCCTTTATGTGAGGGGTTATATAGAGGGGGACTTCCTTTCTTTTTTGTTCTGCCAGTGTGCATTCACCTATAGGTGGTGCATAACCCAGGTAGTAATGTATATGGCTGCTCTGTGTCCTGTGATGTACGAAAAAGAAATGTCATTTTTGGTGAGATACTTTCAATAGGAAATTACAGCTAAAGGGATGCAGACCCTGCAATTCTCCTCATTAGAGCCCTGCAGGTGCACAGCCGATTGATAATAATGAAACCACTCCCATTAGATTCACTTTCCCACAAAGCAACAGACAAACACCCAGGGATTTCTTCAGAATAACAAAGGTAGGAATCTGTAACAAAGTTTGTTAAAATCCTTGTTATGTACATAGATCACCTGGGGGGGGGGGGGGTTCTCAACAAAAGTGGAGTTACGCTTTAAATTTTGTAACCTAAGTAATTGGTCATGTTGAAAATAGAAAGACTGGGCTGCTGCTTTGGTTAAAGCCCTGCTACATTACCATTAATATCCCAGTTGCCTAGAAACCAAGGAGTTCACTACCAAAAAGAACAAAAACAGAACTCTGTAGCTGAGCTGGTCCTCAGCAGATTGCATGAGATACATTAAAACTCTAAGACCCCTTTCACACTGGGGCGTTTTTCAGGTGTTTTTCGGGCGCTGGCAGTTTGAAAGGGCTCAGACCATCGGCGCACCCAGCCCGGTGGCAAAAACACGAAAGCGCTGCAAAGAAGCTGCTTGCAGGACTTTTTTTGACGCCCTGCCAGCGCAGCGCCCCAGTGTGAAAGCATTTGGGCTTTCACATTGGGATTGCAGATGAGGCTTCTCTAAAGGGGTCTAACTCTCTTTTCACCAGAACTGAATGGAATGATCAGTCCCAGCATAGATCATACCTCTGTACCATGCTGCTCTGTTGTCTGCAGATCCCCTGATATTCTGCGTTTGGTTGTGGCTTTGTATCATGTGACAGTCTGTATAGTCGGATGTAGTCTGAGTCTCTTCCACAGCCACTTCCTGCTGCATCTCTAGCCTAGAACACACCCTTCTGTAGTTTTTCAGAGTCTGCAAATGATGTACCTTCCTTCACAGCTCTGATGGTGGGTGGGATGGAATACAACCTAATTAGCATTCAGTCACACCCAGTCACACTTACAGAAGTCCAAACCTCCCAAGTGCCACCTCAAAGATCACATCAAAGTGAGTGCTTTCTGTGTGGGTTGTAATGCATTCAGAAACACGCAGATGCAAACCCAGCCTAAATGACACTGTGAGAGTGACATGTGTTTGGTGGGCGTAGTCATGTATGTTCTGTGTGAGTTGCGTGATGCAAGCATGCATAAGTGCCCTCTTAGCAAACATTACACAGAGCAGGGAAGTAAAACAATCCATGACACAGAGCAGGGAAGTATGATATACATTAATTTATCTCTATGGAAATGGTTCACATCTCCACTCCAAAATGCCTGAAGCCAGAAGCTCCAAAATGCCTAAAGCTCAAACAAGTTCTGGAACTTTTTTAGGCAGATTTGGGCTTTTTTTTCTTTTTCACATTGGTGACCTTTTGACCTGTACAAAATTGCGTCAGCAATGCGGTAAAAACCCCTGCAAAAACCGTGGGAAAAATTGCGCGACTTTCTGCCTAATGGACGCAGGGTGATTTACACATAAGAGGGGCCAGAGGAGCTGGACACAGAGTTTCCAGAGCTCTCCAAGGTAAGCTGAGTTCCACAAACCACCCACCCAAAGTGACTCCTGTCACACATCTCCCCTTTCGGCAGGAGACTAACGCCGGAGGAGACCCCAGACGGATTGACTCTGAAGTTAGTCAGTAGTTCCAGTCCCCCAATGCTGGTATCCACACAGTACCCCAAATATATTGTCCCAAACAGAGCATTACTCACCCAGCCAACCTCTGCCTCTCTCAGAGAACATACCCACCGCTGGGGAGAGGCATGGACTGGCCCTTCTCCCTGGAGTCCATACAGCTGCTGGAGAGAAGACAGGGTGACTGGGCTCCCTCCTACATGCTGTTGGGGATCTGGGCTGACTGCCCAGCATCCCTGGGGTATACACTTGGAGACTGAAGTCCCATCCACTTTTGGTAGGCGAAAACCCCTCCGTGCTTGCAAAGCATGGCTGACATCCTCCTGTCTCAGTGCCGCACCATTTTCTGGGGTTGTGTCAGTGGAGACCGAAGTCCCCTTCATTTTCACAGGAATTCCCTCTTCTGTTTGTTGAGGGCAGAGGCCAGCAGCACTCTGCCGTGTTGCCAGTCCTTCTGCTGGGTTGCTGTGAGTGGAGACCACAGTCCTATCCACTGATATCTACTCAAGCTGCAGTTGTGCGCAGAGGCCAGTAGCATTCTGCCCTGTTAGCACTTCAGCTGAGGACCCCACATCATCCACTCCGGCTAACTGTTGGGGAGTGACCGTCACCTTCTTACCATGGGCCCCTGGCACTGCTGCAGGTGTGGGGCAGAGGTCTTGGACCCTTTGTCCAGTGGCCAATGCTTCAGCTGGGGAAGTCTCTGGTAACTCCACAGATGCTGCTGGCAGAAAATCCCATGTCCCTGTCAGTGTTGTGGGAGAAAGGCCTACTACCTCTTCTCTCAAGAAGGCCGAAGCCACTGTAGGTGCTAGGCAGAGGTCAGCGGCACTCTGCCCTGTTGCCAGCAATTTAGCTGTGAGTAGAAGCTTCACTACATCCACTTGTCGCTGGGGAGAGGGGCCGACTGTCCCATCTCCCTGGAACTCTGTAGTTGTTGCCGGTGCTGGGCAGAGGTTGGTAGCACTCTGCCCTGTTGCCAGCACTTCTACTGGGGACTCCACATCATCCACTCTGGCTAACTGTTGGGGAGTGACCGTCACCTTCTCACCATGGGCCCCTGGCACTGCTGCAGGTGTGGGAGAGAGGTCTTGGACCCTCTGTCCGGTGGCCAGCGCTTCAGCTGGGGAAGTCTCTGGTAACTCCACAGATGCGGCTGTTGGTGCTGGGCAGAGCTCACTGAAGTTTGGTCCTAATATCAGCTTTTCTTCTGGAGGCTCACCAGGTTGTTCTTCAGCAGAACAGTCTATCAAATCCCCAATCTCTATAACTGGTGTCTGGGGATAGCGATTCACCATCTTCTGTCCGTAGAACGAAGAAGAGGTTACTGGTGTTGGGCATAGCTCAGTGATGTCTGACCTTGATGCCAGCTCCCCTGCTAGGTTGGTGGCATCATTCTGGGGTGCCATCTGCTGCTGGAAAGTGACAATCTCCTTCTCGCCTTGGGCCTCTGGACCCACTGCAGGTGTGGGGCAGAGGTCTTGGACCCATTGTCCAGTTGTCAGTGCTTCAGCTTTGGAGATGGCAATCTTCTGAGTTTCCACTGGCGATTCTCTGGCACGCTGCTGAACGTGTTCTAGCAGTTTTCTGTATGTCCTTTCCAGATACTGTTCCTTCCTTAGCAAATAGTCCAGGTTAGGTTTAAGCCCTGAGACCCCTGCAAGACCAAGCATAGCCTCTCTGTATTCTCGCAGATCTTCAAGGGTAGGTTCCCCTTCATCGCCAAACACAAAACAATCCAGGGCCACCAAAGTCATATCCCTCCGGAGAGCATTCTGTTGTCTCCTCTAAATATTCCTTCTCTGCGTGCCATTGCAGAGCCCAATACCGATTGTCCAGCTATAACTCCTGCTGGACCAGCCTGTCCAACTCAGTCACCCATTGCTCCTGGGGCCGCTCTCCCAGGAATTGCAGCCATAACTCTCGTTGTTCACTGGCCTGTTGTTCTAGGGTTGGAAAGCACTTGCTCGGTTGCATACCAGCAACCTGGATGGCTCTAATCCAGAGTCCTACACGTATCTGCTGCCTGATCTCCAGGTATTCATCCGCAGACACAGACATGGTGTATGCTGAAAGGACGATCCGCAGCAGCCCCTGAAACTCTGATGCCAGATCCATATATCCGCTGTGGTGACTGAAGTCTGCTATCCTGATCTTGGATCTAGGTGGAGGTTTGGACGTGTTCACAGCCAGGAAGCATGAGCCCGCTGCTGTCAACCAGTTGTGATGAACTCCTGTCCTCAACAGGTCTATGTCCACAGTAAATGCTTCCTTTGTCCAGAACCAGCACTATCCAAGGCCCTTTAGCCCACCCAGTCACCAGACGTAACTCAGTGTAGGGTGAACAACAACATCAAACTACTTTATTTAAGCACATGTTACCACAGATATACAACTCAGAGACACCCCCCCACCCTTGGATTCAGGGAGGGGTAAACTGTCCAATCACAATAGACACACAGGTCAGGTGTATTTAAATTTCTCATCAGCACACAGTCTTATCTACAGGGAGAGCTGTTGGAGGAATTCGCCCCCACCAATCTCACAGCTAATCTACATACACATCCCATAATATCCAAGGCAGAGAGACACAATAGAACATTGGAATACAACCCCACCCCAAACGATCACAGCAGAGAGTCCACAACAGCATGAGAAACACACAATATATTCATATATTCCAGTGTGGCTGTACAGTATGTCTAAATAGCACAGATCATAGTGGGGTTCTCAGTCACCCTGCGCCCCTAATGGACGCAGGGTGATTTACTCATAAGAGGGGCAAGGGGAGCTGGACACGGAGTCTCCAGAGCTCTCCAAGGTAAGCTGAGTTCCACAAACCACCCACCCAAAGTGACTCAATGAAATTATGCAACTTTTTACAAATGCCAAAGATGTGGCACCATTTAGTTTAACCAGGTGCAAAAAGTGGAATGATGGCATCATTGCCACAAATCAACAATGTAATTTGACTCGCCTCTGCTGTTTTTTGTAATTGATCCCTAAACTTTTAATTAATATAAGTTCCAGAGATCTCAGCAAACCTTTCCAAAGCTGACATGGTTAAGAAAATTTAAGGTTCCTCTTATTCCAATTAAAGTAATTTTATGTTTTCCACAATAAAGCATGATACGCACTTGGCTCAGGGATTCTGAAAATTAAAACCTATAAGAGCATTAGCAGAGAGCATTTTGTGTTTGATGGTGTTTTAGAGATTTTGTACTGATTTATACCTGCCTTTTCTTTCAGCAGTAACTATGCTATATCACAGGCTCTGCCTATACTTAATAGTACAAAATATGTGTTACCTTGGTTGTAAAGACTCATTAGACTTCTCTCCTGTTTACATGCTTATTTTTCTACCTTTTGTCCTAAAGTCTGCTCCTACTTTTAACCTCATACTCCATCTTCAACATTTTTCAATATTTTTAAAACGGATAAGTACTCCCACAACCTTCCCCCTCCCCAAAAAAATTATTAAAAAAAACACATACTGTAGTAATGCTTTATTATCAGTGAGGAGTGAGGAGAAACCTCTCATGTGACCCTTTCTTGGCGCCCAACGAGAGAGGTAAGCATGGACAACCAGACGGACCATCAGACAAACCCCCCCCTTACACGCCCACCCCCAAAGGGGCCACTGAAAATATGACCAGGTTCCCCTTGCTAGTACAGATGCTGCCTGCCAGAGACACAGTTCCAAGCACACTTACAACACAGGCTCAGTCTAGGTGATGTCTTTTTGTGTATTTTATTTGCAGGAACCTTAACAGGAGGGGGGTTCAGGATACTGCAAACCAATTCAACAGGAAGACAAACTTCTTACAAAATCCATTTGAAACAGCCTTGTCTGGAGGTTACAGGGAATGGCCACTAATTCTAGGTTTCTGCAAGAGCAGACCCAGTCCATCTAGTAACCACTGGTGAGGGTCCAAAACTAGGTCTTAAATGCAATGTCCTTGGACAGCTGCTACCACCCAGCTTCCACGCAACACTCAGTGAAGGAGACAAAGATCCTACTCCAGACCAGACTCCAAGATGATGCCCTCCAGCAAAAATAATTTTAGCAGATTTTCTACAGGCTCTTAACACAGCACCAGCTGAGGCCCAAACAACAACTCCAGTATACAGGCTGCCTTCCAGGGGCAGCAGACCCAGGCCAAGAACACCCTGAGCATGCATCCCAAACATTTTTCACCTCTCCAGTCACCCCGTGCCAGGGATTAGCTGGGGTCTGATAAATATTCATAAATTACCGATTGACCTTCGTATTCTATTTTCTTGAAGCTTCTTCCAGAAGCAGACAGAAGCAATCTACCACTGACCTTAGAGTAACCCTGACCAGACCAAAAAACAGATAATTTATTCACTACACTACAGAGTACAGTGAAGAAAAAAACTAAATTTAGCCTAGCCTTTGGCAAGGCGCTATATCTAGAAATCTATAAGCAGGAGCTGTATGGTAATATATTTGTTGAATTGTTGAATTGTTGAATTTTGGAGCTGCTGGATTGCATGATGGTTCAAAGGGACACATCCAAAAGGCGCTGGGACTTCAATACTCAATAATACAGAGCAATAAAGAAAAATAAAGCTCACTTGCTCTGATTAGGTGGCTAACGTGCAACCAGGGGTACCCTCCAATAGATACCTAGGAACATCACTAAAGACTGCACGATTTGACTAAAAACATAATATTTATCTTCTGTAAATTAGCATATTTCTGCTATGTTCTTTTGTTAAAAAGGTCATTTAATAGCCAGATCATGTATGATCCTGGAGGCAACGTGTGATTGTTTATAAGTAAGCCAAATGACTAGCCATTATACAAGTCAAATGACTAGCTGGTCTTCTGTTTTCCAAAGCTTTCTCCAGTGGCGGCCAGATGCATCTTTAAGCTATACTTGTAAACAGCTGGGGAGACCTAAAAGACCTTTTTTAAACCAAGATACAGATCCAATTTAATTATTTTTTGAAACATGCATGGGATATGGCAACTAAAGAACCTATACTGGAGTGCAATTGTTCATTAAAGAGTAGGGGACTGATCTGAAAGCCTGTGTGAAAGTTACCTAACATTACTCCCAATGAATCACAAACGACTTAATAATGGAAAGTACATTTTGAAGATGCTGATGATGTGCTACTTCAACCCAAGATGGAACTATAGGTTGCTTGCTTCTTTTCCTAGTCCCCTTAGGATTCGTTTTGAAGTGTTATAGCTGAACTCCAGGCAAAAAACTAAAAATGTATTGAGGATCTGGCACATCTCACATGTGGTTTATGGAGGATGGCCATGCACTAGAGGAAAAGCCTTCTTTAGGAAGCATTCACAGTACAGCATTGCAGAAATACTTAGTCCAGATTCTCCTCAGCAAGCACCTTACATCATTTCAATCTAAATGAGTTTCTTGGCCACTCTTCCCTTTTTGTGTACCTGACTCTTTGTTTTAATTTTGCCTATGTAAAGAACCTTTCTTGGGTCCAAGCTTTTTTCTTTCTACTGGTGCTTGTCCAGTCGGGCATTAACAGATCACCACAGTTTTTCATGCCTCTTCCATGCATACAGCAAGTCACTTTACTCACTCTCTGGGCCTTCCTAGGGTGAACAACCAATTTCCAAAACAAAGACCTCCAAAGCTGGGCAACTATACCCTGGTTCTCTGGCCCTATTCGCCTCTCTGCAGTCTTCATAAACTCCCTTTTCCTACTGAAGTAACTGTATTGGCTTCAGACCAGGTGTTCTCTTTTGACACAATGGGGTTGATTTACTAAAACTGGAAAGTGCAAAATGTGGTGCAGTTGTGCATGGAAGCCAGTTTCTAATATCAACTTGTTCAATTAAGCTTTGACAAAAACACCTGGAAGCTGATTGGTTTCTATACAAAAATGCACTAGATTTTGCACTCTCCACTTTTAATAAATCAACCCCAATGTCTGTATCATAAGATTTCTATTGTAATGCAACGGATAGAAGCTCACTTAGCACTCTGTTTAAAGAGGATCTATCACTGGGAAAGCCCAATAAACTTTGGACACGAAGACGCCTTCCAGCTTGTTTATTTCTTGCTGCAGTCATTTAGCAATGATGCTAATGCACTCAATGACATACAGACAGCCACACGAGGGCATATGTACAGAATATAAAATAAAATTAGAAGATATCATAACAGCTCAAAATTATTATATGTTGAAATCTCACAAAAACAGAAGTGGTGGCCATAGGCTATCTGCATTTTCAGGATAACAAAATAGAAAGCCGAAATATAAAGGAGCACTGGATGACAGTTGGAACTTTTTTGAGAGTGAGAGGACAACCAGCAAAAGGGATGTTTCAATAGTAACAGGCCCAGTGGGACAATTGCCATGCTGCTACCTTTTAAATAGAAAAGATGGCAGTGAACAAAGCTGCACAGTCAATTCCTCCAGCAAAGACTGGGTTAAGTATAAAATGAAAATATCTACTGTGGTGCTGTTCTGAAATGTATTCAGAGCTGGATCGGCTGCAAATTCCGCATGGCCCCCTCCGTATAAAAAAAGAAAAAAATCCTTTAAGAGCCTAATTGCCGGTTTAGGTAGAAATAAAAACTTAATGAGAAAAACAATCTGGTTAGAGAAATTGGCATCACCCGTCCCTTTCCGATTAGCTACCCTCGTCCATATGTGCCAGTCTGAAGTGGCCCTGAGAGGCTCGTCCCTAATACCCTTTTGCGTCTTTTGCATTCGCTCTTCAGCGCAGCCTCTCTCGTTTTGGGGAAGGAAGGAAACCCATTTTGGCAGCGACAACCCTCCCATGCCAGATTCTTTTCCCCTTCTCCCCCCCCCTCTCTTGATTCTCAGTAAATATTTTATGCGAATCAAAATTGAATTCTTTTGCTTACTCGAAGCAATTTGCCCTGTAAGTTGTGTGTCTGCATAAGGAATTACAGCATTTGCCTGTTTGTTTATAATTTAATTTTTTTATGTTATGGCTGGCGGTAGGAAAGCTAGAACACCTGTGAGTTTTGTAAGGTCCCATTTCTTTCACAGCTGCTCCTTTTCAAAACACCTCGCCGGCGTAATAATTTCATAAAATTTCATGATTTACCATCTGCTCCATCAGGCTCTGAGCACAGGCAATAAGCATTTGCATGGCAGCATGCCCAGGAAGGTACAATAACTGTATATTTTAACTTAATGGCTTTTTGGGGCATGCAAATTTTCCTCGCGAGCAGATTGTGGAGCGCAACAATTCGAGGTATAGTCCACGTGTGTGCAATGGCTCCATTCAGAAAAGATCCCCCCTCTTCTCCCCCAAATTTGGCCACAAAGGTCACAAATGTTAGACCCTAAATATCATATTCTATGCGCAAACAACAAGGTAGGCGGTACGACGGGGTTATTTTCCTTTTAGCGTTTGAAGTCTGCGCATTTGGGTAATTAAAATGATTACTACAACAATTAAAGCAAGTAATTAGAAACTAATTACACCAGCATTTTTTGTGATTACAGGAGCAGATGAAAATAGTGTTCAAAATTAAATTCATTGCATATTCATGGATTGAAATTAAATACTGCTGGGTGGATGCGATAATAGAGAAGGAAGCCGGGATCAGCAGCATTGTGGGAATCGGAATGCAGTCTGTTGCTAATGCTCTAAACAGACATTCGGTTAAATCAGTGATAATCTTTTAATGGCTTTAAAAGGAGCTAATATTTGGAAAGGAGTCAAAACCGCTGAGGGTTAGTGTTTTTTCTACGCTCCCTCCGTAATAATATATACCAGCTGTAACACAATGGAAAACATTTAATCATTATCTACTCAAATGGAGGTGCACAAGAAGGCACTCATGCTTTTTTCTTTTTTTTTTTGCTTCATGCACAACGATAAATTAAATTAAAGAATCTTATAAGATGCCCCCCCTCCCTTTCCTCCCTGCCTTTTGTACCCTAGAATCTCTTCTCATTCTTGCCATGACCGTTTAATGAGATTCCTTAAGATTAAATAGATTTTCTGTTTAACTCAGTACTGCAGAGATAGCGTGTCAAGTGTGAATGGCTATTAACATTTAAATATTTCACAGAACAAAAAAAAGGGGGGGAATATGAATTTTTCATTGTTGCCTCACTCTCTGTAATTCTCGCTCTCTCTTTTTTTTCTCTCTCTCTTTTTTTTCTCTCTCTTCTTCTCTCTGCAAGACCTAATGAAACTAAAGTAATTAGAGAGATACGAGATGTGCACTCTCACTGAAGTGCAATTAAATTGAGCGGAGAGACGTTATTTATATCTGGCTGGTCAGTGAGCTGCTGCTATGTTCTCAGCCTGCTTGAGTCATAGATTATTACAAGAGATTAATAATGTAAATTTCACTGAGTCTGCTGCACTTGAAAGCCTGGCCTTCATAAATTGATAAGTCTGCAATCCATCAAGCCGCTCCATCCAGCCCTGTCTCTTCTCATTTCTCATCAGTTTTTACCCCCCCCCTTAACCCCCCCATCCTTCGCTCCGTACAGCCTCCGCCCTCTGCATGTCAGAACAGGTTCCCTTTTGAAGGAAATACCCAATGTATTTTGACTGCTTTATAAAGATTTTCAGGTTTTAGAAGTGTGAAAATATTTTTTATGTTTTTTTGTGATGCTAAAGTAACCACAGGATCAATCCATGTCAGTCGTTTGTTGGTTTTAGGCATAACCCCCAACTGTCCCTGATTTTGAGGGACTGTCCCCGATTTGGAACAATGTCCCTCTTTCCTCCTCATGTGTTCCTCATTTTGGTCTGATCTATATAGTTGTATATAAAATGCACTATTTATCTTTCAAAAAGTGTTTCCCAGTGCTAAACCTTTCATCCAATTTCTAAATTGCTGCATTTGTAAATTTCAAAAGCCAATAAATAAATAATAAAGGAATAGGAGTAGCAAAAAAAAAAAAACACTTATGGGTTTAACCCATTTTTTTTGTTTAATTCTCCTTTAAGGGGCGTGGTGTGGTGGGGTGTGTGTCCTATGCCTACATACTTTTGCTAATAGGTGTCCCTCGTTCCCATCTCAAAAAGTTGGGAGGTATGTTTTAGGTCATGGTATAAAGTGTATGGCTTTCATTTTATTTGTTACACCAAGACATCATTACACGGAAGTTAATGAACTCACGTATTACAGTATATATATATTAACTATATTTTTCAGTTCTCACTCATGTCTTGCATGAGATTTCTTCCTGTTGATGCCAAGTAAATAAATCTATACATTTCAGATTATGCAGATTATGCATGGCCATTATTAAATGGTTCAATAGTTGAAATTCTCTATGGTTTCTATGCTTGTCAGGTAAGGTTACAGAGCACAATCAATGGCTATTTTTTAATCTGATGTCTGTCCTATCTACAGCAGTTAGTCTGCCCATAGATGGGTCATTTTTTTGATCAGCTGGTTAACTGATCCAAAACAAAAAAAAAAGTACTGATTCCCCTGTAGTGCTACCCAAGAAGGAGCCACTAGTTAAGATGGGTCCTCTGTTGTTGGCCTCCGCCTTCCCAAATAACTTAGCCCCTTTGACACACCAGGCTGAATATTCATATACACAATTTTACAGAGAAATCATGGTGACATTACTAGTCAGCTATAAGGCTATTTTAAAAAACCCAAGCACCAGATCATTTAGTAAAACAAACTAAATATATGGTCATAAATAAAGTGTGTAAAGGTGTACAGAGATAAGGGGTGAAATTAATAACAATGGTATTGATACACTTAGAATACAGGATAATTATGAGTAAATGGGCCAGGTTTTACCAGTCAGCTTAAACTATAACAGAGTCATCTAAAGTATCACAAGGGCACCCAGAAATGGATAGACACCTGGAAGTTATGTTGCCTTAGGCCCTAGAGTGACTTTGCTAGGTCCAAGTCTGTATGCAGGACTTTAGTGTTCCCAGAAGGTGAAAAATTGATCAAGATGTAAAAACAATGAACCGGGAGGAAAACACTCCCAAAAATAATGGAAAAAGGCCCAGTCATTTCTGCCAGCATGGTTGGGGCCTTTTCGATGGTGCACTAATGATGATGCTAAGTGGCTTCCAGATACTCCCAGTTCAAGAAGGTGAGAACTTGAGAAAGAACTCTGGCAGGAATAACATGAGTAAGGCTTAACAGTTTTAAAAAAAGCAAGCAGCAAGTGTAGGGAGGGTTTAAGTCAAGTGGATCTGAGCAAATAGGGTAATACAGAACAGGTGATGTGGCACTGCTCAGTGGTATGGTGCATGAGTACACTAGTGTCTAAGGAATTGGATGGCAAACTGTTTTAGCTAGATATTTGCTTTTTGTGGTGCAGATGGCAGGGGGGCCCCTCATGGATCGATAGCTTAACTGCGGCAAACCTGCTCTGTATGGCTGTAGATGCAGATGAAGACCACCAAACCCACTCTTTGTGGCTGACGATACTGATGCTCTGGCCGCACTGGAAGGTAAGCACCTGTGGACTCAGCACTCTAGCCTGGATGTCCACTTGCTTCTCCGATGTGGTACCAAGTTCTCCTCTCTAACTGGCTCTTGGGCGACAGAATCACACTGACAGGGGTCCTTATTCCTCAGGATCCTGGGCGCAAAAGTCACAAAATTTTCCAGGCAGTACAACAAAATGATCCACTGTCCCCCTCCTAAAGTTTCCCAGTCTATTGGGATCTGTAGTTCTGCAGATATCCTCCGGAGTGCAGCAGTCCCTCTAAGGGATCCACTTTGTTGGAAAATTACATATGTAAGTGTGAGTTTAATATTGGGCCTGGCTACCACATCAAGGATGTATGAAATAAAAGCACCTTACCATGATAAGCTAGGGATACTCTTTCCCCACATATAGCTTCATCCACAGAACATGGTGAGCAATGACCCTTTCAACGAGTCTACAGAGCTATTTTTATTTGATATCCCCTTAAGTTCCAGGCCACTTCTCTCTGTGCCACGCTCACTCCTAATATTTCCCAAGCCTTTCAAATCCCCTGTCTTCTTTAAAACGGTAACTGTAAACCCCCTGGATCACTGAACATGCACTGAGAGTGATCCATGTCCTGTCCTGAATTCCACTGCACTCAGTTGTTCTTCCCATTGGTTTCTACATCAAAACTGTGTCCTTTAGCGACAAAGGGGTCAGCAGGAGGAGACACTGCACAGTGGGGGGTGCAGGAGTTTGACCCTCCTGGAAGTGCTTCTAGGGAGACTTCAGATGGCGGTGTTTCATTGTCATTGTGAGGTTCATAAGTGCACTCAGCAGGAGAGGTAAGTATTTACTAACTTCTTTGCAGGTACATAGATTATTCAAGGTTTCATTTTTGTGACAGAGTTGCCTTAAAGGAAATCCCATTTTTCTTTTAGGTATTCAAGCAAGTCCATAGCAAATCACATCTGTTAGTGAATTTGCTGTAAGTACTCTGTGACCAATATGTATCTCAGGTGCATTGTAAATACTATGAGGATCTGAATATGTTGTAGAGCTGTTACTTATAGGCATATATGCAATGGCATACGTGCTTATGGCTTAGTAAATTGGGCCCTAGCTCTCTGGGATTCTATTGGTGAGAAGCTTCTGGGTCTGCACACCTGCTGTGTCCAATATGATTAGGCTCCCCTCTCCCTCTTGAATTTATTGTGTATGGAGAATGCAAGCGGTGCTGGTAAAGCTGGGTGTCAGGGCTGGGCTCAGCCCTTCCTTCTCAGAGCAGGCCGCTCAGCTTTCGGTTAATTGCCAGCTCCAATCTTTTCCACAGTGACTCACCTGATGATGATATCCTGTTCGTCAGTCCTGCTGGTTACTTAAGCTGTTCAGTTCAGTTCCTCTCTGCCTTCACATAGGTCAACACATCCAGAGACTTTCTCCTGTGTACCTGTTGAAGACTTGCTTGGCTGACGTCCCTTCTGGTTCCTGACCCTGCTTGCTGTTCCACTACGCTGATTCTCCGGTTTCCTGATTTCTTGGCCTGTCCTGAAGTACACTGATCTCTGGCTCCCTGACGTCCTGGCTTGTCTGACTATATGTTATGGTTACCGAACTCTGGCTATGATTTGATTACGTTGCTCTGTTTACCATTTACTATTATTATTATTATTATTAAACAAGTGTGATTTTAACTGCACTTCTGTCTCGGTCTGATTCATGGTTTCTGACAGTAGGCGAAGGCCATGAATTTAGAAGATGCAGTCAATCCACTTGTTGCTAATATTTTTTCCAGGTTGGATGAGCAGGATCACGATATGGATCAGTTTGCCTTAGCGTTACAGATGCTCCTGATTTGCACGGCTCACCTGAAATCTTCCACTGTGGCTGCTCCAGTCTCTGTGAAGGCACCCGCTGCCAGTATTACCTCTATAAGGGGTATGGCTGGTTCCGCTTCGCTTCCCCAGCGATATGGGGATGATCAAGTTCAAAGCAGAGGGTTTCTCAATCAGGTTTAAGATGCTGCCCCAGGCGTTTCTCCCGACTGAAGCAAAGTAGGTTTCGTTATATCTTTGCCTTCTGAGTAAGCACTCAAACTAGAGTGTGAAACGCGTCAGCTGTGTCTGTACCATCTACCTGATTGTTCTGTATTTTTGATGATCCTAATTTTACAATAAAGAAGAATTTTCAACTTTATCCAGTGTGCGGCATCCAGATTCTCTTGTTTCAAAAGATGAGATAACAGCTCGAGATATACCCACTGAGCTGGAGAAGTTGATCACATTTGTACATTTGTCTCCGAGCTTTGCAGCCCCTCCCTTACCTTCCATTCCTCCTGCACTTGGGCTTCACACGTCTCTCTGTGGATGAGAGAACCTTTAGGAGGAGGGAGAGATTGTGCCTTTATTGTGGCCAGGAAAGTCACTTTTAGAAGTCTTGTCCTACCTGTCCAAGGAATGCCCGAGTCTTGAGGTCCTGTAGTGGTCAGACCTAAGGTGGCATTGTTTCATCCTCGGTTATCCGGAAGGATAAGCCGCTGGTCCGGTTATCCTTTCTTGGTCTGAGTCGTCCGTTGAGATACAGGCTCTAATCGACTCTGGGGCTGCAGGCCTGTTCATTGATGCTACCTTTGTATCTAAGCACTCGATTCCGCTGCAGCTTCATGCCACTCCTCTTGCCATTGAGGCTCTTGATGGGAGACATTTACAGCCTGCCCATGTGACTCATGTGACTGTTCCATTGTCCATGGCCGTAGGGGATCTTCACCATGAGATAATCCAATTCAAAGTTATTTCCTCATCTAAGTTTCCGCTGGTTATTGGTTATCTTTGGTTACAGAGGCACAACCCCTCTTTTGATTGGCTTTGTGCTGAGGTTCTCTCCTGGTCACCACAATGCAGCAATCCATGTTTCCAGAATGTGGCTAAGGTCCTATGCACATCTTCACTTTCCTCCCTGCCGGAGGAGTATCGCGATTTTAGTGATGTCTTTGACAAAGGTCAAGCCGGTAGTTTGCCTACACACCGGTCAGATGATTTTGCAACAGACCTTCAACTTGGTGCCGTACACTCTCATGGCTGGGTTTACCCTTTGTCAGTCTCGGAGGATAAGGCCATGGAGGAGTATGTTGCAGACGCACTTTCTCGAGGGTTCATCCGCAAGTCCTCATCTCCTTCTGGTGCTGGTTTCTTCTTTGTGAAGAAGAAAAGTGGTGAAATGATACCTTGTATTTATTATAGGGGTAACAATTGTTTCATGATTAAGAACGCTTATCCAATTCCATTGATTACAGAGTTATTTGACCCCCTCAAGGGTTTCACAAAGATAGATTTGAGAGGCTCATACAATCTTGTGAGAATCAAGGAGGACAAATGGAAAACTGCGTTTAATACTAGAACGGGCCATTATGAGTACCTCGTAATGCCATTTGGCCTTTGCAACGCTCCAACAGTTTTCCAGGAATTTATCAATGATGTCCTCAGAGATTTGTTGCAGCTATGTGTGGTGGGTTATCTTGATATCCTCATTTTTTCCAAGTCTCTAGAGAGCCACCAGACAGATGTCTATCGTGTGCTTCAGAAGCTGAGAGAGAACAATCTCTACTGTAAATTGAAGAAGTGCGAGTTCCATCGTGAACAGGTTAAATTCCTGGGTTATGCAATTTCTACTGCCGTTTTTTCGATGGACCCAGAGAAACTTTCAGCAATCCTACAGTGGCCCCTACCCATGGGTATACGTCCTCTGCAACGTTTTCTTGGCTTTGCCAATTATCAAAAGTTTATTCATAACTTCTCGTCTCTGGTCAAGCCCCTGACTGATATGACCAGAAAGGACGGTAACCCACAGAGTTGGTCTCCGGAGTCCATTAGGCCTTTGAGAGTCTCAAGGCTGCCTTTATTTCTGCTTCTATGTTGGCAAATTCTGATCCTACGCTACCCTTTATCCTTGAGGTTGATACTTCTGAGACTGGAGTTGGTGCCCTTCTGTCTTAATGTCCTACCTCTGAGAGCGCTATGTATCCTTGTGGCTACTTTTCCAAGAAATTGTCACCTGCGGAATGCAATTGAGATTGGGGGCAGAGAGTTATTAGCGATCATTTTAGCCCCTAACCTCCCTGGCGGTATGATTGAAATTTGGCGTTTTATATTGTAGGCCTGTAATTCTTAGAAATAACTCACTTATTTCTGTCCAAACGAGAGTCTAGTAGACTTCCGGGGTATGATAAAGTTTGAAAAACAAAATCATAAATTATAATATAATAAATAACTATAAATAATTATACCAAATAATAATATAATAATAAAAATTATTCAATAATGTAATCAAATCAAAAACACTAAAATTTGCCCAGTTGCAGAATTGTCACTGTCATTACTTTTCAGTGTTTGATGACCGATCTCCCCACAAATCACTATCGCTCAATTCTGCGAGTGATTCTAATTTATTATCGCTGTTTTCTAGCTGGTCTAAAACCCCTTTTGATGTAAAGGGACGGTTTTGGTTGCTATTAATGTCCAGTTTCCAGGCAGAAAGAACAGTTTTTATAATATAAAACTGCATGCAGGGCACTGGAGAAACCACTAGGGACAAAAGGGAGGTGAAATAATTTCATACAGTATTGTAATCTGTAAGATTACAGTATACTGTATGTATTGTGTGTGTTACAATTTGAATTTGGCGCTGTTCTCCGTCCCCGTGCCTCGCAACGCTCGCAGGTAACGGAGCTCAGCTCCCTGATGATTCGAGCGGAGGACAAAACGCTCACACTGTGGGGAGACATAGTAAGTAAGCTCTTCCTGCATCCTGCGATGCGATCCTGAGTGTGGCTCGGGGTTACCGCTTTTGGTTCTGAAATTCCACCCCGAGACAGACTCGGGAATACCGCCAGGGAGGTTAAAGAATGGAGGCATCTCCTCGAAGGTACCACTGTGCCGGTTCTCATTCTCATTGATCATAAGAATCTCACATTCTTGTCTGAGGCTAAACGGCTCTCTCCCAGAATGGCTCAATGGGCTCTTTTCTTGTCAAGTTTCAATTACATTGTCTCATTCTTACCCGGTACTAAGAATGGAAGGGCTGACGCTTTGTCGTGACAATTTTCCTCCACTTCCAAGATGGAATTGATTCCTGTTCCTGTGATTCCTCCTGATTGTATTCTGGCTACGGTTCGCACCAGTCTCACTTCTCCTTTGGGTGACAAAATTCTTCCCGCTCAGGTCCATGCTCCTCCTGAGAAACCTTGTGACCGCTGATTTGTCCCTGAGAGACTCCGTACGGCCGTGCTCCCAGACTTACCATTCGTTGTCAGTTGTGTCCCAGTTCTGGCGAGCCTTTTGTGCACAGTTGGGAATTCAGCTTTCTATCTCCTCTGCGTATCACCCACAGTCTAATGGGGCCACAGAACGAGCCAACCAGTCCTTGGAGTAGTTTCTATGTTGCTATTTTTCTGACCATCAAAACATCTGGTCAGACCTCTTACCTTGGGTGGAGTTTGCTCACAATAGTGCCTTGAATTCTGCTTCCCGATTGTCCCTGTTTATGGCAAACTATGGTTTCCAACCTTCCATGTTGCCTGACTCATTTGTTCCACAGAGCATCCCTGCATTAGGGGAGGATCTCTGTGGTCTTCGTTCCACTTGGGCAAGTCCAGGAGGCTTTGCGACATGCCAATGATAGGTACAGACTCCATGCTGACCGCAGACCTCTGCTTGTGCCTTCCTACCAGGTTGGGGACAGGGTCTGGCTGTCATCTCACAACCTCCGCCTCCGTATTCCCTCCCTGAAGTTGGCACCTCAGTTTATTGGGCCTTTTCTCCGCAGGATTAACCCAATGGCTTTAGACCTTCCTTCTAATATGCGCATCTCAAATGTATTCCATGTCTCCTTATTAAAACCTTTGGTCTGTAACCACTTTACCACCTCGGTGCCACGTCCTCACCCAGTACAGGTTGAGAACCATAAGTAGTATGAATTACAGTCTATTGTTGACTCCCATAGGTTCTGTGGGCGCACACAGTACCTGGTACATTGGAAAGGGTACTGTCTTGGGTCTCATCCTCAGATGTACATGCCCCTGTCCTCCTCCATGCTTTCCATAGATGTTTTCCCCTCAAACCTGGTGGTCCTCCGAGGGGGGGGGTCATTGAGGAGGGGGTACTGTCAGGGCTGGGCTCAGCCCTTCCTTCTCAGAGCAGACCGCTCAGCTTTCTGTAAATTCCCAGCTCCAATCTTTTCCACAGTGACTCACCGGATGATGATATCCTGTTTGTCAGTCCTGTTGGTTACTTAAGCTGTTCAGTTCCTCTCTGCCTTCACCTTGGTCAACACATCCAGAGACTCTCTCCTGTGTACCTGTTGAAGACTTGCTTGGCTGACGTTCCTTCTGGTTCTTGATCCTGCTTGCTGTTCCACTAGGCTGATTCTCGGTTTCCTGATTTTCTGTCCTGTCCTGAAGAATGCTGAACTTTGGCTCCCTAATGTCCTGGCTTGTCTGACTATCCATTCCAGGTTACCGAACTCTGGCTATGATTTGACTACGTTGCTCTGTTTACCTTTAACTATTATTATTATTATTATTAAACAAGTGTGATTTTAACTGCACTTCTGTCTCGGTCTGATTCATGGTTTCTGACACTAGGTTGGAATACTGCAAACCCCCAATAGGGAGGAAAGAATGTGAATCAATGTTAGGAAGATCTCACTGCTGAAGTCCGCAAAAATAACAAGCCAGGTGCTAACTACTCTTCTGGACTCTACCCATAACTAAATTATCACTTTTTTTGGTCTGTATCCTTATGCTCATAGCAGAGTTGCTTATATGCAGCGGGATACAGTAGGGTCACAAACTGACTGGCCAAACATTTTGGTACACACACACACATATATATATATATATATATATATATATATATATATATACACACATATATATATATACACATATATATATATATATATATATATATATATATATATATATATATATATACATAACTCAACACACATCCATTAAGGTCTAAACCACTGGCAACAAAAGTGTGTACACCCTTAAATGAAAATGTCCAAATTGGACACAAATAGCCATTTTCCCTCCCCAGTGTCATGTGACTTGTTAGTTTTACAAGGTCTCAGGTGTGAATGGGGAGCAGGCGTGTTAAATTTGGTGTTATCGCTCTCGCTCTCTCATACTGGTCACTGGAAGTTCAATATGGCACCTCATGGCAAAGAACTCTCTGAGGATCTGAAAAAAAGAATTGTTGATCTACATAAAGATAGCCTAGGCTTTAAGAAGATTGCCAAGACCCTGAAACTGAGCTGCAACACGATGGCCAAGACCATACAGCGGTTTAACAGGACAGGTTCCACTCAGAACAGGCCTTGCCATGGTCGACCAAAGGAGTTGAGTGCATGTGTTCAGCGTCATATCCAGAGGCTGTCTTTGGGAAATAGACGTATGCCAGCATTGCTGCAGAGGTGGGCAGACAACCTGTCAGTGCTCAGGCCATACGCCGCACACTACATCAAATTGGTCTGCATGGCTGTCGTTCCGGTAGGAAGCCTCATCTAAAGATGATACACAAGAAAGCCCACAAACAGTTTGCTGAAGACAAGCAGACTAAGGACATGGATTACTGAAACCATTTCCTGTGGTCTGATGACACCAAGAAAAACTTATTTGGTTCAGATGGTGTCAGGCATGTGTGGCGGCAACCAGGTGAGAAGTGCAAAGACACGTGTGTCTTGCCGAAAGTCAAGCATGGTGGTGGGAGTGTAATGGTTTGGGGCTGCATGAGTGCTGCCGGCACTGGGGAGCTACAGTATATTGAGGGAACCATGAATGCCAACATGTACTGTCAGGGAAGACAGGCTTTCCATGTAAGCACCCGGCGTGCACGCATGCGTACTAGCACTTTAAGACACACACCTGTCACTAATACTGAAGTCAGGCGGGCTATTTAAACAGGGCTCCTACAGAGGTTCATTGCTGTTTGGTCTGCAGCTCCTGTGTTGTATCCTGTTTCCTGTGTGACCTCTGATTCTGATCCAGCTTGTTGTTACCTGTGATTGCCTGCTGCCTGTTCTGATCCCGGCTTCCCATAGACTCTGATCCTGCCTGCTGATTCTGTCTGCTGATCTTCCGGTACTACTTGGCTTGTGACCTGACCTCTCTTCTGCCTACCGTCTATGCCTGATCTGCCTGATTATTACCGACCCGGCCTGTCTGACCCTGCATCTCGCTCATCCAGCCTGCTACAGCCCCCAGCCCTGCAAGCCTGCATCTGGTACTGCTCTGTGGTTCATCCCAGCCTGCCACCAGTCAAGCATCGTGTCAGCTCATCTACTATCTGCCTGCTGATCACCGCTACTACACAGACTATTGAACTGTTTACAGGCACTCATACCCCACCGTGCTCCTGTGGCTGCTGTATCACTACCAGTGGTCCGCGAGCCGGAGTTGTACGAGAGGCCTTCCTCTACACGTCAGGCTCACATCCCAGGTACGTAACAGTACCAAACAGCCATGTCTGAGCCTGCAAGAGGACCCTCTCCAGTAAATGAAATATGTCAGCACCTTGCTGCTCTTACACAGGCAGTTAAGTCGCTGCAGGAAGGATACGTGCGTCTCGAAGAGCGGGTACAGTCCCTGTCCAATCCAGCAACCATAGCTCCTGCATCTGATCCTGCCTCCTCCATCACCCAAGCTGGGGCTTTAGCCAGCCATACAGTAATGATGTTACCCCCTGAGCCTCGTGTATCTACTCCTGAGAGGTTTTCCGGTGATCGGAGTAAATTTAGAGCCTTTCGCAATGCCTGTCAGCTCTACTTTGCTCTCCAGCCACAGACTTTTTCCCTGGAAACCACCAAGGTGAGATTCATTATTTGCCTCCTCCAAGGGGAACCACAGTCTTGGGCCCACCGGCTGTTAGAAGAGAACAACGCACAACTAAACACCATGCAAATGTTCTTTGATGCCATGGCGCTGATTTATGATGACCCACAACGTACCACCACTGCTGAAGCCGCTCTTCATACACTCCAGCAAGGCCATAGAGTGGCAGAGGACTATGTCACTGACTTTAGACGCTGGAGTGCAGACACTAGCTGGAATGACGCAGCCCTGCGTCATCAATTTCGTCTGGGTCTCTCGGAAAGCCTGAAAGATGAGCTCGCTCGGGTCGGGGTGCCAAGCTCTCTGGAAGCCCTAATCACTCTGTCCATTCAGATTGACCGCCGCCTACGAGAACGCAGGTCTGAAAGAACCACACAGCACTTCCGTCCAGCCTGGATGTTACCTAAGATCCCTGCTTCTCCTAACCCGGCTCCTGGAAATTCTACTTTCCCCACTCCAGAGAGGCCTAAACCCATGCAATTGGGCCTGATTCGCTCTTCTTTGACTCCAGAAGAACGCCAACGCCGACGAGTAAATAACCTCTGCCTGTACTGTGGAGAAGCCGGTCACTTCGTACATACCTGTCCTTCCAAGCTGCGTAAGTGTCTTTCCCTTTCTTCACTCAAGCAGTCACCCCTGCCTGCCTTGTCTGCCAGCTCAGCTCATATCGCTCTGCCTGTTTCCTTCCAACTACCGGGAAGAACCGTATCAGTGACCGCTATTATTGATTCTGGAGCGTGTAGCTGTTTCATCGACCAGTCCTTCGCAGCTCAGCAACACATTCCTCTACAAACCAGAGGACAGGGACTCACTGTATTCCTGGCCGATGGGTCTCGTATTAAGTCTGGACTGGTAACCAAGGAGACCCCACCGATGCTGACCATCTCCTCCACCAACCACCGAGAGCTGCTGCGTTTAGACGCAATTTCTTCGCCCTTATTTCCCATCATCCTGGGCCTACCCTGGCTACAGGCCCACAATCCACAGATAGACTGGAAATCCGGAAGTGTCAAGTTCCAGTCAGCATATTGCCAGAGACACTGTTTGGAAACTTCACCACCATCACCTGCTACCCTGCTGTGTATGGACGCTGACCCTGAATTATGTCAAGTAGTTCCGAATTCTTACCACGAATACCTGGACGTTTTCAGTAAACGAGGAGCAGACACCCTTCCTCCACACAGACCTTATGACTGCCCCATCGAGCTCCTTCCTGGGGCAGAGATTCCATTCGGGCGCATCTTCCCTTTATCTGAGCGGGAATCAGGAGTTCTGAAGGACTATATTGATGAGAATCTGCAGAAAGGATTCATCCGTCCCTCTACTTCACCGGCCGGTGCCGGTATATTTTTCGTAGAAAAAAAGGATCATTCCCTGAGACCATGTGTGGACTATCGTGACCTAAATAAAATAACAGTGAAAAATCGCTACCCTCTTCCTCTAGTCCCTGAACTGTTCCAAAGACTCAAATCAGCAAGCATTTTTACTAAGCTGGATTTAAGAGGGGCCTATAACCTGGTTCGCATACGAGAAGGGGATGAATGGAAAACTGCCTTCCGTACCCGATTTGGGCACTTTGAATATCTAGTTATGCCCTTTGGCCTTTGTAATGCCCCTGCCACCTTCCAGTACTTTATTAATGACATTTTCAAAGACTTTCTGGATATTTTTGTGGTTGTCTACCTTGATGACATCTTGATATTCTCTGTATCATTAGAGGTGCACCGAGGGCATGTTAAAAGCGTATTGTGCCGGCTCCGCAAATATGGACTTTATGCCAAAGCCGAGAAATGCGACTTTGAGCAACGGAGCATCCAGTTCTTAGGTCTGATCATTTCGACCGAAGGGATCAAGATGGACCCACAGAAAGTCTCAGCGATACTAGATTGGCCAGCCCCCACAGACAAGAAGGGAATACAACGATTCGTGGGCTTTGCCAATTTTTATCGCAAGTTTATCAAGAACTTTTCTGCTATCATTCACCCTATTACACAGCTGACCAAACAAGGTATCCGTTTCTGTTGGACTTCTGAGGCTCAAGCTGCTTTTGAAATCTTGAAGAGACGGTTTACCATTGCTCCTGTCTTAAGTCACCCAGACTCTACCTTGCCCTATATTGTGGAGGTGGATGCTTCAGAAAGTGCAGTTGGGGCCATTCTATCACAACGTCAAGGCCTGAAAGAAGTGACCCATCCAGTGGCATTCTTTTCACGCAAACTCACGTCAGCTGAAAGAAACTACGATGTAGGGGATCGGGAACTTTTGGCGATCAAAGCCGCGTTAGAGGAATGGAGGTACTTGTTGGAGGGAGCGGCCCATCCAATTCTGATCTACACGGATCATAAGAATCTTGAATATCTGCGATCCGCTAAACGCCTCAAACCACGCCAAGCTCGCTGGGCACTCTTTTTCTCAAGATTCTCATTCCATATTACGTACAGGCCCGGATCAAAGAACACTAAGCCTGATGCGTTGTCGCGCATGTTCGAAGATCCAAGAGACATCCTAATACCAGACACCATTTTACCAGCTGGAAATTTCCTACTATTACACACTGACCTTATGTCTCAGTTACAGCAAGCTTCTGCAGAAACACCCAGTCCTCCAGGGGTCACACTACAAGCAAAGAATGGGCTATTATGGAGGGGTAAGCAGATTTTTGTACCTAAAAAGGTTCGAGCAATGATCTTAGGGGTTTGTCATGACCACCCTTTGGCAGGCCATTTTGGGGTTCATAAGACTGTCGAACTTGTACAACGCTCATTTTGGTGGCCAGGTTTGGAGAAAGACTGCAGAGCCTATGTAAATGCATGTACCACCTGCACCCGGAGTAAAAGTTCCCGTAACAAAGCTTGGGGATTACTCAGACCTTTGCCTATACCCGACAGACAGTGGAAGATGATTGCTATGGATTTTATAGTTGAACTTCCACCTTCTGAAGAATGTACCGCTATCTTTGTGGTAGTGGATCGCTTAACAAAGATGGCTCATTTCATTCCTCTAAAGAGTACACCATCGGCTGCAGAAACCGCTCGGGTGTTTATAAAAGAAATTGTCAGACTCCATGGAGTCCCCGCAAATATTGTGTCTGATCGCGGTGTCCAGTTTACATCCAGATTTTGGAAGGCCTTGTGCGAGACCCTACAGATTGAACTCTCATTCTCTTCTGCTTACCACCCACAAACTAATGGGCAGACAGAGAGGACTAATCAAACCCTAGAACAATACATCCGTTGTTTTACTTCTTTTGTCCAGGATGATTGGGTATCATTGTTACCACTGGCGGAATTTGCCTATAATAATGCCACCCATTCTGCCACCAAGCAATCTCCGTTCTTTGCTAATTATGGATTCCATCCCACCTTCTTACCTAATCTTGTCACAGAATCTTCCGTTCCAGCCGTCCAGGATACTGTGGACTTTTTCTCTCGCAATAATATGTTGTTACAGGAAAGCGCAGGAGGACAGCAAGAAATCATTTGACAAGAAAAGAAGGGGGGAACTGATCTTGCAACCAGGAGATCAAGTATGGCTTTCAACAACAAATTTGAAGATGCTATGTCCTTCAAGGAAGCTGGCACCAAGGTTCGTAGGACCATTTCCGGTAAGGAGAAAGATTAATGATGTTTCTTTTGAATTAACCTTACCTGAGTCTTTTAAAATCCACCCAGTGTTTCATGTATCCTTGCTAAAGCCTGTTGTGCCAGATCCATTTCCGGATCATAGACCAGGTCCTCCCGCACCTATTATTATTGATGGGGATGAGGAATTTGAGGTTGAAGCTGTTTTAGACTGCAGGAAAAGAAGGGGGCAGACACAATATTTAATCAAGTGGAAGGGTTATGGTCCAGAGGAAAATTCCTGGGAACCCGCACGAAATGTACATGCCACAGACTTGATCCGTGCCTTCTTCCGCAGCAACCCGCAAAAGAGGAACCGGTTGGGCACCCGGAGGTTGCCCGTAGGGAGGGGGCAATGTCAGGGAAGACAGGCTTTCCATGTAAGCACCCGGCGTGCACGCATGCGTACTAGCACTTTAAGACACACACCTGTCACTAATACTGAAGTCAGGCGGGCTATTTAAACAGGGCTCCTACAGAGGTTCATTGCTGTTTGGTCTGCAGCTCCTGTGTTGTATCCTGTTTCCTGTGTGACCTCTGATTCTGATCCAGCTTGTTGTTACCTGTGATTGCCTGCTGCCTGTTCTGATCCCGGCTTCCCATAGACTCTGATCCTGCCTGCTGATTCTGTCTGCTGATCTTCCGGTACTACTTGGCTTGTGACCTGACCTCTCTTCTGCCTACCGTCTATGCCTGATCTGCCTGATTATTACCGACCCGGCCTGTCTGACCCTGCATCTCGCTCATCCAGCCTGCTACAGCCCCCAGCCCTGCAAGCCTGCATCTGGTACTGCTCTGTGGTTCATCCCAGCCTGCCACCAGTCAAGCATCGTGTCAGCTCATCTACTATCTGCCTGCTGATCACCGCTACTACACAGACTATTGAACTGTTTACAGGCACTCATACCCCACCGTGCTCCTGTGGCTGCTGTATCACTACCAGTGGTCCGCGAGCCGGAGTTGTACGAGAGGCCTTCCTCTACACGTCAGGCTCACATCCCAGGTACGTAACATGTACTGTGACATACTGAAGCAGAGCATGATCCCCTCCCTTCAGAGACGGCAGTATTTCAACATGATAATGACCCCAAACACACCTCCAAGACGACCACTGCCTTGCTAAAGAAGCTGAGGGTAAAGGTGATGGATTGGCCAAGCATGTCTTCAGACCTAAACCCTTTTGAGCATCTGTGCTGCATCCTCAAACGGAAGGTGGAGGAGCGCAAGGTCTCTAACATCCACCCGCTCTGTGATCTCCTCATGGAGGAGTGGAAGAGGACTCCAGTGGTGACCTGTGAAGCTCTGGTCAACTCCATGCCCAAGAGGGTTAAGGCAGTGCTGGAAAATAATGGTGGCCACACAAAATATTGACACTTTGGGCCAAATTTGGACATTTTCACTTAGGGGTGTAACTCACTTTTGTTGCCAGAGGTTTAGACATTAATGGCTTTGTGTTAAGATAATTTGAGGGGACAGCAAATTTACACTGTTATACAAACTGCACACTCACTACTTTACATTGTAGTAAAGTGTCATTTCTTCAGTGTTGTCACATAAAAAGATATAATAAAATATTTACAAAAATGTGAGGGGTGTACTCACTTTTGTGAGATATTGTATATACACACACATACACAGTATATGTACTGTATATGCTGATGCTTGGTGTTTAGTTTTTAGATGTACCAAGTCCCCCATGGTCCTTTTTGTTCTGTATCTTAACTGTATCATGGCCTCCAGGTTTAAACCTGCCTCAATGTGAGGTTCAATGTGAGGCAGATGCATTTATTGGCTGCATTGACCTGAGCAGAAGTAGAACTATTACAGAAAAAGCGCCCAGTTTCTCCCTGAGGTAATCCTGTTCTTTTTGGTTCTGTCAGTATCTCTTATGCTTTTAAGCTGCTTTAGTCTTATAAGGAACCTGTCCCAATAAAAATATGGGAACTGGGTCATTTTAGATGTAATGACCATAAAACTCGCCTAAGTTGGCCATAGATGAATCAAAATTGATGAGCTGCAGCCACTGATTATTGTATTCTGGCAGGTGAGAATCCCCATTGTCAGAATACAATGTCTCAGCTGGGAGAATTCAACTATGCTCAGCATTAGTACATTATTAAATAGAAGGATGACAAGCCTGGAGAATGTATGTTCATTTTCTGACATTACCACTAGGGTTGGTGTCACCCAGTGTGGTAAAACATGGCACCACCCCCCCCCCCCCTCCCAGTAGGGCACTGAGCAGGCTAGCGCATCGGTGAGGCTCTCCCCCTGTTATTGTTCATAGTGACCCAATTCCGTTCCTTAGTCCCCCCCAGTAATGTCCTCAGACCCCCAATTAATAATCTCAGCGACCCAATTACTGTCCTCAGTGCCCCCAGAATAATATCCTCAGTGACCCAATTACTGTCCTCAGGCCCCACCAATAATGTCCTCAGCCCCCCCCCATAATGTCCTCAGTCACCCCCCATTAATGTCCTCAGCAATCACATCTCAGTGACCCCATTACTGTTCTCAGTAACCCCATTACTGTCCTCAGTAGGACATTACTGGGGGGGGGCAAAGTACAGTAATAGAGGCCTGAGCGGTGCCATCACTATAGGGGTGCAGGGGGTGGGGACCACACTCAGTTGCCACCCACCATAGGGGTGACACTCAAGCTGCAAAGCCACTGTCATTCTCTCTGGCACTTGCCATCTGTGGGAGGCAGGATAGCTCAGGGTAGAGGCCGGGTTAACAGCCGGTGACTGGTTGAGCGCACCATTACTGTCCTCAGCCCCTTCCCCCATTGCTGTCCTCAGCTCTTCCCCACATCGCCCCCTCATCACTCATCCTCCTGTCTTATCTTACATAGACAGTCTGGAGGGCTGGAGATACAGGGCGGAAGCCGCTGGTGATTGGTTGATAGGACCACCCTGCATCCAAACAACCAATCATCAGCTGTTAACTCAGGCAGCCCTGCCCTCTATCCTGAGCTCTCCTGTCTCCCGCAGACAGCAAACACTGGAAAGAATGACAGCACAGTGGCTTGGCTGTCACCCCTCTGGCAGGTGTCACGCAGGTGTTTTCCTCAGCTCCCGCTGCCCCCACAGCACCCCATTACTTTCCTCAGCCCCCCTCACAGTGCCCTATTACTGTCCTCAGGTCCCCCCAGCGCCTCATTACCATCTTAAGCCCCCTCACAGTGCCCCATTACTGTCCTCAGGTTCCCCCCAGCACCCCATTACTATCCTCAGCTCCCCCAGTGTCCCATTACTGTCTTCAGACCCCCCCCTCACAGCACACCATTACTGTCCTCAGGTCCTCCCAGTGCCCCATTACTGTCCTCAGCTTCCCCCCCACTCCCCAGTGCCCCAATTCTTTCTTCAGACCCCCCTCACAGCCCCCCATTACTGTCCTCAGTTCCCCCCTTCCCCCCTAGCTGTCCTCAGCTCTCCGCCACATCGCTCCTCCTCCTGTCTCACCTTACATAGACAGTTCGGAGGGCTGGAGACACAGCGGGTCTGGACAGAGGGCTGAAGCTAAACAGCTGAGAGGGCTGGAGCTAACCAGCTGTTAACTTGGGCAGCCCTACCCTCTATCCTGAGCTCTTATGCCTCCCGCAGACAGAGAGAATGACAGCAGCGCCGTGGCTTTGGTGTCAGCCTTCTGGCAGGTTCCCACCCCCCACACTCCCATAGTGACGCCACTGCTCAGGCCCCCATTACTGTCCTCAGGCCCCCTCAAAAATGTCCTCAGCAAGCTTATTAAATGACCCCATTACAATCCTTAATCACCCAATTAATATCCTCAGTCCCCCCATTAATGTCCTCAGTGACCCCATTACTGTCCTCAGCCCCCCCACAGCACCCCATTACTATCCTCATGTCCCCCCAGCACCCCATTACATAGACAGTTCGGGGGGCTAGAGACACAGTGGGTCTGGACAAAGGGAGGGAGCTGCAAGCTGGTGATTGGTTGCTGGGACCGCACTGCATCCAAACAACCAATCACCAGCTGTTAACTCAGGCGGCCCCGCCCTCTATCCTGAGCTGTTCTGCTTCCCGTAGAGTGCTGGACAGAATGACGGCACTGTGGCTTGGGTGTCACCCCTCTTGTTTGCAATGGCAGCTCTTATATTTCTAACCTGACAGGCTCCCTTCAAGTGTGTTGTCACATTTTCTGGGTGTGGAAATTTTCCTGTATGTAGTTGTAGCGCACCCCACGTAGGAGCCGCTGGTGAATAGGGATCCCCCAGCCTGTACTAACCGGGCACACCAAATCTTCAGAGGCTTCCAGAGTCAAGGAACATTCCAGTGCTTGTTTTCGTATTTTTATTGAGGGGATAAAACTTGGATATGGAATAGGGAAATTATGGGATGCCCACTTGACTTTAAAGAACTCCAGGGGCAGCTCTCCTATATACAGTCTATATACACTCTGCTTCCTCCAGCACACTTGCTTGCAGAAATCCTAGCTGGTGCCTTGATACTTGATCTGGCAAAAAAGGCACCAGTCATATTTTCTAGCAAAAGCCCTTTACAGGTAGGGACCATGGGCCCCTTTGGGTTGTGTAGTAAGATACAGTGTCCAGCTTACATCCCTGTGGCTACTGATCCCAGCATCACCTTTTCAGGCACTGCCAGCCCCTTTCACTAGCTCATCTGGCTACTTCTCCACAGTTCTCCAAGACTGCACACTCACCAGCCACCCGGCTGACTTCTCCCTGGAGATCTCCTGGACATGCTGACTCTCTCCCGCTCTCCTCACACTTGCTCCCATGCATCCAGGACAGGACTCCTCCGTGTGTTGTAAGAGGATCCCTCCAGCACCCGAGCCCCAGGCCCGAGGTCACCCCCCAGACTAGGGGGCACCTGCAAGGGCCACCAACAGCCTCCTCAGCACTCCATCTTAAGTTTCCACCCGATTGCCCTCTGCTGGCATGACTCAGAGTATTTAAGAGGTGCCCTCTCCCTGCCAGCCCACTTGCCGGGGCCCTCCTCAATACTCCAGGCAGCTCTTTCTAACCCCCCACCCATTCTTCTGGAAGCTTCTCCAAGGTTCCAGCAAGTAGGGGGAGGTACCAGAGGTGCTGCCAGATGAGTCATCCAGCCTCCCTGAGTTACTCACCCTAACTTAGATTCAACCCAGCTTGGCTCTCAGCCAGGCTAAAATTTACCTACACTAAACACTAGTTCAGGCATGATACGGTCACTGGTGAGGTGAGTCTCCAGTAGAGCACAAATGGCTGGTAGATCTACACTAAACACTAACCATTTACAGCTAGCACTCTACACTAGAGGGTGCTACATAGTCAATACCCAAGCTCCTGGTACATTTGTGGTTTCTGTTTACTGACAAAACACTTCCTCCACTCAAGTGCCTAAAACAAAAGAATCTTGCAATTCTAATTGATTCTAATATTGGTAAAGTAGGCAGTAGATGGGCAGAAAATGAAAGAATTACTCACAGATCTGCTCTCATTTTAACATATCAATGTGTTTATAAATAAGACTCTATAATAACAAAATCTAGCTAAAACCACTATTTCAGTAAAACAGATTTGAACAGAAATGGTTACTTGCGCTTTTCCTCATAAATAGCATCTCTCTTTGTGAAGTCCAAAGTAGCTCTGGCACAGGCAAAGATAAAACATGCTCCCTACAGTAGTTGTGTCTTCCAGAGGAGCTCAATGCTATTAGGCCCCTGCCTCGCTACCTGTGCCCCAGTTCTGACAGTGGAGGACCTCTGATCTGGCTGCAGATCATTTGCCAGCTACCTCATCAAATGTGGCCACTCTGAGCCGTTAAGGGTGGAATACAGGGAAGCATTCTATAACATGCTATCCCTGGCTACTTCTGCTAACAGGTACTACTCCACTGTCCTGATACATTGTGCAGAGTCTGCTGTCTTTGTACTGCCTGAGGAGATCTGCCAGGGCTCTTTGCAAATGAACCACTTACCACAGCTGCTCTGAAGCTGGTTGGTTATCTTGGAGTAGGGATGAGCCGAACACCCCCCGGTTTGGTTCGCACTAGAACCTGCGAACGGACCGAAAATTCGCACAAACGTTAGAACCCCATTGACGTCTATGGGACTCAAACGTTAGAAATCAAAAGTGCTCATTTTAAAGGCTAATTTGCATGGTATTGTCCTAAAAAGGGTTTGGGGACCCGGGTCCTACCCCAGGGGACATGTATCAATGCAAAAAAAACTTTTAAAAACGGCCGTTTTTTCGGGAGCAGTGATTTTAATGATGCTTAAAGTAAAAAAAAAAAAGTGAAATATTCCTTTAAATATCGTACCTGGGGTGTGTCTATAGTATGCCTGTAAAGTGGCGCGTGTTTCCCGTGTTTAGAACAGTCCCTGCACAAAATGTCATTTTTAAAGAAAAAAATCTAATTTTAAACTGCTTGCGGGTTTAATGTAATGTCGGGTCCTGGCAATATGGATTAAAATCAGTGAGACAAACGGCATGGGTACCCCCCAGTCCATTACCAGGCCCTTTGGGTCTTGTATGGATATTAAGGGGAACCCCGCACCCAAATTAAAATAAGGGAAGGTGTGGGGCCACCAGGCCCTATATACTCTGAACAGCAGTATACAGGCGGTGCAAACAAGACAGGGACTGTAGGTTTGTTGTTAAGTAGAATCTGTTTGTAATTTTGAACAGGTACATTTTTAACGTGCTTAGCTCCAGCCAAAAAATCTTTTTTAAGCTTTTTGGAAAACATAGGGAAGGGTTATCACCCCTGTGACATTTGTTTTGCTGTCTGTCCTCCTCTTCAGAAGATTTCACCTCACTTTTTGTCCCAATGACAAATGTTTTTTGAAAATTTGGGTTTTTTTGTGGAACAAGGATTGGAAAGCATCAGTGGAAAGGAGAAATGTTTTTCCCATATTAACTCTTACAGGAGAGAATTTCCCTTCCTAGGGGTAGATTTCCTCTCACTTCCTGTTGTCTCCTTCCGTTTGCAAGTAGGAGTCGTTTGTAAGTTAGATGTTTGAAAGTAGGGGCCTGCCCTATATACTCAGCAGAAATTTGGGCCTTAGGTGTTGTTGTGGCCACAATACTGTAAGCCCTCACAGGGCCCTGCTGTGAAATATTAGATCAAGAATTGTAATTACATGCCCCTGTTGAACAGGGGCAGAAAAATTGGGCCTTTGGTGGTGGTGGTGGTGGTGCTGGTGCCACAACACTAAGTCCTCACTCGCTCTTGGTGGGTGCAGAAATGGGCCCTGTTGTGAAATATTAGATCAAGAATTGTAATTACATGCCCCTGTTGAACAGGGGCAGAAAAATTGGGCCTTTGGTGGTGGTGCTGGTGCCACAGCACTGTAAGTCCTCACTCGCTCTTGGTGGGTGCAGAAATGGGCCCTGCTGTAAAATATTAGATCAAGAATTGTAATTACATGCCCTTGTTGAACAGGGGCTGAAAAATTAGGCCTTAGGCACTGGTGCCACAACACTGCAACCCCTCACAGACACTTTAGTTGGAACGCAGGAACGAGCCCTGCTGCAAAGTATTGCATCAAAAATTGTAATTACACGCCCCTGTTAAACAGGGGCAGAAAAATTGGGCCTTAGGCACTGGTGCCACAACACTGCAACCCCTCACAGATACTCTAGTTGTAACGCAGAAACGAGCCCTGCTGCAAAGTATTGCATCAAAAATTGTAATTGTTAAACAGGGGCTGAAAAATTGTGCCTTAGGCACTGGTGGTGGCGCCCAGAACCAAAAATGTTCTTACAAGCTATCAGCGTGATGATTGAGGAGGAAGAGGATCATTTCTCAGGGATAGTCACTCAGCATCAGTATAGGCAGTCTTTGAAGGGATCTGAGATTTCAAAAAAAATTATTCAGTTACATCAGCATCAGGTGCTTGGTAGCTGGTGGTGATCCAAGACTGATTCATTTTTATGAAGGTCAGTCGATCGACCGAGTCGGTGGACAGACGCACCCTGTGATCAGTTACAAAGCCTCCAGCAGCACTGAATGTGCGTTCCGAAAGAACGCTGGATGCAGGACAGGCCAGTAGCTCAATTGCATACTGTGCAAGCTCTGGCCAGTGATCCATCCTCAAGACCCAGTAACCCAGAGGATTTTCGGTGGGAAAGGTGTCCAAGTCAGATCTTGCCACTAGGTATTCCTGCACCATGTAAAACAGACGCTGGCGATGGTTGCTGGAACCGATCATACCTTGGGGCTGCGGACCAAGAAATTGTCTGAACGCATCGGTCAGACGGCCACCTTCTCCACCGCTCCTTCTTTGACTGACCGAAGCCTCAGCAACACGTTGTCCAGAAACAGGAGTTTGTAACCTCCCAGTCTCTGGGAACACGTTGCACAGACCTTTCTGCAAGGCCTCCCGAAGATGTTTCATCCTCTGCTCCCTCTGCGATGGCAAGATAAGGTCCGCAACCTTACCCTTGTAATGTGGATCAAGGAGGGTTGCCAGCCAGTATTGGTCCTTCTCCTTGATACCACGAATACGAGGATCCTTACGCAGGCTTTGCAGGATCAGGGAGGCCATGCAGCGTAGGTTTGCTGAGGCATTCGGTCCGGAGTCCTCTGAGTCACTAAGGACGACATGGTCCGCAGCCACCTCCTCCCAGCCACGTACAAGTCCATGTGTTTCTTGGGACTGATCCCTTAAAGACTGCTGCTGATGCTGAGTGCCAGGCTCCACCTCCATACTGACACAATCTTCCTCCTCCTCCTCTTCCTGTGTGATCGGCGGGCACGCAGGAACACTGTCTGGATAAAGGGGGCCTTGAGAGCTAAGGAAGTCCTCCTCTTGCTGCCTCTGTTCTGCCTCAAGTGCCCTGTCCATTATTCCACGCAGTGTGTGCTCCAACAGGTGGACAAGGGGGACAGTGTCACTGATGCATGCACTGTCACTGCTCACCATCCTTGTGGCCTCCTCAAATGGTGACAGGACAGTGCATGCATCCCTGATCATGGCCCACTGGCGTGGGGAAAAAAAACAAGCTCCCCTGACCCTGTCCTGGTGCCATAGTCACACAGGTACTCATTGATGGCCCTCTGCTGCGTGTGCAGCCGCTGCAGCATGGCCAACGTTGAGTTCCACCTGGTGGGCATGTCACAGATTAGGCGGTTCTTGGGCAGGTTAAACTCCTTTTGGAGGTCCGTCAGCCGAGCACTGGCATTATATGACCGGCGAAAATGCACACAGACTTTCCTGGCCTGCCTCAGGACATCCTATAAGCCCCGGGTACCTGCCCAAGAACCGCTGCACCACCAAGTTAAGGACGTGAGCCAAACAGGGCACATGGGTCATTTGTCCCTGTCAGAGGGCAGAGAGGAGGTTGGTGCCATTGTCGCAAACCCCCATTCCTGCCTTAAGTTGGCGTGGCGTCAACCACCTCTGAACCTGACCCTGCAGAGCTGACAGAACCTCTGTCCCAGTGTGACTCCTGTCCCCCAAGCACACCAGCTCAAGCACCGCATGGCATCTTTTGACCAACGTACTTGCGTAGCCCCTTGAACGGCTACGGAGCACCGCTGGTTCCGAGGACAAAGCACAGGAAGAGGCCATGGAGGAAGAAGAAGAGGAGGGGGTGGAGGATAGAGGTGTGTCACAATCATTAGCATTTTGGAGGTGTGGTGGCGGAACAACCTCCAACACTACTGCACCTTGTCCTGCATCCTTCCCAGCTGCCAGCAGAGTCACCCAATGTGCCGTGAAACTTAGGTAACGTCCATGCCTGCTGGACCATGAGTCAGTGGTAATATGCACCTTACCGCTGACCGCCCTGTCCATCGAGGCATGGACATTGCCTTCCACATGCCGGTAGAGAGCCGGAATCGCCTTCCGTGAGAAAAAGTGGCGTTTGGGTACCTGCCACTGAGGAACCGCACATTCCACAAACTCACGGAAGGGGGCAGAGTCTACCAACTGAAAAGGCAGCAGTTGAAGTGCTAGCAATTTTGCCAAGCTAGCATTCAACCGCTGTGCATGTGGATGGCTGGGAGAAAACTTCTTTCGGCGGTGCAGCAGCTGGGGCAGTGAAATTTGCCTGGTACAATCTGACGTCGGTGTACCAAAAGCAGATTGCCCACAAGTACTGTGACACACCTAATTCTACACCTTCATTCCTCTCAGTGCAGGTCTCAGAGAGGACTGAAGGTATAGTGGGGTTGGAGATCTCAGCTGATGAGGAGCAAGGAGAGGTCCTCTTTGTTCTTTGGTGTGGGTCTTTTAGATACGCTTGCCAATGAACTGCATGGCAGGTCAACATATGTCTGGTCAAGCATGTGGTACCCAAGCGGGAGATGTTTTGGCCACGCGAGATACGCTTGAGACATATGTTGCAAATAGCAGCGGTGCGATCTGATGCACTCGTCTCAAAAAAGGCCCACACCAAAGAACTTTTTGAATAACGTGCAGAGACTGCAGCGCCCTGCACATGTGGAGCTTTGGGCTGTGATGCAGTCAATGTGCTGCCCTTAGGCTGGCCCCTGGAGGGCATCCTGCCTCGTTGGTGATGTGCCGCCTCCTCCTCCTCTCTCCTATCAGGCACCCACGATGGGTCAGTGACCTCATCATCCCCTCCCTCCTCATCACTGGAGCAAACCTGGCAGTATGCTGCAGCAGGGGGAGCATGACTGCCAGATTGCTGTCCTTCTTGGGCACCCCCTCTGTCCATGCTCATGTTACTGCCTTCATCGAGCTCAGTATCATAGTTACATAGTTAGTAAGGTTGAATAAAGACACTAGTCCATCCAGTTCAACCCGAGTGAGCACCCCATCCCCGCACATTGCATCCCATCAAGATGCCCATCCACTATATTATTTTTTTTTATATATATATTTAAGGTACGTTTGTAGCGCCATCAATCTACACAGCACTCCGCATACACCCACACCGGTCCCCACCCCCAAGGGGTCTGCAATCCAAGGTCCCCAACTCACACCCATACACCAGGGCCAATTTTTTTTGTACAGAAGCCAATAAACCTACCAGCATGTCTTTGGAGTGTGGGAGGAAACCGGAGTACCCAGAGGAAACCCACACAGGCACAGGGAGAACATGTCATGGTTGGGATTTGAACCAGCGACCCTATTGCTGCGAGGCGAGAGTGCTAACCACTACACCACTGTGCTGCCCATCATCATCAGAGCCTTCCAAACGCTGGGCATCCTCCTGGAGCATGTACCCAACACTGTGGTCAAACAGTTCGAGGGACTCCTCGGGAGGACATGGTGGGGCTAGGGAAGGAGTCACTGATGACATTGAGCCGAGGGAAGAGGCCGCTGGTTTGCCAGACAAAGTACCCTGGGCATGGGTGAGAGAGGATGAGGAGGATGAGGACGGCTTGGTCATCCACTCGACCAAGTCTTCCGCATGTTGCGGCTCAACACACCCAGCTGCCGAAAAAAAGGCCAAGCATGTCCCACGACCACGTGCTGATGAGGATGCACCGTCTCCACGACCAGCACTACACACAGAGCCTGCTTGCCCTCTCTTATTGGCTTGTGACTGTCTGCCTCTCCTTCTTGGCCTTCCAGACATACTAATGGCCTGTAGCTGCACTAAGCTGGGATATATATATGTACTGATACTGCAGCTAGCAAAATCAACTGCCTGCCTGTAGTATGAGAACACCACCAACCTTCTACAGGTAGCTTTAGCTGAACACTGTGCAGAGGTCGCAAAAAACTAACTTGTAGCTTTTTTAGCTGCCTGCGGTTGTGATAGGATCAGGAAAACACCACCAACCTTCTACAGGTAGCTTTAGGTGAACACAGTGCAGAGCTCGCAAAAAAATAACTTGTAGGTTTAGCTGAACACTGTGAGGTGGACGCACCACACTAACTTGTAGTTTTAGCTGAACACTGTGAGCAGGACGCACAGCACTAACTTGTAGTTTTAGCTGAACACTGTGAGCAGGACGCACTGCACTAACTTGTAGCTTTAGATGAACACTGTGCAGAGGTCTCACTACACTAACTTGTAGGTTTAGCTGAACACTGTGAGCAGGACGCACAGCACTAACTTGTAGGTTTAGCTGAACACTGTGAGGTAGACACACCACACTAACTTGTAGGTTTAGCTGAACACTGAGCAGGACGCACCCCACTAACTTGTAGTTTTAGCTGAACACTGTGAGCAGGACGCACCGCACTAACTTGTAGTTTTAGCTGAACACTGTGAGCAGGACGCACTGCACTAACTGTAAAAAGTCTAGCTGCCTGACTGTGGTACTAATAGGATCAAAAGAACACCAGTAATTTTCTTCAGGTAGCTGTATATACTGTAACAAGACAAGCCTGCCTGTCAGTAAGAAGATAACAGGAACGGATCTAGCTGAACACTGTGAGCAGGACGCACTGCACTAACTGTAAATAGTCTAGCTGCCTGACTGTGGTACTAATAGGATCAAAACACCACCAGCAATTTTCTTCAGGTAGCTGTAAATACTGTAACAAGACAAGCCTGCCTGTCAGTAGGAAGATAACAGGAACGGATCTAGCTAAACTGAATACAGTGTATATATATATATATATATGCAACACCTGGGATGCATATATATATACACAATACACTGTAAGTGCAGCTAACTGACTGACTGTTCTGCCTAATCTATCTAACTCAAATCAAATGACACTGTCTCTCTGTCTATCTCTTTCAACGCCGGAACACACACTACACAGGGCCGCCGTGCAGGCGGCCTTATATAGTGTCGGGTGTGTACTAAATCCCCTGAGCCATAATTGGCCAAAGCCTCCTTGGCTTTGGCCAATTACGGCTCTCTGTTCAGACGGCGCTGTGATTGGCCAAGCATGCGGGTCATAGTGCATGCTTGGCCAATCATCAATCAGCAATGCACTGCGATGCCTCAGTGAATTATGGGCCGTGACGTGCCACACGAATTTGGCGCGAACGGCCCATATCGTTTGCAATTCGGCGAACAGACGATGTTCGAGTTGAACATGGGTTCGACTCGAACACGAAGTTCATCCCTATCTTGGAGTCCTTATGCCTGTGCCTGGTTGCCTGCAAACACTGAAAATGTTCAATCGTGCGGGATCATCCACATATCAGGGGATTTTGCTATGCTGACATGCATGAGAGAATAATGCTCTACGCCGACGATATGCTCCTCTTTTTGGAGAACGTGGACAATTCATTGTCTAATGCAATGTCACTCATGGCAGATTTTGGATACTATTCAGGTCCAACCATTAATTGGTCTAAATCCACATTGATGTTTTCTGGATGGGGCATATGGGTCAGGCGCAGAGCTCCCCTGTCCTATCCCCCTATCCCCCTTCAAATACTTGGGCATTTACCTTTCACTCAAACTGACTATTATAGCTTAAATATATACCCCTTACTGAACCGCTTCAGAGACAAAACAAACATACGGAACCACCTTAAAATGTCCTTGGCAGGAAAACAAACCTTATTAAGATAATTCTTATGCCCCAACTTCTATACCTGCTTCACAACACACCAGTGGTCATTCCACTGAATATATTTTGAATGGTCAACTTCCTATTCTGACTACTCCTATGGCCCAACAATCCCCCCAGGATCAAACTGGAGCATCTGCAATATCGTCAGCCATACTGGAGAAAAAACAGGCAAGAACAGTTAGAATAGCATTCTCAGCGCCTTCTCACGTCACTTCCGGTGTGCGTCTTATTCTGGCCACTCCCTACACGTTACGTCACGTCACCTGACTTCATCTGGGGAACTGGATTAGTTGTACAAGCATCGTTTATATATCGTAAAACCGGAAGTGCTAGAGCAGCCATTTCCTTGTAACCCGCTCTATATCTACATAACAGCCATTGTATTGGTTATCTATGCGGCACATAAAGCGGCCATTTCTTGTAGTTCAACTACTACAGCATAAGACATTTCAATGAGGCCGTATCTATATAAAAAGACAACTGGAAATCAAGTGAAAATGACAAAAATATACATGCTGAATCAATTCCTCTATCAACATTGGTAAAGAATAAACATATAGCATATTATCAGAGGCTAAGATGGCATATGTTTATGTAAACCCTGATTCAGTAAAAATAGATTAAAATGCAAAAATAAAAATAAAACTAATAAATGGTCCATCAAAAAAGTAAACCTAAAGTATATATATAGAATCCCAATGGTATATGAATTGGCCGAATAGACTATTTCATTCAAGACTACATCAGTAGCACAACAGAGCTATAACATTTTACACTTTAATATTTTTGCACTTTATTAATCCCTTTGTGGATTTCACTTAGTGTTTTTTAGTTATTTTATATTACTGCATGAGATCACTTTATATATTTTTATTTGTCTTTTGTGTAGTGTGAACACTATTAGGTTTTGCTGCTGGTTTTACATATTATAATCACTTTGTTTCTGTCAATAGGCACATTTTACTAGTTACTCCAAGTAGCGCGAGGGACACCTTTACACAAACTACCCAACTCGTTGTGTGGCAAGTGTAAAATCATGCCCACTGACCTGATGCATCTCTTCTGGCATTGCCCCAAACTCCATAGATATTGGAGGGGGGTCCTAGCCATGCTTAACCAGGTATTTCAGACCAGTGTGCCTCTGGATCCATTGTGTTGCCTTCTAGGTATACTGGAGGGGGTAATCCCAGAGGAGATGACAAGAATGGCCTTCACCAGAGCCTTATTCCAAGCTAGGAAAATTATACTTATAATCTGGAAATCTGCCATTCTGCCTTTGGTTAAATCCTGGGTTTAACACATAATACCCTTATACTGGAAAAATATATATACCAACATAGGGGGAATCCTGGGAAATTTGCCAGACTATGGGCCGCATGGCTTGACACACCAGGAATTAGCCCCAGAGAACTGGTACAGATGAGGCTGCTCAGATGCCCATAGACATAGTGGGTGCCCGGAGAAATGATTGCCTGTGTAATATGTCACATTGTAAGGAAAAAAGCGGAAACACTATGGCTGCCATTACAATGGCAAGGGTTCGCAGTATCTCATCATATGGCATTTAACACTGTATGTGCCAAGCAATAAATGCTTAATGTTGCCTGTTTAGTATAAGGTATGACTGATGTTTGTGTAACTAATTTCTCAATGTCAGATCGAAGTGTGATGTACTATTTTGTTGCTACTAGTGTCAGAGTAGGTAAAACATAGTTTGACTCAGGGCTAAATCTGAGTCATGAAATCTAAGTCAGGGTTTACTGGAGTTCAGGGCTAGATGACTCATGCAGGCTGCTCTCTGGTGCCTTCACCTGGTTCTGGAATGTTCGGGAATATTCTGGAGGGCAGAGGCTAGGAGGGTTGTTCTGCATACTCAGGGGAGCTTGACCAATCCCCAGGTAGTCAGGCCAGCCCTTAAGTATGAATAAACCATGCCAGCAGGGGAGTCGGGTGGAAATTGGAAATGGAGTGCTGATGGGACAGTCGGTGGCTCTTGAGGCGAACCCCCTAGTCTTAGGGGGGGGTGCTCTGCCTTGGGCTGGAGCTTGGGTGCTGGCCTGGGGGGGATACTTACAACAGAAGCAGTTTGTAAGGAGCCGTCCCTGAGAGGCATCAGGAGCAAGGAGGACAGTGTGAGTACTGGAGAACGGTCAGGGACTTACAAGGGAGAGAATGCCAAATGTAGCAGTGCTTAAATCTTCCCTAACCTTGCCCTGGGAGATCTCTGAAACATTCGGTAGTGTCAGGAAAAGTTCCATCCGCTGGTAATATCTGTCATTTGGCGTGCAGTACTGGTATGTCTTCTGGAAGACGACTCCCCTTACTTTTTTGAACATTACACAGCCTGTTCCCAACAGATGATAAAAGAATGTGTTGATTCTGTACAATCCCTTGTCAAACAGTCAGTATGTAACCTGCAGTTTGTGCAACCTCTACTTTTAGCTTGGTCCGGTATTTTGCAATCAGCCCCAGCTAGCCCACAACAAACCATCTCTGCTGCCAGACACCTGCCTGCCCAAGAGTCTTTTTCCCCTTCACCCATGGCAACCTCAGTTTCAGCCCAATATACCCTGCTTCTCACCAAATATCAATACCCTGTTTCTACCCGCTGCAGTTATCCTGCCTTTAACCTGCCTGCCTCTTCTCTGCTACCTACAACTTCCCCAAAAGAACTTCCTCTGGTCACTGTTCCCTTTTCTTTGCCATATCCCAGCCCTTCTCTTCAGCACGCCTCACCTCCTACCTACAGTCCTGCAGTCACCTACAGATCTCCAGCAGTTAAGCCAAAGAAGAAATGGAAGTTCTTTCCAACCCACACGATCCTGCCAGTAACCCAACCTGCCTCCACACCAACCAACCTGCTCCAGTCTGCTTGCATGCCAGCTGAACCTGATACCCCACCTGATTCTGCCAAACCTCTGCCTGCTATCCAGCCAGTGTTACCGCCTGAAGTTCCTGTGCCCCAGTCTGATGTTCCTGTGTCCATGTTCCAGTCCGATGTTTTAATACCTGCCGACCAGCCTGATGTATCCCTGTCTGCTGCCCAGCATGATGTATTCCTGCCTGCTGCCCAGCCTGATGAGCCGCTGTCTGCTGTTCAGCCTGACGTGCCTCTGTCTGCTGCCCAGCCTGACGTGCCTCTGTCTGCTGCCCAGCCTGACGTGCCTCTGTCTGCTGCCCAGCCTGACGCGCCTCTGTCTGATGCCCAGCCTGACGCGCCTCTGTCTGCTGCCCAGCCTGACGCGCCTCTGTCTGCTGCCTAGCCTGACGCGCCTCTGTCTGCTGCCCAGCCTGACGCGCCTCTGTCTGCTGCCCAGCCTGACGCGCCTCTGTCTGCTGCCCAGCCTGACGCGCCTCTGTCTGCTGCCCAGCCTGACGCGCCTCTGTCTGCTGCCCAGCCTGACGTGTTCCTCTGTCTGCTGCCCAGCCTGATGTATCCCTGTCTGCTGCCCAGCCTGATCTATTCCTGCCTGCTGCCCAGCCTGATGTATTCCTGCCTGCTGCCCAGCCTGATGTATTCCTGTCTGCTGTCCAGCCTGATGTATTCCTGTCTGCTGTCCAGCCTGATGTGTTCCTGTCTGCTGCCCAGCCTGATGTGTTCCTGTCTGCTGTCCAGCCTGATGTATTTCTATCTGCTGCTCAGCCTGTGTTCCTGCCTGCTGCCCAGCCTGATGAGCCGCTGTCTGCTGCCCAGCCTGATGTGCCTCTGTCTACTGCCCAGCCTGTCTTGCCTCTGTCTGCTGCCCAGCCTGATGTGCCTCTGGCTGCTGCCCAGCCTGATGTGTTCCTGTCTGCTGCCCAGCCTGATGTATTCCTGTCTGCTGCCCAGCCTGATGAGCCTCTGTCTGCTACCCAGCCTGATGTGTTCCTGCCTGCTGTCCAGCCTGATGTGCCTCTGTCTGCTTCCCAGTCTGATGTGCCATCTTTCTGCTGCCCAGCCTGATGTGCTTCTGTCTGCTGCCCAGCCTGATGTGCCTCTGTCTGCTGCCCAGCCTGATGTACCTCTGTCTGCTGCCCAGCCTAAAGTGCCTGTGCCTGCTGCCCAGCTTGAAGTTCCCGTGCCTGCTGCCCAGCTTGAAGTACCTGGGCCTGCTGCCCAACTTGATATACCCATGCCTGCTGCCCAGCTTGATGTGCCTGCTGCCCAGCTTGATGTCCCTGTGTCCCAGGCTGAAGTCCAGGTGTCCCAGCCTAAAGTCCAGGTGTCCCAGCCTAAAGTCCAGGTGTCCCAGGCTGAAGATCCAATGTTCCAGCCTGAAGATCCGGTGTCCCAGTCTCAGCCTGAAGTTTCGGTGCCCGTGTCTCAGCCTGTCATGCCAGTGTCCGTCATCCAGCTTTCTGAGCCAGTGCCCGGCGTTCGGCTCGCTGATCCGTGGCTCATTACCCAGCCCATTGGGCCAGGGCCCGTTACTCAGCTTGCTGAGCCAGTGCCTGTTACCCAGACTGCCATTGTGGTGCTCGCTGCTTGACCTGATGTTCCAGAGCCTGCCGCCTAGCTCGATGACCTGGAGCCTGTCGCCCAGCTCGATGACCCGGAGCCAGTCGCCCAGCTCGATGACCCGGAGCCTGCTGCCCAGCTCGATGACTCGGAGCCTGCTGCCCAGCTCGATGACTCGGAGCCTGCCGCCCAGCTCAATGACCCAGAGCCTGCTGCCCAGCTCAATGACCCAGAGCCCGCTGTCTGCCCTAATGTGCCTGCTGTCTGCCCTGATGTGCCCACTGTCTGCCCTGATGTGCCTGATGCCCAGCCTGAAGTGCCTGATGCCCAGCCTGAAGTGCCTGATGCCCAGCCTGAAGTGCCTGATGCCCAGCCTGACATACCCCCATCCATTGTTCTGCTTGATGCCATAGACTATGGACAATTACAACAAGTTGGAGCGTCTGGAGGCTGCTCCTTTGAGGGGGGGTACTGTCAGGATAAGTTCCATCTGCTGGCAATATCTGTTATTTGGCGTGCAGTACTGAAGTCCACCAGCAGGTGTCTCCTGGCAGTTTGGAACTGTCAGGAGAGCTTTTCTCTGCTGATGTTATGTCATCTTTGGGCCGCAGTACTGGCGCCCACCAGCGGATGGATCCTGGCAGTGTAGAGCAGACAGCACCTCCTACAATCAGGTGTCACTTGAGGCCTATACCCAGCAAGCACTCACATGTTTGCCTTGGTTTCTTCCTTGCACCCTGACCTGCTTGCAATCCTGATCCCGATTCTGAACCTGAACCTGTTCCTGTGCCCTGAACCTGTGACCTGTGTATCTGATCCGGTCATCCTGTCCTGATCCCTATCCTGTCCCACCTGTTACCTTGCATCCCTGCCCTGCAGTCTGATCCATCCATCCTCTCTCTGTCCTGTGTTCCTTACCCCATCTGCTGATCTCCCTGTGTATGACCTTGGCCTGGCTTACGTCTGTGTTTCTGGAACATCCCCTGTCCATCTGCTGATCTGCTGTGTATGATCCTGGCCTGGCTTTTGTTTATGATCCTGGTATTTCCCATTTATTGTACTTATCTGTCTGTTGTTATTTGTGGGTCTCTGTCTGTTGGTTGGTTGGTTATTGCACTGTGTCATATTGGAGGTGGTTGTACTTATAATATTCACTTACTTTAATAAATCATTTATATTTTCACTTATATGTGTTTGGTGTTCCTCTGTAGCTAACCACGCAGTTCTGGTCACACCTGGTACATGACAGGTAGACTTGTGAAGAGTCAGTCGGGTAGACTGGTGAAGAATCAGTCGGGTGGGTTGGTGGAGAAGCAGCCGGGTAGGCTGGTGGAGAAGCAGCCAGATGGGCTGGCATTTACTGTAGTTGGTAGAGCTGAAATCAGTGTCTACAAGGGAGTTGGAGGTACTCCAGGGTGCAGCTTACAACACTTTGTGCTACTTTCTAAAGGGACTGCGAGTTCCTAGTCCTTATGGGGCTTTTGCTTTTCTAACAGAGGCTGTTAGCTGCCAAGACAGGAATCAGAGTTCTACAAAGTAAAGGAGAAGAATCAATCAGAATTGTACAAAGGGAGGAAGTTGTCCCTGGTTTTGTTACTGTCAAGTTGGGCATCCCATAATCCCCATCCAAGTGATGCCTGGCTGTGTAGGAGTGGGGAACCCTGTTATCTGCAACCCCTATGGGGGTAGTCCTAGACACACATAATTATCTTATCTTATTCTACAAAGCATATGGACAATCTCAGAAAATAAGTTGAGTCCGGTTCTATGGTACCACAGAAATGAACATTAAATGTCCTTAGTTGGATCTTGAGAGAGCATCTTATACTGTACAACTTGCAGCAAAGAGCAATACAAAGACAATTTGAACTATACTAGTGGCCAGGCATTAATGTCCAAGTACTAACTGCCATCCAATCTTGCTTTACTTGTCAGAATCTGTAAAAATCTACTGTCACAAATGCTCCACCACTCTGGCCAGTAATTTCTTAATTCTGCTTTGAAAAAGCTTGCCAATGGTATTGTAGGTCATTTCATAGATGCCCCAGTGGACTGCCAATTTGCTCAGACAATAATGGATTATTACCATAAAAAGCCAGAAATCGCATTTTTCAAATATAACATCAGCTACTGCAATTACATATCTCTCTACAGTTTTCAGCAGTAACCTAGGTATCATCAGCCAAACCACTACATGGCAGACAAGTACACACCAAACTACATGTTGCTGACATACAGCCCGAATCCAGTGCCTCTGAAGTCAATCCGTTGCTTGCATTGTTAAAGATCAACAACATAAAGGTTAAAGCATATACTGATTGGAAAAGTGACACCAGAAAAGTATGCTTTCATCCTGGAATTCTAGGTAAAGTTAAGATACCTGACTTAAAGACATGGCTTAGATAGCTTTGGTTATCTTGTAAGCAAGCTCCTGCTCCAGTCTGTGGTCTTAGAGGCACATAGTACCACAAGCCTTTTTAAATTGGGAAGCAAAAGATGCAAAAGGAACCCCAAAGATATCTCCCACAACTACCCTTTACCCAGCTCAAAGCACCTGCACTTACCTTTTGCAGCCTGCCTGCTGCAAAACCAGGGGTGCAAGAGGACACAACCCCCCCCCCCTTCCCCGGTTTCCCTCACAGGACTCCACATAGTCGTTCTCTTTCCCCACAGTAGCCCAGCAAATCTGGCAGCAGTGAACAGCCAACCAGAGCACATTTAGACACCACGCTTCCTTGCCGCAACCAATTAGACCAATGCAGAAGAGAGCTGAAAGACTCAACACCATCATAGCCCTGCCTACTCCAAACCAGCTCCTTGCAGGCCTCCCAGACTTGAGCAGATAAATCAGGTATCAGAGATAGAGGTAAGCAGGTCTCCCTGGTATGTATCCAATTTTCCCCTGGGGATCCTAAGCACTTGACATGGGGCAAAACAAGGGACAAGATCCAGATCCTACTCTCTCAAAGCACCAAATGCTCAGAGACTAAAGTGCACCATCCCCGCCATGTCCTCTCACCACTTATTAAGCACCCACATTTTAACCGTGACACCCCTGCCTACTCTACCTGGTGTGACTACAGTATGTACACATGTATATCAAAGATAACTTTTGTTTATTGATACAAGAGGTTAAGGAGGCCTGCAGATCTGAGATAAACATGTTATGCAAATTTTCTAGCAAAGTGGAAAATCTGGAGGTCTCCAAACTCTTTAACCAAGTAGATGTCCAAGGCTCCTCACACAGGACTCTGATGTTAAACCAGTCCTGCGAGTTATATTTAACAATATCTTCGGTTGCCCCGCTACTGATTCAGTGAAAATGGACCAAGCTCAGACCCTCGAGATTCTATAACTTACCACTCAAGAGGAGATAATGTGCATAGCATGAAACAAGAGAACAAATCATTTTGATAAAGCAAAGATGTAATCATTCCCAGATCTTTCATGGCTCATTTTAAAGCATCGCCAGTGGGTTCTAATATATGAACTACTGTCTTTCCTCCCCCTCACCCAGACTGATACTGTTACCTAGCTTTTAACACCTGTTCTGATCCTCTACCTGTGTTTCTACCTTCTTACAGTATGTGTAATGAAACATTGGACATTACTACACTATGAATTTCAATTTGCCTGCTGTCACATAGGTGCCAGTTACCCAGATGATGAACACACACATGTAACCGTGGATGATCAGGTATGCTAATCTCCTACATTTCCACTGCAATCCATTTCCACTTGATCACTATTTCGAGAGAGCAGTTTATAGCCAATTAAAGCAGGGTTTGAAGGAGGAGATATTCTCACATACTCTATGTGTACACATTCTAAAAATGTTTCCCCACTTCTCCTAAAATAAACTATTGCTTAATGCCTTGAACCTAAGTTTTTACTGACCATAAGTCAAGTTCTACTGTTACAAAACTGTGCCTAATTTCAACTGACTAATTAGATAGGCGAGAATAGAGATGCATTTTGCCTTGTATAACACTAGGGCTACAAAGTCGTCCTCTTCCACTGTAGCATCCACAGCTGCTTTACTTGCACAGTTCTTCTGTGTTTTTCATGTGTTCTCCCCTGTATTCCTTTTTCACACCTCTCTTTTTTTTCCCACTGCCTGCCTTTTGAAAGTTGTCTTTGGAACTTAGAATGAGGTCCTTCACTGCAGAGCAAAAATACTTTCAGGGTACCACCTGAGGAGTCGGAGAAGGACATAGACCTTCACAACTTCAAGTTCAAACTATTATTAGGCTGCTAACCTTAACCCCTTTATGACAGCCTAACACATATATGCAGCAGCAAAAAGGGTGGGCTTTAACGCACAAAAGCATTACTAGGTGGCCAATGTTTCAGTGCTGAGAGTGTGCTTACTGAGTGCTCCCAGCACACAGAACGTATCTACACTTTCTGCTGACACCACCAAGTGTAAAAAGGGAGTTCCAAATCCTTACCACCCTAACTGTAAAAAACCCTTTACACAGTGTAATATTGGATTTCTTGTTCAACATCATTGTGTGGTCGTCTTGTGTCTTTTGTAAAGTCCAAAAATTAAAACTTTTTTTCATAATGCTAGAATTGAAGGATTTCTATATTGCAATCATATCCCTTCTTAAGCGTCACTTTTGCAAGGAGAATAAGTTTCCTCATAACTGAGGTCCTTCAGACCTCTTATTAGCTGTGTTGCCCTTCTATAGGTTCTCTCCAGTTTAAGGACATCCTTCCTGAGGATTGGTGACCAGAACTAGAGAACATATTCAAGATGTGGTTGAACCAGTGTTTCCTGATGCATCATGGCAGCAACCAAGTCTTCAGTCTCCTGACCAAAACTTGGGGAACTCCAGATATCGACCTGGCCGCAACACCTACAAACACCAAGCGCCGGAGGTTTCTGTCGAGGACAGCTTTTCCATCAGGAGTAGACTGCCTTCTTCACCCATGGGATTTTCATCTGGGGTACATATTCCCACCGACTCCGCTAATCGCGAGGTTCCTTTCTAGACTCAGGAAGTCATCAGCATTAGTAATAGCAGTGGTTCCATTCTGGCCGAGGAGACCGTGATTCACGACATTGCCTCAGCTCAGTGTAGAAGATCCATTACCTCTTCCGGTGACTCAGGATCTGCTTTACCAGGGACAGTGCTTATATCCGGCTCCAGAGAGATTACACCTAATGGCATGGAAGTTGAGAGGAATAGGCTCCTAGAACAGGGCTGTTCCCAGGAAGTCGTTTCTACTTTGCTTCAGGCTAGGAAGAGTACCACTAACGCCACTTACGACAAAATATGGGAAAGATTCTCATCCACGGATCAACAAAAAAACTGGGATCCATTATCTCCAGAGGCACCTCAAATTCTTGAATGTCTTCAAACAGGTCTAAATAAAGGTTTAAGTTCAAGTACCCTGAAGGTGCAGGTGTCAGCCTTATCTGCAAAGATGGGCTTCAGATGGGCATCTCATCCCCTTCTGATACAGTTTATGAGGGCATGTGTGAAAATCAGACCTCCAAGAAGTCCAACATTTCCAGCATGGGACTTATCAGTAGTCTTGAACACACTTTCAAATTCTCCCTTTCATCCAGCTGACTATCTCTCTGTGGAACTTAACGTTGAAATTAACTTTTCTCATCGCTCATCTCTATCGCTATAGAGATATGCAAGCGCTAATGATCACAGAATCCAGAACATGGTATTTTACCCAGATAGGGTAGTACTGAAACCTTCAGACCACTTTGCTCCGAAGGTGGCAACATCTTTTCACTACAGTCAGGAGATCAATCGTCCAGTCTTCCAGCTACAGCCTCCTTTAGGAAAACAAACAATCTTTTGGTGATTCCTCATGGGAGTAGGAAAGGTCATATGGTGTCATCTTGCACCATCGCATCATGGCTGGTCAAGTCAATCAAAAAATCCTACGGAATTCAAAATCTACCGATACCTGGAGGCATTAGAGCTCACTCAACGAGGGCAGTGGCAGCTTCATGGGCAGCATATTGCAGGGTTTCCCCGGAAACAATCTGCAGGGCAGTGACATGGTCCTCCAGGCACACTTTCATGTCTCACTATAGGGTGGACTCGGTCCAATTATCTACAGTAGATTTCAGAAGATCTATTATTCAGGCCAATTCTACTGCTATTTGATTTAATAAATGTTACTTTTTTCCTTGTAGCCACCCGACTGGCGAGTTGTTTCCCAATGTGCGTGCTACCATGATGCATCAGAAAAATGGAAAATTGTATACTCACCTTTCCGTAATTTTCCTTTCCTGATGCATCTTCATGGCAGCACACAGCATCCCACCCTTCTTTAGGTGATAGTTACAGAGAATGAGGTGGGGTGCCTTGGCCTTCAAATTTATAGTTAACCAATCCTGTCAGGTTGTGGGGGCGGGGTCACAACGCAGTGTGTGTGCTGCCATGAATATGTGTCAGGAAAGGTAAATTACGGAAATGTGAGTATACAATTTTCCTTTTTTCTAAAGTGGTAGAATTATAGCTTTATCTCTTCAGTAAATAGCATTTTTAATGCATGCTAATAGTTTGCTGGTCTTGTTTGCTGCAGCCTGGCATTGCATTATATTGCTTAGTCTGTCATCTACTAGGGTCCTATCCTTGATTCCCGTAGAGGTACTCCCCCTAGTGAGTTCTTTGTATGCATTTTTTTAGCTCGCAAGTGTTATCCTTGACATTTTTCTACACTGAATCTCATTTGCCATGTAGCTTCCAACCCCTGTATTTTAACTAGGTTGAGTCCTATTATCCCCTCTCTCACACATAAGGACCAGGTAGAGTTCATAATGTACTAGCGAGCTGGAGACAATACCAGACACACTATAGATCTGAGATGCTATCCAAAAAATTGGAGCTGAAGCGCCCTTACTCAGTTTAGTTGCTGAAAAAGCATTTTACTGCTAACGCTTGCCATCCACGCTCTCCACATTGCAATACATTGGTGTCAAAGAACCCTTCCATGAAGACATTCAAGCCCTCAATTTGACCCTGACAGCAGTTGTTACATTTCCTCATTCTTTCTTATGGAAAATTAACATATTGAATGGCACTAGGCAGTGCTGCCCCTATCGCCATTGCTATTCACCTTCCGTATTGGCTTCCATTCAGTGCAACCCAGACACCACAGGAATAAAAATCAGGAACAATCTGTTCTTTTCTGGTACATAGATGGGGCTCTTCTAACCCTTACAAACCCACTGACCTCTCCCCCTAATTTTCACATTCAAATTATATAGTGCTATATTGGGGTACAATATACATTCTGCTAAAACAAAAGCTTTAGCCCTCAACATTAAATCTGACCTCCTTCACCTCAGTTATTGATACGATTGGAAAATGGACACCTTGAAGTACCTAGGGTACAACTAAGACCCATATATAATATTTTACACTGTATATAATAAGGGATGTGCCAAACTGCTCCGGGTTAGGTTCGAGCAGGGGTTTTTGTGACTTTTTTGTAATATGCAGGAAATTTGTGGTATTTATACCTCTAGCCTGCAGATGTCACAGTTATTACATGTTTAATACATTTTATACTCTGTACAAGTCAGTTCCTGTTCCTACTATGATATATTGAAAAGAATGCAGATGTTTTTTTGATCCCTAAACATGTTTTATTATCTAGTTCAACTACTCTATCTTCAAGACTACAGGACACAACAGTAAGATTTTACGTGATATGGCATATACTATTGAACTTTTCTCAGTGGGAAAGGTCAAAATGGTATTGTGTGCTTTAGAAGTATCCACTTTTTAGAAGCAGTCAGTGGGGTTTATTTACTAAAGGCAAACATACTGTGCACTTTGAAAATGCAGTTACACTAATGTAATGTGGTGAAGCTTCACTTTGTAAAGAATACCCAATAAGATGCAAGGAAATAAAAAAAAAAAAAAAAAAAAAAAAAAAAAAAGCAGAAACAGTGCACAATCTATTTACCTTTAGTAAATCCACCCCATCTCCTCTCCACAGCTTGCTGTGTGAAGTGGTAAACTTCGCTACTTTGAAGAGGAATATCGTTATGGTAGCAGCTAGCTGCCATAACGCCGGTATCCTCTTCTTCAGCGGGCGGTCCGCTTTTAGATAAAGGTGGTCTCAGGTTCGCCACGTGATCACTTTTATCGGCGGCGGGAGAGGGCTTCCCCCGCTGCGCTCCGGTGCCCTCTGCCGCTTACCGGATCCGTCGGTAGCGGTGGAGGCAATCGGTTTCTTCTTCTTGTTAGGCATGGAGACGAGGGAGGGGAAGATGGCCCCAACCTGTCTCCATATCATTGCAGGGCGGAATCGACATCAAAATGTCACTTCTGTAAAAGTTTGTCGCCATTCCATGAGCGGGTGCAATTTTGAAGCATGACATGTTGGGTATCAATTTACGTGGTGTAACATTATCTTTCACAATGTAAACAAAAATTGGGCCAACTTTACTGTTGTTTTATTTTTTTAATTAAAAAAAGGGTATTTTTTCCAAAAAAAGTGCGCTTGTAAGACCGCTGCACAAATACGGTGTGAGTGAAAGTATTGCAACAACCGCCATTTTATTCTCTAGGGTGTTAGAAAAAAAATACATAATGTTTGGGGGTTCTAAGTAATTTTCTAGCAAAAAAAAAACTGTTTTTAACTTGTAAAAACCAAATCTCAGAAAGAGGCTCGGTCTTTAAGTGGTTAAAAATTGCCTTCAAACATACCTTTTTTCCTACAGTCTGTCAAGCAGATGATGTCCTTGGTCTCTGCTTCTTTCCTTCTGCAGCAACAGTGTGTGATATACAATACTGCAGAGAACAGCGCTGATGTTATGACCAGGCCAACAAGGTGGCGCACACCAAGGCTGGCCTTCCTCCCCTCCCTTCTGTGCAGGATCTCATATAGTCTGTGGACCTATGTATGTATACATATGGCTTTTGCTTCTTCACTGTGGAAGGCATGAATATTTTGTATATTTTGTAAGGACACAAATGGCCCTGCTCCCCTATGTAAGGGGCCTTAATTGAGGCCCAGAATGGTGGAGAGAAATGGAATTAGTGAAGGGCCAGGCATGACAGTGGGTCTAGGGAGACACAAACGTTAAAGGAATGTGAGGTATTAAGGGGGAGGAGGCAGCAGGGAAAACTGGGGGAGTGGCCATATTTAGGCAAGGGGTGTGGTTGAGATCGAAGCAGAGTGCGGAGGAAGAGAAAGGAGGAGGCAGTTTTTCACACTGCTCCTCCAACATGGCAGAGATCGCTGTTATCCTGGCCAAGCTGAGACATGCGGCAGCGAGCAGGGGACCGGACTGGTTACACAGCCAGGTCGCGGCCCTGATTGAAGATGAGGCAGGCGGATCAACTCAGGGAGGTGAGGTGGCCCCACGTGCGCTGAGGTCTGGGCCTCCGTGCTTCTCACCAGGGCCTACAGCTAGGCCCGTTCCGTCAGCCCAGGAGCCCGCTGGAGGACTGATAGGCGCCACCTGCAAAAAAGAGCCAGCAGCTGGCTGCAGCAGGGCCTGGGCAGACTACACGCCGCTGGCCTTGCTCGGTGGGTGGGGCCACAGGCCGTCATGGTGCCGCTTTCCCACCCGCATATCGCGGAACTACCACACATGCGACTCCCCCTGCGGCTCTACACGATCCGAGGGGGAAGCCCGGAGGAGGAGATCTGCAGGAATAGTTGGGTCTAACAGGGCCAGCAACGCCGTGGGGGGGGCGTGGCCTATCAGGATGACAGGAATCGAGGCAAGATGGCAGTCATTGTCCAGTACAGGCCGGCTGGGCTCCAGCAAGATCAGTGCGGCGCGGCATGTCGCGGCAGCAGGGGGTGGAGCTTCGGGGGCGAGACAGGCCCCATAGCAGAAAGAATACATGGCCTCCAGGACCTCTGCATCTGGAGGGCTTGCAACACCATCGGTCCCAGTTCAGGACGGAAGGTGAAGTGTCCGATGAGGCAGAGCCACGCTAACAAGAACCATCGAGGGATAACAGCGCGGCGGCTGTTGGGAAGACTCCTGGTCAGCCTGGTAAGTCCACTGATAATTTATCTCTGTCAAATGCTTTGAATGACCTGTTAGGGGTGGTAATGGCGGGTGCAGCGGGGGCAGCCACCCCTCCGCCGCGGTTAGTGGGGGAGGTTCCTTGTTAGCAACTGGTGGACAGCAGGCCCACCAGTGCGGGGTCAGTAGCACAGTTACGGGATTTACTGGAGGGCCTGCGGGCTTTGGTAGGCCGTTTTGGGGGGGCAAGGACAACCCCCACAAGTGGCCCCATGGACACAGGCAGTGAGTGGGACAGCGGGGGATGGCAGAGGGCAGACTCCGGCTGGGATGGCAGGGGCCTCAGCAGCCCCTGCGGTGCCGACTACCGGGCTAACGGGAGCAGGATCTGGCACTGAAAGGGCAGGCGAAAAGGGGACTCCGGAGGTTACTGGGAGGACAGATGTGGTAAGGACTGCGGACGCGGCAAAATGTGAGGTGCATGTGTGCTTTGAGGGCCCGCTGGGAGCACATTTGAAGCAGGAGGTCCGGGACAAGATTTGCAAGGGTGAGTATGTGGAGATTTTCTTGCTGTTGCCCTTGGAGAAATTCAACTTGGATAGGGTCAAGCCGTCAAGGAAGACTCCAAGAAAGACGATGAGGAAAAAAGGAGGTACAGGTTGATCCTACGTATGTTCGTTAACTGGCTACAGGTGTTTGCCATTATGGCAAGCGTCATTGGTGAGAAGAACCCCAAACATTGTTCGGCATTGTTCTGTTACATGGATGCCATCGGGGAGGCGCACAGGGTATACGGGGGTTCTGCTTGGCTAAGATATGATGAACAGTTTAGACAGCTCAGAGCAGTTCGGCCAACTCTTCGGTGGGACCATAAAGATATTAGCCTGTGGATGGACGCAGGGGGGACATGCGGCAGCGATGGGATCATTGGACAACTACAATCCTGCAATGCTGGTTTGTGCAATACATCCTCATGTCTTCATCCACCCATTGAATATAATCCCCCTGAAGAGACCGGAAATCGTAAGGGTCGAAATGCATCAGGGTTTTTCATGTGGATACATACGTCATAAATACTATTGACAAACCATGCTTGTACATAGGGTGTTCCTTGCTATGAGTGATGTTCCATGTTTGTTTTTGTGCCGCACTACCTATATGGATGATTCATTATTGTTCATTTGAAATTATTATTGTCTGTTAAATAAATTATTTTTCACATCAACTATTTTTATACAAATTCTCTGCTGCTAAAAAACCCCTGGGGAAACTTTCTATTTTTCGTATACATATCGGTTATGCAGCTTTGAGGTCTCCCACATTGTGTTTTCCCTTCTATCCATGATCTGGGAGTGCGAACGATCAGGAAGCTGATCTCTGACGTCGTTAGATTTCATACAGCTGCGCACGGTTGTTCCTAACACTTTGCTGCTATGGTCTGACATTGTTGCTCGGACGACATGGCACAAGGCAAGGTCAGTGGAGTGACTTAATAAGGCCCGCATATGAATGAATAAAGTGGCAGGGAGGTTTGTGCTTCAGAACAGGGGTATGGTAATAAGGCACATAGAATTGGAGACTAATGTGGGCCCATATTTACGGAAGGATGGAGTTCACCTCACGGATGTGGGGATTTATCTCTGGGCCATGGAGTTGCAGAAGGAAATTCAACGGGCCCTGCGGGTGTAGAGGGGCCCTTAAGGGTAAGGTTTTATCCTTTTGGGCTGTGGCTGTGTTTCTGTTGGTCTTTGACGGTGGCAGTAAACAGAGGTGATAAAAAGGGATTGGGGGCTGATCGGTAGTATGTGCACCTCCGGTGTATTCCAGCAGAAAGGTGGATGGAATACGGTAATGGTTGCACTACGGGAAGGGGGTTGTCTCCGAGCAGTTATACAGCTGGAGGCCTATCATGTTGGAAAAGGTCCTGCAGTGTATTGGTGATATATGTGGTGGAATGTGGGGCGCCGTCATTGACCAACAGACTGGGGTTTAAACAAGTTGTTTTACTGTTGTTATATTTTGTTATATATTTAATTCTATATTGGAGTTATTTATTTAGATTGTTTTAATAAAAGGCTGTTATGGCCATTTATACTCCAAATCAAGGTGTGGTCTCATCATTTAAGGAGGGTAAGATAATCAGTTGTTGTAGTATAAGTGGTATAGCAGTAAAAGGAAAATGGGTACATCTGGACTACACTGGTCAAGTGAGGCCCGGAACGTTGGAGAGAAATGGAATTAGTGCAGGGCCGGGCATGACAGTGTGTCTAGTGAGACACAAAAGGTTAAGGAATGTGAAGTATTAAGGGGGAGGAGGCAGCAGGGAAAACTGGGGGGAGTGGCCGTATTTAGGCAAGGGGTGTGGCTGAGATCAAGGCAGAGTGCGGAGGAAGAGAATGGAGGAGGCATTTTTTCCCACCCTCCCTTCACTATATATATGTTGTTGGTGTTTTTGTTGTGTAAATGTTTTCTTTCTTTCAGGAGCGTGTGAAGATGGTCGTCATGACAGCTTGGGGTTGGCTGTGTTTCTGTAGGTCATGACGGTGGCAGTAAACAGAGGTGATGAAGAAGGGTGGGGGGCTCATCAGTAGTATATGCCCCTCAAGTGTATTCCAGCAGAAAAGCGGATGGAATACAGTAATGGTTGCACTGCAGGAAGGGGGTTGTCTCCGAGCGGTTATACAGCTGGAGGACTATCATGTTGGAAAAGGTCCCGCAGTGCATTGGTGATATATGTGGTGGAATGTGGGGCGCCGTCATTGACCAACAGATTGGGGTTAAAACAAGTTGTTTTACTGTTGTTATATTTTGTTACATATTTCATTTTATATTGGAGCTATTTATTTAGATTGTTTTAATAAAAGGCTGTTATGGCCATTTATACTCCAAATCAAGGTGTGGTCTCATCATTTGAGGAGGGTAAGATAATGGGTTGTTGTAGTATACGTGGTATAGCAGTAAAAGGAAAATGGGTACATCTGGACTACACTGGCCATGTGGTTTAGAGATCCTAAGCTAGCCATTCCCTTTTGCATTTTTTATATTGAGGGCTAAAAAATATTACAATTAAAAAAATATCTATTTGTTCTTAACTGTATTTTTTGCCTCCAGATCTAAATGGTCTCTGGCAGAGGCAAACATTGGCTACCTTGGCCTAAGCACCTGGTTTCACTTGTATCAGTGCCTCTGCCTAATACAGATCCCACCATTTACAGCAGTGGTTCTCAACTCCTGTACTCAGGACCCACTAACAGGCCAGATTTTAAGTATTACCTTGGGGAGATGCAGACTAGAATACTGCAATCACTGAGCAGCAAATTATATCACCTGTGATGTATTTCAGTTATATTGCAAACAGGGGCGGACTGATAACTCATGGGGCCCCCGGGCAATAGGAGATTATGGGGCCCCCGGGCAATAGGAGATTATGGGGCCCCCAGGCAATCAGAGAGTATGGGGCCACACAGTATACACACACACAGTATACAATCACACAGTATACACATACATGTACACACAGTATACACAGACAGATGTAAAAAAAACACAGATTTATACATACTGTCCCTGGTTTTACTAAGGCTGGCAACCCTGATGGGGCCCCCTAGTGGCCCAGGGCCCTCGGGCAGTGCCCTAATCGCTCAATGGTCAGTCCGCCCCTGATTGCAAACCTGGCCTGTTGGTGGGTCTTGAGGACAGGAGTTGAGAACGACTGATTTACAGTGAAGAAATAATGGTGTTACAGAAATAGCAGCCAGCTTTGTAATGACCGTAAAGTGAATAACTCTGCACTACATTCACTATATAGATCACTTATGTATTAATGCAATGTGCTCATATCCCCCGTTAAGAGCTTCTTCTCAAGAGAGGATACAACACATGTCTATATTTACTAGACTATTTAGGTATTAAGCAAAAGCTCACAATGCTGATTCAAAGGAAACTTTTATAAGTGATAAGATTTACAAATGACTCACGGAACCAATACTGAATAATGACTTTGCTTAGTGAACAATTCTCACTTGAGGAGCCATCTTGCTAAGTTCCATCTGATAACCCTATCAACCAAAAGCTGTAATAGGAGGTGCTTTCTTTAGCATGTTTCATTGACATTTGGTATGGTAGAATGCTGGACATTTAGAACAGGTAACGCTTTGCTGCAGTAGTGACATATTACAGCTAGTACAGCTAAAGGCAAAACTTTTTTTTTCGTTTTGGAAAGAGTGAAGAGAGATTAGAACGCGTGTCAGTTGTTATTGTTGTCTGTGATCCCGTTGGGAGATTCACGCTCTCTATTTGTCCTGTTTATGTTCTCATTGAAAGTGAAAGTAAAAGAAAATTCCAAATTTTGGGTTGTCCCCAGAAAAGTAATAGAGGGGAAATCTTCCAATGGGTACACTAGTACTGATGACCTGGGGTCCCCAAGAAATTCCCTGAATTTTCAGGGATTTTCTTTCACTTCCTGTTTGACTATGGGACAGGAAGTGAAGGGAAATCTCCCTAATGGGATACAGATGGCAAAAAAAACCAATCTGACAGGGGTTAAAACTAGGGCTGTTACTGATTATAATTTTCGTGTTCGATTAATCGATTTTTTTTAATCAATAAACTGACTAATTTCCATTAGTTATAACGCACATACAGATCCAATTACTTTTACCTGATTTAGCACAGTTGTTATGGCAACGGTCGAAGCTGGACATAGCGGGGCATGGCTAGGACGTCACATATCATAAACTCAGCCTCACCATGCCCATAATCTCAGCCTTACCGCGCCCATAGTCGCAGCCTCACCGTTCCCATAATCGCAGCCTCACCGTGCCTATAATCGCAGCCTCACCGTGCCCATAATGCTGTCTCACAGTGCCCATAATGCTGTCTCACCGTGCCCATAATCACAGCCTCGCCATGCCTATAATGGCAGCCTCACTGTGCCCATAATGCCGTCTCACCATGCCCATAATCACAGCCTCACTGTAGTCAGTGCCTGTGCCTGGATTACACAGTCTGAACACTGCGTCTATCACACAAGCTGATCTAGGAGGAGGGCAGGACTTCTCACAGCGCGGCCAAAGTTTTCACACTCAGCTCGGAGACACACAGCGGGAGATGCCCGCAGACTGTGTATGACATATAGTGGAGGAGGAGGGAGCGGAGCACTGCGCTGCAGCCACAGCTTGGCCCAAAGCGGCCCCACGGCAGGCAGCCTACCGATCAAAAAATTTTGGTCGATCAAAAAAATGAACGATTAATTTCCACAGCCCTAGTTATAACCCTCCTTTGCTTTCTCCAAAATGAAGAAAAAAAAAGTTTTGTCTATAGTTCTACTTTAAAGTCCTCCCTTATCTAACATACTTTCCTATAGGCCAAGGAAGCAGCCAATTATAATGATGGGCTAAAAGAAATTTGTCAGGGAGAGCAGGCAAGGTTTGGCATTACCTGGAATTTGTCAGGGCTTTTCCTTTTCTGAACAGCCATTCATATGGGCATAGTATATGAAGCATTGAAGTTGTTGTTGACGCTTTTTTATTTTATACATCCCAATAAAGCACCTGTGGCCTCCTACTCTGTTGCCTATACCCAAAGTGAAGTTTCATAGCTCAGGGAGTGCCAGGGGGCCATATCCCACCCAGGATGACACCCTTGGCCATTGTCACACAACTTTCACTATATGTTTTAGACCCATGGGGCAAATCACAAGCCTCTACACCAAGCAGTGGGTTCAAAAATGAGCATGTATGTTCTCCTGCTGTCCTCAAACCCAATGTCCCACAATTAAAAATATTTTGCATAGCTGAGAACCATAGACTTGTTCTGGCATTGCTTGATGTAATGAGTCTGTAATGAGCTGAATGAGATAATGCACATAATAATACAGTAAGGCTTCCAGTGCTTATTTAAATGGTAGTCACTTCCGCTCTTCAAAACTAATTCTTCTTTGCATATGTCAGATTGATGATCAGATAGGCCTTTTAATGATCCTTCCAATGACTACTTGTCACAGAATGGTTCCAAGTCCCACACTATAATTATCAGCCTATATATCTTTTTCTGAAGTTAGGTTCTTTAAAGTGGATGTAAACCTGATTCATGAAATTTGACCTAAGCACATACAGTATATCTGTAGTGTTTACTTATCTCTCTCCAAAGCCCTAAGTCCCAAGTCTTTTTGCTGCTTCGTTCTTCTGTTATCAGCATGATAACTGCTGACAAGTTCTCCGACACAGGAGATAAAAGCAGATAAAAATTTGTTTCAGGGTGGGTGCTATAAATAGATTTGCAGAGAGCTGATCTATTCACAACACAGCCCTGCATGTATCTTCGTTCCTCTGCCTATGTGGAGGGGGGTGCCTTTCCTCCAATCAGCTGTCACACATTGTATGCCAACACTTCACTCCATGTGCTGGAACAGGAAGTAAAATTTTTAACAAGATGCGCACTTTCTAAAGAATATAGCAAGCTGAAGACAGCACATATGCATGTAAAACGTATGTAGGGAGTATTGTTTAATCTCTGTTTAAGATCTGAGGCTGTTCACTTCACTGTGCATATGTAAGGATTTACATCCACTTTAAGCATGGGAAGCTAACACTTCAACTCCTGAAATGTCCTCTCAGCATCAGGGCCTAATTTGACCAATGTGGTATTTCCTTTGGTTAAGTCTGTTAAGGAGGCACTACCATGGCAAAAAATAGGATATACAGTACATTTCTGATAGCATCCCACAATGCACAGACAAGTTCTGGACTTATTTTTTGTGCCCTTTCAGGGCCCCTTTGTTGTCCCATTTTGGGAAAGTGGGGTTTTATTACACCTTTCCCTGTGGAAAATTCAAGCTATTGTGCATCTTCCAGGCCTATGGCATATTTCCTTGGGTTTTCCATCACCTACAGTATCTCACATATGTGACTACACCCCTCACGTTTTTGTAAATATTTTATTATGTCTTTACATGTGACAACACTGATGAAATGACACTTTTCTACAATGTAAAGTAGTGCGTGTACAGCTTGTATAACAGTGTAAATTTGCTCCCTCAAAATAACTCAACACACAGCCATTAATGTCTAAACTGTTGGCAACAAAAGTGAGCACACCCCTAAGTGAAAATGTCCAAATTGGGCCCAATTAGCCATTTTCCCTCCCTGGTGTCATGCGGCTTGTTAGAGTTACAAGGTTTCAGGTGTCAATGGGGAGCAGGTGTGTTAAATTTGGTGTTATTGCTCTCACTCTATCATACTGGTCACTGGAAGTTCAACATGGTACCTCATGGCAAAGAACTCTCTGAGGATCTGAAAGGATCTTGCTCTACATAAAGATGGCCTAGGCTATAAGATTGCCAAGACCCTGAAACTGAGCTGTAGCACGGTGACCAAGACCATACAGCGGTTTACTAGGACAGGTTCCACTCAGAACAGGCCTCACTATGGTTGACCAAAGAAGTTGAGTGCACGTTCTCAGCATCATATCCAGAGGTTGTCTTTGGGAAATAGACATATGAGCGCTGCCAGCATTGCTGTAGAGGTTGAAGGGGTGGGGGGTCAGCCTGTCAGTGCTCAGACCATACGCCGCGCACTACATCAACTTGGTCTGCATGGCTGTCGTCCTGGAAGGAAGACTCTTCTAAAGATGATGCACAAGAAAGCCTGCAAACAGTTTGCTGAAGACAAGCAGACTAAGGACATGGATTACTGGAACCATGTCCTGTGGTCTGATGAGACCAAGATAAACTTATTTGGTTCAAATGGTGTTAAGCGTGTGTGGTGGCAACCAGGTGAGGAGTACAAAGACAAGTGTGTCTTGCTTACAGTCAAGCATGGTGGTGGGAGTGTCATGATCTGGGGCTGCATAAGTGCTGCCGGCACTGGGGAACTACAGTTCATTGAGGGAACCATGAATGCCAACATGTACTGTGACATACTGAAGTAGAGCATGATCCCCTCCCTTCGGACACGGGGCCACAGGGCAGTATTCCAACACGATAACGACCCCAAACACACCTCCAAGATGACAACTGCTTTGCTAAAGAAGCTGAGGGTAAAGGTGATGGACTGGCTAAGCATGTCTCTAGACCTAAACCCTATTGAGCATCTGTGGGGCATCCTCAAATGGAAGATGGAGAAGCGCAAGATCTCTAACATCAATCAGCTCTGTGATGTCGTCATGGAGGAGTGGAAGAGGACTCCAGTGGCAACCTGTAAAGCTCTGGTGAACTCCATTCCCAAGAGGGTTAAGGCAGTGCTGAAAAATAATGGTGGCCACACAAAATATTTACACTTTGGACCCATTTTGGACATTTTCACTTAGGGGTGTACTCACTTTTGTTTCCAGCATTTTAGACATTAATGGCTGTGTGTTGAGTTATTTTGAGGGAACAACAAATTTACACTGTTATACAAGCTGTGCACTCACTACTTTACGTTGTAGCAAAGTATGATTTCTTCAGTGTTGTCACATGGAATGATAGAATAAAATATTTACAAAAATGTGAGGGGTGTACTCACTTTTCTGAGATACTGTATGTCTTCCAGATGGTCTGTACTTGTGCCAATAGTTGCTAAAGATTACCACATTGCCTTTAATAGCAGTGATGAAGCACTAATGGGGCCTAAAAAAATCAACTAACATCCTCTAAAATAGGACTGGCTTTTGAGCCCAAAGGCACTCTGACATATTGGAAAAGACCTACAGGGATACTTTTCACAATGTGCAATCTTTTACTTTAGTAATTCCAAAGTTTTCCTGGGAAAACTCTAGTTCTGCAATCGACCAACCAAGTTGAAAGGAGAAAATATTTGATTTCCTTAGTGGACACCACTAACAGCATTTATACTCAAACATTCATATGCATATGCATCGGGTAAACATTAAGAAGTCTAAATATCATCCTTGGGTATAAAAATGTATCTTTGAATTACACAAGCCTTGAAACTGTGCTGTGCATCAACTGGATGGCATGGCCAATTAATGACAGGCAGCTATTGTTTTAAAAGTCTCTATGGGATAGGACAGTTATTATTGGTTGTTTCGATCCAACTAACTGGAATGAATTAGTGTTGCCAAACTTCCAGGGTCCCGGGGGACTATAACACTCATAAAGCTTATGCAAATCTGTATCTCAGGGAAATACTGGATTGGCAAATACATGGGCCTGACAGTAACACATTTCATAAATAGAGGAGCAGTTACCAAACTGTCACCACTGTGATTGCTCCTGGTTTGTGTCCAGGCCCTCCAGATGATGCTTTCCAACATACAGTATGTAGGCCAGAGACTCTAGAATCAGTCATGACACCTTCTCCTTAGAAACATCCAAATGGTAAGAAGTTTTTTTTATTTTTTTTAGGAATGCTGTGTGAATAACAAACACATATTGGGGCTTTCTCAAAGTTGACTGCAAAAGTGGCCTTCTGGCTAAAACCATACCTTTAAAAATTTGGATAAGGTCATGCACCTGTAAGCAGGAAGATATTTACGCTTGAGAGACCCATCCATGCACAGAAAGTTTAAACTCCAGATTCTGTAAAATTCCTGCTTTATGCTTTATAGAATTGTTGGTATTTCCTAGAATTCAATCAAAATTAGCTTTCTGGGAGCCCAGAAAAAAAGGCAATCACAAGCCCAGCCCAATGTGCATTAGGTCATAGCTCCCTTTTAGCAGTTCACTTATTAGTAGTAAGGAAGCCTTCCAGAACACAATGAATGGTAATTGCTGAAAAATGGCTTATCCTGATTGACCCAATGTTGTGAAGAGGGACTGCAGATATATCCTTGCACTGGGCCAATCCTGCCAGCTGGTTATTCGTGGATTAATTCAGTCTTGTAATCATGTTTTCCCTCAGAGCTGCCACCTGGGTTTATATGGACTCCTGCAGACATGCCAACTGGGTGCCTAAGTATGGTCCTCTGCTAAGGTAGTAATAGCCTGTTGCTAAACTGGCATGCTCTGTTGCTGCGCCAACTTACTCTGTTGCCAATAATCTTGCAAGTGTCCCAAACTCTATTGTAGTTTGGCATTGGTCTCCTGCTGTGCAGCTGCTTTACAATGTTTTCTATAGTGTAGGCATAGATTTTCACAGACTGAAGCAAATAGCCTACTGTCTCTTTAAATGCTGGTCCCATCTGGACTTTTGCATGCCTGTATCCACCACCAAATGTGAGATTATCATACAATGGCAGGGATCTTTGTATTACAGAGGAACAGATAGGTAGGTCCCCATAAAATGTCAGTTCAGGTAATTCATACCTTCTTATTTTCCCAAAGGGTAACATATCTTCCCTCATGGAGTACATCAAAAGGCAAGCACAAACATTCCAGCATAAAAGTGTCTTAAAGCTGCCTTTTCTCCAACAGCACACTCAGATCTTTAATGCACTCACTTGCTGGCTCCAGTAGCTTTTCTTAAAGGGAATTGGTAATGAGATAATAATGAAGGATATACTGTAATTGTTAGCCTCTCTTTTTGAGAATGCTAACTCTCCTTTTGAGAAAGCTAATTTCCTAGCAGTCACGTTAATAGTTTGGCTTCAAAGTTGACTGATCACTGGCCTGGATCAAGTTTGGACATGTGGGCAGGACCCCAGCTTCTGTTCACATGGCCGTCATGCGCAGCTGGGTCACCACGTCAACATACAGATTGCAGGGCACCACAGGCTGCTCAGACCAGACCACAGACTGTAATGTGTGGCAGTAGTTGAAAAGGTCTTAGGCCTCAAGTACACTGGCTTACATTTACCATGGGTTCGGGAAAATGCAAACCGCGGCAAAGGGTTTTGCGTTTTCCTGTGGCCGGCAGTCAAAATGCGATTCTTATGCATTCAGGAGAGGAAGGTTGAAGCTTACCTAAACGCGGCAGCTCCTAAACTCGGCTAAATGCCTATGTGTAAATTCACACATAGGCTTTTATAAAGTTGAGTTTAGGAGCTGCCAGTTTAGGCTAGAGTACATGAAGCCTTAGAGGAAACAAATTAATTGCAACAGTGATAATAACAATAATACTTCCAGGAGATTTTCAAGGTCAGCTCACAATTACAATAGGCAGTATAAAAAAATTAAATTCAACTGTCTGCTTTTGGATGTGCTGTTTGGATTAATGTAATCTTCCCAAAAAAATTGACTAATACAGGCTATGAAGAATGGTAGCAATATTGCTTAAGAATGGTAGCAATATATATATAAGTGGACAACTAGGAGTAAAACAAATATCCATGTATACTGTACAATGCAATCCACCCTTGACTATATTATATGTCTTCCCAACATAACCCTAAAAACATTTTATGTAAGTTCACAGGCAATTTTCTAACCTGATGGGTTTCCGTTACATTATTCTCAAATACGCCATTATTAATTATTCTTTATAATTAATCTCAATGTATCTATAATAAAAAAGGCATGCCTTTATGAAATGTTTAATTTCATTAACCCCTTCTGGAAGACTTCTCCAGGAACCTACTGCTTTTTCTGTACCATTGCTCTGGCTCACATTTTCCTTTCTAAGTATCTCTGCAGTGACTCTAGATGTAATGGAGCATCGCAGGAGACTATTAGCGGCTCCACACAGCGCCCTGATGATACAGGACCTTTTGTCAGGCACATATGAAATTAAGTGAAATAAAAACCATATTAAAATGATTACCATCTAACAGCCATTAGTGAGCAGGGAGCTGTCAGCGGGTGATGGATCTCTCACTTACTTCAATGAATGTTCTAACGACATTGATAAAATCACTCCCAGAAAAATACAATAAGCCATTCACCCCGCCCGGTGGAGGCTGAGTTCTAGAGACTATCTCTATGCCAGTTGTATTAATCTTGTGTCAGCATTAAAATGGTTAAAATAAGACGGGACTTTCTGAATTTCAAACACAGCCAAGAACAAACACATTACTAACAGGCCTGTGATCTGAAAACATTTATAGCTTCTTCAATGAACAGGATGTTGCCACTTGCTTTTGTTTTGTTTAGTTCTCGTTTGTCCTTCTAAATACCTCCTAAAATGAAAACATGGACATGCTTGACAGCATCCTTTTTATTTACAAAGCCAAAACCACAAAACACCATACTAAATAACCAACCCAATAAACAATTTTAATAATGCAACTAGGAGGGAGTCTTTGGTTGAACTTATTGGTGCAATTTATAACAAGATCCCCCCATGTCCTCAACAGTGCCTCACCGACTTTTACCAAACTTGTATATTCTTATTTTTACCCGAATACCTAGCTCCTGGGAGAACCCCAATAACCAAGCACCATATCACAGATGGTCACCCAATTTTGTAAGTATTTGAATATTCAGTGACCACCCACTCACACCCACTGCGAGCCTGAAAAATAATTTAACAAATCCCTCCACATTTTAGACCTGAAGATGATTTAAAATACCCAATACACACAGAAGAGGGAAAAGTTACATATAGTTCTTGTCTGGCATTTACTTTAAGATCCATTCAAGTTCTTATTCAATTTTTCTGGGGTTGGATGAAGCAGGTGTTTTGCTGTAAACAAAACAAATTGACTGTTTTTAAGGGGTGGTGTTATGAACAATTAAAGGCAGTTTGGACTTTTTCACTTTATGGTTTGCCTCCCATTTGAATACTTTTCTTTTTGTATATAACTGCTGCGTCATTCTTTTCTGTTTCTGCCTTCCGTCTTTTGGTTTTGCCCATACTGAGTATAATTATAGGGGTCTGATAATGAAGAGAGAGAGAAAGAGAGAGAAAGAGAGAGAAAGAGAGAGAGAAAGAGAGAGAAAGAGAGAAAGAGAGAAAGAGAAAGAGAGAGAGAAAGAGAGAGAGAAAGAGAAAGAGAAAGAGAGAGAGAGAGAGAGAGAGAGAGAGAGAGAGAGAGAGAGAGAGAGAGAGAGAGAGAGAGAGAGAGAGAGAGAGAGAATCACTTTAAGAATTGGTAATGCACTTTTTTTTTACTTTCCCTAAGCGTTTCCTTGTCTTGTTTCAATTCCTGGGAAATCTAAACTACTTGAAATGTGATCACACGAACTACTGATAAGAACCCAAAAAGCTGCTCACAATGACTTCCTTATCAAAACCAGTCTGAACCGACCAAATACTGCTAAAATCTCTTTTTTTTGCCAGTCACATGGTGTATACACCCATTTTCCCTTGCTATTAAGGGAAAATGGACATTGATTGGACTAAAATGTATAGTCACACCTCTATCACGCCTAGAATACACTTAACACACACCCATATTTTATGCATATTTATCCGTAAAAATAAAATTGTATAAACTGTAGATGTAAGCTCAGAAACACTTTCACTTTTACTCGCTTATGTTGCAGAGAACTGTGTTGTGTCTCTCCACTGCAATGTATGGAATAAACAGCATAGTTTCCTTTTTATTTATTTGGGCTCACTGTCTTATCTGAATGTTTTACTTGGAGACTCCCTAACCTGATTTAACAATATCAAGGTATAAAGTGATGTGGTTCTATATCCTTCTCTGTTTCAATTGCTCTCTCTTCCCCTTCTCTTGGGAAGGAAGCATAAGCCTCACACAGGCTTCACAGGATAGTTAAGAACATACCCCCTGTAGATTTAAACAAATGGGCATCCAAAGGTGACTGGTCATTATTCTAGCATGCATTACTCTGTTGGCTGGTTTTTACAATGAGTAGTATTAAAAAAAAGGATCTACTTGCTGGGCACTATGCAGAGTCTCTGCCTTGTCTACTGATCCCCTGTGGGTCACTTTCTCTGCCTCTGCTGTTTCTGAAATTGACACCTGTGGGTTTTTTATGGTTACATACCAGGCTTGGAAGTAGATTCTGTGTTCCACATGGATGATACAGGCTTACCTGATACACACTCAACAGGGCATGGGACTCGTGTGGTGGACTCCCCAGGGCAGCAAACCCCAGGCTTGCCTACCTGGAGACTGCTTTCAATTCATGCTGTCAGCTAAGTACCTAATTTTCAGGCAATGCAGAGTTGGGGACAGGCGGGATGTCAGGGCTATAGGCAAAAATGGCCAGCACACCAACCACTAACCAAAACACAATCCACTTTTATACCTGAGGTTTTCCAATATTTGGTCCTGTTCAACTCTTTACTTGTGACTCAGAGGCTTTCCATATTGATCACAAATAATCCAAAACCTCCATAAAATAGTAAAATAGAGCTAGAAAATAGGTAAATAGAGCTAGAACAGAAGGCACCAACATAATTAAAGAGCAGGGAAGTAAACTACTTGAAAGAGAAATGGAAAAAAGAGAGCGCATCAACCTTGTGCATTATCCTTCAGATGATGGCAATCAGTCTGACGACAACAGACTCCAGATGGTAATGGAGAAGATTTTGAGGGCCACTGCTGGCTGACACTGGGCTCTGAGGAAGAAGGTATCCCTTTGAAACGCGTCAGCCGGCAGTGGCCCTCAAAATTTTCTCCATTACCATCTGGACTGTTGTCGTCAGAGCGATTGCCATCGTCTAAAGGGTATTTATATTGTGGTTTTCTTTTACATGTTTGTGAGTAGTTTCTAATTTACTCTTTTAATAAAATATATCCAAGGATAATGCACAAGGTTGGTGCGTCCTCTTTTTTCCATTTCTCTTTGAACTGCTAGGATACCCCTATCTTTGAGAGCAGCAGGGCCTGAGGCATTGTCCACTAGGAACTTTAGTCCACCTGGTTAACTCACTTGTGCGCAAGAGTATTTGTTTTCTGCTATCAGTATCAAGTAAACTACTTGCCCTTAACCACTTGAAGACCAAGCTTTTTCTGACACTTTTTGTTTACAAGTTTAAATCAGTATTTATTTATTTTTTTAAGCAGAGACCCTAGTGAATAAAATGGCGATTGTTGCAATTTTTATGTCATGCCGTATTTGCGCAACGGTTTTTCAAATGTATTGTTTTTATAAAAATGTTTTTTCTAATGAAATACACCGCAATTTTTTTGTATAATATGAAAGATAATGTTTAAGCCAAGTAAAAAGATACCTAACATGTAATGATTTAAAATTGTGCACGCTCGTGGAATGGCGACAAACTACGGTACTTAAAAATCTCCATAAGCGATCTTTTAAATGCCTTTACAGGTTACCTGTTGAGAATTACAGAGGAGGTCTAGCACTAGAATTATTGCTCTCGCTTCAACGTTTGCAGCGGTACCTCACATATATGCATTTGCTTCTGTGCGCGAGCACAGAGGGATGGGGGCTCTTTCAATTTTTTTTCTCTTATTCATTTTATTTTTTATTTTTACACTGTCCCTTTCATTTTTTTTTATCACTTTTTTTAATATGACAAAGGAATGTAACATCCCTTATAATAGAAATAAGGAAAACAGATGAAAAAATAATATCCAGGCTTTTATACATCATCCAGGCTTTTATATACACACACACATATATATATATATATATATATATATATATATATATATATATATATATCCACTGTATCCAGTTTAGCTAGATCTGACTGCAGTCCATTCCTGGTGTACTGTCTCTAATATATTTCAGGCAGACAGGTGATTCAGTTAGCTGCAGTGCATAAAATATATATACAGTCTCCTACATATATATCCACTGCATTCTAGTCTAGTCAAGCCTATATCTGACTGCAGGCCATTCCTGGTGTACGTTTTCAAATACACTTTTAGACAGGCAGGCGGGTGATTCAGTGATCTGCAGTGCATTAAATTTATATACAGTCTCCTACATATATATATCCACTGCATTCCAGTCTAGCCAAGCCTATATCTGACTGCAGGCCATTCCTGGTGTACGTTTTCAAATACACTTTCAGGCAGGCAGGCGATTCAGTGATCTGCAGTATATTAAATATACATACAGTCTCCTACATATATATGTCCACTGCATTCCAGTTTAGTCAAGCCTATATCTGACTGCAGGCCATTCCTGGTGTACGTTTTCAAATACACTTTTGGGCAGGCAGGCAGGCAGGCGATTCAGTGATCTGCAGTGTATTAAATATATATACAGTCTCCCACATATATATATCCTCTGCATTCTAGTCTAGCCAAGCCTATATCTGACTGCAGGCCTTTCCTGGTGTACTTTTTCTAGTAAACTTCAGGCGGTGTTTAGCTAATAAAATTTTACAGCATGTCTGGAAGGCCACCAAGGAGAGGCAGACACTCACAGGCCACTAAAAGGGGGCAAGCAGGCTCTGTGTCTACAGCCAACAGTGCTGGTCGTGGACACAGTGCATCCTCAGCACGTGGCTGTGGGACACTCTTGTCCTTTTTTTCAGCAGCTGGCTGTGTTGATCCACAACATGCAGAAGAGTTGGTGGAGTGGATTACTAAGCCGTCCTCATCCTCCTGATCCTCTGTCACCTAGGCTCAGAGTAGTTTGCCTGCCAATGCAGCTGCCAAAGTGGCCTATTCCATCGGCTCAATGTCATCAGTCACTCCTTCCCTAGCCCCAAAATCATGCACAGAGGAGTCTCCCGAACTGTTCGACCACAGTGTCGGGTATATGCTGCAGGAGGATGCGCAGCATTTTGAAGGCTCCGATGATGGTACCCAGGTTGAGGAAGGCAGTAACGTGAGCCAAGAGAGAGGGGGTTCCCAAGAAGGACAAGAAACTGGCAGTTATGTTCCCCCAGCTGCAGCATACTGCCAGGTTTGCTCCAGTGACGAGGAGGGAGGGGATGATGAGGTCACTGACTCTACGTGGGTGCCTGATAGAAAAGAGGAGGAGGAGGAGGTACATCTCCAACGAGGCAGGATGCCCTCCAGGGGCCAGCTTAAGGGCAGCCACCCGACTGCATCACACCTCAGAGCTTCGCATGTGCAGGCCGCTGCTGACTCCCCACAAAATTTGAAAAGTTCTTTGGTGTGGGCCTTTTTTGACACATGTGCAGCAGATCGCACCGTTGCTGTTTGCAACATATGTCTGAAGCATATCAATCGTGGCCAAAATAGCAGCCGCTTGGGCACCACATACTTGATCAGACATATAAATAATGATATTTGAAGCGCTTCACAATGTGCATGAAAATGAATATATAAGAATAAATATAAATAGTCAAATAAATCCAGCGGTGAGTAAAAATTCCTATAAAATCCAGCAATCAAAATAGTGTAAAATTATAAAAAATTAGTGACACCAAATGTGTAAAAAATTCACATAAAAAATCCACATAAAAATAAATATATAGGGATGTATTCAGAAGGTTCAATTATACAGGTGTAGAATCCTGATTGGTATAGAGCTTTTGATCACTAGCAAAGCTGTTTAAAAACACTTGCTTAATTAAGGTGCTCATTGATAGTACCAATGTGTTTTTTGCTTCTATTCACAACCAATGTGAGAATCAAAAACAGGCAGATAAGAGAAAAAAACCAATCATTGTGCAATAGTTAGGATACCAAGGTACACAGGCAAACTTCAATCCACTCACGTGTGCCTTATAATGATAAGGCATATGCAGGTTTTACTATAGCAGTCAGCCGCCTTAGACAGGAGCAGATTCAGTGCAGTACACTGTGTGAAACTGCTGATCTGCACAGAGCTTCCTTGGCTCCTCCCACGCGTTACATCACAGTCACGTGAGTTTTTCAAGGATAATACAAGCTCTAACGGACTCAGCTTTATAGCACAACAGCAGAGTGGTTGCCATGGCTACAGCATGAGTTTGTCATCATTCTGCTTCCCGCATAAACTTCAATCCTGTTAAAACCTACTTTTATTAGACATGTAATTCATATGAATATCGTTGGTTTATCAAAACCACGATTCAATGTGTAAAAAACGCAGTGTGTAAAAAGTAAAAAATACATATATTGATATCTCTAATCACGTTTAATTCTTCAACTCCCTCCAGTGGTCACAATTGGTATAACATCTCACAGAGGGAGTATATGGCAAAGCATTGTCTCTAATGGTTTTGATAATTGACCAGTGCCCCATGATATCACAAAAATGGGGTATCCACATGCTCTGCTCATAAATGTAAAACGGAGTAAACAAGATGACATGATATATATATACATATACATATACATATAATATACATATATAAAATTAAAATAAGATATGATATAAGAAATAGGGAAATAATATTAAAATATAAAATTAAAATCTAAAAATTCCATGATAGAATATTGCAAAAATGGATGATGACCATTATTTATATGCTAGAACTGAACCAAATATTGCCACTCAGAAAAAACTGGTATTGGACAAATAATGAGAATATTGGACCAAAAAATAAATAAAACTAAAAAAATAAAAAATATTAAAATAAAATATATACCATAAAAATATATATATATATATAAATCTGAAAAACCTCTAAAAATCAGAAATAAAACAATTCAGGTCGAATTCAATGTTCAAACCATGGGGTTCTAATGTACCCATCTGGAATATCCATTTGGATTCATTCTTGCTGAGTTCCCTCACTTTATGGGAACCCCTCCAATGAGCCTTATACTTTTGAATAGCCCAGAATTGGAGACCCCTAGGGTCTCTATTATGATACCTATCAAAATGTTTTGAAACACTGTGTTTTGGATAGCCTTTTCTAATGTTCTGGATATGCTCTCTTATTCTCTTCCACATTGGTCGCTTCGTTCTGGCAATGTATTGGAGGGAGCAGGAGCACTGTAAAGCATATACCACCCCCTCAGTCCTGCAAGATATAAAATCCTTTATTTCAAATTCTTGTCCAGTATTTGTTGAAGAAAATTTCTGACATCTGTATCCATTTTGATTAGTTTTTATGCATGCATAACATCTTTTACAAGGATAGAATCCTTTACCCTGAAAAAAAGGTTAAATCAGTTATTCTCTTGGGTGGGTTGGGTACATTTTTAGCTATGATGTCCCTTAGAGTTGGAGCTCGTCTATAAATGAATCTCGGTTTTTCTGGGAGTATATTTGCCAAAGTAGTATCAGTTTTTAACCACTTGCTTACTGGGCACTTAAACCCCCCTCCTGTCCAGACCAATTTTCAGCTTTCAGTGCTCTCACACTTTGAAAGACAATTACTCAGTCATGCAACACTCTACCCAAATGATTTTTTTGTCCTTTTTTCCATACAAATAGAGCTTTCTTTTGGTGGTATTTGATCACCTCTGGGTTTTTTATTTTTTGCGCTATAAATGAAAAAAGACCAAAAATTTTGAAAAAAAACGAATTTTTCTTAATTTCTGTGATAAAATTTTGCAAATTGTTAATTTTTCATCATAAATTTTGGCCACAATTTATACTGCTACATATCTTTGGTAAAAATAACCCAAAATTAGCAGAAATTATTTGGTCTGTTTGAAAGTTTTAGAGTCTACAAGCTATGGTGCAAATCATAAAAAATGTATCACATCTGATTTACTGGTGGCCTATCTCATTTCTTGAGACCCTAACAAGCCAGGAAAGTACAAATGCCCCCCAAATGACACCTTTTTGGAAAGTAGACATTTCAAGGTATTTAGTAAGAGGCATGGTGAGTTATTTGAAGTTGTAATTTTTTCCCACAATTCTTTGCAATATTAATATTTTTATTTTTTTATTTTTATTTTTTCACAAAATTGTCATTGTAATAGCTTATTTCTCTCACATGGCATGTGCATACCACAAATGACACCCCAAAACACATTCTGCTACTCCTCCTGAGTATAACGATACCACATGTGTGGGATTTTTTCACTGCCTGGGCACATACAGAGGCCCAACATGCAGGGAGCGCCATCAGGTGTTCTAGGAGCATAAATTACACATCTCATTTCTCAACCACCTATTACACTTTTGAAGGCCCTGGAGCACGAGGACAATGGAAACACCCACAAAATGACCCCATTTTGGAAAGCTAACACCCCAACGTATAATCTATGAGGCCTAATGAGTCTTTTGAACTGTTCATTTTTTTCCAGAAGTTTTTGGAAAATGTGGAAAAAAAATGAAAACGCATTTTTTTTTACACAAAGTTGTACGTTTATAAGATATTTCCAACACATAGCATTTAGATAGCAAAAAAGACACCCCAAAATACATTCTGCTATTCCTCCTGAGTATTACGATACCACATGTGTGGGACTTTTTCACTGCCTGGCCACATACAGAGGCCCAACATGCAGGGGAGCACCATCAGGTGTTCTAGGAGCAAAAATTACACATCTCATTTCTCAACCACCTATTACACTTTTGAAGGCCCTGGAGCACCAGGACAATGGAAACACCCACAAAATGACCCCATTTTGGAAAGCTAACACTCCAACGTATAATCTAAGAGGCCTAAGGAGTCTTTTGAACGGTTCATTTTTTTCCAGAAGTTTTTGGAAAATGTGGAAAAAAATGAAAACGCATTTTTTTTTACACAAAGTTGTAAGTTTATAAGATATTTCCAACACATAGCATTTAGATAGCAAAAATTACACCCAAAAATACATTCTGATACTCCTCCTGAGTATTACAATACCACATGTGTGGGACTTTTTCACTGCTTGGCCACATACTGAGGCCCAACATGCAGGGAGCACCATCAGGTGTTCTAGGAGCAAAAATTACACATCTCATTTCTCAACCACCTATTACACTTTTGAAGGCCCTGGAGCATCAGGACAATAGAAACACCCACAAAATGACCCCATTTTGGAAAGCTAACACCCCAACGTATAATCTATGAGGCATAATGAGACTTTTGAATGGTTCATTTTTTTCCAGACGTTTTTGGAAAATGTGGAAAAAAATGAAAACACATTTTTTTTTACACAAAGTTGTAAGTTTATAAGATATTTCCAACACATAGCATTTAGATAGCAAAAATGACACCCCAAAATACATTCTGCTACTCCTCCTGAGTATTACAATACCACATGTGTGGGACTTTTTCACTGCTTGGCCACATACTGAGGCCCAACATGCAGGGAGCACCATCAGGTGTTCTAGGAGCAAAAATTACACATCTCATTTCTCAACCACCTATTACACTTTTGAAGGCCCTGGAGCATCAGGACAATAGAAACACCCACAAAATGACCCCATTTTGGAAAGCTAACACCCCAACGTATAATCTATGAGGCATAATGAGACTTTTGAATGGTTCATTTTTTTCCAGACGTTTTTGGAAATTGTGGAAAAAAATGAAAACGCATTTTTTTTTTTACACAAAGTTGTACGTTTATAAGATATTTCCAACACATAGCATTTAGATAGCAAAAATGACACCCCAAAATACATTCTGCTACTCCTCCTGAGTATTACAATACCACATGTGTGGAACTTTTTCACTGCCTGGCCACATACAGAGGCCCAACATGCAGGGGAGCACCATCAGGTGTTCTAGGAGCAAAAATTACACATCTCATTTCTCAACCACCTATTACACTTTTGAAGGCCCTGGAGCACCAGGACAATGGAAACACCCACAAAATGACCCCATTTTGGAAAGCTAACACCCCAACGTATAATCTATGAGGCCTAATGAGTCTTTTGAATGGTTCATTTTTTTCCAGAAGTTTTTGGAAAATGTGGAAAAAAATGAAAACGCATTTTTTTTTACACAAAGTTGTCGGTTTATAAGATATTTCCAACACATAGCATTTAGATAGCAAACATGAAACCCCAAAATACATTCTGCTACTCCTCCTGAGTATGGCGATACCACATGTGTCAGACTTCTACACAGCCTGGTCACATACAGAGATCCAACATGCAAGGAACACCATCAGGTGTTCCAGGAACACATAGCATGCACATACCAAGAATTACACCCCAAAATACAGGACGAGCAAAGTGTAAACAAAAGATTACCTGTGGTTGTAGTAGCGCAGTTGTACACAGGAGGATAGCACTGGTCCAGGCAGCAGGCAGGGACTTGGTCAGCAACGGCAAACACAATTGTCCAGGCAGCAGGCAGGGATACTGTCCATATACAGTCCAGGGTTAGTGCAGGCAGAGATATTGTCAGAAGTGCCATAAATATTGGTCCTGGTAGTAGGCAGGTCCATGTGGTGTGGTCAGTGCGACAGGCAGGGACATAATGGCAGTAAGTCCTACAGGCAGCAGTAGGGCCTCATTCAGGACAGAATGGGGACAGGGGTAGAGGCTTCTCCCACCCAAATCTCTTTGAAGCCTCCGAGTCTCCAGACCCTAATCTAGGAATGAGAAAACAAAAAAAATTGTTTTCTTCATCCAGAAAAACAATTCTGGAGCCCCTCACATATGTGAGACCCCTGTGTTGAATCCCACTAGTCCAGTTTCAGGGTACAAGATCAGTCCAAGAGGCAGGCAAATATCATGGTCAAACAGTCCAAGGTCAGTTCCAGATCAGGCAGAGGTATGTACAGAATCGTTAGGCGGAAGCATGGTCGAATAACAGTCCAGGGTCAGTTCCAGATCAGGCAGCGTTATGTTCAGAATCGTTAGGCAGAAGCATGGTCGAATAACAGTCCAGGGTCAGTTCCAGATCAGGCAGCGGTAAGTACAGAATCGGCAGGCAGAAGCGTGGTCAAATAACAAGCCAGGGTCAGTTACAGAGCAGGTAGTGGCATAAGGGGTGTGAAGGTGTGTGAAGGCAGGAACTGAGGATTATGTTACCATACTTCACTAATAATTTAGTGAAGTATGGTAACGGCGAAAGCATTCACTTATGCAGAGGCCTGGTTCGGAAGGGCATTGGGCACAGTAATAAGATGTATCTCTTCTGACTCCTGCTCTGGTACACACCTTACATCTTTTTTGACGTCGTTGGCCTGTTGGTCTGGGAGGGAGTCTATCTGGAAAGTGGCGCTCGGAGAGTCGACTAAGAACATCAGATCGGATGGTTTCTGGGGGGCCGTTCGGGAATATAAGGGCGGTGTAAATTTCCTCTTGGTAGCCAAGGAAGCGTTTGGGGTTTTGGGTGGAGTTACGGTAAATTACATATGAGTTGTATATGGCCAATTGAAAAAAATAAATTGCGACCTTCTTATACCAATGGTATGACCGTCTTGTGACAAGGTATGGTTCCATCATTTGGTCATTGAAGTCGACTCCCCCCATGTACAAATTATATTCATAAACGCATTTTGGTTTTTGAATGGGGCCATTTCTTCTAGGGATTTCTACGAAGGTATCATTGTGGATTGAAGATAACATATAGACATCTCTTCTGTCCCTCCACTTCACTGCCAAAATCTCCTTGTTCCGCAGGCTTGCTGTTTCTCCTTTTCTCAACCTCTTATTGACAAGACTTTGAGGAAAGCCCTTCCGGTTCCTTTTTATGGTTCCACATGCAGGCGTCTTCTTCCGGTGAAGGTTGTGGAACAGGGGCAGAGATGTGTAGAAGTTATCTACGTACAGGTGGTAGCCTTTTTCCAGTAGGGGGTATATCAGGTCCCAAACAATTTTCCCGCTTGATCCCAAGTAGTCCGGGCAATTAGGGGGTTGCAGCTGGGTGTCCTTCCCTTCGTACACTTTGAAGGCATACATGTACCCTGTGACTCGGTCACATAGTTTGTACACCTTCACCCCATAGCGGGCCCTTTTGCTGGGGATAAATTGCTTAATTTTAAGCCTGCCACTAAATTTCACAAGGGACTCATCCACACATATATGTTGGTCCGGGGTAAACAGCTGGGGGAATAATTCAGAAAAATAATTTAATATTGGCCGAATTTTGAAAAGCCTGTCATAATTTGGGTCATTTCGGGGAGGGCACTGGGTGTTATCATTAAAATGAAGGAACCTCATTATCATTTGGTATCTGGTTCTGGGCATTACCTTGGAGAAGATTGGCATGTGGTGGATGGGGAGGGTTGACCAATAGGAATTCAAGGTGTTTTTTTTGGCGAGTCCCATAGCAAATGTGAGGCCTAAAAAAACCTTCAACTCCTCCACCGTTAGGTCTCTCCACTCGTAGGGACGGGCATAATAGGACGTTGGGTTATTTAGAATAAATTGCTGTGCATAAAGGTTGCACTGGGCCGCAATTCTTGATAACATGTCCTCTGTAAAAATTAAATCAAAAAAATTGATTGGAGAAAAATTTTCCGTGTCCACCTGAACTCCTGGCTGGGCAGTGAAAGGGGGAATGTTGGCTTCTCCTGAATTAGGAGAAAGCCACAAGGGGTTTTGAAGGGCATAGGGAAGGCTGGCATGGGTCCTTGGCCTTTTTTGTGGAGGTACTGCGGCGCTGGTGGAAGGCACTGCGGTGCTGGTGGAAGGCACTGCGGTGCTGGTGGAAGGCACTGCGGTGCTGGTGGAAGGCACTGCGGTGCTGGTGGATGCCACTGCCTCCACACTAGAACGCCTTCGTTTGGCGGGCCGAATTTCTTCCTCCTCTGAGTCACTCAGTGTTCCACTACTGAGGACTGGCTCATAATTGACGTCCGACTCAGAATCGGAGTTTGAAATGGAATCCGAACAAGAGAGCTCCCCGTTGCTCTCGTCGGCCTGGGAAAGAATCTGGTATGCCTCCTCGGCGGAAAAAACTCTTTTGGACATGCTTGCTGGTGATGATGCGACTTCACAGGTGTGTGCTAATCCGGCACTGATGAGGCGGTACTGATGAGCACAGATGGGCACTGAGGTGGCACAGAGGGGCACTGATGAGGTGGCACAGAGGGGCACTGATGAGGTGGAACAGATGTGCACTGATGAGGCGGCACAGATGTGCACTGATGAGGCGGTACTAATGAGGCTGCACAGATGTGCACTGATGAAGCTGCACAGATGTGCACCGATTACACAAATGGGCACTGATAAAGCGGCACAGATGGGCACTGATGAAGTGGCACAGATGGGCACTGATGAAGCTGCACAGATGGGCACTGATGAAGCTGCACAGATGGGCACTGATGAAGCTGCACAGATAGGCACTGATGAAGCTGCACAGATAGGCACTGATTGATTGCACAGATGTGCACTGAGGCGGCACAGATGGGGACTGATTTACAGCACAGATATGCACTGATGAGGTGGCACTGATGAGATGGCACAGATGGGCACTGAGGTGGCACAGATGGGCACTGAGGTGGCACAGATGGGCACTGATGGGGCGGAACAGTTGTGCGCTGATTGATTGCACTGATGAGGTGGCACAGATAAGCACTTATGAGGTGGCACAGATGTGGCGGCACAGATGGGCACTGATGAGGCAGCACAGATGGGCACTTATGAGGTGGCACAGGTGGGCACCGATGAGGCAGCACAGATGGCCACTGATGAGGCGGCACAGATGTGCACTGATTGCACAGATGTGCACTGATTGGCACAGGTGGGCACCGATGAGGTGGCACAGATGGGCACAGATGAGGTGGCACAGGTGGGCACTGCTGAGGTGGCACAGGTGGGCACTGATGAGGTGGCACAGGTGGGCACTGATTGCAGATGTCTGGACACTGATCACCAATGGCACAGATGGGCACAGGTGGGCACAGGTGAGCACAGATTGGCACAGGTGGGCACAGGTGAGCACAGATTGGCACAGGTGGGCACTGATTGGCACAGGTGGTCACCGATTGGCACAGGTGGTCACTGACTGGCACAGATCCTGTTTGAGCACTGTTTGGGCACTGTTTGGGCACTTTTACAGCAAGTAAAACTATGAGAGAACTCACACAAGGCACAGATCGCTGCAGTATCCTCTCTCTCCTCACACGCGGTCTCTGTGTGAGGAGAGAGAGACGGCAATGAGAGATGATCTCATATGTTTACATTTGAGATCATCTCTCATTGGAACCGGCGATCGCGCTGTAAACGGCCGCTGTGATTGGCCGTTTACCGCGATCTGTGACTGGCTGTGTCCAAGGGACACGGCCAGCACAGAATTTCCCTGATGCGCGCACGTGAGCGCGCACGGGGAACGAGGAAAGGGGATGACGTCCTATGACGTCGTCCCGGAGATTGAGGTCCGCGCTGTAGCAGTCATTATGCTATGGCCCGGACCTCAAGTGGTTAAAATAGACCAATGTCTTTTTATAATCCTCTCCATCCTTCTGTGTTGTATACTGAAGTCCATTATCAGAGGTATGTCATCTGTTTTGTCATTTACCTTGATATTATCTTGGATCAGCGCTTCTCTTGAGGTTTGATTGACTTCTGTTATTTTTTCTTCTATAAAACATTTATTGTACCCTTTTTCTTCAAACCTCTTACCTATCCACTGAGCTTGTTTAAGATAGTCATTATTTTCTGAACAATTTCTCCGTAAGCGAATAAACTGGCCCTTCGGAATGTTGATTAACCATGGCTCATAGTGGCAACTCGTTACTGGTATATAGCTGTTCCTTTCCACCGGTTTGAAGAAAGTTTTTGTGCTGATGATATTGGCTGTTAGTTCTATTTCAAGATCAAGGAACTGGATTTTAGTCTCACTAATTTGATGTTCAAGTTTAATATTTTTTTGGTTCATATTCAAACGTTGGAAAAAGGATCTTAATCTCAGTTCATCACCCTTCCAAATAAAAATACAATCGTCTATGAATCTTTTATATAGAACCAGTTCCTTTGGAGTATTTAAAAAGATGGCATCCTCCTCCCATTTTGCCATGAATATGTTGGCTACACTTGGGGCATATTTAGCTCCCATCCCAATACCCGTTAGTTGTCGAAAATAATTGTCATTATACCAGAAGTAGTTATGTTGAATACCAAAGGCCAGGCTTCTAAGAAGAAATCTTTTCTGTTTAGAAATGAGATGGCTGAATGAATCCATAGCCCATTTAGATGCTTCTATTGCATCGCTATGTTCAATTATTGTGTACAGTGAAGCAACATCAGCAGTTGCTAACAGATATCTTCCATTAGGGTCCAGGGTCAGAGATTTTAATATTTGTAATAAATGTTTGGTATCACGTAGATAAGCTTTAGTGTTAGGTACTAGGGGTTGCAAGAATTTGTCCACATATTCCCCTAGTCTTGCATTGATCGATTGAATCCCATTAATGATGGGTCTTCCTGGTGGTGCCTCAGCATTCTTATGGATCTTCGGGATGGTGTAAATGATTGGAACTCTACATGTATCCAGTACTAAATATCTAGATTCTTTTTTGGATAGAATATTTTTGTTGATTCCTTTTTGAATCAAAGAGGACAGATCTCGTTTGTATTCTCTAGTAGGATTGCTACTGAGTTTCAGATATGTGTTATTATCGTTAAGTTGTCCCATCAGTTCCTGGTGGTAGTATTCCTTTGTTGGTACTACAATGGCGCCCCCTTTGTCGGCCGGTCTAATTATAATATCTTTATTTGCTTCCAATTGTTTTATACCTTGTTGTATATGCTGGGATTCCGAGATTCTACTGAACTTGAGTTGTTCCAGGTCTTTGATCACCATTTTTTTAAACACCTCAATATGTTCATTATTTGTAGAGGGTGGATTGAATAGTGACTTATTTCTTAAATCACTATGCTGTACTCCTCTGCCAAGTTCCACTCCTTTGTTCAATGTAGATGGTGGTCTGGATAATAAGTATTTCTTGATATTCAATTTCCTGGTGTATTTTTGTATGTCAATATACATCTGGAATTTGTCCAGATTCTTTTTTGGTGCATATTTAAGGCCTTTGTCCAGTGTGATTAATTCCGCTCGTGTGAGCTCTTTGCCGCTGAGGTTGTAGATGCCTTCCCCTAGTACTCTCTTTTTCTTTTGGGTTTGCCATCCTGCTCTGCATCCCCTTTTATGGTGTTTGGACTTCTTTCTCTGTTTGTATAATCCTGTAGGGGTGGGGGATCTTCGTTTCTGCGGAAATCTAAAAAAGATCTTGACTGTTCTTCCTGTATGTAATTTCTAAGAGGCTCGTATCTATTGGTGGTAGGCAATGGGCTCCTCCTATCAGGATATCTGTATTGGTCGTATTCTCTGGTCCCATTCCTATTACCATTGGACTGGTGGTCTCGAGATTCACCATTGCTCTGTTGATAGTAAAACATGTGGATGTGAGCGCTATATTCAATATGGTCAGACAGCAGTGGTGAGTCTACTTGTAAAAAGTAGATGGGGTGATTAGGTGCTGTATAACTTTTATCATGAAATGACAATCTGAAATGGTAAAATTATATAGTGATTAAAACATCAGCAACTGTAAGCTGTTGCAGACCAATAAGAAACTGAATTACAGTCCAATAAAAGCAGTTGTAGAAGGCGGCCCTGTTGTTAAAGAAGAAGCAATCCTCTGGAAACTGTAGAAGTAGAAGAACAACAATGGCGCCACTCTAAGTGCAGTATTAAAACAAATTTAATAAATCATAAAAACAGGTACTCACAAAAGTACATGTATTCAGGCATATAAGTACTGGGCAGGTAATGCCAGGTGTCCCAGGGGTACTATCCGGTCACGTCCTCAGATGTCGTTCCGCTCGGAGACGGGCTGTGCTGCTGTGTGGGCGGCAGATCCGGCTGCTGGAACGCACTGTGTGTGACGTGATGATCTGGGGGAACGAAGGCACTTCCGGGTCTAGGCAGGGGTGACGAATAGGCGACGCGTTTGCGGAGCTGCGCTCCTTCCTCAGGCCTGCGCTCCTTCCTCAGGCTCACTATCCTCACCTCTCTATCTGGTGATGAGGCTATAGACCCAGTTTTACCTTGTTTGGCATTGATTTGCCAATTGAAAACCTGTTCTAACTGATAATCATTTATATAATCATATATATATATATATCATGTCATCTTGTTTACTTCGTTTTCCATACATTTATGAGCAGAGCATGTGGATACCCCATTTTTGTGATATCATGGGGCACTGGTCAATTATCAAAACCATTAGAGACAATGCTTTGCCATATACTCCCTCTGTGAGATGTTATACCAATTGTGACCACTGGAGGGAGTTGAAGAATTAAACGTGATTAGAGATATCAATATATATATTTTTTACTTTTTACACACTGTGTTTTTTACACATTGAATCGTGGTTTTGATAAACCAACGATATTCATATGAATTACATGTCTAATAAAAGTAGGTTTTAACAGGATTGAAGTTTATGCAGGAAGCAGAATGATGACAAACTCATGCTGTAGCCATGGCAACCACTCTGCTGTTGTGCTATAAAGCTGAGTCCGTCAGAGCTTGTATTATCCTTGAAAAAGTCACGTGACTGTGATGTAACGCGTGGGAGGAGCCAAGGAAGCTCTGTGCAGATCAGCAGTTTCACACAGTGTACTGCACTGAATCTGCTCCTGTCTAAGGCGGCTGACTGCTATAGTAAAACCTGCATATGCCTTATCATTATAAGGCACACGTGAGTGGATTGAAGTTTGCCTGTGTACCTTGGTATCCTAACTATTGCACAATGATTGGTTTTTTTCTCTTATCTGCCTGTTTATGATTCTCACATTGGTTGTGAATAGAAGCAAAAAACACATTGGTACTATCAATGAGCACCTTAATTAAGCAAGTGTTTTTAAACAGCTTTGCTAGTGATCAAAAGCTCTATACCAATCAGGATTCTACACCTGTATAATTGAACCTTCTGAATACATCCCTATATATTTATTTTTATGTGGATTTTTTATGTGAATTTTTTACACATTTGGTGTCACTAATTTTTTATAATTTTACACTATTTTGATTGCTGGATTTTATAGGAATTTTTACTCACCGCTGGATTTATTTGACTATTTATATTTATTCTTATATATTCATTTTCATGCACATTGTGAAGCGCTTCAAATATCATTATTTATTCTTTTTAAGTGACTCTGAAAACACTCTCTTTTGATAGCAGCCTCACTTGGTTTTATGTGTAATTATCAGCTATTTAGCATCACAGCGCTTTGTGTTTTATATATATTTTGATCAGACATATGTCGACCTCCCATGCAGTCCGTTGGCAACAGTACTTAAAAGACCCACACCAAAGAACAAGGCGGACCTCTCCTTGCTCCTCATCAGCTGGGATCTCCAACCCCACTATACCTTTAGTCCTCTCAGAAACCTGCACTGAGAGGAATGAAGGTGTAGAATTAGGTGTGCCACGAACTTGCGGGCAATCTGCTATCGCTACACCAACACCTGATTGTAGCAGGAAAATTTCCCTCCCAGCCATCTACATGCTCAGCGGCTGAATGCTAGGTTGGCTAAATTGCTAGCACTCCAACTGCTGCCTTTTCTGCTGGTAGACTCTGCCCCCTTTCGTGAATTTGTGGAATGTGCAGTACCTCGGTGGCAGGTTCCCAAACTCCATTTCTTTTCATGAAAGGCCATTCCGGCTCTCTACCGGCATGTGGAAGGCAATGTCTTGGTCTTGTTGGACAGGGCGGTCAGTGGTAAGGTGCATATTACTGCTGACTTATGGTCCAGCAGGCATGGACAGCGACGTTACCTTTCTTACACAATGCACTGGGTAACTCTGCTGGCAGCTGGGAAGGATGCAGGACAGGGTGCAGTATTGTTGGAGCTTGTTCCGCCACCATGCCTCCAAAATGCTAGTAGTGGCGATTCTGCCACACCTCTCTCCTCCACCCCCTCCTCTTCTTCCTCTATGGCCTCTTCCTCTGCAGATTTCTCCTCAGAACCAGTGGTGCTCCGTAGGAATTCAAGGGGCTATGCAAGCACTCAGGCAAAAAGATGCCATGCGGTGCTTGAGTTGGTCTGCTTAGGGGACAGGAGCCACACTGGGGCAGAGATTCTGTCAGCTCTCCAGGGGCAGACTCAGAGGTGGTTGACGCCATGCCAGCTTCAGCTAGGAATGGTAGTTTGTGACAATGGCACCAACCTCCTCTCCGCCCTCCGACAGGGACACTTGACCCATGTTTCCTCTTTGGCTCACCTTCTTAATTTGGTGATCAGCTGTTTTTGTGCAGGTACCCGGGCTTACAGGATCTCCTGAGGCAGGCCAGAAAAGTGTGTGGGCATTTCTGCCATTCATATAATGCCAGTGCTCGGCTGGCTGACCTTCAAAAAGAATGCAATCTGCCTAAGAACCGCCTCATTTGTGACATGCCCACCAGCTTGAAACGCAACGTTGGCAATGCTGCAGCAGCTGCACATGCAGCAGAGGGCCATCAATGAGTACCTGTGTGAGTACGGCTCCAGGACAGGGTCAGAGGAGCTTGGCTTTTTTTTGCAATGCCAGTGGCTACTGATCAAGGATGCATGCACTGTCCTGTCACCATTTGAGGCCACGAGGATTGTGAGCAGTGACAGTACATGCATGCATCAGTGATACTGTCCCTCTTGTCTTCCTGTTGGAGCACACGCTTCGTGGTATAATGGACAGGGCACTTGTGGCAGAACAGAGGGAGGAAGAGGAGGACTTCCTTACCTCTCAAGGCCCCCTTTATCCAGACGGTATTCTTGCGAACCCGCCGATCACACAGGAAGAGAAGGAGGAGGAGGATGAGAATTGTGTCAGCCTGGAGGTGGAGCCTAGCACTCAGCATCAGCCTTCAAGGAATTGTTTTCAGTCCCCAGAAACCCATAGACCTGTACGTAGCTGGGAGGAGGTGTCTGTGGATCATGTCATCCTTAGTGACCCAGAGGACTCCGGATCGAATGCCTCAGAAAACCTTCGCTGCATGGCCTCCCAGATCCTGCAAAGCCTGCGAAAGGACCCTCAAATTCGTGGTATCAAGGAGAGGGATCATAACTGGCTGGCAACCCTTCTTGATCCACGTTACAAGGGTAAGGTTGCGGAACTTATCCAGCCTTCACAGAGGAAGCAGAGGTTGAAACATCTTTGGGAGGCCTTGCAGAAAGGTTTGTGCAATGCGTTTCCAGAGCCTGGGAGGTTTCAATTTCCTGGTCCTCCTGGACAACGTGTTGCTGAGGCTTCGGTCAGTCACAGAAGGAGCGGTGGAGAAGGTGGCCATCTGACAGATGCATTCAGACAATTCTTTAATCCGCAGCCCCAAGGTCTGATCGGTTCCAGCAACCATCGCCAGAGTCTGATTAACATGGTGCAGGAATACCTAGGGGCAAGATCAGACTTGGACACCTTTCCAACCGAAAATCCACTGGGTTACTGGGTCTTGAGGATGGATCATTGGCCAGAGCTTGCACAATATGCAGATGAGCTATTAGCCTGTCCTGCAGTCAGCGTTCTTTGCACATTCTGTGCTGCTGGAGGCTTTGTAACCAATCACAGAGTGCGCCTGTCCACAGACTCAGTTGATCGGCTCACCTTCATAAAAATGAATCAGTCTTGGACCACCAGCTACCAAGCACCTGATGCTGATGTAACCGATTAATTTTTCTATGAATGTGAGATCCCTTGAAGACTGCCTATGCTGAGTGACTATCCTATTCCTCCTCAATGTTCATATTGATAGCTTCTAAGAACATTTTTGTCTCAGGGCACCACCACCAGTGCCTAAGGCCCAATTTTTCTGCCCCTGTTTAACAGGGGCATATAATTATAATTTTTGCTGTAACATTTTGTAGCAGGGCTCGTTCTTGCACTCAACTAGAGTATCTGTGAGGGGTTGCAGTGTTGTGGCACCACCGCCAGTGCCTAAGGTCCAATTTTTCTGCCCCTGCTTAACAGGGGCATGTAATTACAATATTTGCCTTAATAGTTCACAGCAGGGCTCGTTCCTACGCCCTCCAAGAGTAACTGTGAGGGCTTACAGTGTTGTGGCACCACCACACCGCCAAAGGCCCAATTTTCTGCCCCTGTTCAACAGGGGCATGTAATTACAATTCTTGATTGAATATTTCACAGCAGGGCGCGTTCCAGCGCCCACCAAGAGTAACTGTGAGGGCTTACAGTGTTCTGGTACCACCAACACCCAAGGCCCAATTTTCTGCAGAGTATATAGGGCAGGCCGTATAGTATATACAGGTGGTCCCCTACGTTCAAACATTCGACTTACAAACAACTCCTACTTACAAATGGAGGGAGACAACAGGAAGTGAGAGGAAATCTACCCCTAGAGAAGGGAAATGATCTCCTGTAAGAGTTAATATGGGAAAATGATGTCTCCCCAGTGATGCTTTATCACCAATCCTTGTTTCCCTAATAACCCCAAATTTTCAAAATCCAGTTGTCATTGGGACAGAAAGTGAGGTGAAATCTTCTGAACAGGGGCACAGACAGCAAAACAAATGTTACAGGTGTGATAACCCTTCACTATGTTATCCAAAAAGCTTAAAAGTTGATTTTTTTTTGGCTGGAGCTACACTTACAAAATGTACCTGTTCCAAATTACAAACAGATTCAACTTCAACAAACCTACAGTCCCTTCTTGTTTGGACCGGCTGTATATTGCTGTTCAGAGTATACAGGGCCTGGGGGCCTCACGCCTTTTCTTTTTTTTAATTTGGGTGCGGGGTTCCCCTTAATATCCATACAAGACCCAAAGAGCCTGGTAATGGGCTGGGGGGGGGGGGTACCCATGCCGTTTTAGTCAATAATTTTCATCCATATTGCCGGAACCCGACATTACATTACAGCCGCAAACAATTTTAAATGGCTTTTATTCCTTTAGAAATGTCATTTTGTGCAGGGACTGTTCTAAAAACAGGAATCACGAGCCATGTTACAGGCATACTAAAGTCACCCCCCCTCCCCAGGTACGATATTTAAAGGAATATTTCAATTTTATTTTTTCACTTTATTATTAAAATCACTGCTCCCGAAAAAACGGCCGTTTATAAAACTTTTTTTTGCATTGATACATGTCCCCTGGGGCAGGACCCAGGTCCCCAAACTCTTTTTAGGTCAATAACTTGCATATAAGCCTTTAAAATTCGCACTTTTGATTTTTCACATTCGGGTCCCATAGACTTTAACAGTGTTTTAATGTTCCCGTGAACTTTCGGTCCGTTCGTATGTTCTGGCATGAACCGAACCAGGGGGTGCTCAGCTCATCCCTAGTGATGGCATATACCACATAACAGGTGTTACCATTGTAAATATTATCTATTTTGTACTGCCTGCAGGAGGCTTTTCTTAAGAAAGACCACCTCCCTGAATAAGCAGCTAACCTGCAGGTGCTTCCAGACCTCTCTGCTTATATGCTACATTAGTGCAAAAACCTGGATACCATAACTAAAGCACTGAGGAACCATTCGATTGGCTACCAGTGGAAATATCCAGCCAAATTACTCATTACCATTGATGGCTCCACTACATCCATCATGACTGCGGAGGAATGCCTTTGCCTGTTACGCTCCTGGGATATCCTACCAGATCAGCCTACTGCATCAATAAGGGCCTCTCCCTCGCCAATTGCTGAGGACTAGCAAGTGGTCTCCCACAAACGCTCTTGTACACAACACTCCAGAGAGGTCTCTGGACCATAACATTCTGTTTCAAGCCATTGTACTTGTGCATGATTCCCAGTTCCTGGAGTCAATCTTTTTTCACCCCAGGAAGGTGTTGGAGCTCATTTGCGCATAGTTCCCCTTGAACCTTTTTTACTTCATGTTTCTCTACACTCATGCCTATGCCAATTCTATATTAGTCCACCTCAGTTTTCTTACCACATTGACGGTTTTTGGTTAATGTTTTCACATTTTAGCCTCGCTCTTCTGGCTTCCCCATGAATGAATTCCACAACTACCTTTCTGGACATGCTTGCCCTACAGGATTGAATATAGACCTACTTGCGATACTCTACCTCTCGAATGATGCACCTGCCAAGTCTACAAGTGAGTCTAAACTTCTTACCTTGTTTAAAATGTTGTTATGGTGATTAAAATAGTATCTATCAATGTCTACTCTCTTTGGAGGGAAGCAAAATCCCACCAGGCTGAGATTCTTGCTGTCCAAGAGAAACACTTTCAAACTGAAGCTACCCCTAAATGCCAGCATAGGGACTTCCCCCTCATATATTTATCTACGTTTCATCCAAGAAAAGAGGAGGGAATTAGGAACACAGTATCTTTCATTCTGCACTCATCTACAATAGACCCGGATGGCCGTTTAATAATTTTGAAGTGTGATATAAACAACAAGACTTAAACTCTCTATGCCCCCAACTCTAAACAGCTGCACTCTCTCTGTACAGTGTTCAAGAAACACTGCTGTAAAATACATAAATCTACTAATATGCAGTGATCTCAATCTCACCCTCAACCCTCATCTGGACATGTCCTCCACACCTGAAGGTAGACACCCCAACCTACAATCTCTCCTTAATGGCAAAGATGTCTATGACACATGGTGATGTCTAAATGTCAACAAGAGATCGATCTCTGTGTAGTTGATAAATGGTTGTTGCAGCAGGCGTCCTACTCCACTCTGTCTGGCATCACGTGATCTGACCACACAGCTATTTTTATAACTATAGTGGAGAGAGACGCTTGTTCACCTATATTAATATTTGTAACAATAGAGTAATTCAAGACCCGATAACAAGACATTGCCCTCGCAACATATCAGGGACTATTTTTCTTTGAACAATACTGATGACATAATTGCTTTTGTGCTGTGGAACACCTATAAGGCTTTTATGGGAGGAATGATCCTCAACTTGTGTGCCTAAACTAAACGCCGACTTGACTCTAAATATAATACCCTCCTTAGTGATAGCCATGCTCTGGAACTCCTAAACAAAACAAAGCCTAACCAGGCCACTGTTACTTCCCTCATTAAAATTGAGGACGGAACTTAGAACTTCTGCAGCTCCAACATGACAAATGTCTCCGCTTTTTGAAGCTCTAATGTTATACCCATAACATCAAAGCAGGAATTAGCCAATAAACTTAAAGCCCAACAAACTAAAACTAAAATTCCTTATATATTTCATACCACCACTACAAATTATTTAATCCTCAGCACATTGCTGATGCATTTGTAGACTATTATGGCTCCCTCTATAACTTAAAGAATGATCAGGCTACGACCCAACCTTCCGAATGTGAGAATGCTATCTGACATTCTTTTACAACAATTAAATGCTCCTTTCATGTCCCCTGAAATTTCCCCCATCATTTAAACATAACCAACCGTCAAGTCCCCCCCGGCCCAGATGGGTTTACAAATGAATACTATAAAACCTTTAGCTCCAATCTAGCCCTTCATCTTTGCACTATGTTTGCTGCTGCACAAATGCAAGCTTCCTTCTCACAAGAGATGCTGAGAGCGCATATTGTCATGCTTCCCAAGCCTGGGAAAGACTCGACCACCCCCTCTAAGTTTATCGCTGTTAAACTCAGATATCAAAACTTATGCCAAATAATTAGCACACTGTTTGATGAATATTATGCCCACCCTAGTTAAATCAGACCAAATGGGGTTCACTAAAGGTTGACAGGCTTCAGACGCTGTGATTTATGATTTGTAAAATCTATATCATAGATCACACTGAACGCATTCAAACGCCTTCTCTGTTGCATTCTATAGATGCAGAGAAGGAGTTCAACAGAGTGCATTTGGGATATATGGTTCATGTCCATAGCGAAAACTCACATTCCAGCATGCATTTGTTTTGGGTGTTTTGGAGCATTTTCACCCATCACACATAGGGCAGCCCATTTACTTGAATTGGCAACCCTATATGCTATAATTACCCAAGAGAAGCTCCAGAACTTTTTTTGGAGCGGAGCATGGTGCGTTTGCCGCACTTGGGGTGTTTTTAACATGTAATGAGAATACAAACACGCTGCACATTTGCAGCGTTTCTGAAACGCATGGCAAAGCCAGCATTTTCTATGCAGTTTGCCATGCGTTTGGAAACACAGAAAGAAAAAAACTTAATTGTTCTTGTGAAAACGAACCAATTTTATTTTCAGGCCCCGTTTACACCTAGAGCAGTGGGAGTGCATGTTTTGTGGCTCATTTTTCCAGTGATACACATAGGGCAGTCCACGAATTTCAATGGGCTGTGCTACACGTGGGAAAGAAGCTCATGGGACATTTTAGTGTGGCACGAGTTGCATGTTTTTTTACTGTGTTTGTCACTTGTTATTTCATGTAGGAAAATGTGTGTTTGCTTCTGTGTTTGGTGTGCCATTAACAATTAATGATACTGAAAATTCAACTAGGTCATTTTAGATGTATAAATGTGGCCATACACTACAATCTGATAGCACAATCTCTGTGCAATCTCCTTTAGATTTACCAAAACTTTATAATAGGAGGACACATCATCTATCTAATCACTCTGCATTCAATCAGGCAGACCCTTGAATTACATCAGACAAAAAAAGAGGATATCCCCTAAGTGGACTTTAAAGGCACTAACATGGTTGACAGAAAAAGTATAATTTATTAAACATGATAAACAAAGTAAAAACAGAATAGATTGGAATGGTTACAATTACTGTACACAAGGTACACAATCACCACAAAGACTGACTTTTTGTCTAGTCAGTTTGGATATTTTCACCTATATAAATTATTGCATTACATCAGGGGTGCCCCATGGGCTGCATGCAGCCCCAGGAAGTTTAGCATGCAGCCTGAGCCCAACTGAAGGGGTGCTGGAGAAACCAGGCTAATGCACATGTGGAGAAATGTCAGGGGTGCTGTGAATACTTAGTTGATGGGTGAAAGGTGTGTGCTAATTAGGTCAGCTGGCAAACTCCTTCCTGTGTCTTACTGGTTTCTCTGTCTAAAATCTATACCAGGGAGTCTCTGAAGCTTTCTAAGAAATACAGCCAGGGCTAAGGTAAGGCCTTGTTCTCAAAAACAAAGTATTTTTCTGCAACTGAGTACATAGGGGAGCTGGATTTTAGAAAAACAAAAAACAAAATGTGAGCTTAGCCTTTAACCTAGGCATCCCCAGCAAGAACCAGACTCTTATGGAACAGTCATATCCTTACACTTGGGCCACTTCTGGCTTACCATATTTAGGCATTACTCTAACATCCTCTACCGCCAATTTAGCGGAGGCCAACTTCAAACCCCTCATAATCAAAATAGGAACTGAGCTTCAACACCTCTCCCATTTTGAACTTTCCTGGTCAGGTAGGTTAGCCCCTTTTAACCACTTCAACCACAAAAGGTTTTACCCCCTTAATGACCAGGCCATTTTTTGCGATATGGCACTGCGTTACTTAAGCTGATAATTGCGCAGTCGTGCGATGCTCTACCCAAATAAAATGTTGTCCTTTTTTTACCCACAAACAAAAAAAGACTGTGCCCTCATTGCAGCCTCCCTCACCATCATTGCAGCCTTACTGTGCCCTCATTGCAGCCTCACCAGTCAGTGCGTGCATTACGCACAGCGGGCATCTCCCGCTGTGTCACAGAGCTGAAAAGTTGGGCCGCTCTGTGATAAAAGTCCCGCCCTCCTCCTAGACCAGCTGGTGTGATAGATAGAACACTGCATCTATCACATGAGCTGGTCTAGGAGGAGGGCGGACTTTTATCACAGCGTGGCCCAACTTTTCACACTCAGCTCCGTGTCACAGCGGTCTCCCGCTGGGTGACAAGTAAGCAGGAGGGGGAGGATAAGGGAGGGTAGCACTACAGCCACAGCATAGATCAAAGCGGCCCCAGGGCAGGCTGCCTACTGGGAAATGTCTCGGTATCCCGGTAGGCAAGTCCGGCCCTGGTGACAAGTACCAAAAAATGTATATGACATATCAATGGCATACTGCATTTTGCTATTTATTTGCTATCTCTCATTGTGTTAATCATTGGGAGCTTACGGGAAAAATTGAAACTCGATGGTACCTTACTCCATACCGCATAGCTCTTCCCAACAGGCTTCCTTTTATGTACTCTTGCATATATTGACACCAACCTGCCCTAAGCTAACTCTCTATTTCTATCTCTCTCTCTCTGTTTTGCAAAATTAAAAGAAAAATCATTGAAATGAAAAAGAAAAAAAAAAATTACTAGGAACAATAATGAATCATGGTTTTAAGATCACCTATATACTACAGGTCACTATTATTTTTTTCCAAGACAACGTATATGAAATGTTAGGTGACACAAAGTTAAAAAAATGCTGATCTACATCCAAACCACCCTGTTGGGTATATTCTTGTACATAAACAAAATCTCTATGCTTGTGAAGGACAAATTGCACATCTATCAGTTTAAAAAGTCACTTGTATCTTAAGGTAAGACACTAAGCTAACTCTCTATTTCTATCTCTCTCTCTCTCTGTTTTACAAAATTAAAAGAAAAATCATTGAAATGAAAAAGAAAAAAAAAATTACTAGGAACAATAATGAATCATGGTTTTAAGATCACCTATATACTACAGGTCACTATTATTTTTTTCCAAGACAACGTATATGAAATGTTAGGTGACACAAAGTTAAAAAAATGCTGATCTACATCCAAACCACCCTGTTGGGTATATTCTTGTACATAAACAAAATCTCTATGCTTGTGAAGGACAAATTGCACATCTATCAGTTTAAAAAAGTTACTTGTATCTTAAGGTAAGACACTAATTTTGACACGTACAATTGTAAGTGCGAGTCAACACATTTCACCAAGGAATTAGTGATACTTTTAGGGCCTGACACAATTGGTTGGTATTTAAGCAAACTGAAGTCTTTGTGAACCTTCAGGAAACCATAATTAATTGGAAAAATAAGAAATTCTATATCAAGGAAAATGGACATTTTTTCTGTAATCTGTCTATTTGCAGTGCCAATCCTTGTAAGATTTTGCATCTTCTCCCTGATGGAGTTAGTTGGATTGCTCAATACTGTGATGTATATTGATAAATCACTAAGCAAATTTAGGATGTCCTCTTGATTAGCCAAGTAATCCAAAACAATGATGGTTCCTACCTTACTGGCAGATTTCCTCTTTGAAAGAGGATAGCATTTTCTGTTCATTATTTGTGAGGTTGGAAAAAGCACGTCTTTCCCTCATAAGTTGTAGAGCATTGTGTCTGATTGTTTTAAGATATGCTTCAATTTTGACAAAATCTCCAGGAGGAACACATTTACTTGTAGTATTAAATTGTGTGGTACCATTTACACCAGCATTGTGATTCAATGTTTTTTTATTGAATATTCCCACAATAAATGATCCATAGTAAAAGCAGCTAAAACATACGTTCAAGGACACTTTAAATGCTCAGTACTGAACCCTAGTCAAATTGCATTCATTATAAAAAATGAATTATTATTGCAGTAATGTGTTGAATGAAAGCTTCCTCATTGCTAACTTTGGCTTTATTACTACCACTAGATGATGCTTGTATTGATGCCTTCAGGTCAAACCACAGGACCCAAAGTGGACATTTCATTTTATAGCAATATTTGAGGAGTGCTGTTTAAAATATGTAGTAACCAAGTCAAAGCCTGCCAGCAAGTGAGTAAGCAAGTAAGCCAGAGATGGTGTGCGAGTGATCAAATTCATAACTGGTTGTCAAGAAAGTTAAGTCAAGGGAGCTTTGTAAGTGGTCACCTGACAGTAAATGATATAATGATGGACTGTCACTTTCCATCAGAAAGGCCTGACAGTATCCGAGGCTGCCAGAGAATATATAATCACTGAAATGTCAGGGTGTGTTATAGGAGAACTACAAGTGTATGAATTAGCCATGGGTTTACAGATTAAGTATGGCACATATAGTCTTATGGAGACTGAGCATCATACTGTAAAAAGTATGACTACACCTACTAGCCCATTTTAAAAGTAGTGCAAATCATAACAATAATGTTAGATTAATGGCAACTGCAATGCTTCAGTATACTCAACAATAATTTCCCCCAACAAAGTACAAAAACACATATATAATGTCCCAATATATAAACAATTTGAATGTCCCACCACATCAAATCTGTGGTGCTTTAGCAAAAAAAAGTGAGGCTCCTCTGTGTTCCACTCTCCACCACCATAACTGCAAAAAGCTTAACAGACAAGTGGACCCCAAGACATAAGAAGTCAGTATGTGTTTGTGATGGTGTAATCCCCATACAGGATGTTTAAAGGATGGGAGCAGCTAGTGATCCCAATCTCGGCATCGCCCATGCCTCCTCAAGCATGTCTGGAATGTAAGAGAATGGAAAGGCTCTAATGATGCAGATCATCCTATTTTTTACAATTAACTTTTTTTGCCACATAAAATAGCACTAAAGTAAAAGTACAAAAAAATGCCACCACTAGATTCTGCTACATAACGTGATAATAGCATCCACGGATCTTCTCTACATGTTCCATCACAAACTAACATCTTCAGAGTCCAAGGATGCTGACTTTACCACCTCAGTTTATATATGCCATTGGGAGGTTGGTGTGTCCACAGTGGAAATAAGAGGAGAATATCTTCCCACCTACCAATGACAAGCATGAAAGTAGAACATGGAATCACACTTCTTTTGTCGAAACTCCACACAAATTGATTGGAGAACATTCAAAATGGTTTATATATTTGGCATTATATATGTGTTTTTGCACTTTGTTGGTGGAAGTTATTGTTGAATAAACTGACGCACTGCAATTATTATACAGTAATGATTAATGGCCTTTATATCAGGTTCTCCTCTGTGTAGCTTCTTTAATTGATCACTTTACATGTTGTATACAATGGTACTAAGCAAAGATTTAGTTTCTTTGTAATAACAATAATGTGCTAAGTGCAGAAATATCTCATGTCAACCAATCAGAAATCATATACTAACTGTTCAAGTTAATTGATATCTGGTTGGTTGCTATTAGCGATGAGCCCGATGTTCGAGTTGAATGTAAGCTCGACTCGAACATCGGGTGTTCGCTGAACAGTGAACATTATGTGGTGCTCGCAGTGAATTCGAAAGCCGTGGAACACCATTAAAGTCTATGGGACACTAACATGAAAAACAAAAAGTTCTCATTTTAAAGGCTTACATGCAAATTGTTGTCATAAAAAGTGTTTATGGACCTGGGTCCTGCCCCAGGGGACATGTATCAATGCAAAAAAAAGTTTTAAAAACTGCTGTTTTTTCGGGAGCAGTGATATTAATAATGCTTAAAGTGAAACAATAAAAATGAAATATTCCTTTAAATATCGTGCCTGGGGGTGTCTATAGTATGCCTGTAAAGTGGCTCAGTTTTCCCGTGTTTAGAACAGAACCACAGCAAAATGACATTTCTAAAGGAAAAAAAAGTAATTCAAAACTGATCGCGGCTGTAATGAATTACCGAATCTCGGCAATATAGATAAAACTCATTGAAAAAAACGGCATGGGTCCCCCCCCAGTCCATTACCAGGCCTGAACCAAAATAATAAAAATAAAAATGCGTGGGGGTCCCCCCAAAATCCATACCAGGCCCCTCAGGTCTGGTATGGATATTAAGGGGAACCCTGCACCAAATTTAAAAAAAATGACATAGGGGTCCCCCAAAATCCATACCAGACCCTTTAGGTCTGGTATGGATTTTAAGGGGAACCCTGTGCCAAAATTTAAAAAAAATGGTGTAGGGGTCCACCCCAAAATCCATACCAGACCCTTATCTGAGCATGCAACCTGGTAGGCCGCAGAAAAAGAGGGGGGACAAGAGAGCAGCCCCCCTCCTGAACCATACCAGGCCACATGCCCTCAACATGGGGAGGGTGCTTTGGAGTTGCCCCCCAAAGCACCTTGTCCCAATGTTGAGAGGGACAAGGGCCTCATCCCCACAACCCTTGCCCGTAGGTTGTGGGGGTCTGCGGGCGGTGGGCTTATCGGAATCTGGAAACCCCCTTTAACAATGGGACCCCCAGATCCCACCCCCCCCATGCGAATTGGTAAGGGGTACATTGTACCCCACCAATTCACAAAAAAGTGCCAAAAATAGTAAAAAAGACAGGAGACAATTTGGGACAAGTCCTTTATTAAAAAATAAAAAAATAAAAATGTCCTGCGATGTCCATTCATCTTCTATCACGCCACCCGGCGCACCGAAACAAAACTCAACAGCTCCGCCTCCATGGGAGGCTCCCGCTGAGTGATGCTTCTTCTTGCTTTGACAGCTGTTATATAGCTGAGGGCGGGGCCACTCGGTGATGTAAACACGTGACCCCGCCTTCCTTTGATATCACAAGCCGTCAGAGGGGGCAGGGTCACCTGTTTACATCACTGGGTGGCCCCGCTCTCAGCTATATAATAGCTGTCACTGAGAAGAAGGGTCACTCACTGGGAGCCTCCCATGGAGGCGGAGCTTTTGCGTTTTTTCTTTTTTCAGTTCGTTGGGTGGCATGATAGAAGATAAATGGACATCGCGGGACATATTAATTTTGTTATTTTTTTAATAAAGGACTTGTCCCAAAGTGTCTCCTGTCTTTTTTACTATTTTTGACACTTTTTTTGTGAATTGGTGGGGGTACAATGTACCCCTTACCAGTTCACATGGGGGGCCAGGATCTGGGGGTCCCATTGTTAAAGGGGGCTTCCAGATTCCGATAAACTCCCCACCCGGTGGTTGTGGGGATGAAGCCCTTGTCCCCATCAACATGGGGACAAGGTGCTTTGGGGAGCAACTCCAAAGCACCCTCCCATGTTGAGGAAATGTGGCCTGGTATGGTTCAGGAGGGGGGGCGCTCTCTCATCCCCCCTCTTTTCCTGCGGCCTGCCAGGTTGCGTGCTCGGATAAGGGTCAGGTATGGATTTTGCGGGGACCCCCCAAGCATTTTTTTTAAAATTTTGGTCCGGGGTTTCCCTTAATATTCATACCAGACCCAAAGGGCCTGGTAATGGGATGGGGGGGAACCCATGCCGTTTTTTTTTCAATGAGTTGTATCTATATTGCCGAGACTCGACAATTGATTACAGCCGGGATCAGTTTAAAATTACTTTTTTTCCTTTAGAAATGTAATTTTGCTGTGGTATTATTCTAAACATGGAAAAAGTGCACCACTTTACAGGCATACCATAGACACCCCCCAGGCACGATACTTAAAGGAATATTTCATTTTTATTGTTTCACTTTCAGCATTATTAAAATCACTGCTCCTGAAAAAAACTGACATTTTTAAAACTTTTTTTTGCATTGATACATGTCCCCTGGGGCAGGACCCAGGTCCCCAAACACTTTTTTTGATTTTTCATGTTCGTGTCCCATATACTTTAATGGTGTTCGTCCGAATTTTTGCCTGTTCGCAAGTTCTGGTGCGAACCGAACCGGGGGGGGGGGAGGTTGGGGGAGTTGTTCGGCTCATCCTTAGTTGCTATGATTTAGCACTTTGCACATCATTGCTAGGAATACAAATTAATGCACGCCTGAGCTTGATGACAGGTGTTTAGCCATGGTGTGAATCCCAGTGGCAGGAATCTACTGAAAGTTGTGAGCCAAATGAGGTGACCTCATGGTGCACTGTAGCAAAGGGCAGTCTAACACAGGGAAGGAAGGTAGTCTAGCACAAGGTTTATTGACCCCCCCATTCAAGACTTCCCTTTCCTACAGCCAATCAAGTGGTGTTTTGTCATCTAACACAGTCCTAACAAAAAAGCATTGCTGGTGCATTGTTGTCACAATTGTCAGTTCACTGTTGTTAAGCAATTCCTTCTAGTGCTGCTCAAGCAATATTTATCTCAATAGTTTATGGAAGGTGTCATGAAATGGAAATAATAATACCATTATCCACCAATTACACATTCATCAGTCAAGCTCCATTGGTGCACTAACTATAAGTGTATATAATACATAATCAGTGTACTAAGTATATGATTGCATACTTCGGGATCCATAATGTTTAAGTCTATAAAGAGTAGTAAAATATGTATTATGTATTTTAACTAGGGCTAGAAGCCCAAAATTTACTCTTTTTTTAAGGACAACTGCCAAAAAAACCTTAACATTTTATGGGCATGTAAATGTGATATCAGTGGTCTAAAATAGTTTGGCATAGAAGCCATTCCTGGCAATCCTAATGAAAAAAAGAGACATACTGGATATTTATTTTAAACAGTATGTCTCCAGGGGGGCAAACTAATATTTAGAAATGGGCAGCTTATTATAACATTCTATAGGACCATTTGTATTATGTGATAGTTTCGTTGCTTTTATATATTTCTTCAGTCCCTTTCCCTTCTTTTCACATAGCATTAGAGACATTTACACATAATTTATCAATTTGTAAGCTATATAGTACTATACCATCATTTTTATATACCTCTGTAATCTAAAGTATTACTTTTATATTATTATAATTATTCTATTTCCATAGTTATTGATGCCAACCAGCTGGGATTCTAAGCTTTTGAGACTTGAGAAACACCCAAAATATGTAGCCACAGCCACCAGATAGTTGTAGTGACCTATGTGAGTCCAATAACAACTGATAAGACTCTGATGTGCAGCTGAGCCCAGTGTGAAGGTGAATTGTTTGCCTCCCATCAGCCTGTTAGCGAGAGATTCAAACTTATTTCTGATTAACTACCCAACATCACTGGCCACAATGTGAGAGGTTCTACACTGATCAATAATACCTGTATATACTGAAAATATTTGGACAGCTAACTGTCACACCTTTATAAGCTTGTTGGAAATAACATTTCAAAGCCATGGCCAATAATATGGGGTTGAAGTCTCAAAAGGTGTAAAAAGTAGCAGGGGAGAGGTGTAAATCCCAAAAAGGACTTTTCCAGGTTCCCTGCAAGACACCCTGCCTCATACCCCATCCCCTTTGTTTCAACCCCAAGGTTGGAACACCTGTGGCCCAGAAAAAGTGGCCAAGATATCTACATATCTTCATGCACGTTGATGTTGTCACTTAAAAGAATTCGCCTGTAGAGATAAAAGCCAGTTTACTCGTCTATCTGATACTAAGTCAAAGTGGTGCCCTAACAAAGAGTCCCTTAGTGTTTCCAATGTCCAATTTTTAGCTAAACACTCCTCAACCATTGCATCTTTCTTTTAATGCTTGTTAAAATTTCTGCTCGGTTACACTATAGGACAGTGATGGCGAACCTTGGCACACCAAATGTTTTGGAACTACATTTCCCATGATGCTCATGTACTCTGCAGTGTAGTTGAGCATCACGGTAAATTGTAGTTCCAAAACATCTGGGGTGCCAAGGTTCCCCATCACTGCTATAGGATGTTTCTCTCCATCCTATACTGGTGACAACGCTGCCCCCAGACCAATATTGGATCCATATTTTTGAAATGCAAAGTCCCTACAAAAATCTGGAAAGTACAGAATTGGCTGTGTACAAACAGCCCTTTTCAGGACATGAAAATATTCTGTAATGGTAAAATTGTTTGCAGAAGTGGAGGAATCTTTCCATTTGGTAAGGTCAGTCAAAAGGGCTGCCAGAATTGCAAAGTTTGGGATAAATCTCCTGTAGTAATCAGTTATACCAAGAAAAGCGCTGACCTGTTTCAACTGATGTTTAAACGGCCACTAGCCTAAGCATCTGGCTTCCTCCAAATCAATGGCACACTTTTGGGGATTTGCTGTAAAACCCATTTTAGAGTCAAGTATAGCCTGGACACAGGGCAAGTGAGATTCTCAGTCAATGCTATGTGTCAATATATGACCAGATACGCTCTAGCATACTGAGGTTTTTTGCATGACCCTCTGGAAGCTGGTAGGGCATTTTGTAACTGAAAAGGCAAATTTTTATATGGAGACAAACCCTTGGGTTACAAATGCAGTGTTTTTACTAGCACATATGTTTAACAGGCATTTGCCAATATCCTTTTGTCAAGTCTAAAGTTGTAAGATAACCGATGAAATAGGAAAGGTATGAAAAAATCCCACTGGTGATCCAAGAGGCAGAGGCACCCGTTCTTGTGTAACTAAGGAGGCAATGGGTTTAATGAAGATCAAATTGCTTTATTTCACTTTTCTTTTCTGGTAAACACTCCAAGTTACCCCATGGGGTCCCCAATTAGCATCTGTTAGGTACCTGGTAGGTGAGCCTGACTGTAGGAGAAGACCTCTCATACAACGCTGGTTCAGGAGCCACTGGAGTGGGAACAGTGGTCTCCTGAGCGCAGTGGGGTAGGAGTGCCTGTTGGAGTGAAGTCTCTGATGTAGAGGTAGAGATCCCTCCTGGGATAGCAGGTCTGCAGGTGAGAGGAGACTGGAACAGAAGCAGGCTGACACACTGGATGGTGGAACTTGCAGGTGAGAGGAGACTGGAACAGCAGCAGACTGATACACTGGAAGTGAGGAAGTCACTAGGCTGAAGCTGATGGTGCAACAGCAACAGGTAGGCAGGCACAAGCAGAGTCAAACAGTCCGGGTTGGCAGGTAACTGGCACACAGGTGATTACAGCAGGCAAAGGCAGAGTCGGTGAGCAGGCAGAGGTCGGCAACGGTAGCAGATTCAGACAGCAGAGGAGTCAGGCAGGCCGGGTCGGGATAGGAGCAGGTCGGATGGTCAAACAAGCCGGGTCAATCAGGTAACAAGCAATCAGGATTCAGGTTTCAGGCAGAGTCACAGAGCTGAGACGAAGCAGCACTGTTCCCATGAAACAGGGGAACTTTTATGTGCTGGTTGGCGCCAAACCGGCGCCAACGCGGACGCGCGCGCGCCCGTGCTCGTGCACGCGCCCGCGCCGTGCACCCGCGCGTGCCCGAGCGCCGCGCCGACGCACGGCAACGGTGGTAGTTTGACGCTGTGTCTGAACAGGGGCGCGCCGGCTCCTAGACGCATGCAAACGCCCTGATCTGGTGCTGGTGGATCCCTGACATTGCCCCCCCCCAAGGGGCAGCCTCCGGATGCCCAACAACCTCTTCTTCTCAGGATGAGTAGAGAAATAGGTGCGTACTAAACGCCTAGCATGCACATTACTGTCCGGTTCCCACGAGTTACTTTCTGGACCATAACCTTTCCATTTAATTAAAAATTGGTTTTGCCCTTGCCTTCTTCTACAATCAAGGATAGCCTCAACCTCAAATTCCTCGCTGCCATCAACTACCACAGGTTCAGGAGGTCTTGTCCCTCTATCAGGAAAGGGATCAGGTATAGCAGGTTTGAGCAGAGATACATGGAAAACTGGATGAATTTTCAATGAATCAGGTAAAGTCAGTTCGTAAGACACTTCATTGATCTTCCTTCTAACTGGAAAGGGTCCCATGAATCTGGGTGCCAACTTCTTAGAAGGACATGCTAACTTGATATTAATGGTAGAAAGCCATACCTGATCGCCAATTTGTAAGTTCAGCTCCCCCCTTCTTTTCCGGTCGAAGATCTTCTTACCATCTGCCTGGGCCTTGGACACTGTTTCCTGCAATAACCGGCTGTTGTGACTGAGGAACTCCACTGTATTCTGTACTGCTGGGACCGAAGACTCTGAAAGGAAATCAGGTAAAAAGGTTAGGTGAAAGCCGTAATTGGCGAAAAACGGGGATTGACCGGTGGCAGAATGTTTGGCATTATTGTAAGCAAATTCTGCTAAGGGTAGTAGGGATACCCAATCGTTTTGTGTGAATGATGTGAAGCATCTGATGTATTGTTCCAGGGTCTGATTAGTCCTTTCCGTCTGACCGTTTGTTTGAGGATGATAGGCCGAGGACAAGGCCAATTCAATCTTTAGGGTTTCACATAGGGATCTCCAGAAACGTGAAGTGAATTGAACCCCTCTATCAGAAACTATGTTTACAGGTACTCCGTGAAGTCTGATGATTTCCTTGATAAATATGCGAGCAGTCTCGGTGGCAGACGGGGTTCCCTTTAAAGGTAAAAAATGAGCCATCTTGGTTAGACGATCCACTACAACAACTGAGCATCCTTCGGAGCATGGAAGTTCCACAATAAAGTCCATAGAAATCATTTTCCATGGTCTGTCGGGTACCGGCAATGGTTTCAATAGGCCCCAAGCTCGATTCCTGGATGACTTATTCTGGATGCAGATGGGACAGGAACTAACATACTTTTCACAAAAGTCCTTCAGATTGGGCCACCAGAATGTACGCTGCACTAGTTCCAGGGTCTTGCGGACTCCGAAGTGACCTGCCAAAGGATGGTCGTGGAGAAGTGTTAAAACCTTGACCCGGACATTTTGAGGAACAAAAATTTGGCTTCCCTTCCAGAACAATCCATCTCTACTCACTAAAGAAATTCCCGTTGGTCTGGCTGTTTCAGAGGATGCTTCTTTAATCAGGGAAAGTAAATCTGTTTGCAGCAGTAAAAAATTGTTTGCAGGTAAGATGGTGTCAGGAGTAGATAAGTCCTTGGGGTTGTCATGCATACGTGATAATGCATCCGGTTTAATATTTTTAGAGCCTGGACGGTATGTGATATGGAAGGAGAAACGTGAGAAGAACAGAGCCCAGCGGGCTTGTCGAGGCCTCAATCGTTTGGCAGATCGCAGGTACTCTAGGTTTTTATGGTCAGTATAGATTAGTACTGGATGCATAGCCCCCTCCAACAGGTACCTCCATTCTTCTAGAGCAGTTTTAATAGCAAGAAGCTCTCGGTCACCGACGTCATAATTCTTCTCCGCAGGGGAGAGTTTACGAGAGAAGAACCCAACAGGATGCATTATCTCCTTGTTACCTTTGCGCTGTGAAAGAATCGCACCTACCGCAATCTCAGAGGCATCAACCTCTAAAATAAACGGTAAGGAGGGTTCAGGGTGGCTGAGGATAGGTGCTGAAGTAAACAGTCTTTTGAGATTCTCGAAAGCGTCTTGGGCAAGTTGGTTCCAGGAGAAACGGATATTTTGTCTGGTTAACTGTGTGATAGGTGCAATTATGGCTGAGAAGCCTTTGATGAACTTTCTGTAGAAGTTTGCAAATCCCACAAACCGCTGCACACCCTTCTTGTCCACGGGGACCGGCCAGTCCAAAACAGCGGAAACCTTTTGTGGGTCCATCTTGATGCCTGTTGCAGATATGATTAACCCCAGGAATTGGATGCTGTGTTGTTCAAACTCACATTTCTCTGCTTTTGCGTATAGACTGTGTAAGCGGAGGCGACCCAACACCCTGCGGACATGTTCCTGATGCAGTTCACGGGATTCAGAAAAAATCAGTATATCATCCAAGTATGCAATTACAAATACGTCTAGAAAGTCCCTGAGGACGTCGTTAATCAGGTGTTGGAAGGTTGCAGGAGCGTTGCAGAGTCCAAAGGGCATGACCAGGTATTCATAATGCCCGAATCGGGTTCGGAATGCTGTCTTCCACTCATGTCCAGCCTGGATACGGATTAAATTATAAGCCCCTCTCAGGTCAAGTTTGGTGAAAATGACGGCAGTCCTTAATTTTTGAAAAAGTTCAGGTATTAAAGGTAAAGGGTACCGGTTCTTGCCCGTGATCTTGTTTAGTTCACGATAGTCGATGCACGGCCGGAGAGACTTGTCCTTTTTGGTGACGAAGAATATTCCGGCGCCAGCTGGAGAGGTAGAATGGCGTATAAAACCTTTGGCCAGGTTCTCATCTATGTATGTCTTTAACACTTCCTGTTCTTTCTCAGATAATGGAAAAATGCGTCCAAATGGTATTTCGGATCCTGGCAGTAATTCGATGGGGCAATCGTATGGACGATGAGGTGGAAGGGAGTCTGCCCCTTTTTTACTAAACACATCAAGGAATTCGTGATATTGTTTGGGTATGACCTGGCAAAGTTTCTGGTCGGTGTCTAAACAAAGTAGGGTGGAAGAGGAATCCGAATCCTTCTTAAAACAGTGTTCAAGACAGTAAGAGGATGAGAATTTTACTTCTCCAGATGTCCACTGAATGTAAGGGTTGTGGGCCTGCAGCCAAGGGATACCCAGGATGATGGGAAACATGGGAGAGGAGATGACATCAAGAACCAGCAGTTCCTTGTGTTGGGAGGAAGTAGAAGCAGGCAGAGGCAGGGTCTCCTTGGTTACTTGTCCTGATCTGATGCGGGATCCGTCCGCTAGAAATACGGCAAGTCCCTGGGTTTTGGCTCGTAAAGGAATGTTATGTTGGCTGGTAAAGTTTGAATCAATAAAGCAACTGCATGCTCCGGAATCAATGATGGCGTTGGTTGTTATAGTCCCTTCTTGCAGCTGTAAAGACAGAGGAATGGAAATGTGGGTAGAGTTCGCAGATAGGGCAGAGAGACTGGTAAACACGACAGATGGGCACTTACTTAACTTGACAGGACAGTTCAGTACGTAGTGTCCAGACCCACCGCAGTAGAGGCACAGATTGAGTTGTCGGCGTCGGGCCCGTTCTTCAGGCGATAATGCAGGTCGCATCAGGCCCAATTGCATTGGTTCCACGGAGTCAGATGAGACATTAGCTGAATTAAGACTGGGTGAAGGTGTATAGCGGGTTGCTGGAAGTGGTGCTCTGGTTGTCATCCAAATCGGGCGGGATTGAAGAGCAGATCGCTCAGATCGACGTTCCCGGATACGTCGGTCGATTTGGATAGTCAAGTTAATCAGGGCCTCGAGAGTGTTTGGTACACCCACTCGGGCAAGTTCATCTTTTAAACCCTCAGATAGGCCCAAGCGGAACTGGTGACGCAGGGCCGCGTCATTCCACTGAGTGTCCGCACTCCAACGTCTAAAGTCCATGATATAGTTTTCCGCAGGTCTGCGGCCTTGCTGGAGTGTAAACAAAGCGGTTTCAGCTGTAGCAGTCTGTTGGGGGTCTTCATATATCTGTGCCATGGCTTCAAAGAAGGAAGATAAGGACTGGGTCAATGCTGAGTCCCCCTCAAGTAGACGATGGGCCCAGGTCTGGGGTTCCCCTTGTAGGAGGGAGATCACGAATCCCACTTTAGTGGCCTCCAGTGAGAAAGTTCGGGGCTGTAATGCAAAGAAGAGCTTGCATGCGTTGCGAAAGGCCCGGAACTTGGCCCGGTCTCCAGAGAATCTATCAGGAGTGGGAACCTTTGGTTCAGGTGGGAGCATCACTACGGAAGGGCCAGGAACCGACTGTGCCGGGGTTGCAGCTGAGGAGGAGGCCACGGGGTTAGACCCTGCAAGGTGCTGGACTTGTCCCTCCAATCTGCTGTAATTGTCCTGGAGGGATTGGACGGCTTGGCTAAGAGCCGCAAGGTGGGTGCAGATCTCCTTTAATGGAGAGGAATCTCCTGCAGGCTCAGTCATGGCTGCTTCGTACTGTTAGGTACCTGGTAGGTGAGCCTGACTGTAGGAGAAGACCTCTCATACAACGCTGGTTCAGGAGCCACTGGAGTGGGAACAGTGGTCTCCTGAGCGCAGTGGGGTAGGAGTGCCTGTTGGAGTGAAGTCTCTGATGTAGAGGTAGAGATCCCTCCTGGGATAGCAGGTCTGCAGGTGAGAGGAGACTGGAACAGAAGCAGGCTGACACACTGGATGGTGGAACTTGCAGGTGAGAGGAGACTGGAACAGCAGCAGACTGATACACTGGAAGTGAGGAAGTCACTAGGCTGAAGCTGATGGTGCAACAGCAACAGGTAGGCAGGCACAAGCAGAGTCAAACAGTCCGGGTTGGCAGGTAACTGGCACACAGGTGATTACAGCAGGCAAAGGCAGAGTCGGTGAGCAGGCAGAGGTCGGCAACGGTAGCAGATTCAGACAGCAGAGGAGTCAGGCAGGCCGGGTCGGGATAGGAGCAGGTCGGATGGTCAAACAAGCCGGGTCAATCAGGTAACAAGCAATCAGGATTCAGGTTTCAGGCAGAGTCACAGAGCTGAGACGAAGCAGCACTGTTCCCATGAAACAGGGGAACTTTTATGTGCTGGTTGGCGCCAAACCGGCGCCAACGCGGACGCGCGCGCGCCCGTGCTCGTGCACGCGCCCGCGCCGTGCACCCGCGCGTGCCCGAGCGCCGCGCCGACGCACGGCAACGGTGGTAGTTTGACGCTGTGTCTGAACAGGGGCGCGCCGGCTCCTAGACGCATGCAAACGCCCTGATCTGGTGCTGGTGGATCCCTGACAGCATCTTGTGACTGAACCCCTCGGACCCCTGTGGACCGCCACACTCCAAATCCCTTGTTAGATAACAGGCATTCCCAAGTCTGTCCATGAGCTCATCTACTCTGGGAATGGGATAAGTAATACTAAAGGCTTTTTTTTTCTTTTAAATAACGAACATGTTATACTTACCTGCTCTGTGCAATGGTTTTGCACAGAACAGTCCTGATCCTCTTCTTCTCGAGTCCCCTGTCGGTGCTTCTGGCCCCTCCCCCCTGCTGAGTGCCCCTAGAGCAAGCTGCTTGCTCTGGGTGCGCTTGTGCGTGCTTGCTTCAGGGCCAGCCCTGTGTGTCGATAAGACACACAGAGCGTGGCTCAGCCCTGCCCCCACTCCCTCCTCACTGGCTGTGATTGACAGCAGCGGGAGCCAATGACTCACACTAATGTGTCTCAGCCAATGAAGATAGAGAGACTGAGGAGAGCTGTTGCTCCCATTCATATTGCTGGATCGAGATGGGGCTCAGGATTTTGAGGGGGGGGGGGGGTGCTGTGGGTGGAGCAGCACACAATGTTTTTACCTTCAGGTATAGAATGCACAAAGGTAAAAAAACTTTTAGCCTTTACAAGCACTTTACATTTTGTAACTGAAATAAGCTTCCCAAAGCCATTAGAAAGGCTTCAACTACCATTTGTTTTTTTGGATTAAAACAATATGGCTAGACAAGTCACTACTGGACTCTATAGTTATGTCTTGCTCGGGCTTTCACCTAATTTCATCACTGATGTCTTTTACCCCAGGCTCAGTAACAATGTCATGTTGTACAACTAAAGTCTGCCTATGTAATTCTGAGAACTGGTCTTTTTTTTATTTATTTTTTTAGGAATTCTCTTGTCTCCTGATTCTTGGGAATTACATAGCATATTAAAAACTTTCACTTCAGAAACTTGAGCTGAGTACTCAAATGAAAAGCTATTGGAGTAGACGGGTGACACTCTGTCCCTCCAAGTCTTGATAAAGTTTACTTGCTATATTTGGTTAGGTTTTTAAGTTAATGAGCTTTGTAATTTATTTTACCAACTCTCTCAATTACTTCTAAGGGACCTTGCCACTTAGCAAGGAAATTACTCTCAACAGTGGGGGATCAACACTGGCATTAATTGTGCAATATGTTCAATTACAATTTTGTGAGGTATCTTCTCTTCCCGGGTCTTTTTGGCTATGTCCAGAAGTCCTCTAGGGGTCTCCCTAGAGGGATTTAAATGGCATCAGGCAGCAAGTGAGGTACCACTCCAATCAAATGAGTCACAATACCCCTTTCTGTACCAAACCGCACCGTTGCTACAGTATATTCGCAAGTATCACCATGTACACAGACTACAGCAAACCTTTTGGCCTGGAAGCTCACAGAGGCAATCGCATTGGCCTTAACCAGATTTACTAGGCTCCTTGAATCAAGCATAGCAGTAATATGCTTGTAATTTACAATCATTAAACATATATGTTTTCACATCAGTGAAACGGTAGTGCATGAAACAGTGGCAAACAAAGGCCGCCACCTATCCTTAACAGAAAAGTCAAAGTCACACAGTATAGGCTCATCAATCAATTTATAGTTAGTTGTCACATGCCTATATTCCTGGCAAATTAAACATTTCCTGAGTTAGATCAGCTGGTGGGCACTGTCTTCCGTGGTTTGGGATGCTAATTTCCTGACCTGAAACCAAAAGTTCTCCCTACTGTCTCTATGCCATGCTTACCAATCACTTCTTCTCCTGGAACAGTCTTACTGGTTCCGGAGTAGACTGTGGCTTTGGATGGAAAGTGCATGAAGTTGAAGGGGAAACAACCAAGTTCTCAGCTTCAAAGTACATCTCAATGAGCTCCACAAGATTATCAAATGACTTGCTTATCCATTTTTGCAGACAGGTAAGGACCTTCGGTAGTAATCCATGTCTACCTGATCTACTATCTATGGTCAAGAAAGGGACTCTGGTTGCAGACATTTCTCGGCCAGGTTGAACAACATAACACCTGGCTTTGCCAGTATTTCCCACTTGACCTAATCCACACTTCAACAGACACCAAATATAGTAAGCTTTCTACAATTCACCAGGTAGCAAGGGGTCACCAGTGCTGCTTACTGTTTTAGGTCAGCCTTCTTTCTCTGCAGTTCAGTTGCTACCAGAAAGGCCTCTGGGTCAACATCAGCCACCATCTTGGAAAGAAAATCAAACCATATACTGTAGGTGGTTGAGGAGTTGTCAAAACACCTGTAGCTCTTTCTAGAGACCACTGTGCAAGCATCTGCACCACCTCTGTCAAAGTCTGTCTGTTCTTTTGCACAGCACTTTCTAACTCTTGAAATAGCACCTGCTGTCAGCATTAGGATCTGAATGTGGGACCTCTGCGGTGTCTGGCTGTGGCCACCTGAAATGCTGGAAAGCTCCCAGTCTGGTCCCGTGGACATTCCTGCTTTATACCTAGTCTCTATTGAACCTTGAACTCCTAACTACTCTCATGAACTTCCTATGTAAGCTATATTCTTGCACTTCCTGTTTGCCAGAATTTTGTGCTCTCTCCAGCCGATATCTTGCTCCTTGGGTTCCTGCTGTTGTCCGTATCTTCACTACTACTTCCTCCCAACCCCTTGGCTTGTTCATCGACTGCGCTTTTGCCTGAGCCCAGACAGCTATTACTCAAAGACTACCACAAAAAGGGAGGGATCATCATCAGATAGTCTCTCTCAAATAGAGACAGTTATTAAATAGTCCACTAGAACACCCTATTGCTGTAGATTGCCATACCAGAAAAAGCATATAAAAACATTTTGGGAAGGGTCCCAGAAGGAAAGCAGGTACTACAGGCAATCCTATTAGTTTGACTAAGAAAATGACTTTATTAAGGACATCAAAATATTCAAAAATAGGTTAGATAATTATTAGTACCCACCACACAATACACAAATTTAAAATTTTGTTCACTATCTGTTTAATCTGCTACCTGACCCCTGCTTGCTCTCTTCCCAGCAGGACAACCCAGAGGCCTGTGACCTGGCATTAGCACACAGCTATACCCATCTCCACCATCAGGAGCTCTAGTGAAGTTTGATTAATGCTTAGACCTTGCACCTCAGGTGAATCAGTGTTGTCCGCTGGAGGAATCCCTTTATGTATTTATCCAGTTTGTGGGTGGGGCTTAGCACCCGATACGGGGGCCCTTTTGGAACACGCTTGCTAATGCCCTGGAAACATGGCTTTGGGCCCCAGTTAAGCTAAAGCAGCACCCCAACTCACAAGTAACTATTCACTCTGCACAGTCTACACAGGCACAGGCTTAGACATATAATGTTTTCAGCACTCTTCCCATGACACTGTACACTTCTAGCTTGAATGCAGCAGTTACGAGGGGGACACAGTGGAGGTTATGTCCTGCTCACCAGCACAGCTGTAGTTTGCCACCTCACTCCCAGTAAAAATAGAAGCTCTCACCAGAACTCTGTCGCTACGAAGCTTAACTTGGATCCTTTCTTCTGTCCCCTTATTTACTGTACCTCGAGGCTATGTTCCTGGGTCCCCCTTTCCGCGATGTTGGTCCCGGGTATGGGACTCCATTCACTAAGGAGGGGGCCTGAGCTCACCAACCACCTCACTACTGGGGTGACCATCTACCCTGTCAAATGCTGATTCTCCACTGGCCGGTTGCTAACGCATTCACTCCACCATGCTGATTACCCATAGCAGTGGCAAGCAACAGCAATATAGCCATATGTTCCACACACTCCTCTGCATACTTAATTCTTGCATGGTGGCCTTCTCACACCTTCTCTTCATCCCCTCTGTACAAACCCTATTCAGGATATGCCCTGTATGCACCCCTTTAAGATCAAGAACTTCAACAGTTAATGGACCCTTTACTGAAGTACTTTGCAGCAAATACAGACATTTAAACACAGATACTCTTTCTCTCACAGATATTTTCCAGCATAATTCTCGCTCTATCCCCAGGCTGCCAGTCCATACCTCCAGGGTGCCTACAAAAGGGTTTGCTCTCCTTGAGAGTGTCAGCTACATAAGTCCATAGCTCAGTTTACCTTCCTTCCCATGTGCTCGAGCCAGCCCCAGAGCAATGTTACCCCACTTTTTATAGTAACACAGGGCAGAGCCCCAAAAGACCAGGAAAACACAGGGCTAGTAAACAAGAACCCAAGTTAACCCCTTAGTTACCCCCCTGGCAGCCAGTTAGCTAAGCATGATATATGTAACCCACAGTAAAATGAGTTCGGAAATAAACAGTGGTCTGACAACATATTAAAACATTTTTTTATTTGACCTTACTCTGTAAGCAGCAGCCTTCAACCTGCTTACAAGCTGGTTACTGCATTAACTTCTCTAGTCTCTACTGCTACAGCCACTGGCCTCCAAGCCTGATCCCAGATTGTGATGCCTGCATTTGTTCTTGTACAGCATTGATCTATTTGTGCAGCATTTATATTTGCTCCTGCACAGCATTGACCTGTTGTTGATTCGGTTTGATTAGCACCTGTGTTTGTTCCTGCTCTGCACTAATCATGTCCTGAAACTGGGTAATTGCTTGTTGCTGTACAATGTTTGCTTGCTGCAATGCTGCATTAGACAACACCAGCTGTTTTCCCCACTCCTCCGTTCAGCCACTTCAGGTATTGGCCCTTTAAATATTAGCCTTTCAGTATAACTGCCCACATTACTCCACCATATGTGAGCTGGGGATAGGTAGTGTGTATTAATGCTCCCTGGGGTGAGCAACCTTTTAGGCAAAGATTCCTGTCCAGTATTGTCATGGCAAAATAGTGGTGCATTTATTTGTGCTATTTATAATCTACAGGTATTGTACAGTGCTTCAGAGGAAATAAAAGACGTCAAAAAACAAAAACTAGCCATGTCCCGGCTCTTGACTACACATCAGCAAATTAAACAGGTTGTCCAAGCTTAAAGCTTGTCAGCCTCTGCATACAGTTTTGAAGTTTTTACCAGTCTATAACTTAAGAAGACCTTACGTGACCTGCCAGGCTTCCAGGGTCCCTGTGAGACACTGGGAGAAAGACACTGACAGGCTGCAAAAAGAGAAAGAAATGTTGATAGCGGCTGTTGCCATGTCCGAGGCCCTGTCCACTACTGTTAGCTGAGAGTGTGGGAGCAGTCCTGCCACCCACCAGACCCAACAGCTGACAGTGCTGATTGGGGGTGTGGTCTCCAGAGAGGGCAATGCCATGCAGAAAGAAACTATGTAGAACTACAAGTCCTAGAAGCTGTGCAACTGCACTGGGGGACTGGAAAAGTCTGAGCTGCTGTGCAGAATCTTAGGTGGAGAAAGTAAGAATAATGAGTTGTACTATGGAAGCTCCTAGTGCTGCAGTGGGGAGAGGTGTTGTGTGTTTGCAGACAGATGACAGACTGGGCCAGCATACAACCCACAGGACTGCTGCAGCACCCTTAGAGACTGCTAATGCCATAGTGACTGCCACTGACTGTGTACTAGGACCATGCTCAGAAGTGAAACCTCAAGGACTGTCTCACAGTTGGTGAGAGACTGTTTTCCTGTTTCCTTGCCTTTGTGGGGTCCCTGTAAGGGAACACGCTTACTGGATATATTTTATTTGGTCAAGTGTACCATCCTGCAGTGATGTAAGGGTTGGTGAATACAATGTGCGGAAATGGAGAAGGCATCTGACATTCTAACAAGTGTCAGAAGCTGAAGATCCTTCAGCATGCTGGGCTCTTAAAGAAAGTGAAGATCAGGGACACAGGCAGGTAAGAATGAATCTTTTTTTTTTTTGAAGGCAGGGTTTTTTGTTTTCTAGAATATCTAGAGAGATGTAAGCTATCAAATTCTAATGTACTGTATATCTTTTTTTGGGAAACCAATTATGTTGGAATTCCCATACTTTAAGATACCCAGCACTTTGTAACAGAAACCACATACAATATTATGAGTTCCCAAAACAACATACCATTGATGGTTGGATGCTGTGCACTGTTATGGCTTAAAGAGACCCTGTTACCTTGCCCATTCAGGTCATAGTTACAGGGTCTATTTAAAGCCCACCACCCAATCCAGTTATACTCCCTTTTTACATTGCTCCCTGCTCAACCTTTCTCCATGGCAGCTGGAAAAAATATAACAGTTGTGGGCTGATCTTTGGAATACTGCAGGGACAATAAATGAGCTGCGAGGAGAGTGCTGCAAAGGCAAGTAGGTATCGGGTTTTAGAGTGACCCTTTCATTTGCTCTGAATGGAAAGGTTTACAGGGTCTCTAAGAATGGTTGCTCACAAAGTCTAAACAGAGAGAGAATAACCAATTCCTTTGTACACCTGCTAGTGATTGACTGCCCAAGACAGTGATTGAGCCAGCACACTAATGTCAATAAAAGACCATGCGTGCCAGTTACTGAGACACAAAATATGATACTCTTTAGAAACAGTCAGACTTATTCCAGTAATCAGTGGAAAGCTGCCATGTCATTAGAAAAGATGGTCTTAAATATAGTTAGCAGCTATTAAGATATTTTATTTCCACAGAAATATAATTTAACAGACATTCTCGCGTAAACCAGGACAGGCTTTCTTTCCATACAGCAAAGACAAATTGCCATCTGCATCAGGATTTTGCATTGCTCGGAAGAAGCCTTTATTATGGATTAAAGGGAATCTATCATGAAGTCTTTGACTAACAATCTATTACATTCTACAGTACAAAAAGATATGGGAAAAAATGCTGATTAAGTGCTGCAAACTCTAGTAGTTCTTCATTTCTACAGATGGACCTCATGTATATTGAAGGTGGAAATGTCGATAAAGTCCAGCTAAGACTATATTAATGTGTTGAGTAACCTAGATAAATATTGGGATGAATAGCTGATGACCAGACCTTGTGACAGTAAAATAGGATCTAAAATAAATCTCAGAGAAGACCGCAAATGTACTCAGCGTTGGATTCTGCATTCTGTGGAGAACATTGGTGGCTTTCTGCAACTGGATAGCTATGAAAGCCAGTTTATTCTGTAACACAAAATCAGCTTGGCTTTGTGATATCCCAAAGGTTTTTCAGGCAGCCATTCTTAGTCATCCCAGGAAACACGAGTGGCCCAAAATAGCCACAAGTTAAAGTACCATGCCTAATGATGCTGACATTTGGTTATGTAAAGATTACAGTGCATTTAATCACCCAGTGGCATTCTTACATACTAAATTTTTTTTGTACTGGATTACTGGAACCCTCTACTCATCTCCTGCAACCATCTCCAGCCATGGAGTCTTAGCATCTTACATCAAGGATTCCTAATGAATGAATTCCTGCACGAATAACGTGAACTTGAATAGAAATTGCTTTAGATATTGAGGTTAACTTCACAAAAAGCTAACATGACTTAATAATGAATTTAGATTTAAAAGAAAAGGTGTGTGTTTTATATTAATTTTAGCTAGGTTAATATGAAATATTGTATCTACTGGGGTTGATTTCATAAAGGCAAATATGCCGTTCCCTTTGCAAGGAATTTTTACATTTGCAATGGAATTTTCCCTTAGCCTACTGAATAAGGTGAAGCTTTGCTGAGCTCTTTCATTAACTCATGTTCAAGGAAAAATATTGTGTTTTTTTTCCCCTAGCACATAATTGGGTAATTTATGCAATGTGAATTTTCACCAATAGTGCTGGCCCTTCTTATTAGAAATTCCAATATCCTCTACAAAACAGAATTCTTGAAAAGTACCATGCAGTGTCTATTTGCAAATAAAATTTAGGCTAAATAATAAATGTTACTTTTGTATGCATTTTCTTTTTTTGTGATTTGCTCAGCAACTTTAGAATTAGTTAACTGATCCCAAAATTTTATGTACTTTCAGTATACCGCCGACACTTTAGAGATATGCCGTGCCAAATATAGAGGTTATATTGTACCCAAAATATTGTGCTTTTCTATGTGAACAGTAATATTTACATAAAAAATTGGGGTATTTCAGTACTGTAGTGAGCCCCAGGAACTAAAGGTGCAAAGGGTAAAAAAACACCAGGGAATGTCCCTTCTCATGTATTGACGAGTTCCTCTATTAATATTCTTATACTATGTTTACAGTCGTTGCAGGTAGAATACAGATTTTAGTAGTCATCTGTTTAGGGATCACTATACATGTTAAAATAGGGTTGATTACCTAGAACTGCAAAAGAGACAGCAAAATCTGGTGCAGCTGTGCATGGTAGTAACTTCAGCTTGTTCAATTACGATTTGACAAAAACAACCTGGAAGCTGATTGGTTCCTATGCAGAGCTGAACCAGATTTTGCACTCTCTCTTTTTTTTTTTTTTTAGTAAATCAACCCCAATATAACCATACAATCTTTGTACAATCAACTTAAACCTACCAAAATTTTGTCACATGAGGAACTACCTACTTTATCTAATTAACCTTTATCCAATCATGCAGACCCTTGCACTAAATAGTTGATAGATCTAAAGCAGATTGTACAATCACCCCTGGCAAAAAGTATGGAATCACCACTCTTGGAAAATGTTCATTCAATTGTTTAATTGTGTAGCCAAAAAAGTAATCACAGAGATGCTTCAAAACTATTTTCATTTAACATTTTAACCTTCGGGCTCTAAGAAACACTTAAAACAATAAAAAAACAAAAGAAAACTAGTCAATTGCAACTGTTTTTGCAGATCAAGCAGAGGGAAAAAATATGGAATCACTCAATTCTGAGGAAAATATTATGGAATCGTGAAAAAAATAAAACACTACAGTACACCACCTGTTCTTTTTTTGCACCACCTCTGGCTTTTATAACAGCTTGAATAGTCTGAGGCATGGATTTAAATATTGATAAACCATATTCTTTATCTTTATATATTCTTAATCCAACTTTCTCTTATTGCAGTTTTGCCAGCTTTGCAGGTTGGTGCTTTTTCTTCAATTTCCACCATAGATTTTTGAATTGGATTGAGGTCCAGACTATTTGCAGGCCATGCCATTGACATTGAAGAAAAGTTTTCACGTCTTTTTGTCAGGAACCATGAATCAGACTGAGACAGAAGTGCAGTAAAAATAACACTGTTTAATAATAATAATAATAATGGTAAAAGGTAAACAGAGCAAACGTGGTCAAAACATAGCCAGAGTTCGGTAACGGAAATGGATAGCCAGACAAGCCAGGACGTCAGGGAGCCAGGAATTAGCGTACTTCAGAACAGGCCAGGAAATCAGGAAACCGAAGGATCAGCGTAGTGGAACAGCAAGCAGGATCAGGAACCAGAAGGGACGTCAGCCAAGCAAGTCTTAACAGGAACACAGGAGCAAGTCTCTTGATATGTTGACCAGGGCAAAGCAGAGAGGATCTGGACTTAAGTAACCAGCAGGACTGCCATGCAGAATATCATCACCAGGTAAGTCACTGTGGAAAGATTAGATCTGACAATTAACCGACAGCTGAGCGGCCTGCTCTGAAAAGGAAGGGCTGAGCCCAGCCCTGACACTTTTGCCCTGTGGCAAGATGCATTATCATGCTTAAAAATTATGTCATCAACATCAAACATCCTTTCAATTGATGGAATAAGAAAAGTGTCCAAAATCTCAATATAAACTTGTGCATTTATTTAAGATTAATTGACTGTTATCTTCCCCGTACCTTTACCTGACATGCAACCCCATATCATCAATGATTGTGGAAATTTATCATGTTTTCTTCATGCAGTTGCCTTCATACATTTCATTGGAACGGCACCAAACAAAAGTTCCAGCATCATCACCCTGCCCAATGCAGATTCATCGCTGAATATCACTTTCATCCAGTCATCCACAGTCCATGATTGCTTTTCTTTAGCCCACTGTAACCTTGTTTTTTTCTGTTTAGGTGTTAATGATGGTTTTCGTTTGGCTTTTTGTAATGTAAATCCCATTTCCTTTAAGCAATGTCTTACAGTTCAGTCACAGAGATTGACCCCAGTTACTGACCATTTGTTCCTCATTTGTTTTGTTGTGCATTTTCTGTTTAAGGCATATTGCAATAAGTTTTCTATCTTGACGCTTTGATGTCTTCCTTGGTCTTTCAGTACGCTTCCCTTTAACAACCTTCCCATTTGATTTGTACTTGGTCCAGATTTTAGACAACCAACATCTTTTTTCAATATTCCGTGATGATTTACCTTCTTGAAGAAGTTTTCCTGGTGCCTCCATGGCAGAATACAGATGATAGAGCTCCGCCTCAACTCCTCCCTCAGGACTAGTGAATAGCATAAAAGAAAGGCATAGTTCCTCCCCCAACATTCTCCTTTTTTTCCACATACCTCTTGAACGGTTTGAAGAGTAAGCAGTATGTCCATACCTCTTGGTTTTAAATCATCTGACATATGTTTACATCTTTACAGTTTTTATATATTCATCCTCTGAAGAATATGGTGTAATGTGATCCCTCGCGCTAAATTGAGTGTATAGGTTATGTGAATATTCCTATACAGAGCTTAGCCTATATATGTGTAAAATAATGCAAATGAACGGTGATGATATCTCTATGGATAGCAGCAAAATTAACAGTGTTCACTTTCACTCAGCATAAATATAATAAAAATTGATTTCGCGCTAAAATAATCTATCACCTCAGAATAAAGTGCATACAATAATGAAATCACTAACCGTGGACATTTTTCAGTTCATGGAGAATAGGAATGTGAATGTAGAGGATATTTTTAATTCACAAACCAACACGCGAAACACTGATTTAGAAAGTCTAATGAGGAAACTGGGTCATCACATGGAAAAGAAAGTCTCACTATGGTGGGACACCATCACATTTGAAAAATACATTAGAGAAAATTTAGTACCCAGAAGGCTCCGGTGGGAACTACCACCTAATGATGGATTGACAGACAAGGAATCAATGGAAGAGTGGTTTCAATTTTTTAACAATAAAAGTATAGAAGGTTTGAAATTCTTACTAGGGAGAAAATACAAAAAAACTAGAATGCTAGAACAACAAATAGAAGAGATCAAGCTGAAACTAGAACCATATAAAGAATCTCCGGATCTCAAAAAACTAGCCACACAACTTAATAAAGACCTCATCAGTAAAGATCTAGAAGTACAACAACGTAAGATCAAAAAATACCACAGAGATATAGAAGACTACAAAACGGAACAGGTCTTCAAATGGCAGAAAAAAACAGATCCAATTATTCCAAACTCAACATATTCCACACCCGAAAGGGAAGTGAGAATACAAGATCCAACATTGGCACATGTGTCCAACCCCCCTAGATGGGATTATAGGGAAACACGCTATGATGATGAAAGACAACAAGAAATGAGGACGCCGCAACAAGAATACAGACACCACAACACTACAATCAACATACTCCGAAACAACCATGGAAAAAATTCTTCAAAAAATCTCACAAAAGGCCATATTATCAGAGAACATACAATGAAAGAAACGACAGAGACCAACGGGAATACAACAGATCCTATAATAATCAAGACACATATAGAGAACCCACAAGAAACCCAATACCCATTTATAACAGGTTTGAACCCATTAGAAACCAGCCAGAATCTTATTACAACGATCCTAGAGAGTATAACGAACAAGAATACAATCAACAACAACAACATTTTTTAGAGAGAGAGAGAAGGGACCATTCCCCAAGAAGACATCCACCAAATCCCCACCACTCACCAAGGAGAAGACAAGAAGGCAGAAGAAGAAGAAGCTCAGATCGCAGAGAGGAGGAAGAGCGGGAAAGAGAATCCAAGCGAAAAAGAGAGAAATAGGCGCTAATGTGGTCAATTTGAGTGGATGCCCAATTTCAACAGAAGAGCTATCAGTCCTCGATAAAGGCCTAAAACATGCACCAGTTCACAATCTCAACAAATTTAACACATATATAGGTATTTTGAAGTACATTAGAAAAGTCAACATCAAAAAATATTATCTGTCGAATCCATATAAGACCACCAATACAGAGAGAGTTACCCCCACTTTGATCAAACACAGTACACTAAGAAACAACTCGACTTTTAATCCACAAGTATCGAACAACCATCATATTGAAGTTTTCAAAAAATTGGTATTACAAGATCTAGAAAATCTAGAAGTCAAAAAAATGTCGGACCCCATACATATAAGAAAAGGGATTAAATCATTGAAAGAAAGAAAGGATATTGTTATCAGACAAGCTGATAAAGGAGGAGCAACAGTGATACTATCAAAGGAACAATATTTAAAAGAACTGGAAAGACAACTACAAGATGAAAACACATATACCAAGCTACTAGGGAATCCCACCAAGAAATACAAAAAAGAATTGGAACATCTCATACAATTGGGAATAAAAAAAGAAATACTCAATAAAAAAGAAGCAAAATACTTAATCCCAGAGGCATGCAGGATACCTGTTATTTACACTGTTCCTAAAATTCACAAGTCCAGAGAAAATCCACCGGGGAGACCCATAGTGAACGGGATAGACTCCCTTACATCTAGAGTAGGACAATATCTGGACGAATTCATACAACCAGCAGTACAACAAACACCCGCCTATTTACAAGACACTAAACATATCCTACAGTTACTAATTGAAACACCAGTTTTGAAAGGAAGAACCATACTAGCCACGGCGGATGTCAATTCGTTATACACCATAGTACCACACTATGAGGCATGTTCAGCAACAAAGTGGCTTCTCAGAAAATATAGCAATCTAGCGAGTCAACAAAGAAAATTTCTCATCAAATGCCTAGATACGTGTTTGAAAAACAACTATTTTTGGCATAACCATGCCTATTATAAACAAACCACAGGCATAGCAATGGGTGCCAAGTTCGCACCGAGCGTGGCAAACGCGTTCATGGCTCAGTGGGAGGAACAATCCATATATGCAGATACCCCACCAGAACTCACGCTATACAGAAGATACATCGACGATGTCATTATAATATGAAATGGGAAAAGAGAAGCACTCGAACAATTCCTAGCAAAACTCAATCAAAATGAAAAAAACATCCATCTATCATGGAATATAGATGAAAAAACTGTGGAATTCCTAGATTTACAAATTAGCCTGGAACAAGACAAAGTAGTCACCAAAACATTCTTCAAACAAGTTGACACCAATAGTTATCTTTCCCTAAACAGTTGCCACCACAAAACGTGGCTTTATAACATACCTAAGGGACAATTAGTCCGAATAAAAAGAAACTGTACGAATGATAACGACTATAAAGAACAGGCCAAACTTATAGGATCCAGATTTATAGAAAAAGGATATGAACCAGCTTGGATACAACAACAAACAGAAGAAGTGAATAGGATGGATAGAACAAAAATGCTAGAAAAAAACTCAAGAACCATACTCAATCAAGAAGCACCAAGCCTCATTTTTGACTACAGTGTACAATATAAACAGGTTTCACGTATCATTCAACGATATTGGTATATTTTGAGGAATGACAAAGATTTGAACCAAATATTACCAACAAAACCCAATATCATATATAAAAAAGCACCAACAGTGAGAAATATGATAGTCAAATCAGTCATAGAACCTCCAAAAGAAGCAACATATTCCTTTTTTTCAGGCAAAGGATTTTATCCATGTAGAAACTGCTATGCATGTAGCCATGCAAAGAAATTTCAAGGCAAAAGACAAGAATTTACATGCACAACAACACAGCAGTCATACAAAATCAAAGATTTCGTGGGGTGTCACACAGAGGGTGTAGTCTATGTACTTTAATGCAGCTGCCAATTGCAGTATGTGGGAAGAACGAAAAGGGCTCTCAAAGTAAGGATCAAGGAACATATCCAAAACATTTTAAAGGGAAACCCAAAACATAGTGTATCCAAACATTTTGCGACAACACATAACCGGGATCCTTCACACCTCCAATTTTGGGGCATTGAAAAATATAAGGGTACATGGAGAGGTAGCCACAAAATTAGAAGCATAAGCCAAAGAGAGTCATATTGGATACACACTCTAGGGGAATGAACGTAGAGTTTGATTTAAACTGTTTTTTGAGCAATTTTTAACTTTTAATCCTGTTTAGATTTTACTGGTATTAATTATTTTATAGATACAATATAACTGTGTGCTTTTACAGAACGTTTATAAAATAGAGAATATAGTATATGCACACACCGGATAAATATCTATTTGTATAGAGTTGCATATATATGTGTTAATTAATTGAACTATAGCCAGACAATATTACTATTAAGATATGAGGACTAAGATGCCTTCTTGAGCATCTAGACATTGACTGACAGTCCCTATCATCAAACACTTCCATTGCAGACAGTAACATGGCGGACAACAACAATATCCCTCCTCTAAAAAGTCCGCCCTCTATAGGATCCGATTGACATTAAGACTGGACACAATTTTAGACTACAAAAAAATGGCCGACTTGCAGGACTCTCTCATCCAAGATACTGTTATCTGTATTTGTATTGAAGATACACTAACAGCACAACACTGATTCCCTATATCGACCAACATCAGTATTTACCATATTTACATAAATAAATTCAGATGAAAAGGACAGAATTCGCACTAATACAGCGTTCTAGATCACACTTGACCCTTCTAAAGATGGCCGCAATTTGATATACAATGCCACCTGTAAAATGGCCGCGGTAGCACAGGCGCACTTAATGACATTAAAATGGCCGCGGTAAACACTAATGAGGATACAAGGTTATTGTACCACAACAAAGATGGCCGACACACGACTTCCGGTATCGTCACATAAAAGACATCCTTCTCGGACCAATCCGGTTCCCCAGTTGAAGTCACGGGCGGTGACGTAACGCGTAGGGCGTGGCCGAGCACAGACGAAACCGGAAACTAGTAAGGAGGCGTCTCCAACGCCGCTCCTCAACTCTTTTACCTTTTATGCTGTTTTTAACTTGTTTACATGTAAGAGACCGCCTGTATTTTTAATAAATAGCCAGTTGTTTTAAACTTACTACACCATCGGAGGCATCTTTTCTCTCTCCCCTTCCCGTTTATACCACCGGACTGGTGGAGCCCAGGTGGGCAACCCTCTTTAATCGCAGGTACTGTCAAGCAGAGAGATCGCTGCAACATCAGAGAAGCTTTACTTCCACATCACCATATTACAAAGAACAAAGAATCTGGTTACAATGCCCCTTATAATTTTATTCAAGGTGAGAGTCTAGAGAGCCCGGTGCCACCGGATTAGAAAACTCAAGATTAATATCACTTTTTACCTTCACTGAATGACCCTAGTGGAACAGCACAATATAGACTTTGATGCACATTATGAACTTTTGATTATTCTTTACGTTTCTCATTTGTATTGTCATTAATTTTTCACTTTGATGCACATAGCACCTTGATATATTATTGCACTATGGAGCACTTTTAGACACTGCACGGTTAGTGATTTGCATTATTGTATGCACTTTATTCTGAGGTGATAGATTATTTTAGCGCGAAATCAATTTTTATTACATCCTCTGAAGTAGACCCATTGGGGTTAAAACGCGTCAGCTTTCTTACACAACCAACATCTTGGTGTTATTGTATTACTGTTGCTTATGGTGTAACGTATCGCATACTGCCCTTTGCTATTGGTATTACTTTTTCATTTGTTTACTTTTGTATTTCAGTTCATGTCCTGACTTTTTGATGTCAGTATTCATCATATATTTTTTGTATCAATAAATCATTTTTTACCCATTCCTTTTGTATTTTGTAAACTTACACCACTGGCTGCTTTAAAACCCCACTAGGGGGATTTCCCATTTTCATATTCATTACCCGGGGTGCGCAGCTTTTTTGTCTGTACTCCTATGAGTGTCCCCTTTTCTTTTGTGCGTACCTCTGCCTTTTCGCAGCTTCCGCCGGGTTCAGCCTCTCCCGTGCGCAGTCCCTGTTCTTGGGCTGCTAATAGCGCTTAAGATATATTGTGTAATTGCATTGTGTGGCACGTTGGCACTTCTTGGTACTTGTTTTCACTTAAGATGTATGTTTAAAATAAATGTGGTTTATGTTTGCCGTATTTTCTTATGCACTTTATATTTAGTAATATTTATTATTTTTGTGATTATATTTAATTAATTGGTGTTGGATACGCTTTCACATATTTTTGATACACAATTCGTAGTGTCATCACATGGGCATACCTAGCACACTCTAGCCCATCACTTTATTTATTGATTTGCTATCCACACGCAATACGAGATGTGGTTTTTGTATGCGACTGAGTAGTGCTTATACTTAGCATTGAATTCAGTGTGGCTCGTAGGATTTTTTTTTAATAAGACTGGGAATCCCGTCTGTGGATCTTTTGGGGTCATCTGCAGAGCTTCCTCACAGGAATGCAGTCTGCTGTTACACGATTTGGTGAATTCCGGTGGATTCGCAGAAGGATCTGCCTTTTCCCTTTCTTTTTTTTTTTCTCTTCTGCCATTTCCCCTTCAAAAGGGGAAATACGCATTCGTGGCACATCGCAGCTACATTCCTCTGGGGATTGCGGTAGAGAGGGGATACCGCTTGCCTGGGGGTTCAGTTCTCGGCCCCTTGCGTGTCCCTCAGACTGCCTTATCTGCTCAGATGTCCGTTTCGTCTGGTGTCCGGCGGAGGGACAGAATGGTGGAGTCAGTGCGCATGCACATGCGCGAACCAGCTGCACGTCCCGGTCAGTGTGCCTCATCCAATGGGCCTGTCATGATGTACGCGGCCACGTGGGTGGGGTACGTGCTTGTTGTTAGACGGCTCTGCTGCCCTAGAGACTCTGATGACGGGAGTCGACACGCATGTGCAGTGTTCCGGACAGCTATCGGCCATTTTTGTTTTGGGGGGAAAAAACGTATTTCTTTCCTTCCAATTAAGGGGGTGGACACTAGGATTAACCCACCCACCTCTTTTTTCTTAAAGGTCAGAATCATTTCAGGGCTCATGGCTGTCAGACATGGTCAGCCGTGTCCTGCAGGTTCCCTTTCTTACAGCTCAGTGGTAATTATAGATCCATCCCGATTGACATACATATTTAACCTTCGTTTTTCAAGTCATCCAAGCCCTCTCTCTCTCTTGCTCTATATCGCTACAGCTGATCCTCCTGCCCAAATCCGCCATGAGTCATTCATCTTGTAATCAAGATCCTTCCACTTCCAATAGGTATGGTACCAACCATACTGGAGTATTAAAAAAAAAAAAAAAAAAAAGGGTGCCCTTTGGAGTGACAAAGATTCCTTTTTTTTTGCAGCCCTGTCCACTCCAAGAGGTCTAGAAAGTCCTCAAGACACTGTGAAGACTGCAGCCCAGAACGCAGGTTCCATGCCTCACGCCATAGGTCTGCCGAGAGATCAGGGTCTCGAAGACAATATCGTTCTCCCTCTCCCACAACTCATTTGTCAAGGAAGAAATGCTGGGCATGTGGTGCTATACCAATACCAAACAAATTCATCTGCAAAGACTGTCTCAGGGACTACACTGCCAACCACGAGCTAGAGAGTCAGCAGTTTGGCGATCTGCTTAAGCAGACCATGAAGGATTGCTTCTCGGAATTGGTGGCCCTAGTTCCTGCCCAGCATAAGTGCAAGATCTAGAGCCTAATACTCTGGGCCCTTCAGTGGTTTGTACCCCTCTACCTCCGTCAGGCCCCCCAGCCAAAGATTCATCTCCAAAAGATCCCTCAGAGGAATCAGACCCGTCTGGGTTCAGTTATTCTCTTGAGCAACCCTTCATTCTTGAAGTCAAGACTGCGATTGCTTGGGAAGATGCAGAGGAACCACCACAAAAATTCAAGAGATATTTTCCATTCCTTAAGAGAAAGCAGATTGTCTTTCCTTTGATGGGCAAAATCAGAGAGATCATTGAGACAGAAAAATCTCGGAACTTCACTCTTTAGGGATAGGTGATGACCATATCTCCTCCTTCCCGGACAGGCTGGAACTTCAACCTCTTCATGGATTCACACCTAAGGTCACTACTCCAAGTCATTTGTTGGAGCCCAGGGTATTACCAGTGTTTACAGTCTCTGAATATGAGTCCTGTCACGAGCTGGACATCTCCAGAGTGCTCAGAGCCTACTTGGAAGCCATCAGATCTTTCAGAAACTCCAAGAGGTTATTCATTATGCCATTTGGTTAAACAGAGGTAAGAAAGCCTCCATCAGAACCCTGGCGGCCTAAGTTTCAAAATTGATTCAAAAGGCTTACAGGGCGAAGAACACAGAACCTCCTTCCCAGGTGAATGCTCATTCAACCAGGGTGGTCTCAGCCTCTTTGGCAGCGAGGGCTAATGTTTCCTTGGAGACGGTTTGCAGGGCTGCCACCTGGTCTTCCCGTCATACATTTTTCAGGCACTACCATATTGATCTGGGGGCTCCCACAACTGTGGAGTTCAGAAGGATAGTTTAGGCTGCAATGTCCTCATCTAATTAAAATACTTATTATTAGCATTATCCCACCCGTGTGAGCTAGTTATTTATCATCTGTATGCTGCCATTTTTGTATCATACTTACCGTAATTTTCCTTTCCTGGTGCCTATCCAGGGCAGCATATACTCCCACCCTCAGTATTCTATATTATGTTGGGGAAGGGACTATGCTTTTCTTTTATGCTATTCATAGTCCGGAGGGAGGAGTCGAGGTGGAGCTCTATCATCTGTATGCTGCCATGGATAGGCACCAGCAAAGGAAAATTACGGTAGGTATAATACAATTTTCCATTTTATAATCCTCTCCTTTGTTTCAACTGACATCTCTCCTCTTGGAGCCATGATTCATGTCAATCAGGTTGGTGCAACAGCTCACCAAGGTGTGCAAGCACTCTTTTTTTAACTGCAGACTAATTAGCAGATGTAATCTGATGCAGATGTTTAAGAACTGCAAAGTACATGGTGCTTCCATAATATTTTCCTCAGAATTGTGTTCTACAAGAAGTGTTCCTAAAGCCAGAAGGTTGAAATATTGAATGAAAATAGCTTTTTGAGGCATGTCTGTGATTTGTTTTTTTTTTCTACACAATTAAACAATTGAATGAACATTTTCCAAGAGTGGTGATTCCATACTTTTTGCCAGGGGTTGTAGTAATGTGTGTGAAAAAGGAATCTGTCATTAGACCATTACCTCATAATCATGTCTCCAACGGCAGTGGTCATCTTTATTCTATAGACTCCATACTAGTCCCAAGATAGGATTCCCTTCCCAAGAAGTCATAGGTGGCTAGGTGTCAGAACTTCGATATAGTCCATATAGTGAACTTGGCGTTGAGTTATTCACTTTCAAGTCATTACAGAGGACAAGCACAAGACAAAGTACGACCAGGTTCTGGTGTTCTGCCACTGTGTGGGGAGAGCCTAGGAAGGCTGTGTGTCTGAGGCAGTGTTAACAGGCACTTTTCTCCTGTCCATAGATAGGAGAAAAGTGCCTGTAGAAACATCTGTGCCAGTGGCTTTGAACTGTGCATGCGCAGCTCCAGAAGCAGCTGATTAGAGCTTGCCTCCCTGAAAGCCAAAGCCCACAATGAGGAAACGGAGGTGACTGGTGATTGCCTGGACGTTTGGCTACTAACATTACTTATACTGACAGCACAAATTCCATATTCTCTTTTTGAGCTTTGGAGGAGGATGGAATGGGATCTTAGTATCTCCAGAGTTGGATTTATAGGGGGCACTCTGGAGGATGTAGGAGGGTGCTTTGGAGATACAATCTTAGTACCTCCAGAGTGCCCCTTTACATCCTCCAGAGTAACACAAGTGCTCTAAAGGCACTAAGGGGGCACTCTGGAGGATGTATGGAGCACTCTGTAGGCACCAAAGGGGCACTAGGGGGTACTCTGGAGGATGTAAGGAGGCACCCTAGAGGAACTAAGGGGGCACTCTGATGTATGGAGCACTCTGTAGGCAGCAGGGGGGCACTCTGGAGGCACCAAGGGGAAACTCTGGAGGCATTATGGGAGCTCTCTGGAGGTACTTAGTACCTCCAGAGTGCCCCGTACATCTTCCAAAGTGCCTCCTTACATCCTCCAAAATGCCCCCCTAGTAATAGTAAGGTCAGTGGTGAAACTACCAGTGTTGCAAAGGCAGAACATTTGAAAGGGTCTCGCTGTGGGACTGTAGTAACGGGCCCTGGGATCAGGGGAAAAGGCTCTGGACTCAAAGGGAAGGGCCACAGGACCCATGGAAAGGGTCCCTGGAGGTCAGGGGGGCCCTTCATGATTTATTTCACTGGGGCCCTGAAGGTTCTAGTTACGCTTCTGATTTATAGGTGACCGCACCAGAATTGTGGATCCAGGGAATATCTGATTGCCTTCTGGGGGGATCGGGAAGGAATGTATGTTTCCCTCCCTGGAGGAAATTAGAGCATGCTTCATGGGGTTTTTTTTTGCCTTCCTCTGGAGCAACTGTGGGTACAGGATTATGTATATGGAGATTCTCTATTTTTTTCCCTGTTGGTTGAACTAGCTGGTTTTTTTTTACCTATGTAACTACAGTATGTCACATTCATTTTTTTAATACATTTTCTTTTTTCTAATTCATCCTGTGCACCAGTAGAAAATCCAGCATGAAAGTGGGCAAATAAAGAATGTTGTGTTTTAGGTAAAATCTGCAGGGCATCAGCAGCTGTCTGACCCACTTCCTGCCTCAGAACTGCAGATCTGCTCAGGAAGCATAAGCGTTCCTTATAGCAGAACTGTATTTCTGGCCAAAGCAGAGGGCATGTCAGATTGCAGCAGCTAAGTCACTTGCTTTGCTGCAGAGTGCACCTACATCCAAGGTACTGGGATTTCTATTGGTACTGGGACTGAATTCAATAGAAAAGTACAACTTTTTAAAAAGGGTTTTTTCCTCACCCTTAGCCCAGGTTCACATTGGGCCCATTTGGCTGGCGATTTGACATGTTAAATTGCATGCCAAATCTGAGCCTATTGCCGGATTTGCAGTGCCGCACCAATTCCCAAAAGTAGCTTCTGCACTACTTTTGGAGACTTCTGGGGTGATTTCAATAGACATCTGTGCAGGAACCCGCACAGATGTCTCTGAAATCGCCCCTGAAGTTGGACTGAAATTCCAGTTAGAAATCGTGCGAGTTTAGTTCGCACTCAGTGTGAACGTGGGCTTAAAGTGACAATAAATGATATCCTGGCTTTCCAAAGGAAATCCACTACTCAGTGGCTCTGACAATAAACATTGTTCTTACTGTGTTTTTCTCCCTATTTGTAACGTCCTCTGTGAGTTTCCAAATGCAGTTCATGGTAGCTGTTGTCATGTGCAATGCTCTATGTGCACTACACATCTATCCTATAGTCAAACTCTGGGAGGGAGGGTATCTACATTCCAACATACAGTGGGGCCATGGAGAACAAACTTAGCCACCCTCTGAGGTTTGGGTCACACCAGTACAAATTCAGATGCAACTTGAGTCACACAGAATAGCATGACAATGGGAATCACTTTGTTTTCAGTGGTGCGAGTTCACATTAATGCAGCAGAGCACAATTTTGTGAAAGGGTCCTGTGCTACTATGGTGCTATTACAGAGTGATTTTGCCACCCCCCCAGAAAAAGCAAACCAAATGGCAAATGTAACCAAAACGCTCTACAAAAAGGGCAAAGAGGAAGTTGAATCACAGTAGCAAAAAAAGGAATTTGGAGATTTGGAGGAGGCTGAGAGCAATACTTTTTTTTAGGTAAAAATACATACATGTATAGAATTTTTTTTAAAACCAAAGTTTAGTGTCATTTTATTTTAACCATATAGTTTTTTTGAAACTCCTATTAGACTTTAAACAGGCAAAAAAGAAAAAAAAATGAAAAGCAGAGAAAAAAAATGTAAACCATACTGTATGCATACCTTTCCAGATTCACACATGCATGCACACTCCACCAGCAGGTGCTCCCACTTTAAATAGCATCCAGATAATTATAGCGGGTGTATTGTTGAGATCATTACGGGAAAGGCAGGCAGCACATTTGCATCTAGTTTTCCAGGTCATAAGACAGGCAGTTTAGGGACAACTATTCTTTGTTGCTATTCACTTTTATGGACATTTATTAAACTGTATTCCATAAAGTAGAAAAGAACAAGACCCGTTTCTTTGCAACACTTTTAGCAATAAGCCATTGATGTTTTCACACTAGTTCTGCATGAGGCATCATGTTTATGTTGACCTTTCTGATTTACCTTTTTTTTTTTTTTTTTAACACTAGTGTTTTATTATAAAACAATAAAACATACAGAAGAAAATGCCTCCATATTATCTCCATATACTGTACATGCACACACAATCCTGAACCTATATTTGATCCAAAGGAAGGCAAAAACCCTATGAAGCATGATCCAATTTGCTCAAGCAGGGGATAAACATCCCTTCCTGATTCCCCAGAAGGCAATTAGATATTCCCTGGATCAGCAATCTCACACTATTTGGAAATAGCAGGGAAAGAGGTAGGAAAAACCTTCCATTTTCAGGATCGAATTTGCAGCGCATTCGCCTAGACTTGGTATCTCCAGCTGCAGATACTTTTCCTTCACTATTCAGCAGCGGCAGCCTGTCCATTAGGGGCACAGGACGCATGGATTTCAATGTGGGTTGTTTTTTTTAAGCAAGTGATTAGAGCCGGAGGCTCTAATTGGTTTAAAAAAGGGTGGGCTCTGCACCCCGAGCCAACCCACTTGTGTGGCATTAGTGAAGTATCATTTGCTAATGTCTTCCTGCTTCTCCCCCCAGCCAATCAGGAAGTGGCTCCTGAGACCTGATTGGCTGGGAGTCTTAGGACCCGCCTCCTGTTCAGCCGGGAGGAGAAGCATCGGCCCCGGCAGCAGCAGTCTCTCCTACAGCCCTACCCTGGATTGATTCAGCAGGGCACTGCCACCTCCTCCCCGCACCTCTCACTATATAAGGTAAGGAGGCCATGGATCGCACAGGGGACAGGGGGGTGGCCGCCTAACGAGCCCGGGGGGGTTTGCAGTGCGAGTGGATCGCCGCTGTGATCGATCAATCACGAGCCGCGGAGGGGCTCGTTTACTGCCCCCACTCAAAAAAAAATTTTTTGACTACCAGCTGCCCCCTCCCCCCCTCAAATTTTGACCACCAGCTGACACTGCTATTCAGCCATTCTGTTTAACTGAGGAAGAAAGCATCCCTGTGTAAGGACTCACCTCCATGTACCGCATTAGCGCTGCCCCAAATACCAGCACTGTTATATGGATGGATAACATGCAATGCTATACCTGGAAGTACAGGGCTTCCTCTCCAAGAATACAAGAAAGGGGAGTATATATATATATATATATATATATATATATATATATATATATATATATACATATACTAGTCATTGGGGCATTAAAGAAACATGTTGCTTTACACTTTTCTATTGTTGTAACTGGACTCTGCAGTATTGTTGTGCCTCCAGCATAAGGTGCTCACACTTATTAAGATGGAAATAGAAGAAAAAAAGCCTAAATAAGAAAACAAATGCAGCCATCACATCTAAGAATTTGTTAGCTACAATATAATAAATGTTTGCTTTTGGGTTTAATACCGCTTTAAAGGATAACTCCACTTTCATGGGAAAAATATAGCAAATAAAAAAAAGTAATATAGCATATATAATTGCTACACAAGTATATTGTAATTATGAGTTTATTAATGTTACCTTTTACAAAGTTACATAGTTAGTCAGGTTGAAAAAAGACACAAGTCCATCCAGTTCAACCTTAAAAACAATAAATAAATAAAATAAAAAATTTCGTACAATCCAATATACCCAATTTTATACCCTCAATTGATCCAGAAGAAGGCAAAAAAACCCAGCAGAGCATGCTCCAATTTGCTACAGCAGGGGAAAAAATTCCTTCCTGATCCCCCATTTACCTAAAAATGTAAGTACCCAGTTATATTATGTACATTTAGGAAAGTATCCAGGCCTTTTTTAAAGCAATCTACTGAGCTGGCCAGAACCACCTCTGGAGGGAGTCTATTCCACATTTTCACAGCTCTTACTGTGAAGAAACCTTTGTGTATTTGGAGATGAAATCTCTTTTCCTCTAGACGTAGAGAGTTTCCCCGTGTCCTCTGGGTTGACTGTAAAGAGAATAACTCAACACCAAGTTCACTATATGGACCTCTTATATATTTGAACATGCTGATCATATCCCCCCCTTAACCTCCTCTTCTCAAGAGGGAACAGATTCAGTTCCTCTAATCTTTCCTCATAGCTGAGCTCCCCCATGCCTCTTATCAGTTTGGTTGTCCTTCTCTGCACTTTCTCCAGTTCCCCGATATCCTTTTTGAGAACCGATGCCCAAAACTGAACTGCATATTCCAGATGAGGTCTTACTAATTATTTGAACAGGGGCAAAATGATATCTCTCTCTCTGGAGTCCATACCTCTCTTAATACAAGAAAGGACTTTGCTCACTTTGGAAACCGCAGCTTGGCATTGCATGCTATTATTGAGCTTATGATCTACCAAAACCCCCAGATCCTTCTCCACCACAGATTCCCCCAGTTGTACTCCCCCTAGTATGTATGATGCATGCATATTCTTAGCCCCCAAGTGCACAACTTTACATTTCTCAACATTAAACCTCATCTGCCACATAGTCACCTAATTAGACAGTGCATTGAGTTCAGCTTGTAAATTGGAGACATCCTGTAAGGACGTTATTCCACTGCATAGCTTGGTGTCATCTGCAAAGACAGAAATGTTACTTTCGATCCCAGACTTTTCTTTGCAATCTGCAGTACTATAGTACTGCAGTACTGTAATCTTCTGTAAAATGCAATGTAATATAGCAATCTGGAGGTGTTTGGTACACAAATGATGTACAGAATCGCCCCACCCAGAAATGTAATTTCTTGCTTTTGTGAGTGGCTTATTGATTTCCCCAGAAGTCTGCACTAAGATAAAAGTCAAATTTTTAGCATCCCCTCATCTCTCCAATGTCATTTTTGGTGAGATACTCCCAAAGAGAAATCACATCTAATAGAATGCAGTCTCTGGCACTTTCCTCATTAGAGCCTTGCAAGTGCAGCAGCTGATTGAGAATTATAAAACCACTCTCATACACATTCACTCCACACTTGGACACAGACAAACAAATGGCTATTTCTTCATAATAACATAAGGTAGAAATCTGCAACAAAGTTTGTTAAAGCTTGTCAAAATCCTTGCAATGTACATAAATCACCAATGGGGAATTTTTTTTTTCTCAACAAAAGTGGAATTACTCTTTAAAGTGTTTGTTACCTCAACATTTCATATTCCTGATGTGTCCCTGCTGTACGGTGTACTTGAATGAAAAAGTATCCTTTTCTCTTTGTATTGCCTCCTTTGTGTGAAATCCCTGGTGTTCCTGCCAGTCCCCCTGCTTTCCTATTAAAAACTGACCACACTAAACAGGATAACACAGCATGATCAGTTCTCTAGCTATGGCAGGAACTCAACCTGCTCTCCTTCAATGATCAGACTTGTCCTGACACGCTCCCCCCCGCCGCAAGTCATTCACAGGGAAGATTGGTGTCCTGCTGTTTCTCCTCTCCTAGCTCGTATACAGCTAGCTGATAACAGAGGGGACAGAGGGAATGTGATCACTTATAAAAAAGGAAAACAAGGTATTTATAATGCTTTTTTTCTATATCTTTACACACATGTGTTGCCTTTGATGTCTCTTTTAAACTAAATGGGTTGTTTTACAAGGTGATCATTTACAATCACTTTATGGGCTGGTTCACATCTGTGCAGTGCATTTTAGGCACAAACTCTATATAACGCATGCCTTCATGAAAGCATGAAAAAAAGCATTTTTTTAATGCACCCCACATAAAACTTACAGATGTGAATAAGGTCTAACCCTTGAATTTTGTCTAAGCTCTGGTTCACACCAGTGTGGCTTTGAAGTAGCGCTACTTTAAGTCTGACTATCAGTGCAATTTCATGTGTGGCTTGCTGACATCTGTGTAACTTCATTTAACAGATGTCAATGCAAGCCGCACTGAAATTGCACAGAAATAGTGCAGCAACCTTTTTTATAGTCACTGCGACTTGAGTCACAGCAATGTGAATTGCTTTGGCTGCATGAACTGTTCCATTTCAAGTCGCATGACAAGTCCCACTGGTGTGAACCAGGGCTAATTCCTGGTATTGAGCTTGGATTGGTAAACTGCAGTATAAAGGCAAAAAGTTTACATATACTTTGAATAGTCATTAGATCTAGGCAGTGCTAAAGCCTTCCAGTATTTACCTTACACTCCACTCAGGCAAGCTCCCGTGTGATCATCTTCTCCTCCTGGGCTCTGTGCTATCAGTGGTCCCTCAGCATCATCATGTACAATGCAATGCATCTAGGAGTGCCTTAGATGGAAGCTTTGAGAGATCAGTCACACAGATGGAGTGAGCCTAAAGGAGCGAGGAGTAAGGTGATTATTGATCTATAATGCTGCACCCCTAGGCTCAACATGCAGTTAACCCTTACAGTACAGGGGGACCCCACTGCAAGGGTAAATTTTGTATAATTCTTGGAGTTGGGCTTTGTGCTGCATTAGCATTTAACACTTCTTGGCTTGGGCTGGCTCGACTCTATGAAGGAGAAACAGAGCCATTCATGGACAGCAGCATTGTCAACCTGTGGATGGAGTGGTTTTAGATGCACTAACAAATTATGGTGGATTTTACTAACAAATTAAAGCCGAACTCCAGCCAAACACTTTTTAAGCATTTATAGCAGGATAGGCCTAGGACTCCTTCTTACATGCAGGACACCATACATATAGGGGACATTCTACACATTATATGCTGTATTCTTATTGACATGATGTCCACATCTTCACAAGTATGTTAAAATAAAGTCTTCGTGTGACCAACTAATGAACTCAGGCTGAAAATTCAGCACAAATGCTGAGGTTTATCAGTAATCATAATCAGCTGCACATAAATTTGACAAATAGGCACAATGACTTGTTTAAGAATGGATGCCCTATTCCCAAGGATATGACAATCTTTGCATTTGAAGAAATGCAGATGAAAAAACTTAGTTTTTCTTTATACCACAGATATTACCTAACTTATTGATTTCTAGTTGTTGGGACCCAAATAAACACAGAGCGGTGCTCAAAGCTTCACTGAAGATAACCTGGTGATTCACACCCCGCCAAGTGCAGCTCCCCAAGGGCTCATCTCGCCTGATCATCAAATGAAAAAAAAGAAGGATGGAAGCGCACACTGGCAAGCAGCCAAGTTTCAAATATGGCAGAAAGGCTTCAGCTTTGCCCCTTTATTGCATTTCACTCACTCATGGGCTTAATCTAAGATTAAGCCCATGAGCCTTTGACATGTGTTGGTTGGGCATGACTTGGGAAGAGGCAAAGTTTAAGATTTTCTATCATATTTGAAACTGGGCGGCTTACCGTCTTTCTTTATCTAGTTGTTGGGCATCACCATGGGGTCACTAGCAAGCTTTGATGATTAAGCTTGGTTTCATGTAGCTTATCTTACGACAACTTTTTACAAGTCCTACTGTTGAAACTATATTGAAAATACTTTTTTTTAAGATGCTGCAGAAGACATTTTGTAATTTAAAGGAGCTTGTATGGCTGTACTTCTCCTATAGATCACAGGTGTGCAGAACAAACTGCACCCATTTTCAGCTGAAGCCCACTATTGGCTGACATCACAGAGCCGCTCCAGGCTTAGGCAAGAGCACGCCAATGGTCAGGATCCTCCCAAATGCCTGGGACGGCACCCGACTCAGCCTCTCAGCATGCCACTGAGAGACTAAGCCGGCCACTCCCGCCCCTCCACAGCTCAGCACTCCAGTGAGCGCGGAGGGGCAGAGTAGAGAGCCGGTGACTGACAGTCACCAGCTCTCTGCTCACGGAGCTGTGAGAACCAAGCGATCGGCAGTGTTCAATCACTCAGTTCTCAGTGTTAGAGGTGTCGAGGGACAGTTGCAGCATCAGACTTTTTAGTTTTAGATAGAGTGTAGAAGAATTAGAACACCTGTTAGTTTTTATTGCTGTCTGTGCCCCTGTTAGGGAGATTCACCCTCTCTATTTGTCCTGTTTACCGTTATCATAGAAAGTGAAAGTAAAAGAAAATCCCAAATTTTGAGTTGACATCAGAAAACTAATAAAGGGAAAATCTTCCAATGGTGACCCTGGGGACACACTGAGATTCCCTCACCTTGGAGAGATTTTCTTTCACTTCCTGTTTTAGTTATGGGACAGGAAGTGAAGGGGAATCTCCCCTATGAGACACAGATGACAAAAACAAGACTGACAGGGGTTATAACCCTCCCTTACTCTATCCAAAATGACAAAAAGTTTTTTTTAGTTACAATTTAATGTTATTAAAAACAATCTTTCCATTTCAATCTGAAGACCCTGTTTTTTATTAAAACTGTCACAAAATGAAAATGTTGCTTTCTTGCAATAAGCAGCCTGGAGGCATGTTGTACATTGCTGGTGTACAAACCCCCCCCCCAGAAATTCAATTTCCTGCTTGTTTGATTAGTTCACTTATTTTTTCAGAAGTCTACAGGGAGATACAAGTCACATTGTAGGTGTCAGGGATGGGCTCAGCCCTTCCTTCTCAAAGCTGGCCGCTCAGCTGTCAGCTAATTGCCAGCTCCTATCTCTCCACAGTGACTCATCTGTTGATGATATCCTGCTCGTCAGTCCTGCCTACTTAAGCCGTCAAGTCCAGATGATCTCTGCCTTCGCCTTGGTCACATCTCTAGAGAGGCTCTCCTGTGTTCCTGTTAAAGACCTGCTTGGCTGACATTCCTTCTGGTTCCAAATCCTGCTTGCTGTTTTACTACACTCATCTCTGGCTCCCTGATGTTTTGGCTTGTCTGACTATCCGTTCCTGAACTCTGGCTATGTTTTGACTACGTTTACTCGGTTTACCTTTTTTTATTATTAAACAAGTGTGATTTAACTGTACTTCTGCCTCAGTCTAATTCATGGTTTCTGACAGTAGGCATGCCCTGCAATACAAATTTGTAGTTTTACTGGAACTCCAAAATGTATTTCATCCCTTTCTGAAGGGATGCAGACAGTGCAGATTTCTGGTTACAACACTGATAAGGAAACTGTATATTTTATATTTCCTTATCATTGTTGGTTAATATTGTGCCTCATTAATGAATTCTAGGCCTCCAAATCCTGGTCAGGGAGCCATATAAAGTCATATATATTGTTTTACTTTACTAATGTAAAGCTGAGGAATGCAGGGTGACCGGGCCCACTATCCCCCTTAAAAGGTGATATCACTGTCTAAACAACTTTGATTGGTCATTTACTCACATACTAGCCTGTATCTACCACAGCCCAAACTAGTCTCACATCGGAGCTGCCTCCATGAAGCACGAATCTGTGGTCACCTGTGCCATATTGCGTAGAGCAAATGGGGACTCTGTGGAAACAGCATCTTTAAGTAGTCTTGTTATATTTTCTATTAAACTTTAGGTTTAAGTTAAAACATAGAAAGAAAAGGGTTGATTGTGGCCGACATCCTTTAAATTCCAAAAAGCAGCCATGATTATTATAATTATTTAAATGTTTAGTTCTCCATTCCAGATCACTGGAGATAAATATGTAGGTCTAGTTTGTCCTTATTGGTGATTCTACTGAAGTGTGATACCATAGAATACAACACTAATCATTGTAGTATAGGTTTTTTTGTTAATACAGAAGGAACTAGATCTGTTCCTAGAAGTTTCCAAGATCTGTATGGGATTGAGCTAGAGGTTCAAATAGAAAAATCAATATGGATTTGGTGATGTACAATCTTTGTGCACAATGTGATGGAACACACTATACATCTTACTGTAAATGTAATTTTAACCATGGTGAATTATTGACAACTTTTGATGGAGGTCCTTTAATGAAAATCCACGTGGTGATAATGAATTAATATAGAAAAGAGTGCACTCATTAAACATTGCCACATTGCATTTTGTGATTATTGTGTTTGCTGCTAACCATTTGTTTATTTCTAGGTGGGAAGTATAATGATAACCCCCTAAGGCCTTTCATTTAGTTTCTAGATAGTACTAAACAGCATCAATCCACCTGTCTGATATGGTTTGATGTCCAAAAACTAAAGATGAAGAGTACAGCATCCATTGACTTGCGTTGATATTTTGTTTGTTTATATGAATGTAACAGCAGTTTTTGTTAGAGCTGATTATAAACAGAGCAGCTAGTAATTTTAATGCTGCGTGATGGATATTCAAGTTTTTTTTTTCTATGATCAAGTTGAATCTGAAACAATAGAGAAAAATACCAGTGTTTGACATGGTTTACTTATTTCTAATGCTTCAGAAGGGTTTAAGAATACCCAAATGTTTACACTGAATGTGGTTGTATATCTTCCTGTCCCGTTCCGGTTTCCTGTGTATATTTATCTTGATTATAGTAGCATGTACTTTATATTCTGTATATTCGGTATATTCTGCCATAATCATTGTAGTGGATCTGTAAGGCAGGACCACTGTTCGAGTGTGCATAGAAACAGAATGCACAGGATGTGTACAGTACAGGAAGAAAAAGTGATTTAGTGTACATTTTTCTACATGAATGATAGTTTAAATTCAAGCTAATCATGTCATTCATTATGGAAAAGGTCATTTTATATCCACTCAAAATTGTTGGTTTCAATCAAAGATAATCATGATAACTGCAATTGTTGAAAATTTTAAAGCAAGTCCTATTGTTAGTTTTGGAATGTTTGACTGAGACACCTGCCTTGACGTCAACCACAAGCAAATTGGAGAAAGGAGAAATGCTTTTGACAGCAGCAAACGTCCATAAAGATGTTGCCACTGATCAACTGTTGAACTGTTGGTGCAAATTCAACCTGCTCTGATGGTCGAGTACCTGAACTGTTCCATCCACTATCATGGTCAAGTACCCGAATTGTTCTATCTGTTTTGATGGTGAAGTACCTGAATTGTTTTATCTGCTCCGATGGTCTGAACTGTCCATAAAGTTCCAGCTACCATGTGGTTATCTGCCTGCATGTCAATGACTTCTGACCTGCAATAGTGGGAGGATATGGACCTTGTATTCTACAGTTTTTTCAGTTCCACAGTGTTGCAATTGTTGTGGTGCAGCTGTGATCTGATCACCGAATGTCTAAGACTCTGCTATCCATCACTAGTTCGTCTGTTAGTCCAACATATAGTTTTTTTTAAATATTTTTCAATTTTGGATATTTTTATATTTTCCAGTCCTAAGATAGGCGAATTAGATTTTTTCTGCAGGTAAATCAGACAGGGAAAGGAAAGTAGGTATCTACACTTTAGACTAGATACACTTTAGATCCCCCATTTTTCATTTAAGGTAAACCAGGGGGTGGGAGAATTATTCTTTTTGTTTACTGATATATTGCCTTTAAGTACAGTTGGAGGCGTTATATATTTGTGAGCCGGGGGGTGGAGTGATGGGGAAACTGTATAATTTATATTTCCTTATATATTATTGTTGGTTCATATTGTGGCTCACTAATAAATTCTAGGCCTCCAAATCCAGGTCAAGGAGCCACATAAGGTCATATGTATTGTTTTACTTTACTGATGTAAAGCTTGAGGAATGCAGGATGACCGAGCCCACTATCCCCCTTAAAAGGTGATATCGCTGTCCAAACAACATTGGTTATTAACTCACATACTAGTCTGTATCTACCACAGCCCAAACTGGAATAGGCTAGTCTCACATCAGAGCTGCCTCCATGAGGCACGTGTTTGGGGTCACCTGTGCCATGTTGCGTAACAGCAAACGGGACTCAGTGGAAACAGTATCTTTAGTTAGGTACTCTTGTTATATTTTCTAATATTATCTGTATCTGTCATTACTTTTAATAAATTAGTATTAGTAAATTAGTATTTGTGTGATCTCTCTTTTCACATATCGAATAAAAACCCTAAAAGAACTTCAAAGGGGTTGTAAAGGCAGTTTTTTTTATCTTAATGCATTCTATGCATTAAGATAAAAACCCTTCTGTGTGCAGCACCCCCTTCCCCACAGCCCCCCTAACACCTACCTGAGGTTCCCCTCTGTCCAGCGATGTCCTCGAGTGTCTCAGTCATCCGACATTCTCACCCCTGATTGGCTGTGACACAGAAGCGACGTCCTTTGCTGCCGCTGCTCTCAAAGTCAGCTAGCCAATCAGGTGGGAGAGGGTGCAGGGCCGGCTCGGGGCTCTGTGTCTAAATGGACACAGAGAGCTGTGACTCGGCTCAGGTGCCCCCATAGCAAGCTGCTTGCTGTGGGGGCACTGAACAGGAAGGAGGGGCCAGGATTACAGAAGAGGGACCCAAAAAGAGGAGGAAATCCACTGCAAATCCACTGCAACAGAGCAGGTAAGTATAACATGTTTGTTATTTTTATAAGAAAAAAACGAGACTTAACTATAACTTTAAATATCACAAGACCATGATAAAGCAAAAACTCAGACTGCATTCGGTGGTTATAATGAAAGCAGACCTTCCAAATGAGAAATTGGTCTGAAAAAAAATATTGTGAAGCAAACATTTTTTTTTTTTTTAAGAAGAGAGTCATGAATTTGAAAAAAGTATGCTAAATATCCTCTCAATATATACAGTTCACCTAGAAGAGATTTTGCATTTCTCAACAATACTGGAGTTACATTTTAATGGAAGGAACAAAAGGTGGGGGGATGGGGGCAAAGCAAAATGAAATACTGTGTTATTGTGAATATGGCGCGGTAAAATAAATGTACAAACTCAGCTCTCACAGAAAAAGAAATTAAAAAAGCAAAAGAAAATTAAAGAAGTTGCTCCTTTTACATTCCATAAAATACATTTCTTACAATGTATTTTAGAGAATGCACAATTACTAACAAATGTGTGCTGAGTATATGGTTTTTATAGACTTACTTATTTCATAATAATTTATCATATTGTTAAAATACATTTTCTTTCTTTCTTTAGCAAAATACTTTCTGGTTCATTGTATTTTGTTATGAAGACTGACTTCCTTCCTTTCCTTCCTCTCCTTGCCTTGTCAGGAGTTTCTGTAATCCATTTTAATCATTATACTGCTGTTTGCAGCTAATTTGATAAAATTAGCCATAAACTTGACCTATCAGTTAAACAATAGGAGTGATTTTGATGCAATTTTATACATTTTGAAGACTGCAAAGAGAGGAAATTAAAGCAGTTACTCCAATGCCACATACACACGATCGAAATTTCCGACAACAAATGTTCGATGTGAGCTTGTTGCCGGAAATTCTGACCGTGTGTAGGCTCCATTGGACATTTCATTTCAGAATTTCCGAACAACAGATCTCAAATTTTCCAACAACAAAATCCGTAGTCGTAAATTCTGAGCGTGTGTACACAATTCCGACGCACAAAAGTCCACGCATGCTAGGAATCAAGCAGAAGAGCCGCACTGGCTATTGAACTTCATTTTGCTTGGCTCATTGTACGTGTTGTACGTCACCGCATTCTTGACGGTCAACATTTGTGCGACCGTGTGTATGCAAGACAAGTTTGAGCCAACATCCGTCGGAAATAAATCCATAGTTTGGTTGTCGGAAATTCCGATCGTCTGTACGCAGCATTAGAAATGTTGTTATCTAAGCTGAAAAATATGTTGAATATACAGTAAGTCTATTAAACCATATCTGGAGCTATTTTTCATTTAAAAGATGTATGGGGTTTTTTTTTTAGAATCATTCTTACTTAGGTGGATGCATCATTGGTCCCATGCTCCAATGCTGCATCTGTCCCCTGGCGCCTCTAACACTGAGAACCGAGCGATCGAACAGACAGCTGAGCCAGGTGCAGGTTCAGGGAAGTGGGCAGATCCCAACTCTATGGTCATGATGACACCCGAGCCTGGACCGTCTCTGACATCAGCAGAGAGCGGACTTCAGCCCACTCTCTGCTGAAAACGGATCATTGGAGTGCAAAACGAACTGCACTCCTGTGATCCAAAGGAGAAGTACAGCCAAACGACCTTTTGCTGTACTTCTCCTTTAAGATATCATAGGGCAGTCATTCTCAACCAAGTTTCTGTGGATTCTTTGGGGTCTACCATGTTGGAAAAGAACAGCATGTAATGTAAAGTTGTTAATAAACTGACAATACTGTATGCATTATACCTATTTGTGCAGCAGGTGGCGCTGTAGTATTATAGTGTATAGTTCATGCTTTCTATGATATAACAGGATTTATTGTCTATCTCAGTGCATGTACTTGTATATTCCTGCTTCCTGTTCATGTTTCTCAATGCTGTAAGACATGTAATATATTTCTCCATGAAAGTAAAGCCATATACTGCATTCAAGAAGCTTCCAAAGCATGATTTCAATACTTAGCTAATAGGTTATTGGTCCCAGGCATTGGATAGGATATCCCAGGAACCCAACAGCACCCAGAGGCACTGGAAAGAACACTCAGTGAGTACAGTGAGTCGGAATACTGTATACAAGCTACTGAAACATGGCAAGCGGTTCCGATGTGAAGTTTTCTATTACAAAGCTGAACAATGTCAATTACCATCTATGGAAGTTTAAACTAAAAATGTTTCTTAGCAAGGATGACTTGTGGCAATGCTGAATACAGAAGGACCCACAAACGGAAAGACGGAGGTATGGGATAGGAAGGATAGACAAGCAAAAGTGATTGTAAGCTTATTAGTGGAAGATGACCGACTTATCCACATAAGTACAGAAAAAACGGCCAAAGGTATGTGGACTGCAATACAAAAGCTGCATGAGCATTTGAGTCTAAACAGCAAACTGTTTTTGCTAAGAAAATTTTACAAGATGAGACTAGAAGGCCAGCAAATGTAGGACTACGTGAAAGCTATGCTAAAAATCAAAGAGCTGCGCGCCATCAGAGCAGACCTCAAAGATAACCATATTGTTGCCTTGCTCCACTGGAATATGTCAAAGTGAATTTAATCGATGAATATGACAGAAGGAAAGAAAGTATGCACCATGATGACAAAGCTCTTAAGATGTACAAAGACATAAAGCCCAACAAAGACAGCAGAGCCTGTTTTCCCTGTAAGAAGACTGGTCTCTTAAAAAAGGACTGTTCTATCTGGAAAGCCGAGCAGCGAAAGCTAGAGCTAAAAGAAAGAGTCAAAGCAATCGCAAAGGAAACAGACACACTGCAGACACATCATGGAGTGGCACCTTTAAAGTAACACAAAGCGGCAAGCCAAGCAGCTGGTGCATAGACTCAGGTGCGATAAGCCACATGACTCTTAACGAGACCTTCTTCACAAACAAAAGACACAAAAGACAATGTTTTCCCAGCAAAGGGGAAAAGCATCACTACAAAAAGGTAAAGGCCAGGGCTTCCTGAACTGCATTACACCACAAACATGCAAGAAGAGTATCCTTGTAGAGAAAGTGCTGTATGTTCCAGAACTAGAAGGCAGCCTTCTATCAGTAAAAAGTCTTGCAAACAACAGTCTCACAGTTAAATTCCAGGGTGATGAATGCACAATTCACAATGATACGCAAATCCTCACAAAAGGAAAACTTCATGATCACCTATACACGCTCATCACTACAGACCAGCAAGCCAATATAGTCTCTAAAGACCTACACAGCAAATGTATTCACTTATGGCACAGGCGGCTGGGACACAGAAGTCCAGAAGCTATGCAGGACATTATAAAGAGAGACTTTCAGAAGATTTAACAATAGCCCCTTGCAAAGTGCTCATGAAATGCAAGTGCATGTGCTCCCCTTCCACAGGTATCTCAAAGAGAAGCTACCTACCCCCTGCAGCTTATACACAGTGACGTATGCGGTCCAATGACAACTCCCACTTCAGGCGGGAACAGATATCTACTGACCTTCATTGATGATTATTCCAGGTACACAACTACTTATCTGATGAAACACAAGAATGAAACATCAGAGAAACTTCAGGAGTTCGTTGCCATGTCTAGCAACAAATTCCAACGCAAACCAATAATAATACGTACTGACAATGGAGGAGAATGCATAAGCAAAGAAGTGGCCTCATATCTTAAAAAACAAGGAATAGTACACCAGACAACCACACCATACACTCCTGAACAAAACGGTGTAGCAAAAAGAAAAAAATCACACTCTTATAGAAATGACCAGATGCATGTTATCAGATCCCAACCTACCTCACAAGTACTGGGGAGAAGCAGTTATGACTGCAACCTACCTACAAAACAACAATGACAATTGCGCAGTCATGCTACACTGTACCCAAATTACATTTTTATCATTTCTGGTGGTATTTTCTTTCTTTTGGTGGTATTTAATCACTGCTGGGTTTTTCATTTTTTGCTTAAAAATAACTAAAAAAAAGACTGAATAATTTGAAAAAAAAACTGTTTCACAGTTTGTTATAACATTTAAAAAACAGGTAATTTGTCTCCTTCACTGATGTGCACTGATGACGCAGCACTGATGGGCACTGGTAGGCTGCACTGATAGGTGGCACTGGTGCGTACTGATGAGGCGGCACTGGTGGGCACTGATGGGTGGTACTGAAGGGCACTGGTAGGTGAAACTGATAAGCAGCACTGATAGGTGGCACTGGTGGACATTAATATGTGGCACCGGTAGGCGGTACTGATTTGCACTGGAGGGCACTGCATAGCAGCAATGCCTCTCCCTTCAAACTTCAGTAATTTGTCCGTTATGCCACCCAGCTTGAGTACAGTTTTTGAAAATATATCAAATTACCGTAAAAACAATATATAATAATTATTTGTATATTACTTACTTATGGTAATTAATCCCTTGCCACCCAGGCCAATTCTGACACTTCTCGCCTACATGTAAAAATCATAATTTTTTTGCTAGAAAATTACCCAGAACCCCCAAACATTATATATATTTTTTTTTAGCCGACACCCTAGGGATAATATGGTGGTCATTGCAACTTTTTATGTCACACAATATTTTCCCCAACATGTCTCAGACCGCAAATCCACAAGTGGATTCATCTTCTAGTATAGGGAAGGAACCATAAGTAGGTCTAGTCGAAATCAAGCAACTGTCACTCTATCTTCAACTGAAGCAGAGTACATTTGTCAACTTTGGGATAGACATGTCAAAAACAATTCCCATTTTTGAAAACAGCCAGGGATGTATAAAGCTTAGACAATCAGAAAAGGTCAATCCTAGGACCAAACACATTAACGTCAAGTATCTCCTACTGAGGGACAATCAAGAGCAAGGTGTTATTGACATTCAGTACTGCCTGTCAGAAGGGATGACTGCTCATGCACTCACCAAGCCTTTGTTGAAGGAACGTCATAGTTATTTCCAGAAGAAGCATAATAAAATTTGACAAAGCTCATACTGTTGAGAAGGGGTGTTGGAAAAGAACAGCAGTATGTAAAGTTGTTAATAAACTGACAATACTGTATGCATTATACCTATCTATGCAGCAGGTGGCGCTCTAGTATTACAGTGTGTAGTTCATGTTTTCCATGATATAACAGGATGTATTGTCGATCTCAGTGCATGTACTTGTATATTCCTGCTTCCTGTTCATGTTTCTCCATGCTGTAAGACATGTAATATATTTCTCCATGAAAGTAAAGCAATATTACTGTATCCATAAAACTTCCAAAGCATGATTTCAATACTCAGCTAATACACCAGAGGTTGCTAAAGGTTTATCAGCTGTGGCTGATTGACCTGCCGTTTAATGTTGCCTACCGTACATAGTTCCAAAACTTGACAAAGCCAGCAGCATGAGACCAATTAACTTTTTACCTGCCACTGTATGGGTTGCATGCTTGCTACTGACCACAAAAGTAAGCAGCATTTTTGCCATTGACAACTAATGAATTGAACTAATGAAGTTACCGAGACCAGAATATTATTATAGGGGCTTCTCTGGGGTAAAAGGGCTTAAAAATGCTGGTGAAGGGAATGGTGAAAGCCTCTGTCAGCTATTTGTTTGCTATCCGTGTACCATTTTAATGAAAGAGTATTTGATGACCTTAATATGCTTGGCACAAATATAGATGTATACTTATACAAAGTCAGAAAAAACATAAAAAATACATAAATAATTTTATTAAAATGGGAAGACTCGGAGGACTATAGCAGCGGTCCACAACCTTTTTGACACCGGGGACCAGCTGTGTGGAAGAAAATTATGCTAAGGTCTGGGGGGGGGGATGCATTTTTTTGCGGGCAATTTGTTAGGGAAATGGCTGGTGTTGACGCTTCAATCACCACAACACCATGGTTGATATGGTGTCATGATGATTGAAGTGCATAATTTCCATTATTACATTAAAAAAGAAATAGTTACAAATAAAAAACTCACCATAATGCAGAATCAGTGGGAACCCTGAGTGTGTCACTTGTCATGATCACCTACCAAGAGATGCAGCTTGTCACTTGCCAGATGTGGACTGTCACTTGCCAGGTGGGGATTGTCACTTGCCAGGTGGGAATTGTCACTTGCCAGATGGGGACTGTCACTTGCCAAGTGAGGGTGGAACATGCGGCGATGCGGGTCGAGCAGTGAGCGATTTCATCTCTCGTCCACTGCACCTCGGTGTAGTGTTTGCGTCGGCTGTGAGGATTGGACGGTGGTGGGGCGGGCAGTGAGAGATGACATCATCTCTCTACTCTCACACAACACCTCAGACAGTGTTGTGTTAGCGGCCGGCTGTGTGGGTGGAACAGCTAAGATGCGGGGCGAGCCGCAAGAGGTGATGTCATCTCTCTGCTCGACCGCTCCTGCCGAACCTCTGAAAGTGCAGCCTTCGCGGCCCGTCTGCAAACAGTCTACGGCCTGGCAGTGGGCCACGGTCCAAGGGTTCAGAGACCCCTGAACTATAGTCTTTTTTTCTGTGTCATTTTTCTATGTAGACACAACAGGAACTGAGAGAAAATCTCTCAAAAGTGAGGGAAATACCAACTTAAACTGTTCTCAGCAGAACAAATTTCTCCTTAACAAGAACACAGATAGCTACAAAATCCCAATATGGGCTCAAATGCCTCACAAGTTTTAGATTTAGATACCCTTTATATTAAAAGTCAGCTTTTTCTCCTAATTAATATGCCTATCTTTTCACACTATTGCTCGGCATTTAGCTTTCTTTGGCAGCCCTCGTCTTTGAAGGGGGGGGGGTTAAAAAATAATTCCCACTGCAAATAGGCTGTGGCAATAAATCTGTAGGCAATTATGGGAACCAGAGCCTGTGGAAGAGTGGGTTTGATAATAAATGTGGCCTTGCCTCTCCCCAGGACAGGGCCTCTGAGCAGGTTCCCCCCCTAAGAAATGTATTAGTAATTCAAAGTTATAATTAAGACCGTTTTGAAAAAAAATAACAAGCATGTTATACTTGCCTGCTCTGTGCGGTGGTTTTCCACAGAGCAGTCCTGATCCTTCTCTTCTCGGGTCCCCAGCCGGCGCTCCTGGCCCCTCTTTCCTGCTGAGAGTCCCCATAGCAAACAGCTGTGTGTCCATTCAAACACGGAGCGTGGCTTGAACCCGCCCCACTCTATCTTCATTGGCTCACTGGCTGTGATTGACAGTAGTTGGAGTCAATTGCTCCCGCTACTGAGAAGGCAGAGACTCGGGAGAGCCAAGGCTCCTGTGCACAGCGCTGGAAGAAGATCGGGCTCAGGTAAGTATTGGGGGGCTGCTGCACAGAAAAAGTTTTTTGATTCATACTTTATATGATAAAAGATTAGTCATAGTTTATACATCCAATATGCAAACAAATAACATCAGCAACTGAACCTAACAGGAGTCCTGGTAGAGTTGTGCACATATACTTTGGTATACTGTATATGCTTATTTAGCAAAGATACCTCCAGATGAAAGCAGAGTCCAGACGCAGAGGTCTTTGGGGATGATCCCAAGTGGGATATTTGTTCCAAAGAGCTGAATACTGGGTCAGTGGTGATTCAGGGATCCTTGACCTGGCACTCCACCAACCGGGGATGCAGCTTCTTGCTAACAAAGTCAGTGGTGTGATACTGGAGCTCAATGTCAGCCTATATACTCTGCTTCTTAGTCCTTAACAGTCTACCAGGCCTTTAGCTACCTATCAGCCGTTGGATGCCCAACCCGGTTCTACATTACGCTGTTTACTGACTCCTGAGCTAAAGCTAGCTAGAGAATTCCAGACCAGATGGGGCAGCTGTTTCCTAAAGTAAGAGAACCTGCGTATAATTTCTATCTTAATAAACAGATTTACCTAATAATATACTGTAAGGTGACCACTACACACTTACAGTAGCACTGACTCCTCTCTGGTACTGTGCATGTGAGATAGTAACAACAGGACAGACACACTTCTGTCACCAGACATCAGATACAGTACACACAGAAGATGCAATGATTAAGTTATTAAACACAGGAACACTTGCCCAATAGTCTCAGCCTCTGGTCTGTATGTAATGCAGCAGCAGAACCTCCTACATAGGTCATGCAGTCCAAATCTGTCTGCACATCCTGGAAACCTTTCTTTATAAAAATACAATTTTACTACTGCCTGGTATTTCTTATACACCTAGCAGGGACAGGAAGCACATCTTCACCCATAAGCAGCATTTCCACCACTTATAATGCCACCATAAACTAGTTCATACACTGTATATGGAAGCCTTTAGGGCTCCCTCAAAGTGAGGTTTTAGGGCAGTAAAACCAGGTGGTTGAACCATGCTTTTACTGTCCCCTCCAACCACCCCCTGAACACTAAAGTTACAGCCGCTCATGGCTGTAGACAGAAAAACCTAAATGTTGCGTTTAGCAGGCCGCATGACTACTGCAGTTCTATGGAGCCACCCGCATGTGTTTGCAATGGATTATAGTGTGGCAAAATCAGAGTTAAAATCGGACAGCGAGGAGGTGATATATCAAAAACCTCTGAAAAAAGATCAGAGCGTGGATCACTTTTCAGAGGAATGGCAGTGCCTGCTGCATGTGTGAATGAGCGCTTAGTGACATCAGCACTTCCGTGTCTCTCAATCCCAACTCATGAAGTTTGGTTCATGGTAAAGTACACTGACACTAAAGCTCCAATCAGTGAAAAAAGGATATCTTCTGAAAGTATTTATTAATCAGAAATCAAACAAGTGCATAAACAGAAGAGAATTTCTTAGTACTGTACAATGGAGGGTAGAAGCTGGCACAACAGTGCCATCTGCTGATCTGGAGATTGCAGCCAATACATGCTTATTGAGAGTTTGCTTTCAGTTACATGTAACTGTGCCTTCAGCATCTGCTCTGCTCTCACTCGCTCTGGCTGATCTGAAACCGATCTTAGTTTATCTGAAATGACAATGTACACCAGCCCAATAGAAGCCAATTTTATGTTACTTTTACAAATACATATAATATGAAAAGAGAAGAACACTCCCCTCTTTCCTATTACAAAAACTAAAGGCTTATTTCTGCCATTTAACCTAAAGTGGAACTAAACCCTCCTATCCTTTAGAGCACATGTGTCAAATACAAAGCTCACGGGCCTAGTTCGGCTCCCCCAGACCATTTCATGTGGTCTTCGCACCCAGAGCATTTTTGTCACCGGGAACGTGGCGGAACTCTTGTGAAGGGAGATGTTCGCACACCCCTAAACCCTGCACTCTGTACACAGCACACTCCGTGCATAGGACACACCTGAAACTGCACTGTGTACATAGTGCACCCCTGAACTTCGCACAATGCGCGCTCCTGGTATTTATTGCCCCTTTAAGATCCCTCCACTATTAGTTTGGAGGGGGGCATGGTTGAGTTCCCGTACCTATTCACTGAGAAAAAAAATCCAGGATACATTTATATAGTCTTACAGCTATTACCAGCCCATTAAGGGCAACCATAAAGCTGATGTGGCCCACAATGATATTGAGTTTGACACCCCTGTTTTACAGGCAACGAAGCTGCCATCTTTGCCTCTGTTTGACCATTTGCCATGGTGTTGCACATGTGTTTTGAGAAAAAGTTAAATCACAGGGTTTATTAATGGTTTAACATCCTCAGTGAGCATACCCATTGTCCTTTTCTCCTTTTCCCCTCACCTCCTTTCCTGTAAGCATTACTCTCTCTCGCCCCCCACCCCACCCCACTGCACCCCACTGCACATACAGCAAAATTGTCTTGGATGGGAAGTCTTTTCGCACTAGGAGGCAGTAGGGGTGACCACAAATGAGACACAGAAAACTGAGGAGTCCTGGGGAAGCAGTATACCTATCGGTAGTGGAGGGCAACCCATTGTGCTCACACATATGGGGAAAACAAAAGATTTTAAAAAGAATCTAAAAAGCTGCCTTGTCGTCACCAGAGCTCCTAGAGATTTGCTGCAGAAAACTCAAAGGTTGAAAGCCTTTGACTCCTCCAAGTGGAAAGCTACTGGGAACTGAAAAATTTCCTTACAGCACTCAGGCACTGGAGAGGCACAGGGAGCAAGTAGGAGAGCATAGAGACAAAGGGACACTGGAAACAGGCTACAGGCTGGAGAACACAGGACTACTGGTCCAGGGTACAAGCAGGAGTGCACAAAATCACACTGCAACTTGGTTTAGGCTGCAGTGCTCGGGGTCATACTGGAGCTGGCTGGAGAGCACAGAAACATGCAGGAGTTGAATACAGGCTGGAGGAAATCAGAGAACACTGGGGATCACTGGAGGCATTGCAGGAGGAACACTGGAAGTTCGAGGATCACACTGGAATGCATTGGGGGACACCTAAGAGGTCACTGGGAACACGGCGGGTAAAGTTGCCAGCGTGTGATGGTGTTGCTCAAATGCAGAGCAACTCATGAGCTAGCCCTTTAAGACAGCGCACCCTCTGTAGAAATCAGCAGCTGTCATGAGTGTGACAAAAAAACATTTCCCATTATGTATCTATGTCACTTCTCTCTTGCTGTCACGTCATCTTGTGCCCTTACTGAAGGACACAGACTCAGAAAGCACACATGGAGTCAGGATGCACATGCAGCTTAAACTATAAAAATACAGAAAGGAGCACTAGACCAAAATCAGAAAAAAAAGAGTCCAGGGTAATTCTAACAGTTGATAAAAAAAAATGCATATAAAAAAAGTCATATAAAAACAGCCAATGCATTTTGGGGGCTTTTTTGTACATACATATGACCCCGGTGGTGTGGATGTGTCATTGCCATCATCCCATGTAAACTTTTTGAAAATTTTTTGGAACCTCTAAGGGGATTTTTAAGGCAATGAAATATAGATTAAAGATTAAAAAATCAGTTTTATTGATGTAAATCAAAGTTTAAAAAAATACACAATCATTACAGTAGTGACACAAAAAAGGATATTTAACAATTCGAAATAAAGATAATATTAGTGCTAAATAACAATAATTCCATTAAGAAAGAGTATGGGAGGAGAGGTGATGTATCTCACTACCCATAGCATCACCACAGATGGCAACCGTGGCGTGGAGTAGTGGAATTCCAACGCGTTTCAACATACATATTTCGCAAATCTTCTTCTGGGAAATACATTACAGTCTAGGAAACCAAGAATCATAATGTTACAATCAATGATAATAAATGTGTATATCCTCCATTAAAGTGAGAATATCACAAGCACTCACGTCCTCCCAGAGCATCTCAAAAGCTTAGTGCGATCACTCATGTCGGTGTAGGGGGTCCCATGCCTCGAGGTGTAAGTATTGTCCTATAGCTCTACAAGACGAAATAAACCATAAACAATACCGCGCTAACATAAAGGTTGTTCTACTAATGATTAGCAGAATAGAATATATAATAAGCTGCAGTCTTAAAGTGAGGCGTGCACACAAACATATAAAGAAAAATCAAAAAAAGACTGCGCTAAAACGCATATTGAACACCATATATGATTAGGTGAATAATAAAAAGCAACATTCAATTGAATATTGAAAAGTAACTGAAAACCATACAGTAAGAATAAATGAATAATAAGGTGAAATGAAAAAACAAATGACAAAAATTGCAAGAAATTTCAAAAAATATCGAAAATAAGTGAAAATGTTCAGAGAGATGAGTCCCTGGAAACAGAGCTGATAGAAGGTGATCAAACGGTTAACCAGTTAAACACTCAGCACCCAGTGAGAGATCCTCCACCTCATAAGATGTACGCTTACCATAGGTAAGCTGGATATTAGCTTATCTTTAGATATCCACACGGGGGGCACAGCTCTATGGACCTCCTCACAAGAAAGGGGTAGGCAGGAACTCTCCTGGACCGGACCTCAAACAGCATACCAGGGGAACCCAGAAATAAAAGGAATTTCCTCCATAGTGTGAATCCGTTAGGTTATTTTATTGTAAAATAGGTAAAAGCACTTACATAGATTGTAGGTTTAAAATCGCATCACAAAAAACAGCCGGCCGGCTAGCATACACCCGTTCGATAGAATGGAAACGATGACGTCAGCGCGTCGACCTTCCGACGTACGTTTCGTCCTATTGGACGTCGTCATGGGAACGGGCGACGCACTGACTCATCGCTACTTATAGAGACAAAACGAAACCAAGCCTCGCTATGAAGCTCGGATGGCGTCATCACAACATCCTGTTAGAAGAGGATGTGTGTATCGAATGGCAATGGGAAAGGCTGACGTTACCCTCGTCGGCCAATCACAACCTCCTATTTACGAGGGAAGGGTTAGATTGATAGAATAATAGAATGCATTAGAGGGCATGATCTAAACCTATACACGCCATCTAGTGGGCCGAATGGAATTGACACTCAAAGCCACATACTATTATGTAGGAGGAAAAACTGGTAAATAAGTTAAAATAAAAATATTTTTCTGATATAATTGTGATATCTGAACATTAGAAAAAATGATAAAAAGACCTACTGACGCCTTCAGAGAATCAGAGAGAGTTTACAAGATTTTATAGACAACATGTCAATACAAAAAATTGTAATGTACCTAAAATAAAAATAAAAATGAAAATACAATAAAAATATCCAGATACTGTATTAGAAATGTCACCCCTCATGACCCGACTCAGTATTTTGGATGGAATAATGGTAGGATAGTAGGATAATCTGGTATATTGATTTAAGAATTATCTAGAAAAGCGTTTAAATCTACATCAACGTTGAGCCCAAAGGGGGTGTAACACTTCAATCTGTGTATCCAGGTCATCTCGAGCCTGGAAATTCCTCGTATGACAGACCCCCCCCTCCAATGTGGAGTGTACCTATCGATACCAAGGAAGATAGTTTTCCTAGGGTCGCGATCATGTGCTTCTAGATAGTGTCTTGAGACCGGGTGTTTGGGGAAACCAGTGAGGATGTTAGTAATGTGTTCGTTAAGCCTTACAGATAAGGGGCGCTTGGTTCTTCCTACGTATTGTAGGCCGCAAGGGCATTGAAGAAGGTACACCACTCGCTCTGTGGAACATGTAATGAATGATCTAATTTCAAATTCCATCTGAGTGCTGGTGGAAATGAAGTTATATGTCCTTCTATGTGTGCAACCACTAAGAGAACATACCCTACACCTCCTGCACTGATAGAAACCAATCATGTATTCAAAAAATCCTTTTTTGGTAAGAGGAGGATCTAGGACATTTGGGGCCACTCTATTCCTGAGCGAGGGGGCACCTCTATAAATTACCTGTGGTTTGGCAGGAAGGATAGGACCAAGCACATGGTCATTTTTGAGAACATGCCAATGCTTTTTTATTAGCTTAGCTACATTGTTATGTTGGAAGGAATAGGTGGTAATAAAGGGAATTGCGGGTACCCTCTCACGGTGAGGCTTCCTAGTTTCAAGTAGAGTGCATCTATCGATTTTGGCCACTTCATCTAATGTGTTCCTCAGAGATGTTTCCACATAGCCCTTCTCTAGGAAACGTTTTAATAAAATATCCGCTTGGGCTAAAAACTCAGCATGGTTAGAACAATTACGTTTTAAACGAATAAATTGGCTCTTTGGCACAGACCTCAACCAGGCCTCATGGTGGCAGCTGTCAGTCGGTATATAGGAATTCCGATCTGTGTTTTTAAAGAAGGTGGCTGTGGTAAATTCCCCATCCTTCACACCAATCTTTAGGTCCAAGAAATTAATTTCAGACTGGCTGGCCTCATATGAAAGTCGGATCCCCCGATCATTATTATTCAGCCCCACCATATATGCATCAAGATCTTCACGATCGCCATTCCATAGGAGGAGGATGTCATCTATATATCTAGCCCACAACACCACCTGAGGTTTCTGTTGGGCATAGATGACATCCTCCTCCCACAAGGCCATGAAGAGGTTCGCCAAGCTGGGGGCATACTTTGCCCCCATGGCGACCCCCCTGTCCTGCCTGTAAAACTGACCCCCAAACCAAAAATAGTTTCTAGTGGCCACAAAATGGAGTAGTTGCATAATGAAACATAATTGTTCATCAAACAATGACGAATCTCGTCTGAGATAATATTCAACTGCAAACAGTCCCAGATTATGGGGTATTATGGTGTACAATGAGGCGACGTCCGCTGTCACCAACCACCAATTGGGCCCAGGGGTATAGTTAGAAAGTAAATTGATTACATGACGGGTATCTTTTAGGTACGACGGCATCTTGGTAACTAATGGCTGTAGATAGAAATCTATATACCTGCCCACCCGGGACGATATGGAATCAATTCCACTAACAATGGGACGTCCCGGGGGGCAGGTAGGATGCTTGTGAATTTTTGGCAGGTAATAAAGAACAGGGGAACGGGGGGCTTTTGGTACCAGATAGGCTTTCTCCTTGTTATCTAGGATACCCTGTTCTGACCCGAACTTGATTAGCGCCTCCAATTCTTTTTTGTATTGGGCTTTTGGGTCTGATCTAAGGGGGGTATAGGTGTCACGATCCCCCAGGATGTTAGACATTTCTTTAAGATAGTCATTCCTGTCCAAAACTATAATGCCACCCCCCTTATCTGCCGGTCTAATGACTAAGTTTTTATTGTGACACAAAGAATCTAGACCAGTTTTCAGATTTATATCAAAGTATACTCTTTTGAGGGGTAATTGCTCCAAATCTTTAAGGACTAGATCAACCCTCCCGGGGCTATAGCCCCCTCATTGAAGGTGTTTAAAGATCTAGTCCTTAAAGATTTGGAGCAATTACCCCTCAAAAGAGTATACTTTGATATAAATCTGAAAACTGGTCTAGATTCTTTGTGTCACAATAAAAACTTAGTCATTAGACCGGCAGATAAGGGGGGTGGCATTATAGTTTTGGACAGGAATGACTATCTTAAAGAAATGTCTAACATCCTGGGGGATCGTGACACCTATACCCCCCTTAGATCAGACCCAAAAGCCCAATACAAAAAAGAATTGGAGGCGCTAATCAAGTTCGGGTCAGAACAGGGTATCCTAGATAACAAGGAGAAAGCCTATCTGGTACCAAAAGCCCCCCGTACCCCTGTTCTTTATTACCTGCCAAAAATTCACAAGCATCCTACCTGCCCCCCGGGACGTCCCATTGTTAGTGGAATTGATTCCATATCGTCCCGGGTGGGCAGGTATATAGATTTCTATCTACAGCCATTAGTTACCAAGATGCCGTCGTACCTAAAGGATACCCGTCATGTAATCAATTTCCTTTCTAACTATACCCCTGGGCCCAATTGGTGGTTGGTGACAGCGGACGTCGCCTCATTGTACACCATAATACCCCATAATCTGGGACTGTTTGCAGTTGAATATTATCTCAGACGAGATTCGTCATTGTTTGATGAACAAATATGTTTCATTATGCAACTACTCCATTTTGTGGCCACTAGAAACTATTTTTGGTTTGGGGGTCAGTTTTACAGGCAGGACAGGGGGGTCGCCATGGGGGCAAAGTATGCCCCCAGCTTGGCGAACCTCTTCATGGCCTTGTGGGAGGAGGATGTCATCTATGCCCAACAGAAACCTCAGGTGGTGTTGTGGGCTAGATATATAGATGACATCCTCCTCCTATGGAATGGCGATCGTGAAGATCTTGATGCATATATGGTGGGGCTGAATAATAATGATCGGGGGATCCGACTTTCATATGAGGCCAGCCAGTCTGAAATTAATTTCTTGGACCTAAAGATTGGTGTGAAGGATGGGGAATTTACCACAGCCACCTTCTTTAAAAACACAGATCGGAATTCCTATATACCGACTGACAGCTGCCACCATGAGGCCTGGTTGAGGTCTGTGCCAAAGAGCCAATTTATTCGTTTAAAACGTAATTGTTCTAACCATGCTGAGTTTTTAGCCCAAGCGGATATTTTATTAAAACGTTTCCTAGAGAAGGGCTATGTGGAAACATCTCTGAGGAACACATTAGATGAAGTGGCCAAAATCGATAGATGCACTCTACTTGAATCTAGGAAGCCTCACCGTGAGAGGGTACCCGCAATTCCCTTTATTACCACCTATTCCTTCCAACATAACAATGTAGCTAAGCTAATAAAAAAGCATTGGCATGTTCTCAAAAATGACCATGTGCTTGGTCCTATCCTTCCTGCCAAACCACAGGTAATTTATAGAGGTGCCCCCTCGCTCAGGAATAGAGTGGCCCCAAATGTCCTAGATCCTCCTCTTACCAAAAAAGGATTTTTTGAATACATGATTGGTTTCTATCAGTGCAGGAGGTGTAGGGTATGTTCTCTTAGTGGTTGCACACATAGAAGGACACATAACTTCATTTCCACCAGCACTCAGATGGAATTTGAAATTAGATCATTCATTACATGTTCCACAGAGCGAGTGGTGTACCTTCTTCAATGCCCTTGCGGCCTACAATACGTAGGAAGAACCAAGCGCCCCTTATCTGTAAGGCTTAACGAACACATTACTAACATCCTCACTGGTTTCCCCAAACACCCGGTCTCAAGACACTATCTAGAAGCACATGATCGCGACCCTAGGAAAACTATCTTCCTTGGTATCGATAGGTACACTCCACATTGGAGGGGGGGGTCTGTCATACGAGGAATTTCCAGGCTCGAGATGACCTGGATACACAGATTGAAGTGTTACACCCCCTTTGGGCTCAACGTTGATGTAGATTTAAACGCTTTTCTAGATAATTCTTAAATCAATATACCATATTATCCTACTATCCTACCATTATTCCATCCAAAATACTGAGTCGGGTCATGAGGGGTGACATTTCTAATACAGTATCTGGATATTTTTATTGTATTTTCATTTTTATTTTTATTTTAGGTACATTACAATTTTTTGTATTGACATGTTGTCTATAAAATCTTGTAAACTCTCTCTGATTCTCTGAAGGCGTCAGTAGGTCTTTTTATCATTTTTTCTAATGTTCAGATATCACAATTATATCAGAAAAATATTTTTATTTTAACTTATTTACCAGTTTTTCCTCCTACATAATAGTATGTGGCTTTGAGTGTCAATTCCATTCGGCCCACTAGATGGCGTGTATAGGTTTAGATCATGCCCTCTAATGCATTCTATTATTCTATCAATCTAACCCTTCCCTCGTAAATAGGAGGTTGTGATTGGCCGACGAGGGTAACGTCAGCCTTTCCCATTGCCATTCGATACACACATCCTCTTCTAACAGGATGTTGTGATGACGCCATCCGAGCTTCATAGCGAGGCTTGGTTTCGTTTTGTCTCTATAAGTAGCGATGAGTCAGTGCGTCGCCCGTTCCCATGACGACGTCCAATAGGACGAAACGTACGTCGGAAGGTCGACGCGCTGACGTCATCGTTTCCATTCTATCGAACGGGTGTATGCTAGCCGGCCGGCTGTTTTTTGTGATGCGATTTTAAACCTACAATCTATGTAAGTGCTTTTACCTATTTTACAATAAAATAACCTAACGGATTCACACTATGGAGGAAATTCCTTTTATTTCTGGGTTCCCCTGGTATGCTGTTTGAGGTCCGGTCCAGGAGAGTTCCTGCCTACCCCTTTCTTGTGAGGAGGTCCATAGAGCTGTGCCCCCCGTGTGGATATCTAAAGATAAGCTAATATCCAGCTTACCTATGGTAAGCGTACATCTTATGAGGTGGAGGATCTCTCACTGGGTGCTGAGTGTTTAACTGGTTAACCGTTTGATCACCTTCTATCAGCTCTGTTTCCAGGGACTCATCTCTCTGAACATTTTCACTTATTTTCGATATTTTTTTAAATTTCTTGCAATTTTTGTCATTTGTTTTTTCATTTCACCTTATTATTCATTTATTCTTACTGTATGGTTTTCAGTTACTTTTCAATATTCAATTGAATGTTGCTTTTTATTATTCACCTAATCATATATGGTGTTCAATATGCGTTTTAGCGCAGTCTTTTTTTGATTTTGCTCTACAAGACGACTGGATGCTGAAAAGATCCCAGTGTTAGGCGTTTTGCAGCATCAAATAGCTGATAGCTGTCTGAAAAATAGGGCAAATTGAATAATAGATATCCATGGAGCAGCCGTGAAGCGGAGAAAAGGGGGGGGAGAAAGGGGGGGGGGAGAGAGAGAGAGAGATAGAAGAAAAGAGAGGGAAGGAGAAAAAGAAAGAGAGAGAAAAGGAGAAAAAGAGAGAGAGGATGAGAGAGAAAGAGAGAAAGAGAGAGAGAAAGAAAAAGAAAGAAAGAGAGAGAGAGAGAGAGAGAGAGAGAGAGAGAGGGAGAGAGAGAGAGAGAAAGGAGGAGAGAGAAAAAGAACAGGAGAGAGAGAAGGAAGAAAGAAATGAGGGAAAGATAGGAAGAAAGAAGCAGGGGGGGAGAGAGAGAGAAAAAAGAAGAAAGAAAACAGCATAAATCTCATCCAATATCCCACCCTTCCATCCGAAACCTCACACAGCGCTCATAAGCCAAGTAAGTCAGGCAACAAATATTTGTCTCCCTATTGGGAGCAGCGCATATTGAGTAAAAGACTTACGTTTTCGAAAGTATCAGTTGCATATCCAGGAGCCCAAAAGGTCCATATGCAGCCACGACCAGGTGAGCCCTAAAGAGCCTCGGTGCATGCCGAGGAAAGAATGGCGCCATTGTATCGTCTCTGGCGTCCTATATGTGGTAGTGGCTCGAGTGTGGGCGGAGATACAGCACCTCATCAGCCAATAAGTACGGTGAATTTGCAGGTATCGCCGTCAGGTGAGCTCGGTAGAGGCGTCCAGCGTCACCTAGGCAACGGTCTCTGCTGTATGCATCGCGCATGCGCGTTGTTGCGGCGTACGTCTGATTGCGCGCGCATACAACGTGCAGTCCGTGTTGATGTAGGTGTAGAAGTATGGGCCGGCAGCCATGTTGGACAAGGGCTGTGCACATACTAGAGAGAAAACACGGAATTATCCGCGTTGCTATCTATACCTGAACTAAAATAAATAAAAAAAAAACTAAGCCAATGTGTCCAAATAGGGAAAGTCCCCCCCGCCAATTCTCCTAAAGATCTGCCCCTTGGTTCCAGGTCCCCGTTGTAAATTGTGGGGAAAAAAAAGGAAAAAAAAGAGGGAAGGAGAGAAAGTTGGGGGGGAGAGGGGGGGTAGGGAGGGGAAAAGGGAAAATAAATTGGACTAAATTGGACTGAGTTGTTGTATAACCTATAATGTAAAATATACCACATATAGTCCCCTGTCCCCACTAAAAAAGAATAAAGTGGGGGAATGGGATTTTTTTTGGACTAGTAACCACCGACACAGAGGTCCCTGCCTAGCAAAGGCCAGGGAAAGGGGGTGGCCCCACCGTACGCATTATAGTGGGGCCCCCCTGTGTCAGGTAGGTATAGGACATTAGCAAAAAACTGCCTCAAGGATTCTAGGGGACTATCCCCACCTACATGGTGAATCGCACCAGGATGCAGGGGGAGGGCATAAGCATAAGAAACAGGAGATAAATACTGAAAGGATTTTTGGGGGGAAATAATCCAATAAAAAACACAAAATTGGATCCTACTGGGGCCAAGAAATGCTGGCCCCAACTGGAGGATCAAAATTGCCAAAACTACAAATTTTACATGACAAAACAATAATTGTCAAAGTTGTATATAAATAAACAATACAAATACATTTGAAACCCCCCAGGGTGAAACAATCCCCCCCTCTCCCCTTCACGGCTGCTCCACGGATATCTATTATTCAATTTGCCCTATTTTTCAGACAGCTATCAGCTATTTGATGCTGCAAAATGCCTAACACTGGGATCTTTTCAGCATCCAGTCATCTTGTAGAGCTATAGGACAATACTTATACCTCGAGGCATGGGACCCCCTACCCCGACATGAGTGATCGCACTAAGCTTTTGAGATGCTCTGGAAGGACGTGAGTGCTTGTGATATTCTCACTTTAATGGAGGATATACACATTTATTATCATTGATTGTAACATTATGATTCTTGGTTTCCTAGACTGTAATGTATTTCCCTGAAGAAGACTTGCGAAATATGTATGTTGAAACGCGTTGGAATTCCACTACTCCACGTCACGGTTGCCATCTGTGGTGATGCTATGGGTAGTGAGATACATCACCTCTTCTCCCATACTCTTTCTTAATGGAATTATTGTTATTTAGCACTAATATTATCTTTATTTCGAATTGTTAAATATCCATTTATGTGTCACTACTGTAATGATTGTGTATTTTTTTAAACTTTGATTTACATCAAAAAAACTGATTTTTTAATCATGCATTTTGGGGGCAACACCAGTCCCCCCTCATCGGGGCTACAAGAATAAGCAAAACATAGTCATATTAATAAAACATGTTGTCTAGATATGCATATGAGCATGTGCCACAAAATCCAGAACATCACATTCACATCACAATAACAAAAGACTGCAGAATGCACATGCATTCAGAGTATACTCAACAAGAGCTAACACACAAGTGAAGAGGAACTTCAGCTTCCCTCATGTTAATTTTTTATTTTTTGCAGTCTCTTCTTACTTTGTATCCCGTATTAACACACTAACATGACAAGCGAATCCAGTGCTGTCCTGCAGTAATCTGCCATCATATACCAAGCAGTTGACGTCATCAGGGGCTGGCTGTCTCTTCCTGGTTCTTACAGCCAGACCCCTGATAATGCATACAGGTTATTTCCCTCCAATCGCAAACCCATCCTCCTATGTCACTGTGTAGAAACTAAAGTTTATATCCAATGAGGCTTCAGGAGTAGAGTTCCACATCATTCTTATCTAGGTGAGAATGGAGGCAGAGGGAAGAGGACAATGTAGTGTAAAATAAAAAAAAGTAAATAAACACACACTCAAAAGAGATCGGCTTTTTGCACTGCAGAGGGGGCTGGAATACAATGGTGCAAAGTTGTTTTGTTTTTATGGTTTTTTTTTAGGAAAGGTCAGTTTTAATATACACACAGTTAGATCACACATGCAGCCAGAAAGAGCACATACAGACAAAGAATACACACTGAGTGTAAATTAATATCCGCGTTCAATATAAAATCAAACAAAACAGCACCTGAGCACCATAACCCAGATATTGGGCACTAAATAAAATGTAAAAATATAAAGTGCAGCACTTCAAAGGCAAATAAAAAAAAATGCATTTGTGAATATGGCAGATAATATCTGCCATATAATATAATATCTAAGTGCAAATGTGTAAAAATGATTACTGTGTGATACTGATTATGCATGTGACCAACACAATACAAAAAAAAAACATACATTGTCCATCAAGTCCAACCTATGTGTGTGTTTATATGTCAGTATTACATTGTATATCCCTGTATGTTGAGGTCGTTCAGGTGCTTATCTAAAAGTTTCAAGAAACTATCAATGCCCCCTGCTGAGACCACCGCCTGTGGAAGGGAATTCCACATCCTTGCCGCTCTTACAGTAAAGAACCCTCTACGTAGTTTAAGGTTAAACCTCTTTTCTTATAATTTTAATGAGTGGCCACGAGTCTTGTTAAACTCCCTTCTGCGAAAAAAGGTTTATCCCTATTGTGCGGTCATCAGTACGGTATTTGTATATTCAAATCATATGCCCTCTCAAGCGTCTCTTCTCCAGAGAGAATAAGTTCAGTGCTCGCAACCTTTCCTCATAACTAATATCCTCCAGACCGTTTCTTAGCTTTGTTGCCCTTCTTTGTACTTGCTCCATTTCCAGTACATCCTTCCTGAGAACTGGTGCCCAGAACTGGACAGCATATTCTAGGTGCGGCCGGACCAGAGTCTTGTAGAGCAGGAGAATTATCGTTTTATCTCTGGAGTTGATCCCCTTTTTAATGCATGCCAATATTCTGTTTGCTTTGTTAGCAGCAGCTTGGCATTGCATGCCATTGCTGAGCCTATTATCTACTAGGACCCCCAGGTCCTTTTCCATCCTAGATTCCCCCAGAGGTTCTCCCCCCGTGTATAGATTGCATTCATATTTTTGCCACCCAAATGCATTATTTTACATTTTTCTACATTAAACCTCATTTGCCATGTAGTTGCCCACCCCATTAATTTGTTCAGATCTTTTTGCAAGGCTTCCACATCCTGCGGAAAAGTTATTGCCCTGCTTAGCTTAGTATCGTCCGCAAATACAGAGATTGAACTGTTTACCCCATCCTCCAGGTCATTTATGAACAAATTAAATAGGATTGGTCCCAGCACAGAACCCTGGGGGACCCCACTACCCAACCCTGACCATTCCGAGTACTCCCCATTTATCACCACTCTCTGAACTCACCCTTTAGCCAGTTTTCCATGTACTTACCCTATGGTCCATGACAACGGACCTTATTTTGTACAGTAAATGTTTATGGGGAACTGTGTCAAATGCTTTTGCAAAACTGAGATACACCATGTCTATGGGCCTTCCTTTATCTAGATGGCAACTCACCTCCTCATAGATGGTTAATAGATTGATTTGGCAAGAACAATTCTTCATGAATCCATGCTGATTACTGCTAATGATACTATTCTCATTAATAAAATCTTTTATATAGCCCCTTATCATCCCCTTCAAGACTTTAGATAATACTGATGTTAGGCTAACTGGTCTGTAATTCCCAGGGATGTATTTTGGGCCCTTTTTAAATATTGGTGCTACATTGGCTTTTCTCCAATCAGCTGGTACCATTCCAGTCAGTAGACTGTCAGTAAAAATTAGGAACAAAGGTCTGGCAATTACTTGACTGAGTTCCTTAAGTACCCTCGGGTGCAAGCCATCTGGTCCCGGTGATTTATAAATGGTAAGTTTCCCAAGTCTAATTTTAATCCTGTCCTCTGTTAACCATGGAGGTGCTTTCTGTGATGTGTCATGAGGATAAACACTGCAGTTTTGGTTACTGAAGCCCCCCGATTCCCTCGTGAAGACTGAGGAGAACAATAAATTCTATACCTTCGCCATCTCCCCATCCTTTGTAACCAGATGTCCTTCCTCATTCTTTATGGGGCCAATATGGTCTGTCCTCCCTTTTTTACTGTGTCCATTTCTAGGGATTTTTTTTGCTCTCCTCCGCTATGTGTCTTTCATGTTCTATCTTAGCCGTCCTAATTGCACCCTGACATTTCTTGTTGCATTGTTTATAAAGTCTGAATGCTGATGATGATCCTTCAACCTTATATTTTTTGAAGGCCTTCTCCTTTGCTTTTATATGCATTTTTACATTGGAGCTAAGCCATCCAGGACTTTAGTTCGCTCTTTTAAATTTATTACCCAGTGGGATGCAATGCCCTTATTTAATGTGCTCTTAAAGCAAACCCATCTCTCCTCTGTGTTCTTTGTTCCTAAGATTTTATCCCAATTTATGCCTTCTAGCAAGGTTCGTAGTTTAGGGAAGTTGGCGCTTTTGAAATTCAGTGTCTTTGTATTCCCCTTATGTTTCCTATTTGTGTGATTTATACTGAAGCCAATTGACCTGTGATCGCTGTTACCTATATTGCACCGTATTTCAACATCCGTGATCAGGTCTGTATTGTTGGTAATCAGCATATCCAGTAACACTTTATTTCTAGTTGGTGCGTCTACCATCTGACCCATAAAATTGTCCTGCAAGACATTTAGGAACTGGCGAGCCTTAGATGAATGCGCGGTTCCCTCCACCCAGTCTATGTCTGGATAGTTAAAATCCCCCATTATGATAACACTTCCCACCCTTGCTGCTAATCCAAATTGTGATAGGAGATCTGTCTCCCCTTCCTCCCTTAGGTTAGGGGGCCTATAGAATACTCCCAGTATTATGATCCCCCTAGCTTCATCCCTTTGGAGCTCTACCCAGAAGGATTCCACCTCCTACCTAGCTCCCTGAGTGATGTCATCTCTCACATTCACTTGTACATTATTCTTGATATATAGGCATACCCCTCCCCCTTTTTTACCCTCTCTATCCTTGCGATAAAGGGTGTAACCTTGAATGTTTGCCAGCCAATCATGAGAGCTGTTGAACCAGGTCTCTGAAATTCCCACAAAATCCAAATCCTCTTCGTACAACAGTATCTCTAGTTCACCCATCTTGTCCGCCAGGCTCCTGGCATTGGTGAACATGTCACATAGTTTAGACCGGTCGCATATTATCCTCTTATTGGGTGTTCCAAGACTGCAACTAGGACTTGCTACTATACTTACCTTGGGTTTATGTGCTTTAGTGAACCTACCACTAATGCCCCCGAAACTACCCTCTGGAATATGTTCTGCACTGACTATATCTAACTCTGGACCCTCCCCCCCATCGCCTATTTTAAAAACCGCTCTAACTTTTTGGCCATCTTCATTTCCAGCTGATCTGCACCCTCCCCATTTAGGTGCAGTCCGTCCCTTCTATAGTACCGGTTATCCACTGAGAAGTCGGCCCAGTCCTCCAGGAACACAAACCCCTCCCTACTACACCAGCTCTTCAGCCACTTGTTTACTTTCCTAATCTCCCTCTGCCTTTCTGGTGTGGCTCGATGTACTGGTAGTATTCCTGAGAATACTACCTTGGAGGTCCTTTTCCTCAATTTAGCTCCTAAGTCCCTAAAATCGTTGTTTAGGACACTCCTCTGGTGCTTTGGGGGGCTACCCCAAAGCACCCTCCCAATGTTGAGGGCATGTGGCCAGGTACGGTTCAGGAGGGGGGCGCTCTCTTGTCCCCCCCTCTTTTCTTGCGGCCTGCCAGGTTGCATGCTCGGATAAGGGTCTGGTATGGATTTTTGGGGGGGTTCCCCTTGATATCCATAGGGAAAAAGAAAAAGGATTGCGCTAGGTGCTCAAAAAGATTATATACATGAAAAATTAAATTATAATAAAGTAACCGTGAAGGGCAATATTCAGCCTCCTGACTGTCTTCAGACTGTGAAGTTTGTTCCTGGATCCAGTCTCAGCAACCTTCTGTGTCGCCATCTGCTGATCTACAGCGACCGCACCTTCATGTGCACTTGTAGTGCAAAGTGGATATAGTAAATCAACCCCCATTGCTTCTGGGTTTATTTGTCACAGGAGGGATTGGGGAGCCACTTCAAGTCCAGGACATTTTAAAAAGGCCTAAAAATACGAGCTTAAAAATCTGTGGGACTGGACTGGACTACCGCTCAGAGCCTGTGGAAATCATCCGGAGGTGAAGGCCCGGCACACTGGGACACCTCTTCAGGCTCCAGTTATCAGGATACTTCAACAGGATCTCACATCCAACAAACCTTGTATGACCCCCCCTGAATAAAGGCGGTCACTGGCTTTCTGAAGCGTCTTTGGGACTACATCTCCTGGATTGGTGCCCTGCTGTTGCTGTGGAGTTGCCCAGGAAGGAAGCTGGTGAGATTCCCTACAGAGTCTCTTATGGGACATCCCTTGAAGTCCATCTCACATCTTTCTCTACTAAGCCTGTTTTGACCCCCCTGAATAAGGGTGGTCGCAGGCTCTCTGGTAAGACTTTACTAATTTATCACCAGGTGGTGGGCAGCACTGGGGGTGGATTATGGATCAAGATTTCTATATAGAATAATCTCTGGATTTCACCTACACCATATTTAGAACTTTTATTTGTCTTTATTACATTTGTTTTTTTATCACCTATGGACTTTGGATTGGATGCTTATTTATCAGTCACTATTATTTATTGTCATCTATTTTATATTTAATTTTTTTAAACAATTTTTTCACAATTCTTTTTCACTTGCAATACTTGTCCAGCGCTGCACTGTTTTTTCTTTACACCCCTTGATATCCATACCAGACCTGAAGGGCCTGGTATGGAATTTAGGGGGACCCCCATGCCATTTTTTTTTACATTTTGGTTCGGAGTTCCCCTGTGGGGAAATCCCATGCCATTTTTATCAATGAACTTTTATGTGTATTGTCGGACCAGCAATTCATTAATAGCCGCGAGTAATTTTAAATGACTTTTTTTCCTTGTCATTTTGCTGTCAGACTGTTCTAAACACGGGAAACATGCGCCCCTTTACAGGCATACTATAGACACCCCCCAGGTACGAAATTTAAAGGAATATTACACTTTTATTGTTTCACTTTAAGCATTATTAAAATCACTGCTCCCAAAAAAACGGCCGCTTTTAAAACTTTTTTTTGCATTGATACATGTCCCCTGTGGCAGGACACAGGTCCCCAAACACTTTTTATGACAATACCATGCATATAAGCCTTTAAAATTAGCACTTTTGATTTCTTCCATAGACTTTTAAAGGGTGTTCCGCGGCTTTCGAATTTGCCGCGAACACCCCAAATTGTTCGCTGCTCGGCGAACTGGCGAACAGCCGATGTTCGAGTTGAACATGAGTTCGACTCGAACTCGAAGCTCATCCCTAACTGGGATGTTCCAGCCCTGGATTGGCCTCCCTGGTACTTCTCCCTCTACCCTTCCTGACTGTCAGCCATCTACTCTTTGCTAGTGCCTGCTGTGTACGTTCCTGGTTCTCCTTTAGTATGGAGGGACTTCTCAGTGCTGACAGTTGCTTCCCCAGATTCAGAACCTGGGCTTCCAGGGAAATAATGCGCTTACATTATGCACAGCAGTATTCACCCTCGATGGGATGATCAAGGAACGCATACATGCTGCAAGATGTACAACGAGTCGCCTCTCCACACCCGCCGGGCATCGTACCTATTAAATTTAATTTGGGGATTATACCCTGTCCAAGTTACCTAACAACTAGCTTCCTGACACTAATACTCAACAAGACAATACACAGGTACTCAACAAGACAATACACAGGTACTCGCAGAACTACAAGCACTCACAGAACTACATGCAGACTTACATGTACTCGCAGAACTACGTGCACTTGCAGAACTAAGTGCACTCACAGACCTACATGCAGACCTACGTGCACTCGCAGAACTACGTGCACTCGCAGACCAAAGTGCACTCTCAGACCACTCGCAGACCTACGTGCACTTGCAGAACTACGTGCACTCACAATACACAAGTACACAGTACACAATACACAAGTACTAACGATCCACACACACTACTCAGACAACACTCAGGTACTCACACTACACAGGTACTATAACCCCTGTTATAACCTCCTGTTTTTAACTCACCACTTAGACCAGTTCCACTTGGACAGAGTTCCAGCAGACACAAAGATGAGCAGGCTCACAGTGAGTTCTACACAAGGTTATATAGGCTAGAGCCAGCTGTCAATCAGGCAGCTGGGTGGATCCTGACAATATGGTGGGGATCCTTCCAATGGTCTGGAGTAGCTCTGTGACATCAGTTGATAACAAGGCCTCCTTAGAGAACAGGGGCAATTGGACTATCTCGGTACAAGATAAGCTGAGGTAAATTCAAATGTGTAAACAGATATGTAAAAGATTTTATATAAAGGTTTATTAATACAAAAGTAATAAAACATAACAAATACTCAAATACAGAATAAAAGCATGGTAACCATCCAAACGGTGAGGATAGTTCAGGGCAAGATTAAGAGCATCATGGGCCTGGGGCTGAGGATTTCGATGGGCCTTTTTATGGAAATAAATAAAATGAAGATGAAAAATTGTACCTGGAATTAGCAGGTACAATTGTTTCAAAGAAAACAATAAGTAATGCACTCCTCGCCATGGCCTGTATGCATGCTCCATTGCTGAAGAAAAAACATGTTGAAGCCAGGTTAACATTTGCTCCACAACATTTAGACAAGCCTGTGAAATACTGGGAGAATATAGTCTGGTCAGAGGAGACCAAAATGGAACTCTTTGGATGCCATAATACATACCATGTTTGGGGGTCACTTCACCTTAAAAACACCCCCATACCATCAGTGAGGTTTGGAGGTGGGAACATCATGGTGTTGGCTGGCATTTTTTTCAGCATACGGTACTGGCAAACTTTATATCATTGAAGGAAGGATGAATGGAAAAATGTACCAAGACATTCTTGATAAAAATCTGCTGCCATCTACCAGGATGATGAAGATGAAATGAGGGCGGACATTTCAACAAGACAATGATCCCAAACACAAAGCCAAGGAAACTCTCAATTGGTTTCAAAGAAAGAAAATAAAGCTGTTAGAATGGCCCAGCCAATCACCTGACTTGAATCCAATAGAAAATATATGGAAAGAACTAAAGAACAGAGATCATAGAAGAGACCCACTGAACCTTCAAGGTTTGAAGACAAGAATTGAAGGCAAGATTTGAAAATCTGAGCAACACAAGTGACTAGTTTCTCCATACAGGAGCCTGCGTCTTGAAGCTTTCATTACCAACAAAGGATTTTGTACCAAGTATTAAATACATTTCAGTTAGCGGATTCAATACTTTTTCCCCATGTCCTTCCATTTTATTACACAGAACTTCATTTCAAAAACCGATTTGTTTTGGTTTCTTTGTATTTATGGATTACATGGGTTGTTACTGAAAAATACTGTACTTATTTTACCCTTTGTATAAGCACTGCACAGTTCATATTGTTGCCATAAACACATTTTTTGACACATCACCTATAATTAATGATGGACTGTCAGCATCAGTGCCAGTTTACACAATAATAATCCACCACATTAGTACCAGTTTCTGCAATTATATCCACCCAGCATCAGTGCCAGTTTAGGAAATAATAAACCCCATCCTAAATGGCAATTTCCATAATAATAACCGAAAACATCAGTACCAATTTACAGAACAACCACCAAAAGCATTCGTATCAGTAGAAGGAATAATAACCCCTAGCATGACATCAGTGGCAGTTTACACAATAACAACAAACATCATTGGTGTCTGTAGCAGCAATAATAACTCCCAGCATCATAGATTAACATTCCCTCATATCCAATTATTTCCACTATTTATTTTCACAATGTATTTTTTTAAATAGTGACAGTGAGTTGAGGGAGAACATTCTCCTCTTGCTGTCACTAGATCCAGTGGATAGGGGAGATGCTGCAGTGGGACGTTGGAACATGTTACATGTTCCCAAAAGTGAACCTATCCTTTAACCACTTTCCTACAGGCACTTTCACCCCCTTCCTGCCCAGGCCAATTTTCAGCTTTCAGCGCTGTCACTTTTTGAATGACAATTGCCCGGTCATGCAGTACTGTACACATATGACATTTTTTTACACAAATAGATCTTTTTTTGGTGGTATTTAAACACCACTGGGGTTTTAATTTTTTGCTAAACATGAAAAAAAGACAGACTTTAAAAAAAAAATGTTTTTCTTAGTTTGTTATAATATTTTGCCATAAGTAATTTTTCTTCTTCACTGATGTGCACTGATGATTCTACACTGATAGGTGGCACTGATCAGGCAGCACTGATAGGCACTGATGGGCACCAATGAGACAGCACTGATGGGCATTGATAAGGTGGCGCTGATGAGGCTGCACTGATATGTGGCACTGATAGACAAAACTGATGGGCTCTGATGAGCTGCACTGATAGGCAGCACTGATGGGCAATGATAGCTGGCACTGGCACTGATGAGCTGCACTAATGGGCACTGATGAGCTGCACTAATGGGCCCTGATGAGCTGCACTAATGGGCCCTGATGAGCAGCACTGATGGGCTCTGATAGGTGGCACTTATGGGCACTGATAAGGTGGCACTGATGAGGCAGCACTATTATGCGGCACTAGACATGTGCAATCCGTTTCGTAACAAATCGAAATTCGGCCGAATTTTGCATCTTTCGGACATTCAGATGCATCCGAATGTCCGAATAAAAAAATAACGAATTTCAACTAATACGAAAGAAATTATAGGGAATATATTGAATGAATTTGACATGATTCGGTAATTCATTAAAGATCTAATGAAACAAAAGGTCAACTCAAAGTAAATCTTACAGTCCAATAAGCTGATTAATTTTGTGCTGGAGGTTGGATTACCTGCAAAGTGCATTCCTGAGAACTGAGAGAGAAGGGTGTTGTATTGTATTTGAGCAGAGGAGAAGAGATATTGTTATTGTGTGTGTTAATAGATTCAATAAACAAACGACTTTCCAAACTACGAATCATTATCACAAATCAATATACATACATAAATATCGAATTTCAACTAATATGAAAGAAATTATAGCGAATATAAAGAAGGAATTCAACATGATTCGAGATTCAGTATAACGAATATTGACACTCTACGAATAATAACAAATTATCCAAAAACAAATTAACGTAACATAACGATTTTAACAGAATGAAATTATGTATTTTATGAATGACATTGAACCGAAACTAAACGAAATTTCCCATTGTGCACAAGTCTATGCAGCACTGATGGGTGGCACTGACACTGATAGTTGGCACTGATGATCTGCACTGATAGGCAGCACTGATGGTCAATGATAGGTGGCACTGTTGAGCTGCACTGATAGGCAGCACTGATGGTCAATGATAGGTGGCACCGATGAGCTGCACTAATGGGCACTGATGGGCAGCACTGATGAGCTCTGATAGGCGGCACTGACAGGCTGGACTTATGGGCACTGACAAGGTGGCATTGATGAGGCAGCACTATTATGTGGCACTGATGGCCTGCACTGATAGGCGGCACTGATGAGCTTCACTGTCAGGCAGCACTGGTAGGTGGCACTGGCACTGATGAGCTGCACTAATGGGCACTGATAGGTGGCACTGATGAGCTACACTGATAGGTGGCACAGGCATTGATTGGATGGCACTGATGAGCTGCACTGATAGGAAGCACGATAGGAGGCACTGATGAGCTGCACTAATGGGCACTGATAGGTGGCACTGATGAGCTACACTGATAGGTGGCACTGGCATTGACTGAATGGCACTAATGAGCTGCACTGATAGGTGGCGCTGGCATTGATTGGATGGCACTGATGAGCTGCACTGATAGGTGGCACTGATAGAGGGCACTGGCACTGATAGGTGGAACTGACGAGATGCACTAAATGGGCACTGATGTGATGAGTTGCAACGATATAGCCGCCCCCCCAAAAAAAGTCAGTTAACCACTTCACTTCAGCCAGTACACACAGTACTAGTACACCTGCACACTGCTGCACAATTTCACAAATAGAACTCATCTGCCTGAGTCACACATTGACTTCCCCAGCAGGCCAACCCAGTGCCCATGGCTTACTTGAAGTTGTGCAGATGCTGAATGCAGATCCTCCTTCTAACTTGCAGCACCGCCCACACATAGCACTCAGTGCTTTCCCAATCAAGCCTCCCGGGACGCCGGGGAAGGCCTCTGGATGACGTCACGCCGGCCAGGACATCAAGCTCCGCCTACGGTGTGTGAGCACGCTCAGCCTCGGTGGCGCACTGCACTGGTACCGCTCGCACTGCAACATCTGCTCTCTCTCTGCATAATATATATCCGCAATTACACTTGAGCTGACAGACTCATATATGAGGCCTAAATAATGCAGCTGCCTGGAAAATGTAAAATTATATAACGGCCGGCGGCCGATGTGATTGTATGTATCTAGAGAGTTTGGGCCTATATTATGATGGGGGCCTGGAGCTGCAGCTCCAAAAGCCCCTATGTTAATCCGGCCCTGGGATAGTTGATCACAGATACAGCTCAACTAGTTTTGCGGTCTATGTTGCTTCGTCAGGAGGATATCTGTAAATTGATTGGCAAATGATCAATAGCAGTACAATTGACCAAATTGATAACAGCATTTCACACAGTAGTGTCAGTGACAAGATAAATATAGAGGAGAAAAAAAGCAGAGCTGCTTACCTATAACCCCGGCAGGCACAGGACACAAGACGTCACCAAAAAAGCTCCCCCATGTGTTCTGTCCACCAGATGTCTTGCTGATTATTTGTACCTTATTTGTACCTGTGTTGTTAAATTTACATGCAAAATGTGTAATTTACTTAAGACAATCATATGTGGTGTGCAGGCTCCATCTAGCGTTCCTTTTTGGTATTGCTGCAGTTCTGTTTCTTTGTTTATTTGTATGTGTAACTCAGCAAGCAGGGAACTCTGAGTGGAATCTTAGCAGGAAGTGAACCAGTCACCATTCTTTTCAACACATTGAAGGAAGCAACACATGTATTTCTCAATCTATCTATATTTCTGTTATTTTGTAGTTTCACCTGGCTTGTTCTAATAAAACTGAGATCAAAGAAATATGGTATTTACAGTTATTGGGATAAGAAGGTTTAGCTATCTGCTCCTTGAGACAGAACACCGTGGTGACTGGGGGGAATTGCAAATCAATGAACTGGTATCTAGGTAGATAGAGTAAAGCTGTTGAGATGGGTAGTCTATGCACTTGGGGGGCTGGGAGTAGAGGAATGTAACTGTGATACAGGTATTGTGAAGGGAGGGAAACGGTGGGGGATTGTGTGTGAGTTAGAAAAAGAATGAGGGGAAAGGGCAAAGGAGGGAAGCGAAAGGGAGTGGGTGGGAGTGAGGGGGTGGGGGGTTAGAGGGAATAGGAAAGGGGGAAGGGAGGCAACACTAGAAGGAAAAAGAAATAGAAAAAATGGAAATTGGGAAAAGGTGGAAAAAGGGGGGGGGGGTGGAAAGGCAGCGGGGCAGAGGGAATAAAGAAAGGGGAAAAAACATAACAAACAACAAGGGGAGGGAAGGAAAGGGGAAATACCTTGTATGCAGATAAAGTGGGTTTAGGGGTCCCGGGGATTAAAAACCGACTGGAAATTTGGGTACCAGTGTTCCGCAGAGATTTGCACCACTACAGGGGAAAGGGTACACTTACTGTGATTGTGCTAAGGTAAATGACTCCCGGGCCTGGCATCCAGAGCACTAACAAGCAGGCAAAGCCTGCTTTTTAAAGTCCCTGACCCAGCGGTGTGTGATGTCACTGGGTCAGAGCTCCCGCAGTGCACACACGCAAAGAGATCGCGCGTGCATGTGTGCTCATCCTACGGCCAAAAGGGCGGAAGCCCATGCCAGGACGTACACAAGTGGAAAGGGCGGTCCCAAACAGACGGGACTCATCCATCCACCAGGGAGGTCACCCAGCCACGTTACAGGAACAAAAAGAAGGCGATGCCAACGGTACCCCAGCATGCCAAGGGAAAGAGCAAGGGGACCCCCACGCCATTTTTTTAAAAAATTTGGTGCGGGGTTCCCCTTAATAACCATACCAGACCTGAAGGGCTTGGTATGAAATTTGGGAGGACCTCCACAAATTTTTTTTTTTTAATCTTGGTTCGGGGTTCCCCTGCGGGGGAATCCTATGCCGTTTTTATTAATGAAATTTTATGTTTATTGCCGGGAGTTGGGACTGGAAATTCTTTATAGCAGCAAGTACTTTTGAATTACTTTTTTCCTTTAGAAATGTAATTTTGCTCTCGGACTGTTGAAAAACACGGGAAACATGCGCCACTTTACATGCATACTATAGAAACCCCCCAGGTAAGAAATTTAAAGGAATATTACTATTTTATTGTTTCATATGGGTAGATATACATATGAGTATACATACTGTATTTTTTAGTAATAACCCATGTAATCTATAAATGCAAAGAAACCAAAACAAATCGGTTCAGAAATGAAGCTCTGTGTAATAAAATGGAAGGACATGGGGAAAAAGTATTGAATCCGCTAACTGAAATGTATTTAATACTTGGTACAAAATCCTTTGTTGGTAATGAAAGCTTCAAGACGCAGGCTCCTGTATGGAGAAACTAGTCACTTGTGTTGCTCAGATCTTCAAATCTTGTCTTCAATTCTTGTCTTCAAACCTTGAAGTTCCGTGGGCCTCTTCTATGATCTCTGATCTTTAGTTCTTTCCATATATTTTCTATTGGATTCAAATCAGGTGATTGGCTGAGCCATTCTAACAGCTTTATTTTCTTTCTTTGAAACCAATTGAGAGTTTCCTTGGCTTTGTGTTTGGGATCATTGTCTTGCTGAAATGTCCGCCCTCATTTCATCTTCATCATCCTGGTAGATGGCAGCAGATTTTTATCAAGAATGTCTTGGTACATTTTTCCATTTATCCTTCCTTCAATGACATGAAGTTTGCCAGTACCGTATGCTGAAAAAAATCCCAGCCAACACCATGATGTTCCCACCTCCAAACCTCACTGTTGGTATGGGGGTGTTTTTAAGGTGAAGTGACCCCCAAACATGGTATGTATTATGGCATCCAAAGAGTTCCATTTTGGTTTCCTCTGACCAGACTATATTCTCCCAGTATTTCACAGGCTTGTCTAAATGTTGTGGAGCAAATGTTAACCTGGCTTCAACATGTTTTTTCTTCAGCAATGGAGCATGCATACAGGCCATGGCGAGGAGTGCATTACTTATTGTTTTCTTTGAAACAATTGTACCTGCTAATTCCAGGTACAATTTTTCATCTTCATTTTATTTATTTCCATAAAAAGGCCCACCAAAATCCTCAGACCCAGGCCCATGATGCTCTTAATCTGGCCCTTAACTATCTTCACCACTTGGATGGTTACCATGCTTTTATTCTGTATTTGAGTATTTGTTATGTTTTATTACTTTTGTATTAATAAACCTTTATATAAAATCTTTTACATACCTGTTTACACATTTGAATTTGCCTCAGCTTATCTTGTACCGAGATAGTCCAATTGCCCCTGTTATCTAAGGAGGCCTTGTTATCAACTGATGTCACAGAAATACTCCAGACCATTGGGAAGGATCCCCACCATATTGTCAGGATCCACCCAGCTGCCTGATTGACAGCTGGCTCTAGCTCCCAGCGAGCCAAACCCAGCTTCTACCGCCCCCTCTCTTGCCGGGCTCTCCAGTGAGCGCAAGAGAAGCAGAGCAGAAAGCGGTGACTGAGAGTCACTGTTCTCTACTCCAAGCACAGAGAACTAAGTGAGCAGCAATCATGTGATCGCTTGGTTCCTGGGCTTAGAGGCAATATGGGATAGCTGAAGCATCACACCGATCTTGCAGCATAGAGGTAAGTATGAAGGTTTGTTTTTCTAGGTACCCCATACAACTCCTTTCATTTTAAAAGGTTATTTAAATTGTTTAAAATACTCAGCTTTGATTAAAATAATACCTGATAATCCTGCCCTGAAAGTGCTTGTTCAGCCACTGTCGCCAGACTGCTGGTTGGAAGCTAAACAGTGGGGACCTTGAGTGGAGAGTGAAAAAAAATGAACTTAAATGATTTTAGCAAATGGCTGCAATATAACAAAGAGTGAAAAATTTAAGGGGGTCTGAATATAGACCAGACATCAGAAAAACCAAAAGGACAAACTCAAGGGACAGGGTTATTAGAGGAATGGCCTAAACGAATTAACCTCGTTCAGGCCAGGTGGAATAGCATAATTGAACCTCTCAATCCAGAGCATCTCACGCTGCAAGAGCACCCTGTCACGGTCACCCCCACTGGTGTCAAGAGGCACCACCTCCAAAGCCAAGAATTTAACAGCTAAGGGATTAAACCTGTGGTAAAGGCCTATTTGTTGGCCAACGGTGGTAAGTTTACCATTCGTTGAATGATAGAGATGATCTCCGATTCTCTGTCTTAATTCCCGGATAGTCTTCCCTACATAAAAGGGCCTTGCAGTCACAAAGCATTAGATAGATAACTCCAGTCGTGCCACAATGGGCTGAGGTATGGGGAGTGAAGAGTTCCCCATTGAGAAGTCTAAAAGTGGTACCAGTGAGGATCCAAGGGCAACGGGGGGCACTGCCCACATTGGGAGGTGCCCCTTGACCCCAAGGGGCGACTAGTGTCGGATCGATAATGACTGCTAGTTAGGCAATCTTTTAAGGAATTAGCTCTTCGGAATACCAACTCTGGGGTGCTACGAAAAGGTTTATTGAGAATGTGGTGATCTGTTAAGAGATGCCAGTGTTTGGAAAGAATGTAACTAGAACCTTCAGGGCCCCGGTGCAAGAAACCATGAAGGCCCCCCCCTCCGACACCCCCACCCTTTCATCACAGTCCATAGCGTTCCCCTTTATATCGCAGTCCGCAGCGTTCCCCTTTACATCAGAGCTCTCCCTTACATCAGGGTGTGTAGCATTCCCCTTTACGTCAGAGTTCCCCTTTAGATCAGGGTCTGCAGCGTTCCCATTTACATCAGATTCCATAATTCCCCTTTACATCATAGTCCACAAAGTTCTCCCTTCCATCAGAGTTCGCAGGGTTCCCCCTTACAGTGTACCCTGATGAAGAAGAGAGCTCTGTGGATCCTGATGTAAAGGGGAACTCTGATGTAAAAGGAAATGTGGCGGACCGTGATGTAAAGGGGAACGCTGCAGACTCTGATGTAAGCGGGGCTCTGGTGACCATGGTCCCCCTTACATCATGGTCCGCAGCATTCCCCTTTACATCAGAGTTTCCCTTTACACCAGAGTCCGCAGGGTTCCCCCTTACAGTGTAAGGTAGGACTCTGCAGGCCCTGATGTAAAGGGGAACTCTGATGTAAAGTTGACAGGTTAAGCCTAGTTTAATGGAATCCTCTGACAAACCTGGAGCATTAATCCCTTTACAATTTTATATATATATATATATATATATATATATATATATATATTATATATATACATACATATATATATATATATATATATATATATATATATATATATATATATATACACACACTGATCAAAATTATAAACGCAACACTTTTTGATTATTGCACAGGTGTGCCTTAGTCTGGCCACAAAAAAAGGCCACTCTAAAATGCGCAGTTTTATCACACAGCACAATGCCACAGATGTCGCAAGTTTTGAGGGAGTGTGCAATTGGCATGCTGATTGCCGCAATGTCCACCAGAGCTGTTGCCCTTGAATTGAATGTTTGTTTCTCTACCATAAACCGTCTCCAAAGGTGTTTCAGAGAATTTGGCCGTACATCCAACCAGCCTCACACCCATGTATAACCACACCAGCCCAGGACCTCCACATCCAGCAGCACCTTCACCCCCAAGATCATCTGAGACCAGCCACCTGGACAGCTGCTGCAACAATCGGTTGGCATAACCAAATAATTTTTTGCACAAACTGTCAGAAACCATCTCAGGGAAGCTCATCTTCATGCTCGTTGTCCTCATTGGGGCCTCGACCTGACTGCAGTTCGTCATCGTAACCGACATGAGTGGGCAAATGCTCACATTTAATGGTGTCTGGCACTTTGGAGAGGTGTTCTCTTCACAGATGAATCCCGGTTTTCCCAGACACATCGGACAATTTTGACACATTTTTGGGACCATTGACATTAATACAGCGATCAATGTTATAGAAAATGCATTGATTTCTGTAAAAATGTCACTGGCAGTGAAGGGGTTAACACTAGGGGGCAATTAAAGGGTTAATGTGTTCCCTAGTTTGTGTTTTAACTGAAGAGGGGAGTGGACAGTGCAGTGGAGATGACAGATCGCTGTTCATACTCTGCATACTGTTCATACTCTGTACTCTGTATCATCTGTATGAACAGATGATCTGTCTGTTCTCCCCTCAGAGAACTGGAAACTGTGTGTTTACACACACAGATCCCAGTTCTCCGTGTGCCCTGATCGAGCACGGGAGCCTGACGGTGATCGTGACCGCCGGGCACTCACATCGGCTCGGGGGGCGAGTGGCCACAGGGCGAAGCGACGTTACATAATGTCGTTTCGCCCAGCCGTGCCATTCTGCCACAGTACAAATGCGGCAGATGATCGGCAAGTGGTTAATAACCATTTCGTTATTATTTCTTTTGAAAAAAAAAAAACACCTGTTACACTATGTTATACTTTATGTTATAAAGCATATCACGTAAAAATGCCAGGACAGTATAAACGCCCCGGAAATGATCCCTTTTTGAAAAGTGATCTCATTTTTGCGACAATTCTTTGGCAATTACAAAGCATTCAGGTATTGAAGATGATTAAACATGGAGCTTTGTAAGCTCAAGGTACATTAATGTTTAGATCAAACACAGAGGTAAGAAGTTACTATACATATTTATTCACCCTCTATTTACAAATTACTATGGTTCCCTTCCTTCCTCTATTGCAAGAGGAAAAGGAGGGATAACTGTCCACCAATCCACTGTTTAAAGATGAACTGTAGTAGAAGAGCACAAATCAAATCAAATCAATGCATATGACCACATGCTTAAATCCAAGGTGTAACCAACCAACAACTCAGGTAGGGCTGAGGGGGTGAAGTGATACTGAACATCAGAACCAAATACATTAAAAATCATAAATAATACACAATGACACAAATTACTTTTGTTGGTGTTATGACCAACAGAAAAAAAGAGCAAATAAAAAAAAAAAAAAAATAGCATATACAATTGTGACACAAGTCATATTGTAATCAAATTTTTATAAAAAATTACCTTTCCTTTTCAATCTGCAGCACTGTAATTTTCTGTAAACAGTGGCGTATCCAGCTTTCATATTTAGGGGGGGGGCACATGGGGGAACAGGGACAAAAGTAGGAGGGCAACTATAAAATGCAAATATATATATATATATATATATATATATATATATATATATATATATATATATATATATATATATATATATATATATATATATCCTGGGGCCCTTTACTATGATCCCACAACGGGCCCTTTCACATGTTCTGCAGTGAGCTCCCTTCCTACTGTATTGGGGCCCCCCAAGGTGGCAGAAAACAAGAGATATATGTCATCTGCATACCAAGAAAATATAAGTATCCAAAGCAGTGGGAGAACTATCAGGGTTGCAAAGGTTGTCTTGCCACCGGGCCCTGGTGTTCTGCCCCTGCTATTGACAGCGCTGGTCTGGCATCTCGTTTTTTCAGTAACTGAGAGTCCTGGTGGAATCCTTCCTGCAATTCGCTCTTCTCCCTGCCAATGAGGATGCAGGGGAAGGAGAGGATCAGGTTTTTTTTTCAACAAAAGTGGAGTTACCCTTTAAAACTTGACCTCTGGAAGATTTACCCCCCTTCATGACCAGAGCATTTTTTGTGATACAGCAATGCGTTTCTTTAGCAACGCTGTACCCAAATAAAATTTGACATTTTTTTTCTCACAAATAGGTAGTTAGAATATGTTTATAATGGGGGTGGTAGTAGATTTAAGCTTAGTTAGCTTTTGATTGGCCCTTTTCCCAGCCCACCCTGCCATATGCCTTTTCTCCTATGTGCTCAAGGTGGCCCTTCAGCAGTGCTGGGACAAGGTCATTCAGCACCCAGGGCAAAGATGCCGAACTGCCTACTCCCCCACTCATGATGAGCAAGCTTAGGGGATCATACGCCCAGCCTTAACTCGCTTGTCAAAATCACAGCCAATGTCACAACTCCTGTCAGCCTTGCAACAGAAGGTTCCCCATCCCTACAGTAAACCCTTGCGCCCAGGGCAGCTTGTCCCTTTCGCCCACCTCTTGTCCCAGCCCTGTAAGTCAAGTGTGCTGTATATGCAGTGCAGTATATGCAGGAACAATAAAACTGGTCATATGATACCATATCCTAACCTCATCTATAATACTACATGTTAAGGCCCCATTCACACCTGAGCGTTTTGTAGCTTGAAGCCTGAAGCTACAATACGCTGGAGGGGAAAAAATCAATTATTCTCTATGAAGATGGTTCACATCTCCACTCCAAAATGCCTGAAGCCAGAAGCTCCAAAACGCCTGAAGCTCAAACAAGTTCTGGAACTTTTTTTTAGGCAGATTTGGGCGTTTTTCTGCTTTTTACATTGGTGACCTTTTGACCTGTACAAAATCGCGACAAAATCAGGGTAAAATCACGCGACTTTCTGCCTGAAAACGCTACGCTCAGGTGTGACTGGGGCCTTAGGCTGGCCATACATGGTCGGAATTTCAAAAGAATTTTCTTTTGAAAATCAGAAAATTTGTGCGTTTTGTGATCTGATGGTGCCATCATTGATTTCGAAATTCCACCAACCAAGCCTTCAATTTCACCTCATGTTGCTACAGAAAATAATTTTTGTGGCTGAGAATCTTCTTTTCTTTCTGGGAATTTTCTTTTCTTGCACATGCACATTTCTTTTTCGATTACATTTCTCGCACGATTCTCCCATCATTAATTAGAAAGGCGTTCGTTTTTCAAAAAAATTTCCAACATGTTCGATTGCTCAAATTCGATGGCCGCACGAAAATCGGCTGTTGCTGCAGCCCACTAATGGTGCGAAATACGAACGAAAATTCTTATGCCCCGTACAAACGGTCGGACATTGATCGGACATTCCGACAACAAAATCCATGGATTTTTTCTGACGGATGTTGGCTCAAACCTGTCTTGCATACACACTGTCGCACAAAGTTGACGGAAAATCTGATCATTCCGAACGCGGTGACGTAAAACACATACGTCGGGACTATATGGGCGGCACAGTGGTGTAGTGGTAGCACTCTAACCTAGCAGTAAGAAGGGTCACTGGTTCAAATCCCAACCACGACACTACCTGCTTGGAGTTCTCCCTGTGCCTGCGTGGGTTTCCTCCGGGTACTCCGCTTTCCTCCCACACTCCAAAGACATGCTGGTAGGTTAATTGGATCCTGTCTAAATTGTCCCTAGTATGTATGAATGTGAGTTAGGGACCTTAGATTGTAAGCTCCTTGAGGGTAGGGACTGATGTGAATGTACAATGTATATGTAAAGCGCTGCGTAAATTGACAGCGCTATATAAGTACCTGTAATAAATAAATAAATAAATTGCTTTCGTCTCTTAATTTATTCTGAGCATGCGTGGCAACTTTGTCTGTCGGATTTGTCTACACACGATCGGAATTTAAAGGATCGGATTTTGTTGTCGGAAAATTTTATAGCAAGCTCTCAAACTTTGTGTGTCGGAATTTCCGATGGAAAAAGTTCGAAGGAGCCCACACACGATCGGAATTTCCGTCAACAAGCTCCGATCGCACATATTCCGTCAGAAAGTCTGACCGTGTGTACAGGGCATAAGATAGGATTTTCGAAAGAAAATTATTTTGAAAATAGACCCAGATTATTCAGATTAGAATCAGATATCAAGGAACCAAGGGACACATTTTCACCATTACATGGACCAGTTCTTGTCAGTTTGCCTCAATGACCATAACAAGTATAATTTAGTATAAGTTGAAGAAATACTAACATCAAATATTATGATCCTAAATATCACTTGCACTCACAGAGTACTGCACATTGCATTTTTTTAGTATATCGAAAATATACATGAAATATTATATTCTATACATGGAATACTATACATGGTACTTCTGCTGAAGCAAGCACATCTATTAAAATATGAATACCAATACAACATCTATCTCTATATACAAACACACGTATAAACACATGCCAAACCCCTAATCAACATATATATGCTCCTGCAGAGAAATATGTGCACTGTACATGTGTGTCTGCATTACAGACTAATCAAAGAGAAGGGGGTGAAACAGTCCGACCATAAATTCCCCTTCCGACAGAGTAAAGCACACAAACAGGGCCACGGTAATAAATGGAAATTATTTCTCTGAAAGATATTTTTCTGCTACATGACTAATTCTGTGCATCAGGAAAGAGTCTTGCTTAACATTAATTACAGAAAATGACAGGCAGGCTGAGGACTGCGGATGCTCATTATCTGAGAACATATTCACAAGTTTGCAATTTGCAAGAGAACTACCCCAGCGAAAATTAATCTCCCGTCTTTGCATGAGGCTCTTCTAATTTTGATGCTATTAACAAGTTTGCAGTATCACTCAGGCCCTGTCAGTATAATCAGGTTTCGGCGTGTTGGTGAGAGCACGCTGTCATTTAGAAGGATAAACCCTTTGACGCGCTCTCTTTCATGTAGCCGGTCCTACAAGCCGCCTTTTAATAAGGTTCTTTAATCATCTCCCCCTTTTCATGCTCTCGGATTTCTCCCTCTCTCTCTCCTTCCTTCTCTCCTTCCTTCTCTCTCTCGTTTCTCTCTACGTTTCTCCTCCACTCCTGTCCTCGTTGAGAGGGCTTTGAAGTTCAGCCGGGGATGAAATATTCATGACATTGTTGCAGAATAAGACAGATATTCTGATCTTTTCTCTGTTTTTTGGTGAAATATTAACAAGATTTATAAGCATGTAAGAACAGCTCAACTCCCAAAACATGGCAACGCGGAAGGTAATTGTGCGCCGGTATATAATATATATATATTTTATGCCTTTTTTTAATACATGCATATTTCAAGATGCCTGTGTGTGTTCATGTTATCTGTGTATCCTTTATGAGCAAGATACATTATTATTATCACATGCATTAACACCAGTGATAAATGATCCCACAAGAGTTTTCATTGGGCTACTTTAGTACAGCGATGCGCCTTACACGTAGCATTTGCCTTGTAATGGATTATATAGCCGCCTTGATTTGTAGCAAGGGAGCCAAGAGCTGAGCAACCATTCACTAGAACAAGTTATATAGGTTTGTGAAACAGAACGAGCAACATTCATTCTACTTGATGATAAAAGTGGTCTCTTGTGGGTGAGTGGTAGCTTCTACCAGACAATCTGAAGGCAAAAGATCTTCAGATCATTAGTATACAAATGATTAAACCTTGGACATAATCATCACAGTCCTGTAAGCTGGGGAGGACTTTGCTAGAAGGCAATTGCACCCCAAGCCAGTACAAATAATGTATGCTTGGTGATTGAGTGATGGTTCTCTCCCATTAACACCTCAGAGTGGGCCCAAACATAACAAATATTTCTCTTTATCTACCGAAAGTGGAATGGAGCTATCAAGCATTGTTTGACACATGAAAAAGACCCTCTTCTGGCTTCGTATCAGAGCCCCATGATTTTGTAATTATGCCTTTGGAAGATTTCCTGTTTCAGTGTATATAGAGAGATCACCACATGGGCTGTAAAGCAAGGAATCCCTCTGCAACACCTGTAGAGATCCATGGCTAATCAGCCAAAAAAACAGTCTGTGAAATGGCTTCAACTTCACAGACTACTGCATATCAAAGTTGTGTTGTGCAATTGCTGACTGTATATTGGTAACATTTGAAAATGTATACATGTTGTGACAGTAGGAGATGCTGTCACAGTAAAATTGGTAGTTTGGGGGACACAGGGTGTGCACATTTGCTTGGTGCAAGACTGCAGAGCATAGGTGTGGACTGGAGAAGACTGCTTTCACAGATTTCTCCAGGTTTTGTATTCTGTCATGGGGCTCTGTAGTTTGGAGATTTCACAGTGTCTTGGGTGGGACAGGATGTCTAACCCTGTGTCCAGTCTTTGTAGATTACCAGCAGGGTGTGTGCTCAGGTGAGCACAGCCCTTATAATGAGAGTATGGCAGGACCTCATGACTCCCATTTGGAGACTGCTTCATACCAAGAGACAGGAGGTCTCCAGGAGTCAGAGGGGCTGCAGGAGGCAGCCAGAACATGTCTGACTGCAAGAGGCAGTGAAACGGCCTGAGGACTAAGGCCAGAGCGCATCTGTGGGCGCTAAAGAAAAGCCGTCCACACTGAAGGATCAAGTGGTCGGTGTGACCAGGATAAAGAGCAGAAGTGCTGCTACAGAGAGCCAGGTGGGCTAGCACTTTCTGTTGGGTGTATTTGCTGGGGAAGAACCCCTGCGTGGGAAACCGTTAGGTTATGGACTTTTATTTGCCTTTATATTAAAAATGGGCTACCGTGCCCTAAAATATAGTTCCTGACTGGTTTGAATCATTGGCAAAAGCATCTACTACGAGAGCTAAACAACCGCCAACATTACAATGTACATATACAGTATATGCAGTATCTCACAAGAGTACACCCCTCACATTTTTGTAAATGTTTTATTCTATCTTTTCATGTGACAACACTGAAGAAATTACACTTTGCTACAATGTAAAGTAGTTAGTGTACAACTTGTATAACAGTGTAGGCCATCTTTATGTAGAGCAACAATTCTTTTTTTCAGATCCTCAGAGAGTTCTTCGCCATGAGGTGCCACGTTGAACTTCCAGTGACCAGTATGAGAGTGATAACACCACATTTAACACACCTGCTCCCCATTCACACCTGAGACCTTGTAACAATAATGAATCACATGACACCGGGGAGGGAAAATGGCTAATTGGGCCCAATTTGGAGATTTTCTCTTATGGGTGTACTCATTTTGTTGCCAGCGGTTTAGACATTAATGGCTGTTTGTTGTTATTTTGAGGGGACAGCCAATTTACACTGTTATACAAGCTGTACACTCACTACTTTACATTGTAGCAAAGTGTCATTTCTTCAGTGTTGTCACATGAAAATATATAATAAAATACCGTATTTATCGGTGTATAACACGCACCGGCATATAACACGCACCCCAAGTTTAGAAGGGAATTTTAAGGAAAAAAACTTACATTTAAATGCCCATCATTGGACATTTTCACTGTGTACTCACTTTTGTTGCAGTTTAGACATTAATGGCTGTGTGTTGAGTTATTTTGAGGGGACAGCAAATTTACAATGTTATACTGGCTGTACACTCACTACTTTACTTTTGTAGCAAAGTTTCATTTCTTCAGTGTTGTCACATGAAAAGATATAATAAAAAATTTACAAAAATGTGAGGGGTGTACTCACTTTTGTGAGATACTGTATATGTAGAGCTTCAAGGACACCGCCACTCGCTGGTTCTTCTTTTTATGGGCTTTGTTTGCCCATTTTTATTAAAAGCAAGTTCAGCAAACAACATAGGTTTTCCTCACAGGGCCTTTCAGCATTCCTTTTTTCATCAACAAAAAAATGCCATTCAGCCTAGTTGGCTCTCACTTGCAGCACTGCAGCTCTGGCCTTACACTCCAGGCCCTTGTCTCTCCCGTACAGACTGTTTCACCAACCAACCCCCTTGGTGCATATAGCTAGCAGCCATTTGCTGCTCTGGCTCCCACATGGAGCCCTCCTGACTCCTGGTACTTAGACTTCCTATCTGCCGGGGTGGAGCCCAGAACCATGGTCAGGTTACTACTAAAAGCCCAGCACACACCTGACCAATCAGTATGCTTGCTGTTCTCAAAATCAGGACCCAGGACTGGGGATTTCATCACACACGGATCTCTCAGAAATCCCTGAGCTACAGGTAGAGTTGCCACCTCATCCCTTTAAATCCGAACACATATTGATTACACAGGTTCTGTGGCTGATTAAGGTGGTAATTAAACTCACTTGGTGCCTTATCTGCAATAAATTAGTCTCAGAACCTGTATAATTCATATGTGTTCGGGTTTAAAGGAATGAGGTGGCAACCTTAGCTACAGGTCCCAAAGTGGACTTTACAAAACACTGAGGAAACTGAAAGGCCAGCTTCCTCTTCATGTTACATGCTCCCTGGAGGCGCCCCTCAACCCGTCTGGTTGAGAATTCTGGGTCACATCCACCTTCTAGACCCTGGCAGGGCAACGCTCTGCCACAATATATCATAGCTCCCAACTGTCACTGATTTCGAGGGACTGTCCCTGATTTGGAGCAATGTCCCTCATTCCTCCTCATTTGTCCGTCATTTTGGTCTGATCTTTATAGTTGTATATAAAATGCACTTTTTACCTTTCTAAAGGTGTTTTCCAGCGCTAAACCTTTCATCTGATTTCTAAACTGCTGCATTTGTATATTCCTAAAGCCAATTTAAAGGAAAAAATCCATACCAGGTTATCTTTTGCCACCCTGAGCAAGCTCAGCCATGGATAATTGTTAGGTATTTACAGACATGCAATGATTCCCTGGTTTGACCATAAATGGCCATATGTTAACCAGGCTAACTGCTCTGCTGAAAAATTCATGTCATTGCCATAGGTCAGTAGATGAAGTTCAAATAACACACAAAGCTGAATACCACTAAAACGTGCAGACTTTAAAGGCACCAACTATATACAAATTTTATATATAAAAATATTTTTATCCGATTACAAATATTTGGAAATAACAATATATAGAACAGTTTAAAAAAATCAGTTAATGTAATTTAAACTATCCTAAGTATTGTTATTTCAAATGTTTGTATTGAATAAAAATATGTGTGTATATTATATAATATACACACTTATATATATATATATATATATATATATATATATATAAGTTTGTGTATAGTTTGCGCCTTAAAAGTTGGCATGTTTTTATAGGTTTCAATTACTATGGATTATAGAATGTGGCAACAAATTTTGAGCTCATATTTTTTTAATTCAACCCCAAACTCCCTCTATCTCCTTACTCTATACAGGCCATCACTAAGTAAAAGAGAAGGTATGAAAGGAAAAAGCGTCTGCTGGGTTATCTATTTAAAAAAATGCATAATGATCTCTGACATCAGTGGCATGGGCACATCCTGTATTAAATATAATTTGTAAAGTAAATTTTTCAAAGAAAAAAGATATGAAACTAAGTGCTGCTGCCAGAAGCGTGTGTATATCTGACAAGTTGATGGCTGGCTGTCAGATTGAAACGATCTGGCGGCTGGGCATCTGCCCGATTGCTTCTAGACACCACCAGTAATGGGAGTCCCCCCTTTGCACCCCTGCCATGTATCCTGGGCTTTGAATGCCCATAAGCTCACCCAGGACCAGCATGGAAGGTACCACTGGGTAGAGGGAATGGAGCTGACTTAACATCCTTGCATTGCAATTTCCTCTCCAGCAAGAAGAATAGTGAGCAGCACAGTGGTAACATCACCAAGTGTCGCTCTCTCATGAGACTGGCAAAAAGAGGCACAGTGCCTAAAATGTTCACACTACAGATATACAGTGGGGACGGAAAGTATTTAGACCCCCTTAAATTTTTCACTCTTTGTTATATTGCAGCCATTTGCTAAAATTTAAGTTCATTTTGTTTCCTCATTAATGTACACACAGAACCCCATATTGACAGAAAAACACAGAATTGTTGACATTTTTGCAAATTTAAAAAAAAAAGAAAAACTGAAATATCACATGATCCTAAGTATTCAGACCCTTTGCTCAGTATTTAGTAGAAGCACCCTTTTGATCTAATACAGCCATTAATCTTTTTGGGAAAGATGCAACAAGTTTTTCACACCTGGATTTGGGGATCCTCTGCCATTCCTCCTTGCAGATCCTCTCCAGTTCTGTCAGGTTGGATGGTAAACATTGGTGGACAGCCATTTTTAGGTCTCTCCAGAGATGCTCAATTGGGTTTAAGTCAGGGCTCTGGCTGGCCATTCAAGAACAGTCAAAGAGTTGTTGTGAAGCCACTCCATTATTTTAGCTGTGTGCTTAGGGTCATTGTCTTGTTGGAAGGTAAACATTCGGTCCAGTCTGAGGTCCTGAGCACTCTGGAGAAGGTTTTTGTCCAGGCTATCCCTGTACTTGGCTGCATTCATGTTTCCCTTGATTGCAACCAGTTGTCCTGTCCCTGCAGCTGAAAAACACCCCCACAGCATGATGCTGCCACCACCATGCTTCACTGTTGAGACTGTATTGGACAGGTGATGAGCAGTGCTTGGTTTTCTCCACACATACCACTTAGAATTAAGGCCAAAAAGTTCTATCTTGGTCTCATCAGACCAGAGAATCTTATTTCTCACCATCTTGCAGTCCTTCAGGTGTTTTTTAGCAAACTCAATGCAGGCTTTCATGTGTCTTGCACTGAGGAGAGGCTTTTGTCGGGCCACTCTGCCATAAAGCCCAGACTGGTGGAGGGCTGCAGTGATGGTTGACTTTCTACAACTTTCTCCCATCTCCCGACTGCATCTCTGGAGCTCAGCTACAGTGATGTTTGGGTTCTTCTTTACCTCTCTCACCAAGGCTCTACTCCCCCGATAGCTCAGTTTGGCTGGACGGCCAGCTCTAGGAAGGGTTGTCGTCCCAAACATCTTCCATTTAAGGATTATGGAGGCCACTGCGCTCTTAGGAACCTTAAGTGCAGCGGAATTTTTTTTTGTAAGCTGGGCCAGATCTGTGCCTTGCCACAATTCTGTCTCTGAGATCTTCAGGCAGTTCCTTTGACCTCATGATTCTCATTTGCTCTGACATGCACTGTGAGCTGTAAGGTCTTATATAGACAGGTGTGTGGCTTTCCTAATCAAGTCCAATCAGTATAATCAAACACAGCTGGACTCAAATGAAGGTGTAGAACCATCTCAAGGATGATCAGAAGAAATGGACAGCACCTGAGTTAAATATATGAGTGTCACAGCAAAGAGTCTGAATACTTAGGACCATGTGATATTTCAGTTTTTCTTTTTTAATAAATCTGCAAAAATGTCAACAATTCTGTATTTTTCTGTCAATATGGGGTGCTGTGTGTACATTAATGAGGAAAAAAATGAACTTAAATGATTTTAGCAAATGGCTGCAATATAACAATGAGTGAAAAATTTAAGGGGGTCTGAATACTTTCCATCCCCACTGTACATTGTGTAAAGTGTCTAGGCACAGGAAATGTACTGCTATTTTTCCAGTGGAATTAGAACAAATGGTATTTTGGGGTACTGCTTAGCTGCAATTATTTGGATATTTCTTAGAAGATAACAAATCTTTATTTTTGAGACCAGGTTCACCTTAAGGTGTTTCATGTGTTTTTAAATGGGGCAAGGACTCCTGAGGTTTAAAAGTGGTCCATTAAACTATTCCATATCTGTAAGCATGTACCCCAAGCTACTTTTCTCAGGAATTCCTATACACACAATGTGTGAACAGGCTCTTGGGGGTCAAGACAGCAACATTGCTTTATTGGGCAAGAAATCAATGATTGGTGTGGCGAGGGACAGAGAGGGTGAGGTATAAGTGGAGTCCTGTAGTCCAATGGTTAGGACTGACAACACTGGTTGGGATTTCCGTTATCATCGCAAGCTTATAGTTAAGAACACATGTTTCCTGGTAGGTCAATTTTTTTCTACTTGCAGCTACTACTGTATATATTTCAATGATAATAGCTTTATGAAAACTAAAATTGGTGAAAAGCTGATAGCTAAAGTGTGGATTTAAGCTGGGGTACCTACCTTACAACTATGGAAAGCAAAGATTAATAAAATGCTTTCTTTATTGAAAAAAAATAAAATAAAAATAAAATGCTTTCGTATAAGAAGCTGATCTATGAAGACAAAGGTTGCATGAAAAAAATTCTGAAAAATTGGGGTATATGGCAGGCAGAATCATCTATGTGCTGTCTAATAGATTGAGCAACTACTTGATTATCAGAAGTGGCTCTTATGTGCTTAGATTTGATGTACTCAGGCTGCAGTGCCATATTTTTTCTTATATCAGATTTTATCTAAGGAAAAAAGACACCACCAAGAGAAAAAGAAAAAAATCAATAATACATAATATTTAAACCACAGTAAAAATAAAAAATACCCCCACAAAAAAAAACGAAACAAAAAAAACATAATGGGAATTAGCAAAAAGGAAAACCATCCATTGGGCCCATATAGCATTCACTTTATGCATATAATTTCTCAGTTAAAACCATGGGCGTCTGCATGGGGGGGTGTCTGCAGGGGGGGGGGAAATGCCCCCCCCCCCCGGAGCAGAGTGTCCACACATGCAGCCCTCAAAATTTCCACTTGCCTGCATGCATTTGGCAGAGGGCGAGTGTGGATCAGGGGTGGACTGGGCTGAAAGTTTCCTAGCTGATCGCTTGGATGGGCCATCAGAGCGGCATGGAGGGGCCGCAAAAGGCCGCACTGCTTGCCAGAAGGGATCAGCCAGGAAACTGTCAGAAGGATCAGGCAGCCGGATGACACAAAGCGTGATCTCCCGCTAAAATGCAGCTTGTATATGAATAGCCGGCCGCTGTCAAACAAAAAACTGCCTCCTGGACTGGCATTGGACCAGTGTGCTGTCTAATAGAGTAGCCGGTCTAGGAGGCACGACTTCGTTTTGACAGTGGCGGCTATTCATATACAAGCCACATCTCAGCGGGAGATCCCCGCTCTGTGTCATTCGGCCAGCAGATCCTCCCGATTCCTCCCTGATGCATTGCTGGGCACTGATGAGGCTGCACATATGAGCAATGATATGCTGCACTGAAGGGCAATGATACGCTGCACTGATGGGCTGCATTGATGGGCAAAAATATGCTGCACTGATGGGCAATGATATGCTGCACTGGTGGGCTCTGATAGGCTGCACTGATGGGCAGCTATACGCTGCACTGATGGGCACTGATACACTGCACTGATATGCAATGATACCCTGCACTAATGGGTACTGATAGGCTAAACTGATGGGCACTGATGGGCAATGATAGGCTGCACTGATGGGCAATGATAGGCTGCACTGATGGCCACTAATAGGCTAAACTGATGGCCACCGATGAGGCGGCACTGATGGAAACTGATGAGGTGGAACTGATAAGCTGCACTGATAAGCTGCACTGATGGGCACTGATGAGGCTACACTGATGGGTACTGATATGCTTTATGTTAATATTGTTAAAGTTGTTAATATTAATTTTTGTACTGAATTCTGCATAAAACATTTAACAGTGTAATTTCATGAAATAATTTACAAGGGCATGTTTAGGGGCTGACCTAGGGGCGGGGCAGGGTAGGGGTTAAAAACAGATTAGAAATTGCTAATCAGACAATGGCAGCTTGAGACTTCTAATAAGATTTTGCATAAGGTTTCTCAAACCTTTGCATGTCTAAGCTTTATATGATGACTAAGCCCCTCCCCTTCATGACATTGGTAAAAAGGGGCGGAGCATAGGTGACCTTAAAATGATGCCCCCCCCCCAAAAAAAAAAGTTCTGCGGACACCCATGGTTAATACCTATGCTTTTCATAATAAATATATCTATTTAGATCCGTTATCCACTCAGAAAGAGTTAGCAGGTTTGATCCAGTCTTTGTTCTCAGTGTTTTCCTCTGGCTGTGCAGTTATATTCCCTTTGACTTCTGTCAATGGATCCCTTCATTTCCTGTTGCTGTGTGTTTCTTTCTTAGCATTGTTGCTCGTTACCGCTTGTTACCGCTTGCCTGCAGCCCTTTCCAGCTTGCTGAGTCTCTCTCTCTGCACCGTTGCTCAGCATCTCCTTTTCTCCTGCGCTTTTACGCTTGCTCCCTGCTTCCTCCCCCTGGCGTCCCTTCCTAGCTAGCTGCAGTAGGTTTCCTTGGTTCCTAGACTCCTGAGGGTACAGCGTGTCCTTCCAGCTATTTGGATGCACTGTGCCCGCACAGGGGTGCTCGAGAGCTGGAACCTTGGGGTTGCCTCGCAGCGCAACAACCACACCTCCAGTGGCTCTGGTGACCTCTGGTGAGGCTGCTTAGATCCTGCGAATCTGGAACACCTCCTTTGCGTGTGGTCACACTGATCCTGCATCTGTGAGGACCGGCACCCGGGTACACCTGTTTAGTTGTTCCATTGGCCCACTAGATCTTGAGTTTACAGTCCCAGGTGGTCTTACACTTTGATCATGGCACACACACATTTTTGATTTTGGTTTTCATAGTTTCTCAATCGATTATTCTTAATATAGTAAAGTCCATATAGTTGATTTTGTTCTAATTTCTGTGAATAGCTTGTGATTATGTCCCTCATTTCATATGTCTTCACAGCAGTTTGATAACTCGCCAGTTGTCTATGTATGCTGTATTAAAGAGACCTCATCTTATCTATTCCTTTGATTGAATATGTAAACATAGGTGCATGTCTTTGTCAGGATTGATGTTGTTTCTTTATGTTCATTTCAATACTAATAAAACTCTATTTTATTTATAAAAATGATTTAATGACATTTGCCAGCAGACATCAGCGGTGGAAGGATTTGCAGGACAGTCTGGGAATAGCAAGATTGATGGGAAAACCTTCTGGAAGAGGAAAGCCTCATACATACGAGCAGAATGTCCGACAGAAAAAGTCCGACGGAAGCTTTTCATCGTCTATTCTGATCGTGTGTATGTCTCTATGTCTTTTTCGAAAATTCTGACGGACCTAGGAATGGAACATGTTCTAAATATTTCCAACTGAACCAATTCCTATCGGGAAAACCGCTCGTCTGTATGCTGTTCCGACTGACTAAAAACGACGCATTCTCTGAAGCAAGTACGAGACGGAAGCTATTGGCTACTGGCTATTAAACTTACTTTTTCTAGTCCCGTCTTACGTGTTGTATGTCACCTCGTTCTGGACGGTCGGATTTTGGTGTGACCACGAGTATGCAAGACCGCTTGAGCGGAATTCCGTCTGAGAAAACTTTGAGGGTTTATTCTGACAGCAAAACCGGTCGTGTGTACGTGGCATTAAAGGAGCTTCAGGGAGGCATCCTGTGAATTCTTCACTCAGATTCTTGTTGTTCCCCCGCCAAGAGGACAGTGCAGGGAAGCTGAAGCAGATTCCACCTGTTTCTTCTGTTAAAACGGGCTAAGGAGAGCTGACTGCTGCATCATAATGGGTCTTTGCAAAGAAGATTCTTGTGCTGCAATAACTATCTCTCAGATTTTCCAGCAGAGTTTAATTTGTCTGCTGGAATACAGAACTGATATATCTCCAGCAATCTTTTCATCCCATCAGGAGACAGTGTGGTAAACTACAGTTATCACATATTCAAGGAAGACTGTCCAGCTACATACAAGGGACGCAAACAATTGCTTTAAAGTAGTCTACTGTATAAAGTAAACTGAGAGAAGCTTTTTTTTTTTTTTTTTTTTTTTTTAAAGGTGAATTATCTAAAAGGTATAGTACACATTTTACTTGTGTGTAGCATCTTAAAGAGACAGTGGTTGGTCATTAATACTTTCTTTACACATGAATTTGTTTACACAGTTGTTCATAGTTACATAGTTATATAGTAGGTAAGGTTGAAAAAAGACACAAGTTCATCAACTCCAACCTATGTGTGTGATTATATGTCAGTATTACATTGTATATCCCTGTATGTTGTGGTCGTTCAGGTGCTTATCTAATAGTTTTTTTAAACTATCGATGCTCGCCGCTGAAATCACCGCCTGTGGAAGTGAATTCCACATCCTTGCTGCTCTTACAGTAAAGAACCCTCTAGGCAGTCTAAGATTAAACCTCTTTTGTTCTAATCTTAATGAGTGGCCACGTGTCTTATTAAACTCCCTTCCACGGAAAAGTTTTATCTCTACTGTGGGGCCACCAGTACGGTATTTGTAAATTAAAATCATATCCGCTCTCAAGCGTCTTTTCTCCAGAGAGAATAAGTTCAGTGCTCTTCATAACGAATATCCTCCAGACCCTTTATTAGCTTTGTTGCCCTTCTTTGTACTCGCTCCATTTCCAGTACATCCATCCTGAGGAGTGGCGCCCAGAACTAGACAGCATACGCTAGGTGAGGCCCAACCAGAGTCTTGTAGAGCGGGAGAATTATCGCTTTATCTCTGGAGTTGATCCCCTTTTTAATGCATGCCAATATTCTGTTTCTTTGTTAGCAGCAGCTTGGCATTGCATGCCATTGCTGAGCCTATCATTTACTAGGACCCCCAGGTCCTTTTCCATCCTTGATTCAACCAGAGGTTCTCCCCTCAGTGAGTAGATTGTAGGGTTGTCCCGATACCACTTTTTTAGGACCGAGTACAAGTACCGATACTTTTTTTCAAGTACTCGCCGATACCGATTACCAATACTTTTTTTTTTAATGTCACGTGACAGTTTTTTTTTTTTTTTTAACAATGCTTTCTTTTTTTGGGGGGGGGGGGGGGGGGGGTGTGGTGGTGAATGGTGTATGTCTGTGTTTTTTTTTTTTTATTTACAATTTTTATTTTTTACAATAATATTTTTTTATTCATTTTTGCAATATGTTTTTTTTGTTTTTTTTAATCAGCCCTGTTGGGGGGCTTTGGTGAGATATCAGGGGTCTTAACAGACCCCTGATATCTCCCCCTCGAGACAGAGAAAGAGACAGAGGATAGCGATTCTCCAGTCCCTTTCTCTGCAGCCTCAGCTGCACTGAGAATGAATGGAGAGAAGACAGCGGCTCCTCTCCATTCATAAACTGACACATAGTAATCACAGGAGATTACAATGTTTCAGTTATGTGAATGGACAAAGTCAGCTGACTCTGTCCATTCACAAAGGAAGGAGGAGGGGGACGGCGGAATGGAGGGGACAGCGGAGAGGCACGGCAGAACGGAGGTGGACAGAGAAGGAGAGGGGGACAGAGGAACGGAGGAACGGAACGGAGGGGGACAGATAAGGAGAGGGGGACAGAGGAACGGAGGAACGGAATGGAGGGGGACAGAGAAGGAGAGGGGGACAGAGGAACGGAGGAACGGAATGGAGGGGGACATAGAAGGAGAGGGGGACAGAGGAACGGAACGGAGGGGGACAGAGAAGGAGAGGGGGACAGAGGAACAGAGGAACGGAATGGAGGGGGACAGAGAAGGAGAGGGGGACAGAGGAATGGAACGGAGGGGGACAGAGAAGGAGAGGGGGGCAGAGGAACGGAGGAACGGAACAGAGGGGGACAGAGAAGGAGAGGGGGACAGAGGAACGGAGGAACGGAACGGAGGGGGACAGAGAAGGAGAGGGGGACAGAGGAACGGAGGAATGAAACGGAGGGGGACAGAGGAACGGAGGAACGGAATGGAGGGGGACAGAGAAGGAGAGGGGGACAGAGGAACGGAGGAACGGAATGGAGGGGGACAGAGAAGGAGAGGGGGACAGAGGAACAGAACGGAGGGGGACAGAGAAGGAGAGGGGGACAGAGGAACAGAGGAACGGAATGGAGGGGGACAGAGAAGGAGAGGGGGACAGAGGAACGGAATGGAGGGGGACAGAGAAGGAGAGGGGGACAGAGGAACGGAGGAACGGAGGAACGGAACAGAGGGGGACAGAGAAGGAGAGGGGGACAGAGGAACGGAGGAATGGAACGGAGGGGGACAGAGAAGGAGAGGGGGACAGAGGAACGGAGGAACAGAACGGAGGGGGACAGATAAGGAGAGGGAGACAGAGGAACGGAGGAACGGAACGGAGGGGGAAAGAGAAGGAGAGGGGGACAGAGGAACGGAGGAACGGAACGGAACGGAGGGGGACAGAGAAGGAGAGGGGGACAGAGGAACGGAGGAACGGAGGAACGGAACGGAGGGGGACAGAGAAGGAGAGGGGGACAGAGGAACGGAGGAACGGAACGGCGGGGGACAGATAAGGAGAGGGGGACAGAGGAACGGAGTGGGCATGGAGGAAGATGAGGTGACAGTCAGCGGTGATCGTGTGGGGAAGTTACAAGCACCGATCACCGCTGTATGTCACTGAAAGCCGCGGGGGGAAGCTTGTAACTCCCCCACACGCCGATCACCGCTGACTGTCATAGTATCAGCAGAGGCATCGGGAGCATTTGCCCGAGTACAAGTACTTGGGCAACTGCTCGTTATCGGTGCCGATACCGATACTAGTATCGGTATCGGGACAACCCTAGTAGATTGCATTCATATTTTTGCCACCCAAATGCATTATTTCAGAGCCCATATGTTCTAATGCCAAAAATGTGATTTTACATTTGATAATTGAACTTGTTGCTTTTTCTCTCTCTCAGCATGCAGCTGCTATTCCTTATTATTTAAAAAAGTGTCCGTCTCACTGCGTCACAGGATTTTGTGTGTGTCGTCAGATTCAGGTAGGTGGTGTGCCCATATAAATTCTCAAAGCCAACACATACGGCTACATTTGGGGGCTCTTGCTTGGGAAACAAGCTTTCTCCAACTGGTTTCTCTATGCCCAATGTCGCTAGACAAGATGGTTTCTGAAGTTGCTGCCCAGTGGTGCAAAGAACAGAATTGTTAACTAGAGCTGTGATGTATATACATGGAGATTGATGAACGGAGGAGCAAATTTGTCAGGTAACTACTCTAGCAACCAAGTACCACTCAGATCCTGATACCTTCCTCTCCTATGCACTTCTAGAAAGGAGGAAGGATCTCACAGCTTGTGTCCTGGGTTAGAATTTACAGCTGATAGCCAATATTAAAGTCAAGCTGCTCTAAATGAATCTGTCAGCAGGGAAGTGGAATCTTTGTTGGAAAAGAACAATCTGGAGTGACTCTCTAGAATGGAGCCAACTTCAGAGAAAGAAAATTAAAAAGACAAAACCATACCATAAACCATAAGGGGGAGGGGGGGCAAGCATCAGGTGCAATTCAAATCTGAGATGCAAAACTTACTGGCCCAAGTAGTTCAATTTAAAATGCAGAAGACAGTGTTTTGAATGGTTTACACTGGACAAATTCTTGAAAGAAATGTTATTGCTGTGGGCAGGTTTACCATCTTAGAGCACAATGCCCAAAGACGAGACCAACCCCAGAAACAGTAAAAGAAATTATTAAGATTGTAAAGGGAATGCAGCACCAGAAGTCAGCAGAAAATGGGGGGTGATAAAAGAGCCAACTGAAAACAATTTCATATGGGTACAGTGTTGCATGACTGCGCAAATATCTGTCATTTAAAGTGCAGCAGCACTGAAAGCTGAAAATTGGCCTGGGCAGGAATGCGGTGAAAGTGTCCAGTTGTAAGAGTCCAGGGCTTACTGCCCATGCACCAATGGCACATTGCCGCAAGAGGAAATCTGTGCCAACTGAGCATGCGCCAAAGAACACTTAGTGCGCTAACCTGCACCTGTGCAGAAGACTTGATAGAAAAAGGCAGGAAAATGCCCAGGACGCACACAGGAAGCAACTTCAACCTGATGAAAAAGGCAGGAAAATGCCCAGGAGACGCACAGGAAGTGACATCAACCTGATGGAAAAAGGTGGGAAAATACCCAGGAGGCGCACAGGAAGTGGCCTCAAACTTCCCTATATAAGCCCAGCCCAGACACTACCAAATTGCTGGATTATCTTCAGTCCCCCCTTGTTCCTGTGCTAGTGTGTGATCTGTCTGAACTTGTTTTGACCTGGAATCCTATTTGACTACTCTTGATTGCTGCTTGCCTTTGACCTCGGATTTGTACCTTAACTATTATACTTCTTTGCCCCTTTGAAAAGAAAAAAGTGGAAAGTTCCCCACGGGGCTTTTTAGCAGCAAATAGGAGTCAAATATTTTGTAAAAAAATCACAGATTTTTTATTATTATTTCAAAGGATGGTTAGACACAAAACATATATAAAAAATTAATTCAAATATGAGCTCTGGTATATACAAGGCGAGACAAATTAGGCTAGGAAAGGTTATACATCAAGGGTGATACATTGTTACACTTGAAATTGCACTATCCGATGTATGGAAATGCTCCAATGCATTTCGACCTCAAAGGTTATGGTCTTCTTCAGGGGGTCCTTACATTTCTATAAATGCATCAAGAGGACAGATTTCAATATTCTAATAGTCATGTAATTTAATATCCAATACAGTCTCATTTATTACGTCTACATTGTTTCGGGTTTGATTTATGTAATCACAGTGTATTTACCCTTTCCGCCAGGAAGGCTCGCTTAACCAGAGACTTCTTTAACCACTTGCCGACCGCCTAACGCAGATATACTGCGGCAGAATGGCACGGGCAGGCAAAATCACGTACCTGGTACGTGATATGCCTCCCGCGGTCTGGGGGCGCATCGCGCCCCCCCGGTGCCCGAGGCGGTCGGCTTCGTTGGGGAAGCGATACAGGCTGAGGGGGAGGCCACTCATTCATGGCCACCCCCTCGCGATCGCTCCCCACGAATGAAAATCTTCCTCTGCTGCTGTAATGTAAACAGCGGCAGAGGAAATGATGTCATCGCTCCTCGAGCTGGTCTTTTCGTTCTGGCGCTGAGGAGAGAAGACATCAATGTGAGTTGCACCAACACTACACTAACAGTAGAACACACAGGCACACTTTTCACCCCCCATCATCCCCCGATCACCCCCCTGTACCCCCTGTCACAGTTACACCAATAGCAGTTTTTTTTTTTGCATTGGTGTCAGTTTGTGACAGTTATAAGTGGTAGGGCCGTTAGGGTTAGCCCCCTTTAGGTCTAGGGTACCCCCTTTAGGTCTAGGGTACCCCCTAACCCCCCCTAATAAAGTTTTAACCCCTTGATAACCCCCCGTCGCCAGTGTCACTAAGCAATCGTTTTTCTGATCGTTGTATTAGTGTGAAAGGTGACGCTAGTTAGGGAGGTAAGTATATAGGTTCGCCGTCAGTGTTTTATAGGGACCATATACTACCTAATAAAGGTTTTAACCCCCTGATTGCCCCCTAGTTAACCCTTTCACCAGTGATCACCATATAACTGTTACGGGTGATGCTGGTTAGTTAGTTTGTTTATTATAGTTTCAGGGCACCCGCCGTTTATTACCTTATAAAGGTTTAACCCCCTAATCACCCGGCTGTGATATAAGTTAAGTTTTTAGGGTCAGATAAGGTCTGCATTGCCCCAGGCAGCGTCAGGTTAGCGCCAGTACCGCTAACACCCACGCACGCAGCATACACCTCCCTTAGTGGTATAGTATCTGAACGGATCAATATCTGATCAGATCTATACTAGCTTCCCCAGCAGTTTAGGGTTCCCAAAAACGCAGTGTTAGCGGGATCAGCCAAGATGCCTGCTAGCACCTGCGTTTTGCCCTTTGGCCCAGCCCAGCCCACCCAAGTGCAGTATCGATCACTGTCACTTACAAAACACTAAACACACATAACTGCAGCGTTCGCAGAGTCAGGCCTGATCCCTGCGATCGCTAACAGTTTTTGTTGGTAGCGTTTTGATACAGTCGCTAACAGTCAGGAGCTTTTTTGCCTGTGAGTCTCACTAGTGTACCACTAAATTTAGAGCATAAATAAAAAGAGTGAGTTGCGGTCATATTGGTCCACTGACCCAATTTACCATATGCCCGTGTTCTCTGCCTCCATGGCCAGGGCACGATACGAGCAGATTTTGCGGTTCATGCACTTCAACAACAATAAACTCTGTGGTCCTCGTGGAGACCCTGGATACGATCGGCTCTACAAAATTCGGACTGGATCCTTCCTTAAATTCCAGGAAGAGATCGTCAGAGCCCTTCTGTTTCCAGACGGTGCTCCACCTCACCTTTCCCAACCAAATGCAGTAAGCCGGCTGCATGAGAGGCATTTTCTTTTTTCCTCCCGAGTACCCCTACCCAACGAGCCCCCCAAAAAAGATGTTGTGTCTGCAGCATGCGCGGATATAGGCGTGACACCCAGTATTATTGTCCCTCCTGTCCTGACAATCCTGGTCTTTGCATTGGTGAATGTTTTGAACGCTACCATACACTAGTTGAGTATTAGCGTAGGGTACAGCACTGCACAGACTAGGACACAATTTCACAGGGTCTCCCAAGATGCCATCGCATTTTGAGAGACCCAAACCTGGTACCAGTTACAAAAGTTAAAGTTACAAAAAAAGTGTAAAAAAAAAAAACAAAAAACAAAAAAAAGTAAAAAAAAAAAACACAAAAACAATTTAAAATAAAAAAAAAACAAAAATAGTTTTATCATGTTTGCTTTATAGGTATGCAATTTTTTTATACTTTACTGTTTACTGTGTTTTATTGTTAACCATTTTTTTGTTTTCAGGTACGCCATTTAGCTGCAGAGCGGATTTAGTTATCTTGACAGCAACAGCGTTTGCTCCCACGATACATAAAGCCGTGACTCCAGTGCTGTCGGAGGTGATTTTACCACCACAGTTACATACTTCAGCATATATGCCAAAGCGTGGGGGCAGCAGTGGGTGGAGGAGAGATTTGCTCCTACCTTTTGCGGGAGGATGCCCCCATGCTTCGGCATATATATATTTTAGGCATAGGTTGCGTTAAATGTTTTATTTTTTACTATGTTTTTTTTGTATTTGCTTTGCAGGTATGGTAAGTCTTACTGCTATACTGTAATGTTACTTTGTTTTATTGCTAACCATCATTTGCTTAGCAGGTACGCCATTCAGTTGCAGCGCGGATTTATTCATCTTGACAGCAACAGCGTTTGCTCCCACGATACATAAAGCCGTGACTCCAGCGCTGTCGGAGGTGATTTCACCACCACAGTTACATACTTCAGCATATATGCCGAAGCGTGGGGGCAGCAGTGGGTGGAGGAGCGATTTGCTCCTACCTTTTGCGGGAGGATGCCTCCATGCTTCGGCATAAATAAATGGTGCAGGTATGCCCATCATTAGAAGTGGGTGGATAAAGGGAAGTATTCTAATGGTGGGCATACCCACTGATCAATATCTTTTTTTCGTTCAGCCCACAGGCTGCATGAAAAAAAAGTTTACAATATGTGCCCAACAAGGATCAGCAACGTACTGGTATGTTGCTGGACTTTGAGTTGTTATACCAGAATGATGCCTGCAGGTTTAGGTATCATCTTGGTATCATTCTTTTCAGCCAGCAGTCGGCTTTCATGTAAAAGCAATCCTAGCAGCTAATTAGCCTCTATACTGCTTTTACAAGCAGTGGGAGGGAATGCCCCTCCCCACCGTCTTCCATGTTTTTCTCTGGCTCTCCTGTCCCAACAGGGAACCTGAGAATGCAGCCGGTAATTCGGCCAGCTGACCATAGAGCTGATCAGAGACCAGAATGGCTCCAATCATCTCTATGGCCTAAGAAACCGGAAGCTACGAGCATTTCATGACTTAGATTTCGCCGGATGTAAACAGCACCATTGGGAAATTTTGAAAGCATTTTATCACACCGATCTTGGTGTGGTCAGATGCTTTGAGGGCAGAGGAGAGATCTAGGGTCTAATAGACCCCAATTTTTTCAAAAAAAGAGTACCTGTCACTACCTATTGCTATCATAGGGGATATTTACATTCCCTGAGATAACAATAAAAATTATTAAAAAAATAAAAAAAATGAAAGGAACAGTTTAAAAATAAGATAAAAAAGCAAAAAAAAGCACCCGTCCCCCCTGCTCTTGTGCAAAGGCGAACGCAAGCGTTGCTCTGGCGTCAAATGTAAGCAGCAATTGCACCATGCATGTGAGGTATCACCGCGAAGGTCAGATCGAGGGCAGTAATGTTAGCAGAGGACCTCCTCTGTAAATCTAAAGTGTTAACCTGTAAAGGCTTTTAAAAGCCTTTAAAAACGTATTTAGTTTGTCGCCACTGCACGTTTGTGCGCAATTTTAAAGCATGTCATGTTTGGTATCCATGTACTGGGCCTAAGATCACCTTTTTTATTTCATCAAACATTTGGGCAATATAGTGTGTTTTAGTGCATTAAAATTTAAAAAAGTGTGTTTTTTCCCAAAAAAATGCGTTTGAAAAATCGCTGCGCAAATACTGTATGGAAAAAAAAAATGAAACACCCACCATTTTATTCTGTAGGGCATTTGCTTTAAAAAAATATATAATGTTTGGGGGTTCAAAGTAATTTTCTTGCAAAAAAAAAAAATTTTCATGTAAACAAAGTGTCAGAAAGGGCTTTGTCTTCAAGTGGTTAGAAGAGTGGGTGATGTGTGACATAAGCTTCTAAATGTTGTGCATAAAATGCCAGGACAGTTCTAACCCCCTAAATGACCCCATTCTGGAAAGTAGACACTCCAAGCTATTTGCTGAGAGGCATGTCGAGTCCATGGAATATTTTATATTGTGACACAAGTTGCAGGAAAAAGACACCATTTTTTTTTGCACAAAGTTGTGACTAAATGATATATTGCTCAAACATGCCATGGGAATATGTGAAATTACACCCCTAGGGAGCCTAGCCGCGTACGGGACCCCGAAAACCAAGCACCGCCTTCAGGCTTTCTAAGGGCGTGAATTTTTGATTTCACTCTTCACTGCCTATCACAGTTTCGGAGGCCATGGAATGCCCAGGTGGCACAAACCCCCCCAAATGACCCTATTTTGGAAAGTAGACACCCCAAGCTATTTGCTGAGCGGTATAGTTAGTATTTTGCAGACCTCACTTTTTTTCACAAAGTTTTGAAAATTGAAAAAAGAAAAAAAAAATTTTCTTGTCTTTCTTCATTTTCAAAAACAAATGAGAGCTGCATAATACTCACCATGCCTCTCAGCAAATAGCTTGGGGTGTCCACTTTCCAAAATGGGGTCATTTAGGGGGGGGGGGGGGGTTGTGCTATCTTGGCATTTTATGGCCTTCGAAACTGTGATAGGTAGTGAGGAGTGAATCAAAAATTTACGCCCTTAGGAATCCTGAAGGCAGTGATTGGTTTTCGGGGCACCGTACGCAGCTAGGCTCCCAAAAAGTCCCACACGTGTTATCCCCATACTCAGGAGAAGCAGCAGAATGTATTTTGGGGTGTAATTCCACATATGCCCATGGCATGTTTGAGCAATATATGATTTAGTGACAACTTTGTGCAAAAAAAAAAAATGGTCACTTTCCCACAACTTGTGGAATGGTAAGGCCTCAGTTAAAAATCAATGGAACACTAGTGTAAGTACCATCATCCCGGGGTTGTATAGTAAAGAGGGATAGGAGGGTAGAAATGTGGCGGCGGTGCTGCTAGTGCCTATTCACATATGTACCCCCATTGATTGAAAATTGGGACTATTGCGGTACTCGATAATAATATTGCAATTACAACATTCTAAAAAATATATACATTTTTATTGATTGAAAGTATCAAATTACAACACAAGATAAATACATACAATCATAAAAACAAATGCCACACTCAATACAGCGAGGGTAACCCGCAGAGTTTTTACATAAGATGTGTGTGGAGTTATTATCTCATAACAATGTATCACACTTGATGTATACCGTATATACTCGAGTATAAGGCGTTCCGAGTATAAGTCGAGGCCCTAATTTACCACAAAAAAATGGGAAAAACTTATTGACCCGAGTATAAGACAAGGGTGAGAAATGCACAGCTACTTTAAGTGGAAAAGAGGGTCAACAATGCCCATTTGCAGCATCACTGTGCCCATTTGCATGCCTCACTGTGCCCATTTGGTAGTTAAGGGTTCCTAGATGCCTCCTAGCTGCAGCCAAAATTTGGGGTCTCTGAACCCAAAGGGTCCCGAAATGACATTGCTGCAGATAGACACAGTTGACCGAATTTGGGGCCCCATATCTCGGGGCCACTTAGTGATAAGAACCCCAAATTTGGTGTGCAAACCCAGAGGAAATAGCACCATAACATTTCCAAAGCTGGGGTTTCTAGCACCAAGTGGCCCCGAGATACAGGGCCCCAAAAATCAGTTCAGAAAATGTCAAGCACTTTTCTGCAGCAGAAAAATGACATTTTCCGAACCAGATTTGGGGCCCCGTATCTCAGGGCCACTTGGTGCTAGGAACCCCAGCTTTGGATATGTTATGGTACCAGTTCCACTGGGTTTGCACACCAAATATGGGGTTCCTAGCACCAAGTGGCCCTGAGATATTGGGCCCCAAATTCGGTTCAGAAAATGTCAAGCACTTTTCTGCAGCAGAGAATGACATTTTCCGAACCAATTTTGGGGCCCCGTATCTCGGGGCCACTTAGTGCTAGGAACTTCAGCTTTGGATATGTTGTGGTACCAGGTCCACTGGGTTTGCATATTACATTTGGGGTTTCTTTTTTTTTTTTTCATAAAGTAGTTTATTGAAAAAATATTAAGCATATAAAAACATACATGAGTGCAGATAAGATTTGATATACATCAATCAGTTGGTGTCAGACTTAAAAGCAAGGTCGTATTTATCATGTCAGTGAGTCATAGCAGCGCATTCTGACAGTTAAATAAGCTGTCTCTACATATGAACTTCTATGCGTTCTGGGAACTATGCCCACCTGTAAGTATCTTTTTGAAATCTGCATTTGTTTGGTGAGTAGGGAAAGAACAAGGTGGAGATATGAAGAGAGGAGGTGAGAGAATTAGCGGAAAGGTAGGTGTTAAGACCTATACGTCACAGTGAATTGAGGGAGCTGTTAGGAGCTTATTGGGTTCCAACTTCTAATGCACTTTCTCAAGTTCAGTATAACAGAGTGGTTCAGGATGTTACATGGTTATGTGTTCAGCCCAGTAAAGGTACGCATTGACCAGTCACTTAACCAAGATTTCATAATCTTGGGAGTATCTATATATGAACCAGGGAGACCAAGTTTCGTGATAACGTTCTACCTTTTCTTCTGACTGTGCCCGTGTGTCTTCCATTTCGCAGATTTCTGAAATTTTTTTCAACCAGTCTTTCAGAGAAGGGACTGTGATTGATTTCCAATACAGTGGAATGAGAGATTTGGCCGCATTTAGTAGGTGTCTGGTGAGAGAGTTTTTGTATCTTTTAAAGGTAAAATTTGTAATGTGGAGTAGGCAACATGCTGCGTTAAGTTCGAGCTTGGTCTCCGTGATTCGACAGATTATCTCTTTAACCCTATTCCAGTACGATGTTATTCGTTCACATTGCCACCAAATGTGCATTAGAGTACCTTTTTCTTTGTTGCACCTCCAGCACGTGTCAGGTGTCTGGGGGAACCATTTGTGGATCTTTGCTGGGGTTGCATACCAATGCGTGAGCATTTTATAAGCCGTCTCCTGTATTCTCGTGCTCAAGGAGCATTTGTGCGCCATAATACAGGCTCTCTCCCATTGGGTATCTGAAATTGTCATGTCAAGGCAGTCCGACCATCTCTCTCTGAGCCTGTTATCTGTGGGTTTTTTCGAGTTTTGTAACCATTGATAAGCCACTGATGTGGTCTTTTCGACCTGTTCTCCTTTTAGGCACACCGACTCCAACTCAGTGGGCTCTCTAGTGAAGTGTCTCCTACGGGTGGCATTGTTAACGTAACTTCTGACCTGAAAGTACGACCACAGGGGGAGGGAAGGTATATCGTTGTCAGTCCTTAGATTAGTCAGGTCTTTCATTGTCTCATTGTCAAAGCAGTGGGAAGTCAGAAGTGGTAGTTCGTGATCTGAGGAGTGCAGCATGCGGTTCCCTATTCCAGGTGGGAAGTCTGGGTTGTTTTGCAGTGGGGTGAGAGGACTGAGAGGTGAAGAAAATTTGGATTGTTTGGTTAGATGGTGAAAAATTTCTAGAGTGGTCCCTATCAAAGGGTGGGCTTTCAGAGTCGGGGGGGTATTTGAGTTTTGGTATCCAGGGGGAGAACCGCAGGGGGATTGGGCTCAAGTCGTTTTCTAACGACACCCAATCTTTTATACCGCCATGGCAATGCCAGTCTACGATCCTGGCAATATGTGTGGCCTGGTAGTACATTTTAAAGTCTGGTATCCCTAACCCACCCATTGCTTTGGCTCTTGTTAGTAGAGAGAATTTAATACGTGGTGGCTTGTGTGCCCAAATGAATCGCATTTGTAGGGCCTGAAGCGATTTAAAGAAGCTTTGTGGGATTTTAATGGGGAGTGTGCGCAATAAATATAGAATTTTAGGCAGTATGGCCATTTTGCAAACGGCCACCCTGCCAAACCACGAGAAAAACCCTGTGTGCCATGTTTGTAAGTCTTTTTCTATGACTCTGAGAAGGGGGAGAAAGTTTCGGGAGAAAATTTCGGACAATCTAGGTGTTAGCCATACTCCTAGGTATTTGACAGCCTGTGTTTCCCACTTGAATGGGCTATTGTCTTGGAGTGTCTTTAGTGTTTGTTTTGGGAGTGAAATGTTCAACGCCTCCGATTTCGAAAAGTTTATCTTAAGGTTAGAAATATAACCAAATAAAGCGAACTCTCTCAGGAGGGAGGGGATGGATATATGCGGATCAGTCAAGAAGAAGAGCAGGTCATCGGCATATGCCGCTACTTTGAATTCACGCTCTGTGACCTCAAATCCCTTTATGGCCGTGTTCGCTATAATTCGTCTAACAAATGGTTCTAGTGAGATTATGAATAGCAGGGGCGACAATGGGCAGCCCTGTCTTGTTCCATTGTTTATGCTTACTTTATCAGATAGTGAACCATTTATTTTGAGTCTAGCTGAGGGGTTTTGGTACAGGGAGGTTATCCAGCCCATCATTCCTGGTCCCAGGCCTATGTGCCTACAAGTTTCAAACATGTAGTCCCATGCTACTCGATCGAAGGCCTTCTCCGCGTCCGTAGACAGGAGAAGACCCTCGATCTTTCGCCCATGGGCAGCGTAAATCAGGTTTAGGGCTTTGGTGACATTATCCCTTGCCTCTCTTCCAGGCATAAAGCCTGCCTGTTCCGGTCCTATCACATTATGAAGTAGAGGTTTCAGTCTGTTGGAGATGATTTTGGCCAGTATCTTCACGTCAAGATTTAGTAGCGATATAGGCCTGTAGCTAGAACAGTGAAGTGGGTCCTTGTCTGGTTTGGGTAACACTGTAATAAAGGCTGATAAAAATTCTGGGGGGATCGTTCTAGGTTTTGAAAGGGTGTTTAATGCGTCTTGGAGGTGTGGGGACAATGTGTCGACGAATGTCTTATAGTATATGGCCGTGAATCCGTCAGGGCCCGGGCTCTTACCTTGTTTTAGGTCTTTAATGGCGAGTTTGAGTTCCGACAGGTCTATGGGACTCTCGAGTGACGCGGCGTCCTCCTCTGTGAGCGAAGGAAGTTCCGAATCCCTCAAGAAGTCCTGCATCACCTGGAGCCTTTCTCCTTGTAAGTCATGTGGTCTATGTTGGGTTGGGAGGTTATATAAATTGGAGTAGAAGTCCTGGAAGTGTTGTGCTATTTTGTCCGTTGTTCTGTCTACCCTCCCTCCCTTATTTTGAATGCCTGGAATGTTATATTTAGTGGTGGGTCCGCGCAAGGCCCTGGCGAGCAAACGACCGGGTTTGTCGCCCTGCTCGTAGTATATTTTTTTCCTGAAGAAAAGGAAGCGTTTCGTTTTATATTCTAAAAGTTGTTTAAGGGACAGTCTTGTCTCGAGGAGGGTAGTTGCCGAACTAGATGTCAGGGATTGCTTGTGTAAGGTTTCTAGGCGGCGTATTTTTTGTGTTAGTTGGGAAATTTCCTTTTCTTGGTCTTTCTTTTTTTGTGCCCCCATCTTTATTAGCTCTCCCCTGATGGAACACTTGTGGGCCTCCCAAACCATCAGCGGGTCCATGCCCGGGGTCACGTTATGCTTGAAGAACTCTTTCAGAGCTGCGGTCAGTGTATGTAGCAGACCTGGATCTGTTAATAGAGAGGAATTCAGTCTCCAAGTTCCCGAACCGACCGGGCAATCGGTCAGGTTTAGGCCAATGGAGACTGGGGCGTGGTCAGAAATTGTCTGTATCCCTATGTTTGCCTCTCTGACTATATGGAGATCCCTCTGTGTGATAAAGATGTAATCAATCCTAGAGTGACGGTCATGGGGGATTGAATAGAAAGAGAAGTCTTTATCCTCAGGATGTAGGTAGCGCCACGTATCAACTAAGTCTAAGGAGTGAAGGAGAGTTTTGATTTTTTTTAGTATCTTATAGGTGATGAAGGTTTTCCCTGTTGACGTGTCTACTAACGGGTTTAAGGGAATGTTAAAATCTCCCCCTAGAATTAGACGGCCTGTGCTGAAACCCTCTAACTCCCTCACCATTTTTTTGCAGAAGGACAGGTGGGCATTATTGGGGAAGTAGACATTTGCTAATGTGGTGGGTATTCCAGAACACTTCCCTTTGACAAAAACATATCTCCCCCCCGGGTCAACCAATTTGTCTGTGATCTCAAATGCAGCCTCCCTGCTGAGTAATATTGTCACTCCCTTAGATTTGGAACTGTCGTTTGTGGCGTGGTGTGCCTCTGTGAAGTAGGAGTCGGTGAGCCTGGGAACCTGGTTTGTCTTAAAATGGGTCTCCTGCAGGAAAACAATTTTAGGCTTACCTTTTTTTAATTCCCGCAAGAGGGTAGTGCGTTTCTCCGGAACATTTAGGCCTTTGACGTTGTGGGATACCACCGTAGGGGTCCGGCCCAACGCGGAGTAGGCCATTATTCAGGCTCAGAGAGAGATCCCAAACAACTCCTGTGATCACAACTAGAAAAGAAGTACCTGTTAGAGTTTAAATACTAAAACGTCGTTGTACCACCTCAATCAGTGACTAAGAAAAGTAAAAAGAGATAGATTGAAAGATGTGAGAATAGTAGGAAATTAGAAGTAAGAGTACGGAGAGTGAGATTTACAACCCTCCCAGACAATAACAACGTCTGAGTGGATCAATATTTAGTGTGTGAGAGTGGGTTTGTAACCCCTCCGACACACTCTGTGGGGACGTAGAAGGCTCGCGGCTAGATACCAGACCCAACTTTAACAACAAAAAGAAAGTATGAAATGAACTGTCAGGGACTTAGGATAGCCAGACCACGGCCTCTTTCAGCTAATGGTTAGTGCCTGATGGTCTCTTCTGCCGCTTGAGCTGTTAGAGCGGTGCTCCAGCCAGTGGAGCGGGACAAGCAATATCTATTATAACTTGTAGAAACATGTGGGGTAGCGGGGTTAGGACGTGAAAGGCATAGTCGCCTCCCCTCCTTTCCCCTTTCCCTTCCCATACGGGAATCACTTAGTGCAAGAACCAAGAAACAAAGGGAATACATAAAAAAAAAAAACAGAATAAAAAGAAAAAAAAACCAGAAACTCTCTGCAGTAAGTATATGCAGAAACTCTACAGTAAGCTAAAAGTCCCCATCCGGTATATGTAAACATTTGAAATGTATAGGAGGTTTGCGGATCTTGTTAGGTCTCTGGGTGGGCCGAGCCCCTACCATAATCCAACAGAGGGCTTTCCGTGGGGACAAATCTTCCAGCAAGCTGTGTCATGTGTTCTGAGTGAAAAACATATCAACGCCCTGGGTAGCTATCTTTTCCCCCATATTCCCGTTAGGCTGATAGGTTCACCGGGAGTGGGGCAAGGTTAGCGTGTTTCACCACAGGGATCTTGTAGTACCCCCTATATGTGTGGTTGATAGGTGCCCAGTTCTCTGCCTTGCGGACATTAATAGTGATGTGCCTCTTCCTCTAAGTGTCCAATGATCCGGAATGGGGGGACCTTGTGTGGAGCCTTAACTGTAGCATAAACAGAGCGTCTGTTCAATTTAGAGCGTATGCTAAGGTGTGAGACGGAACCTAAACAAAACAAAACAACAGTTTGCGGTGGCATCCTCTCACTCACGCATCTAGTAGCATCCTGGAGGAATGTGCTTTGCCCCTTGGAGTGCCAGCGATTGATCCGTCCAGCCGATTCTGCTTCTGTTTCTTGGCTTGATGCTTCTCAGGTGTCACCGTAGGGGAGTATGGTGGGCTTCTGTCTCCGGTTGGGAGTAGAAACTCCTGATACCACTCCGGTAGGTCAATCTCACCTAGCTGTAGGGCGCTGCAGAACTCCTGAAGATCACTTGGAGTGCGGAGAAAGTGTTGTTTGCCATTGTGTGACACTGAAAGGGCAAAAGGGAAGCGCCACGTGTACCGAAGATCTTTTGCCCGTAACGCCTCTAACAAGGGTCGCAGGGCCCTGCGATTTTTCAGCGTGATTTGGGAAAGGTCTTGAAATAAAGTTATGTGGGCGCCGTTGAAGATAATCTGCTCATTTCTGCGCGCCTTGTGCATGATCTCTTCTTTCAGGGAGAAGCTTTGCAGGCAGCAAATGATGTCACGAGGAGGAAGTGTGTCTGGGCCTCTGGCTCTTAGAGCTCTGTGCGCTCTAACAAATTCAATGTCCGTGTCCTCTGGTCTCTCCAGGAGGCTATTGAAAACTCTCTGTAGTGCATGGGATATTTGGTCTGCATCAACCGATTCCGGTATACCTCGAACTCTGATGTTACACCGTCTCCCCCTGTTATCGAGGTCTTCCAGGTGTCTGTTCATCTCAATTAAGTGGTGTGCGTGAGATGAGACCACTCTGTCTAGTCTGCCTATGGCTCTGTCTCTGTGTTTCCCTGCTGTTTCAGCGGTGGCCATTTTCTCTGTGAGAACTAACAGGTTGGTTTTGAGGTCCGTGATAGCCGCAGAGAAAGAGGCTTTGATGTCAGCTGCAAAGACTGACATGTCTGCATAAGTTAGTGGGTGGTCAGGACGTGTCTCTCTCCTACCATTATCCTCTGTAGCAGACAGGGAATCCTCGCTGATATCCTCCTCGCGCTGCACCGGCGCCATCTTCCCTCCTGCAGTCACTCTCTGTATCACGGCTTGGTTCTTGAAAATCTCTGAGATATTCCTCCCAGCTGATGCAGCGGTAGAGCGGCGTGAACGAGTGTGCTGTGGGAGACGATTCTGTCTGCTCATCGTCGCTTGTAGTGCGGCAGAAAGGACTGGCTTGGGCCGTTAGTCTGACAGAGCTCCTCGTTTAGGCTGCCATCTCCATCGCGCGCCAAGCCACGCCCCACATTTGGGGTTTCTAGCACCAAGTGGCCCTGAGATACGGGGCCCCAAAATCGGTTCGGAAAATGACATTTTTTGCTGCAGAAAAGTGCTCGACTCGAGGTGGGCACTTTCAGCACAAAAAAATGTGCTGAAAAATTCGACTTATACTCGAGTATATACGGTAACCTTTCCTAGCCTAATTTGTCACACCTTGTATATACCAGAGCTCATATTTTAATTCATTTTTATATATGTTTTGTGTCTAACCATCCTTTGAAATAATAATAAAAAATCTGTGATTTTTTACAAAATATTTGACTCCTATTTGCTGCTAAAAAGCCCCGTGGAGAACTTTCCACTTTTTTCTTTTCAAAAACTGTAATTGGGGTGTGCAGCCCTCTCAGACTCTCACATATGTGTCGCTCTATGATATAGTACTTCTTTGCCCCTTTTGTACTCAGCTGCTAGATTGGAACTGACCCCGGCTTGGATCTTGACCATTCTTCCTCTGATTAACCCTTTTATACTTTGTTGCCCAACTGGACTTGACCTCGGCTCGGATCTCAGACTAAGGCTTTGAACGGTGCTCCACACCCCTGGCACCCCTGCCACTTGGTGTCCCACCAAGTCTCTGTCTCCATCTCCAGAGGCTTCAAGGACCCGAGGTGCAAGGGAGGCCTACCCACTACTTTGGTCTCACATCAGGAACGTGGCTCTTGTGACACCAGTATTGAACAGCTTAAAGAGGACCTTCAGTAATTTTTTAGCTTTCCATCTATTAAATCTTCTGCCCTTGTTGTTTTCATTTTTTTGTCTGCCAGTAAATACCTTATACAGCCCACTTCCTGTTTCTTGGTAAAAAGCCTAGGCTAATGACATCATGCACAGCTCTCTCTCTTACTCTTGTGAGAGTTTGCCAGGAAGGGAGGGGGGATAAGTCATAAGAGTGCCAATGAGAGCTGCAGGGCTGCAGAGCTGGAGGTGTGCCTCTGTGTAAATCCAGGAAGTGAACAGGCAGCAGCTTTAGCTGCCCACAGTTACAATGGTTGCAGCCAGACTCAGTGGAGGGAGATTTCAGTAGCATATTTGGCAAGTACAGAATCACAGTATATATAAAATAATATGCAAAATGGTTGGAGGGAAGCTTCAGAATGGCAAAGATGTTTTTATTACAAATTATGCGAGCAGACTGCAGTTCCTCTTTAAGTACTGCCCTACTTATGCACCAGTGTTGGCATATACTGTTTGAGGAAAAACATTTACCCTTCATGTGGATGGTAGGAGTAAAGGTTTAGTAGGAGTCCTATACCAGGAGCAAGACACTGAGAACATTATTCAGTGAAAGCTTATCTCCAAAAGAAAAGAACAACTTGACATATAAACTCGAAATCCATGCTTTGAAAGGGGCTGTGGCAGATAAACTGCATGTCTACCTCTATGGAGATGAATGTGACGTTGAGACTGACAACAATCCTTTGAACAATCCTCAATATCCTGCTTACTGACAAGTTGGATGGTGTAGGATAGAGAAGGATTGCTGGTTTATTCAACTATAATTTCAGCCTAATGTATCGTCCAGGCAGATAGAATGCAGAATGCATGTGGTCTATGAAGAGGACCTCAAATCTGCACACCTAGATAATAAGGTGAAATCCCTTCACCTAGGATGATGACTGAGCCAATTCTCAGCGTGTCATCAGCAAAAATTATTCTGGTCTCTAAAGATGTGTCAGCCAGGAGAGAGCATACCTCAGGCATTCTGCCACCTTGTAACTTTGCAAGCTTTTTTTATTGCCCAGCCCTGACTACCAAAGAATTAATAAGAGTTCAAGGAAAAGACTTGATCCATATGATGGCTGTGAAGCCTATGCAGAAGATACAAACAGATGTTCTTCCAAAAGATACTCATCTCTTGGCAAGACTCTTAGCCAAAGAATGACATAAGCTACAGATTAGAAATGGATTAGTGTGCATAAGAGCACCTGATACATACCGTATAATAGTGAGAAATGGCAATTACTACATCCCCAAAAGCATTGAGATGTAATATTCCAGTCACTACATGATGAGCATAGCCATCTGTGCTACGACAATTCTTTACGTCTACTGGTCCTGCATACAATTAGATGTAGAAGACTATTGCCAAATGTTGGGCAAATGGTTCTGCTCGAGCATCGGTTCGGGCCTAACATTGGCTATTCACTCGTTCGACAAACACCCAAATTATATGGGCATTCGACCATTTGTTAGGCCCACTGAATGACCATAATGCACTGTGCTGCCGCACAGAGCATTGGAAGCCCTGATTGGCTGAAGCAATAAAAGCTTTGCTCAATCAGGGCACATAGCACTGTCAGAGCCAAGACTGGACACTGTCATGATGATTCTATCCCATCATGGCTCATTGCTCTGAGCCCCACCCCACCCCACACTATAAAAATATTCTTCCCGTAGCAGGCATTTGCAGTGTGATATTGGCATGGCGAGAGGTAGAACAGGGCTCTGTTTAGTGCTACTAGCATGCTGGTGTGCTATAGTGGGCTATTGTGATTCTATTGTGAGTGTAAAGTATCAGTTTAGTGTGAATCTAGTGATAGTGCAGTGGTAATGTAGACCATTAATTTTTACTTTAGTGTCAGTTTAGTGTGAATCTAGTGCAGTTTGAGTGTAGTGCGACTGTTCATTTTTACTCTAGTGCCATTTTATTTTGTCAGGGCAGGTTTCCTGCAGTATATTTCAGTACATTACTGCACGTTTAATGCAGTATATTTCAGTGCGGTAGTGCACATTTAACGCAGTATATTTCAGTGCGTTAGTGCACATTTACCTTAGTATATTGCAGTACATTAGTGCATGTTTAACACTGTATATTTCAGTGCGTTGGTGCACGTTTAACGCAGTATATTTCAGTGCATTATTGCAGTTTTACCGCAATATATTTCAGTGCATTATTGCACGTTTAGCATAGTATATTGCAGTGTGATAGTGCATGTTTAATGCAGTATATTTTGTTGCAGTATATTTCAGTGCGTTAGTGCATGTTTACCGCAGTATTTTGCAGTTCACCAGTGTAGTTTTACTGCAGTATATTGTAGTTTGTCAGTGTAATGTGTCTGTGTAGTGAGTACTCAAGTTAAAGTGCACCAAACACCACTTTCCATTGATTAAAGTGCATCCACCTACACATTTCCCCATCTATATTACATTTTGTTAACAAGCCCCCCCCCCCAACATTTCTGGGAGGCCAACAAGGAGAGGCAGACGTTCTCATGGTACTGAGAGGGGGCCAGCAGTGTCTGTGTCCACAGGCAAAAGGTGGACATGGTCCGTCCTCAGATGGTGGACTGGCTTACTAAACATTCTTCATCCTCCATCACCCAAGCAGAGACTAGTGTGCAGTCCACCGCAGCTGCCAGAGTGGCTTATTCTGCCTCCTTGACCACAGCTACTCCTGTCCCAGCATCAGGCATGGAGGAGTCAGCTGAGTTATTTGAACACAGCATGAGCCACTTGCTCCTTGATGATGCACAGCCATTACTTCGTTCAGATCTTGGTTCTAAGGTTGAGGAAGGTAGAGAGAAGGGAGATTACTGGTAAAGAACAATTTGGCAGTCATGTTCCCCCAGCCGCAGCGTATGGCCAAGTTGGCTCCAGTGATGATGAGGATGGAGGGGATGATGATGAGGAGACTTGGGTGTCGGATAGAGCAGAGGAAGAAAGCGAGGGTGAGGCACAACCCCAATGAGGCAGCCATCGTGGAAGAGTAGAGAGCAGCCACTCTATTCCACCAGATTGTGGAGCTGTTATTACCGAGCCCACTTCCCACAGCTCAGCTGTCTGGGCCTTTTTTAGCACATCTGCAGCGATGGCACTGTTGAAATTTGCAAACTTTGCCTCAAGCAGATCAAGCCTGGCAAAAACACCAGCCATTTGGGTACTACATGCTTAACAAGGCATTTAACCTCCCACCACTCAGCCCATTGGCAAGAGCACCTGAAAGCCACACAAAAGGGACGCAATTCTCTTCCTCCTCACCTTTCTGGTCTACCGCCGCTATACCTCATGACCTCTCAGCAGCCTCCATTGATAGGGATGATGCTATAGTGAAGGATGCCACAGGTCCTTGCAGCATGTCTGCCAGTAGCACACCACCAGCCGTAGACTATAGCAGTCAAATTTCTGCCCCCTTCCATGAATTTGCAGAATGTGCTATACCACAATGGCAGGTTCCCAGTCGCTATTTCTTAGCACGTAAGGACATTACAGCGCTGTACCATCATGTGGAAGGCAATGTTGTGGCATCGTTGGGCAAGGCAGTCAGACGCAAGGTCCACATTACTGCTGACACGTGGTCCAGCAAGCATGGTCAGGGACACTATATTTTTTTCACAGCACACTAGGTAAGCCTGCTTGCAACTCGGAAGGATGCAAGACAGGGCTCACTGTTGCAACTTGTTGTGCCGCCAAGTCTCCATACAGCTACTGGTGAAGATGGGAGATTTGTGAGCTCCATCCCCTCCTCCTCCATGCCCTCCTCTGCTGAATTCTCTTATGAACCACCAGTACCCCCTAAGTGTTCAAGGGGCTATTCAATGAGTCAGGCTAAAAGGTGCCATGCAGTGCTTCAGCTGGTCTGTCTAGGGGACAGAAGCCACACTGGAGCAGAGATTCTTGCAGCTCTTTAAAGGCAGGCCCAGAGGTGGTTCACGCCATGCCCGCTGGAGCCAGGAATGGTGGTATACAATAATAATGACACAAACCTCCTGTCCGCTCTTGGACAGAGAAAATTGACACATTTGCCTGGCACATGTCCTCAATTTGGTAGTGCAGCGTTTCTTAAATAGGTACCCAGGGTTGGATAATCTGCTAAAGCAGGCCAGAAGAGTCTGTAACCATTTCAGGTGTTCATACACAACCAGTGTTCGGTTGGCTGAAATTCAGCGGGAATTCCACCTGTCTGTAAACCGCCTGATTTTTGACATGCCCACCAGGTTGAACTCGACTTTGGCAATGATGCATTGGCTGCACATGCAGCAGAGGGCCGTCAATGAGTACCTGTTTGAGTATGATACAACAGGCTCAGGCCGGCTTGGCTTTTTTCCCCACACCAGTGGCTGTTGATAAAGGATGCATGCACTGTACTGTCACCATTTGAGGAGGCTACATGGATGGTGAGCCCTGACAACGCATGCATCAGTGACACAATCCCTGTTGTGTTCCTGCTGGAGCAGACTCTGCACAGCATTATGGACAGGGCAGAGCAGCGGGAGGAAGAAGAGGACTTCCTTTCCTCTCAAGGCCCGCTTTATGCAGATACCATTCTTGCGACAACACACAAGAGGAGAGGGAGGAGGAGGATTCTGGTAGTTTTGGAGGCATTGAAGCAGAGGAAGATATACATCAACACTTAACAGATGGTTTTCCATCCCCAGAACCCTTGGAAGTATTACGTGGCTGGCAGGAGGCAGTTCCAGATACTGTATTCTTCAGTGACCCCGAGGAGTCTGTTTCTCCTGCCTCTGCAAACTTGCGGTGCATTGGCTCCCTCATTCTTCAAAGCCTGCAAAAGGACATCAAGAAGAAGGATCACTATTGGTTGGCAACTTTCTTTGTCCACCGTTACAAGGGGAAGTCTCGGAACTCATCCCGTCCCCACAGAGGGAACAGAAGAGAAAATCTCTTGAAGACACCTTGAAGAGGAGTTTATGTAATGACTTTCCAGATTCTGGTAGATTACAGTCTTGTGGAAAACAGTTTTGTGGCGTCTGTTGGTCAAGAGAGGAGTGGTGGAGAAGGAGGTAATGCTCAGTGATGCTTTTAAAAAACTTTTTAGTCCTCGGCACCCAGGGTTGTCAGCTTGTGACAGATAAGAGAGCACGTCTGTCCACAGACTCCGTGGACCGGCTGACATTTATCAAAATAAATTAGTCCTGGATTAGCAGCAGCTATCAAGCCCCTAATGCCAATGTTGCTGATTAAGTTTTTTGGGATGTGGAATCTGTGCAAGACTGTCTAGGCTGCCTAGCTTTGTGGGTGTTGATTTTATTGTGAAGTAACTTTTTGATATAGGTTTCATGGGCACAATTAACACCCAAGTACCAATTTTTGTCGCACTTGTTTGACAGGTGCATATCATTTCAATTTTGTACAGCAAGGCCAGTTCTTGTTTTTATCAAGAGTACCTCTATAGGGTTACGGTGTGAAGGCACCACTGACACCCAAAGACCAACTTTTTTGCACCTGTTTGGCTGGTGCATATCATTCCATTTTTGACAGCAAGGCTAATTTTTGCTTTCATCAACAGTACTTCTTATAGTGTTACGGTGTGAAAGCACCACTGACATGCAAAGACCAATTTTTCTGCCACTGTTTGCCCAGGGCATATCATTTCAATTCTTGACAGCAAGGCCAATTCTTGCTTTCATCAAGAGTACCTCTATCGGGTTATGGTGTGAAGGCACCACCAACACCCAAAGCCCAATTTTTTTGCATCTGTTACTTCTATCCAAAGTTTGCAAAAGAGACACCAGAATTTATCCATAAAATCTCTAATGTTTTTCCGAGTGCACTAAATTGTGGCCTCATTATACAGTCTGGCTCCCCAAACTGCTGTTGTTTACAAAATAAAGAAACCTTGCAGGGAAAATGTAATTTTTTTGGCTTTATAAATGTCATTATTGCTGCAGTAGTTTCTATACATTGTACAGATGTGCCACTTTACAGGCAGGCTAAGGGGTCCCCCCATGTACTGTAATGAAAGGTATTTTTCATTTTTATTGTTATTTCTCATTTTTATGGCTTCAATTTAAGCATCAGTTAATCACTGCTCATTTCAAAATTATGTTTTTTTACAAACTTTTTTTTCATTGATACATGTCCCCCAGGACAGTACCCTGACCCCCATAACCATTGTATGCCTAATTACTTGCATATAATCCCTCAAAATGGGAACTTTTGATTTTTCCAGTTCGGGTCACATAGATTCAATGGAGTTTGTTATTCAGTTCCCAACTTTTGCGATGTTTGAAAATTCTGCCGCAAACCTAACTGGGGGTCGTTTGGCCTACGTCTATTGTCAAACCCGTCTCCACTGCCTACAGAGAAAAACTCTGCCTACTAGAGCTGCCTGGGACAAATGGAAAGTGCTGGATCTATAGAACTTCTTTGTATTGATATTGTACACATTAATCCAGATTATTGAGAATTAGCAATGTTTTGGTGGTGACAGACCATTACACCAGATATGCTCAAGCTTTTCTCACATGATCAGAGACCCATCACAGTAGCAAGGATACTTGCCCAGAAGTTCTTTGTTCTCTAAAGCCTACCCAGGCGAATCCATTCAGGTCAGGCGTGTGACTTAGAGAGCATGCTTGTCCATTACCTAACTCTATTGGGAGTTCAAAAAGGTCATACTTTGTGTAGCAATAACTCTCGGCGGAGCTGCTGGTTTAAAGCGGGCTTGTTACCTTCACTCTCCTTCCCTCTGTTTCACCGGCACAGGGTTCCGTTGCGTTTACCTCCAGACGATACAAGCACCAACACTTGAGTACGTTTTCAATGCTTTATTGAACAATTAATGAATGAAGTAGCAGGAAAGAGGCAGAAGGGAAACTGCGGGGAAAGCTCAAATACCCTTTCTGTAGGATTCTTGACAAATGTCCTTTAGATTTGAATATTATAGTCGAATGCGCTCCCCTCGTGGGACACACTCTTTGCTCGCCTAGATAGGCCTCTCTCACTTGCCTATCAGCCAGTACGTAGCACGAACAAAAGTCTCTGCCACAGACTTGCTTGGGATGAACCCGTACGATCCTCTGCCACAGGATGTATTGGTTTTGTGGTGAAAGTCAGTCACAGTGCTTGACCCTTTAAGCCAAACCCGGCAACACTATACTGTAAAGTTATTTTAGGATACGTCCTCCAACCAGGCACCTCTCCAGACCAGCACTCTGCATGATCCTTCCATGACGGGTCCTTCCCTGGGATCTCCTCGGTTGTCCAGCTTCTTCACTCTGGATAGACAGCTCAGGACCATTACTCGGTTGCTGTGGTAGGCCCCAGACAAGCTTCTGGGCCCACCCATGCGCCGCAGCGACGCGGGCCTCTGGAACGTAGGACCACGAGGTAGCACTCTAATGCATACTTGTCGGCCAGGAGGGCCAGCAGGTGGCTGTAAAACGACCCTAAAACATGGCGTCTGTTCCATAAATACCCTCTCCCAGAATCCCACTCGGAGGACCACCTCTACCGAGTTGTCTCCGGGACAGAAGAGCGTCCATACGCTTCGACACGTTGCCTTTCCAACACCAGCCAGTAGTAACAACGACACCCACCAGCCCAGTATGGAAACACATGCAACGTCAGCCAAGCTGGAACAGAGGCAAATCTAACTTCCCCATACGAGCAATTTACTAAATTTACCTATCCGATAGTAGATCGCAAATCTACCAGCGCTACATTTGCATCACCTGCAGCCTTAGAATTTCAACAGGACCTTGTGGGATATGCTGGGTATACTGTCAGGTGAGAAATAGGCCTCTTCATCTTCTAGTCATCTTCATCCTACTTTTCTTCTTTAAAGAATGTTGGAAGTGGTTGGATGAGTGGTGTGATATTTCCTCTGCACTTTAGTCTTCTGGACCATGTAAAGTCTGGCTCATGCTGAGCAATTCTGCTTTCAGGATTACTTTTCCTCCCTGACTCCACCAGAGGCATCATATTACGGTGCCAAGTTTTGATGGGTCCATCTTTATCTACAGGTGGAAATTGGTAAACTGGAATATTGGGTGACTGTGAACAGATTATGTAAATGTGAGAACCCCAATAATCGGCTATCTTAGACCCCTTTCACACTGAGGCCCTTTACAGGCACTATAGCGCTAAAAATAGCGCCTGCAAAGCGTCTCTTCTGTCACTCCAATGTAAAAGCCAGAGGGCTTTCACACTGGAGCGATGAGCTGGCAGGACGTAAAAAAAAAGTCCTGCAAGCAGCTTCTTTAAGGTGCTTTAGGAGTGGTGAATAAACGGCTCCTAAAGCTCCCCTGCCCATTGAAATCAATGCCAGCACCGCTTTGCACCCTTTTTTGGCCACTAGCTGGGGGTTAAAAGCTAAATCGGCACTTTACCGCAGGGCTTTCACACTGGAGCGATGAGCTGGCAGGACGTAAAAAAAAAGTCCTGCAAGCAGCTTCTTTAAGGTGCTTTAGGAGTGGTGAATAAACGGCTCCTAAAGCTCCCCTGCCCATTGAAATCAATGCCAGCACCGCTTTGCACCCTTTTTTGGCCACTAGCGGGGGTTAAAAGCTACATAGGCACTTTACCGCAGACGCCCGGGTGCTGTGAGTGTGAAAGTGCCTTACTCTTTTCATGTAGGACTAGATTTTCAATAAGGACTTTGTCCCCAGGTCAAAGTTTTTCGTTTGTCAGTGTCTTTGTCCAGTAGTGGCGGTGAAAAAAATGCCCCTCTCCATTAAAATGAATGAAAAGCTCTTCAAAAGCGCCTGAAAAGCTCTTCAAAAGCGCTCAGTATTTTACTGGCAGTTTAGAAGCGCCTCAGTGTGAAAGGGGTAGGTTTTTTATTAAAGCTTAATTGAACAAGCTGAAGTTTTAAGTGGATTAGGTTAATATGCACACCAGATTCTGTTTGCACACGTTTTGATAAATCTCCCCCATTGAGTAGAATGCTCATTAAGGCTGGGTTCACACCATCGCCGCATCCGGCTCCCAGCAGGCGTCCGGTGCGTCCTGATTCACAGTTTCAAGTCTGATTTCAAACAGAATTTAGGACTGAATTCGGACCTGGAATGGACCAAAAGACACACAGCGTTTTTGTGCAAAATGCACCGGACCAGCTGCAGAGATGTGTGAACCAGCTCCATAGAGAGCTGGTCAAAATCTCCTGCTATTGGATGCAGGAAACCAGTATCCAATTCGCAATGGTGTGTTAATGTTGTGTGAAATTATCCTGTTACCAGCAATGTGCTTCCCCTTGGGAGAGGCGGGGTAGAGTATTTACTGTGAGCTGTGCATCCAGCATTTAAATCAAAAGTGAGATGGCAAGCTGATTAGCATAAATGTTGTCATCCACTAATACTCCTGCTTACAGTATACATGTGGTTAAAAGAAGAATCCATATGGCAGGTGGTTCCCCTGGAACCTGCCAGAAGTATGATATGTGTTACAGATCCCAAATGTATATAAATTACAGAGCAGGATCCACTGTATCCTTGTATTGCACTGTATCCCTGTATTGCACTGTATCCCTTTTTTGCTCTTTTCAGCTCTTTTCAGCCCAATATTACATTACAGGTGTCAAAAATTGGACTGTGGAAAAAAACCCTGATGGTCCTGAAACAGACATCTCCTTATATACACAAAAATGTAGGAATGATAGTACTTGATAAATGTTATCTGCGGCAGCCTGCTTAATCTCTAATGCCAGAATACAATATGTACAGGGAATTTACAGTTGGTTTGAATAATGGGCTCCTATCAACTGAACATTAATGTCTCTGACGCCAGTCATCCAATATGCAAATAGGGATCTCAGCAAAAATCTATTTCAATAATATTCATCAAAAAGACTCAGCCACAATATATGAAGTCTCTATATATCAGAGAATTGTTATTACCACTAAGGCACATAAAGTCAATAGACATCATCAACTGTATGTAGAGGGCTTGAGCCTGAATCCATCACTTATTACCCATTTCTGGAAACATTATGAAGATTGTAGTCCTTGAGATGCTTAGGTGTCTGGTGCAGGTGGATGAGAAAGATATCAGGTATGTACTGAGTATTCCCTGAATGTGCCCATCCAAATATACTGCATGTTAAACCAGCATCAACAACTGATAATTGCTTGTGTGGCATTTTTAATTTAACGAATACTTACTGTATCTTTAACTTTCCAGCAGCTTCTAAGAATGCCCCTAGCAGGTATCTTTCAGGGTAGAGTCCCAAGAGTTCCTTCACTGCACAACCTCTTGGAGGTATTACTTGCATCATTTCGACATGACATAAACTTACTACATAGATGGCTGTTCTTTCCAATATCCAAAGATGTAATAGACCATTTTTACTCAAAAAAGAAAATAATTCTCCTGGCCAATTTCCTTACATTTCAAAATGCCGACACATTCATAAAGCGTCATTCAACAAAAAAGTTATTTAAATGTGTTTGTATTTAAAGTATAACTAAAGGCAAACGTTTTTTTTTTTAGTTTTTGATAGAGCGGAGAGGGATTAGAACACCTGACAGCTTTTATAGCTGTCTGTGACCCCGTTAGGGAGATTCACTCTCTCTATTTGTCCTGTTTACCATTATCCTTGAAAAGAAAAGAAAATCCCAAATTTTGGGTTGTCCCCAGAAAAGTAATAGAGGGGAAATCTTCCAATGCTGACACAATGCTGTATCCTGGCCTAGGGCAGCACTTTGCAGGGGGGCAGCACAGAAAGAGTCCCCGCAGGCTTGCACTGTTTATTTTTACCATCCCTGTCCCATTGCAGAGATTTCCCTTCACTTCCTGTCCCATAGCCAAACAGGAAGTGAGAGGAATTCTATGCAAATTGAGGGAATCCATTGCCCTCAGAACTAGTGTCCCCACTTGAAAATTTCAGGGCGGGTCTTAAACAGCAAGGGCACAGAGGGGAGGCGGAGAGCACTGGGAGGGGGCTGGAGAGCACTGGGGGGAGGCAGAGATAATTTTAGTAGGCAGAGTGCACAGGGGGAGGAGGAGAGCAAAGGGGGGTGGAGAGCACTGGGGGGCTGGCGAGCACTGGGGGAGGCAGCGAGCCCAGAGGGGAGGCAGAGAGCACAGGGTGGGCTCGAGAGCACTGAGGGGAGGCAAAAAGCACAGGGGGGAGGCGGAGAGAACTGGGTCTGGAGATGGAGAGTATGGAGGGAGGCAGAGAGCATGGGGGGAGGCAGAGATCACTAGGGGGTTTAAGAGAACTGGGGGGAGGCAGAGAGTACTGCAGAGGCCGCAGAGCACTGGGGGGCTGGAGAGCACTGAAGGGGGAGGCAGAGAGCACGGGGGAAAGCACGGGGGGGCCATCAGAAAGAAGCAGGATAGGAGAAGCGGTGGGGGTGGCTGCGTATTCTCTCCTTTCCTTCTGCAGCCTCTTCTCCTCCTCTCCCTCTCGCAGGCATTCAGAAGCTGCAGAAGGAATAGAGAAAATGATTCTTTTATATGCAGCCACCCCCCACCGCTCCTCCTATCAAGGTTACAGGGAGCCACACTCACGTTCTCTCTGATCCGGTTCCATGGTGTCTCCTCTAGCTCCTCCCCCTTCATGGTCACAATGAGGGCAGAACTATACTGGTGGCCTGGAAAGGCCGAAGTATCTCCCTTAGTTCCTCCCCTTCATGTTTCCGCACCCCCGGTGCAAATGGCTGAACTGGACTGACAGCCGGGCGGCTGCATAGAGGTCTATTCTATTATAATAAATTATTTATATAATAGAAAATCCTTGTTAATAACAGTCCAAGATCTATCCAAGGCTTTACATTTTAAAATTATGGGATTGATTTACTAAAGGCAAATAGGCTGTTTGCTTTGCAAGGGAAATTGCCCCAGAGCTTTGTAAGTGAAGTGAGGTTCTGCTTATTTCCATTATCCAATCATGTAAAAGCAAACATTGTGGTGTTTTTTGTTTGTTTTTTTTCCTTGCATGCGATTGGGCATGCTTTGCAAAGTGAAACTTCATAACATTTACTAACAATTCCTATGCAAAGTGCAACTTCCTTTGCGAAGTGAATAGTGTATTTGCCTTTAGTAATTCCACCCCACCAAATCTAAGCAGAACCCTTTGGTTGCCCCTGTTTCAGTCTTGCAAGCTAGTAACCTGCTCAGTTATATCTTGCAATACTCAATCTTGTTAAGCAACAGAGGCACGGGTAAATTAAATGGCAGGCATAATTACTTGTTTATATTACTTATTATGTTGTTTTAAACTATGTCTTTTGAGCTGTCATAACAGCAGTACTCCATCTTCAGGATTTTCCAAACAGTATTTCCCACCAAGCTGTTCACATATTTTTTTGTATTTTAGGAGACCCTATCCTGTAGAGTTACTGAAGAATTAGCCAGATGTATAAATGGTGGCAAATGTAATTTGCTTTGAAAGCTTATAAAGCTACTACATTTAGAATAAACTGAAGACAATGAGATTCAAGCAGACAAAAACTACATCTTCCTCGTTCCAGAATCGTAGGGCAATTAGTTATTCATGTACAGGCAAGTTATAGTTTTTTTGCAAGCATTGACACCTTTTTTCAAAGTGTAATTATTTTGCATTGTACTATTCATTTTTTAAATAGCTTACAAATAATAAGGTGTTTATTAATAAATAAACACCTTATTATTTGTATGCAAGTATAGGCATACATTTTCATTCTTCACACCTTTAGAACTACTGAGAATTAACAATCCAAAACACACCTTCACTACATATACATTAACAGCACTAAGGTGTAGAATGTAATCAAATCACTTTTTATTTGTAAAAATGCACAATTTGTAAACAAAAATGTGAATACTGAATGGCTGGCATGGGGGTTATCCATCATTGTCCTTAATATAGATCATAGCTATACAACACATATTTCTGGGATTCTATCAGAAACACTTTAACAATGGTAATTTTAGGAACCCCCTTAAAGGGGTTGTAAAGGTAATTTTTTTTTTTTTAAATAACAAACATGTTATACTTACCTTCACTGTGCAGCTCGTTCTGCACAGAGTGGCCCCGAACCTGGTCTTCTGGGGTCCCTCGGCGGCTGTTTCAGCTCCTCCCCGCAAGCATTAACCACCTTAATGCGAGCTCCCTCGCATGGTGGTTAGTGCTTGCGGGCGCGCTCCCGTGATACAGCCGGCGGCTATAGCCGCTCACTGTATCACTCGGCCCCGCCCCCCAGCGCGCCGTGTCATTGGATGTGATTGACAGCAGCGCGAGCCAATGGCTGCGCTGCTTCCAATCCATCCACTGTAGCCAATCAGCGGCCAGGGTGAGCGGAGGAATAGATGTCGGGACCGCGAAGCTGACTTTCGAGGCGCCAGGTAAGTAAAACGGGGGGGCTGGGGGCGGCGGTATTGTCAGAAGTTTTTTCACCTTAATGCATAGAATGCATTAAGGTGAAAAAATTTTTACCTTTTCAACCCCTTTAAGCCTCGTACACACAATCAGATTGTTGGCAGACAAAGCGCCAGACTTTTATCTGAAGGGCGTGTGCCGTGATCCTGTCTTGCATACAAACGGCACACAACTGTCAGCCAACAAACACGAACGTAGGGACGTACTACGAACCGATAAAGAGGAAGTTCAATTGTCATGCTCCACCCTTTGGGCTTCTTCTGCTAATTTCATGTTAGTAGAAGTTTGGTGAGTGCTGTCACTTCTGTAGTCTGTGTGTGAGCCGACCTCCTCCCTTCCCCTCCCTTCTACTCTACTCTACTCTACTCCTGCCTTGCTTGAGCAATGCTATTCCCTCTGCAGCTGCTCCCCCCTCCTCTTTTTTTATTTTTTTTAACATGTACAGCTAATCAGCACGCAAAATGGCTCAGCCAATCAGCACACAAGGTCAAAATGTAGAGCATCAGAGAGGAATTTTAGCCGCTCCCACTGGAGTCCCTGTGCTTGGAAAAAGAGAGAGAAAAGCACATGACAACACAGAAGCAGTGCTAATAAAGGTATTTAGAGATATACTGTAATATTGAAAAAAATAAGCCAGTATCATTACTATTTCCCCTTTCACACTGAGGTGGTTTTCAGGCGTTTTAGCGCTAGCAATAGCCTCTAAATAGCGCCTGAAAACCGCCTCCCCATTCATTGCAGTGTGTCTTTTCACACTGGGGCGGTGTGCTTGTGGGATGTTAGGAAAACTCCTGCAAGCAGCATCTTTGGGGCGGTTTGGGAGCGCTATATACAGCACTCCCAAAACCCCCTGCCCATTGAAATGAACGGACAGCGCTTCCAAAGTGCTTAAAAAGCATTTCGGAAGCGCCGCAACACAGGTGTTTTTAATCCTTTCTGTGGGACTAAAAGCGCCCCGCTAGCGTCTGAAAAGTGCCACTTAAATAGTACTAAAGAGCCGCTAAAACGAGCGGAGCTTTAGCACTAATGCACGGATGGCCCCAGTGTGAAAGGAGTCTTAACCGCTTGCCAACCAGCCATCGTCATTTTACTGCAGAAGGTCGTCACGATCCCGCGAACCGCCGTAGCTATACGTCGGCTCGCGGGATCGGGATAGCAGGTGCTCGCACCCGCTGCACAGCGGAGTTGCCGATGCTCGTGGCCAACAGTTGCGATGACCGCCGGCCACGAGCGATCGTAAGGAGACAGAACAGGGACGAGTGTGTGTAAACACAGAAATCCCTGTTCTGTTATGAAAAAAGTGACAGATAGTGTGGTCCTATTAGCTAGGAACCACGATCTCTCACTTCCTCTAGTCAGTCCCCTCCGCCTTTAGTTAGAATCACCTTCCAGGGAACACAGTTAACCCCTTGATCGCCCCCTAGTGTTAACCCCTTCACTGCCAGTGACATTTTTACAGTAATCAATGCATTTTTTATAGCAATGATCGCTGTATAAATGCCAATGGTCCCAAAAATGTGTCAAAATTGTCCGATGTGTCTGCCATAATGACGCAGACATGATAAAAATCGCAGATCTATCCCCTATTTTGTAGATGCTATAACTTTTGCGCAAACCAATCCATATACGCTTATTGCATTTTTTTTTACCAAAAATATGTAGAAGAATACATATCGGCCTAAACTGAGAAAAAAATTTACTTTTTAAAAAAAATGGGGATATTTATTATAGCAAAAAGTACAAAATATTGTGATTTTTTCAAAATTTACGCTCTTTTTTTGTTTTTTGCGCAAAATATAAAAACCGCAGAGGTGATCAAATACCACGAAAAGAAAGCTCTATTTGTGGGAAAAAAAGACACCAATTTTGTTTGGGTGCAGCATCGCATGACCGTGCAATTGTCAGTTAAAGCGACGCAGTGGCGAATTGCAAAAAATATGACCAAAAAAGACTGCGCTAGCAATGGAATAAATTAAAATAAAAAAGTGTCAAACCAAATGCATTGTAAAAAAGAATAGGGTGGATGAAACAAAATGTTATATGAAAGAAAGGGTAGGATAGTATGTAAACCTAACACACCACACTATGTGCAAAAATATGCTATGGAAAAAATCTCAACAAATTTGATGTGTTTATTGACCTGCAAAAATTCATTAGGAAAGTTAATATTAAAAAGTATTTCTCCAATAAAGAATTTGCATCAAACTCCGCGGAAGAGGAGTACATGCATACAACCTTGAGGAACAACTCAATTTTCAACCCCCAGATTAATAACAACCATTTTGTTGGGGTGTTCAAGTAGAACAAGACCTGGACAAACTGGTTGTCAAACCCCTCAGAAGAAAAAAGGATCTAGAAAGAGGCCTAGAGTCACTAATAAAAAACAAAAACATAGTGATCAGGTCAGCCGACAAAGGAGGGGGGGTGGTGATACTCAACAAATCTGACTACCTAGAAGAATTAAATAAACTGGTAGGAGACCGAGAAACCTACGAAAAGCTGAAGAACAACCCTACAAAGAATTTTAAGGTAAAATTAAAGAATTTAATTAAAACAGCAACTGAAGAGGGCATTTTGAAGAAAAAAGAGGCCAGATACCTCATTCCTGATGCACCACGAGTACCGGTGATATACCAACTGCCGAAGATTCACAAGAACAGATTCAAGCCTCCAGGTCGACCGATAATCAGCGGGATCGGATCCCTCTTTTCCAGACTTGGTGAATACCTAGACTGTTTCCTACAACCACTCACCAAGAAATACCCTGCATACCTCAAAGATAGCAGAGAACTCATCGAACTAATTAAGACCGTAACAATAGATGAAAATTGTTTACTCGCAAGCATTGATGTTAATTCACTCTATACCAACATTCAACAAGAACACGCGCTACAAGCAGTTGAATGGGCCCTGAGTAACACAGATATGAAATCAAAACAAAAGAAGTTTATCCTAAAAGCTCTTGATCTAGCAATGAGCCACAACTTCTTTTGGCATCAAAAAGAATACTATAGGCAAAAGAGAGGTGTTGCAATGGGTGCCAAGTATGCACCTTCAGTGGCTAACCTGTTCATGAGCTTTTGGGAGGATGAAGCTATCTACCAATCCAGTATCCCTCAGCTCAGGCTATACAAGAGGTATATAGACGATATTTTAATTATTTGGGCAGGATCACCTGACTCCTTTTTAAATTTCTTGGCCGAAATAGGAACAAATCGATTTGGTATATCTTTTTCTGAATCTTTCAGTTATCAACAAATCAACTTTTTAGATTTGACATTATTTAGAGAGGGGAACAAAATTTCTACCCGTACCTTCTTTAAAGATGTAGATCGAAATGGCTACATCCCCCTGGCAAGCTGCCATCATCCAAGATGGCTAGGGGGTATTCCAAAAAGTCAGCTACTCAGGATCAGGAGAAACTGTAGCAATTTGAGTGACTACAACTTGCAAGCCAACATCATTCTGAAAAGATTTTTAGAAAAGGGTTATAGTTTGGAGAAATTAGAAAAGATAAAACAAACGGTTGGGGAAATGGATAGAAGCGATCTGTTTAAAACAAAAGAGAAAAGGGAACAGGAAAATTTTAGTTTGTCCTTTTTTACAGGCTTCAACAGGCAGTATCGTGACCTGGAGAAAATTGTCAGGAGGCATTGGACCCTTCTGCTTCAGGACAATGACCTCAAGAAGGTGTTACCTAAACAGCCCAAATTCATTTACACCAAGCCACCTACTTTAAGACTCCAGCTGGCCCACAATGTTATAGACCCCCCTAGAAAGGTATGTACCTTTCTAGATAGTGCTGGGTTTTATAGCTGTGGCAGGTGTGTAATGTGTAGGACATCTAAATTCCGAAAACGGAAAACCACCCACTTTAGTTCCTTGGCAGACGGTAGATCCTATGAAATCAATAAATTCATAACTTGCAGCACTACACATGTCACCTACCTTTTGTCCTGTCCTTGTAATCTTCAGTACGTAGGAAGAACCACCAGACAATTGGGCATAAGACTTAAAGAACATGTGAATAGGATAAAAAAGGGATATAAGTTCCATGGCCTATCTAACCATTTCAGGATATTTCACAACCAGGACCCTAGTCTACTCACTTTTTGTGGGATTGATAGGGTTGAGGAACACTGGCGAGGTTCTAACCTTAGGCAAAACATTTCACAAAATGAAACCCAGTGGATACATAGATTGCGTACGCTGAATCCCCTGGGTTTGAACATTGAGTTGGACTTAAACTGTTTTCTTTCCAATTGGTGATTTTTATTATATCTTAATTATATTTTCTTATTTCATCCCAGTAGATTTTGACATTTTACTATATATTTTTTAATATATTTTTTTTTATATATTTCTATTCATTTTTTCCCACTTGTCTCTTTCTTGTCCACCATTACTGTTATCAATTTTTAATATTTGTTGGGATATGTCCATATCTCACTACCCATGATCACGTGATATAAATATTCTCCTTTGGTGCAATATTGTCAGCAATTAGCAAGGTATAGTGTTATATTTTTTTTTAAGTATTATAAAAATATATGATGAATTATGGATCCATTTGTATGTGTAGGATCCCCTCACATACATCTATATTTTTAATATTTTTATTTTTATTCTCAATCTTAATTAAAATTTTAATTTTTTACATATTTGATGTTTTTATATTAAAGAATGAATTTTTATTGTTAAATATAACTAGGAAATCAGTCCAAATATCCTGTTGTAACACATATTTTGCCTTTGTTTAAGACGATGAGCATTTAACCTGTCAGTCTGTTAACACAAGCATATACATTTGCCATTAGAAATGTTTGTGTCTCCAATTACTGATTAAAGTTTTGATTGCAACAGGATATGATGATAAAGGAAGTAATGGGAGTTAATTCACCCATTGGCCGCAAATGGCTGTCACTCACCGAGCGTAACAATATAAATAATTTTTTGCATGAGCAGGATGTTAAGTCTTTGATAACGCCCTGGGGGAGGGGCGAAACGCCCCTCCCCCAGGGCAACATCCTGCCTACGCTAAACTAGTAACCAGTGACCAGTGACATCACTTCCTGGAGCGGGTGGAACGCACGCTGGCTAGCGGCGAACCGACCTAGCATCTGATTGCCTGCTCTGCATCCCGGTTCCGTGAGTAGCGCATATATGCGCAGGTGACCCTATGGTACCGTAAGGTTTTACACCATATACCTTTTCTTTCTTTCCTTTTTTGTGCGGAACGCGAGTCTCTGTGGTCCTCCAAAGGTTTCTTCCGGGCATTTCCAACATCAGCTTACCGCTTGCCCTGCCTACTACACCGATTGGATAGCTGGTAGTCTGCCAATTGTTTCTGCTATGGAAGATTTCCATCCAACCTAATACTTTTAGTTTGCAACCTTTGCTATTGGTGACCTTTTTGGTTTATCAATTCACGCAGCATTTTCTTAGAAGTCCTCATCAGTGTTATCTATATTGGTGTCTGTGAAACTAGGAGAGCACATACATTTATATATATTTTTCTGTTTTAGTGCAGTAATAAGCTCACCCTTATCACTCCACAGTTCCACATGTGTATTATGTACACATTTTATATGCTATTATGAGTTATTTATTTTGCTAGTGCATTCGTGCACGCTTTTATTTTTGCACATAGTGTGGTGTGTTAGGTTTACATCCTTTCCTACCCTTTCTTTCATATAACATTTTGTTTCATCCACCCTATTCTTTTTTACAATGCATTTGGTTTGACACTTTTTTATTTTAATTTATTCCATTGCTAGCGCAGTCTTTTTTGGTCATATTTATCACTAAAAGTTTAGCACTTTTTGTTTCTGCTGCTGCAACAGGCTAGTCCGATCAACACCATACCACTCATACCACTCATTATTTGCGAGCGCTGGTTTTTATGAATTGCAAAAAATGGCCTGGTCATTGAGCAGGGAAAATCTTCCGGGGCTGAAGTGGTTAATGGCAGTTTAAAGCTGAGATGTCACAAACACCTGCAGTCACAATTTGCTCGCTTCCTCAGGAGCACATGAAATTCATGCGTAGAACAAACAGGGCAGACGCCGATTAGCTATCAAGCTGAATGCACGGCGTTCACGGTCCGGCCCTGTAAAGGGTTTAACTCCCCAAGGTGTTGGTTTCTGTTTTACCTTCATGCTGTACAAGCAGACCATCGAACTACACATATACTAGGCTACCAACCAGTATTTCTTACCTGCCAGTACCATGTTGCTATATAATCTGTGGTCTCTGGATGAGACAGAGGAAACCGTGCTTGCTAGCTTTTCCTGACATCTCCAATCCTGCGTTCCGATCCCTCTGTTCTACGCATGAATTTCATGTGCTCCTGAGGAAGCGTGCTTCTACGCGCAAAATGCCGAGCAACTAAAAGTTCATGTCTACCCGGACTCACAACCTGACTCACAAGTCTGCTTGCTTACACCTTCAACAGAATCACCACTACGGGAATTTCAATTTCCATACTGCTGGTCATACTACTAGTTCTACGTATTGTATGAAGTGGGGTCAAGGTTGTGTGCGGGATATAAAATATTAATCCTACTTAATTTGAAATGCCTTTATCTGTTTTTGTTACTTGTAATATATGAATTTTGTACTCAATAAATCAACTTTTTTCATTTTTAGATAACCTACCTGTGTGCCTATAAAGTCCATTTCATAGTTCTTCTAGTATCCTTAATTCTTGCATTATTTTCTCAGCTTTCGTGATCCCACCCTAAAATTAGGTATCAGTTTTGGGTGGACAGACGCTTTAACTCTGCATTAGGAATGTTATCCTGTCTTATATTTTTATATTAAGGAAGTGCTCACATAATTATTGCAGTTACAATTGTCTTTTAGGGTCACAGGTTCCCAGATTTCTTTTTTAATACAGACAATTATTTCTTGGTTTCAATGGAAATAGATTCCCTGTGGAAACACCATAATTTTTTATCGTGCATAATTAAAGCAGAAATATTACTTCAATAGCATCAGACTGCTCATTTGGTGCGCTACTGATAAATTTGAATTTTATGCGTGCACAGTGGCTGATTTATGACTCAAATCTGCTTAGTAAAAATGTTAAAAATGATTTAACCTGCTTTGAGCCAGAGGTTGGTTTAATGTGCCCTCTAGAGCCAAGCAGTCATTTTACTTAAACAGCTTGGCATTTGAGTGAACAATGCTGTGGCGATTTATGCGCCCTTGTGTACAAGCCAAAGCAGTAGTTAAACCCCACTATAACCAGCTAAACACATAGCAAATATTTTACAAACATTTCAGGAGCAGGGATAGTGATAATATAATGCATAACACCGACCACACAATAAAGATATTCAATTGCATCGAAAATCAAAAATCTATCCATTCTTGAAGGTTGATGGCCACCACAACAAGTTCTCATCACCTCTCTTTCAGATAATGCTGTAAAGATATAAAACCCATACACAAAGCATGATCTAACATATTGAGATCTCACTTTCATAATATTTTCTAGTTGTAAATCTACCATCTATGTCCACCAAATACCATCTTATACTTATATTATTTTATTTTGTATCTGGGCCTTTTTTTAATGCAGGTCTTGCAAAACAGGTCTAAGGTAACTCACAGCTAATTTTATGAGGAATCATAGGTGTTGCATACTTAATTTACTTAATTTCTGTTTACGCAATTGTGTTGCACGCATTAACTTAAAAAAGCTTCACTACTGCCCTGCATACATTGTCAAGACCATCACTTCTTTCAATTTTACCCTCCTTTTTAATTTTATGTTGCATTGCCAGGTTTCCCTCTTGCCTTGTGTGGTCCCACGTATTGTCCCAAGGGTGTGGTCCTTTAGGCTCTGTTCACACCTGAGCGTTTTTCAGCTTGTAAAACGCTCAGCTTTGAAGCTCCAAAATGCCCAACAAGCAAATTCCCATTAATTTCAATGGCTCCTGTTCACATATGAGTGTTTTGTTGCCTAAAGCAAAACACCTGAAGCTCAAAAAAAGTACATGACCTTCCTTTTTGGCAGATTACAAGTGTTTTTGGCCACATAGACTTCAATAGAAATGCCTGCCTTGAGCAGAAAAAAAGCTTGTAAAACGCTCAAATAGCAGCTCTCCACCTCTAATTTACTCTCCCCTCCCCCGGTGCTTTCTATTGGCTAAACAAAAATGCTTGAAGCTTTAAAACGCTTGTAATACACTTCTATGGAAGGTATCAGTGATTACTTTATAGTGCCAACATCCTATAAGAAAGACAAGAAAAAATTTCCCTTGGATTTGGACTTTAAAAGGCACTTGGATTCATAATACAATCATATTAAAGTAGAAAAATTATTTATTACACATAATTAATATAGATGACACAGAGTGTACATGACAACAAACAACTGATAATACACCAACTGTAGGATGATAATGATATAGAGAAGATATCCTTCATTTGACGCATTTCAGAGTCTGTTAAAGTCTCCTTCCTCAGGGGTAGGGAAGATATCAAATCTCTACAATGCCGTAATGCAGCAATACACTTCTAAAACGCTTTAAAAAAGCTTGGAAACAGCTGCAAAAAAGCTTTAAAAAAATGCCCAAAGAACGCCAGTAAATTGATATGCTCAGGTGTGAATGGAGCCATAACCTCATTTTCATTCTTTTTTTGCTAGGTATTTTTTGCTTGGGAAATGCACTCATTTCAGCACTAGAGATTCCAACAACCAACCAAAGATATCTGCCAATAAAAGTCTGCATATTGAGTTTTCATTATGATTCATATCTCACAATCACTGAATAAAATGGATTTGTCATTCTTCTGGAAAATACCCAACATCTTCTTCTTAGGTTGCTCTTATTTCCATAGAGTTGGGAAAAAGCTGCTCTAGACCTACTGATAGCATACTAATGATGATGTCTTCAGCGGCACCTCTGTTTTAATTTCCAAGTGCAACCAGATTTGCGGAGGTCTACTTCTATGCTATTGAAAAGCCATGTGACCTTCGGAAGATTTACCCCCTTAATGACCAGGCCATTGTTTGTGGTAGGGCACTGCGTTACTTTAACTGACATTTGTGGGATCAGGCAACACTGTACCCAAATAAAATGTTTGTCCTTTTTTCCACAAATAGAGCTTTGTTTTGGTGGGATTTGGTCACCTCTGCGTTTTTTTTTTATTTTTGCGCTATAAACAAAAGAAGACCAACAATTTTGAAAAAAAAATTTTTTTTTACTTCCTGCTATAGAACATATTAAATAAACTTTCTTCATCAATTTAGGCCAATAAATATTCTGCTACATTTGGTAAGAAAAATCACAAAAAGCGAATATTGATTGGTCTGCGCACAAGTTATAGTGACTACAAACTATGGGATAGTTTTATTTATATTTATTTATTTTTTTTACTAGTAAAGGTGGTGATGATCAGCGACTTATAGCGGGACTGTGATATATTCTGACACTGACCGACACTTTTTGGGGACCAATGATACTAATACAGTGATCAGTGCTAAAAAATATGCACTGTCACTGTACTGACACGGGCTGGGAAGGGATTAACATCAGGGGTGATTGAAGGGTGTTTAGCCTGTGTTTCTGTGTACTGTCAGAGGTGCTTTTACTAGGGGAAGGCATGGATCCATGTCCCTACTTTGAAGAGACACAGGATCCATGCCTTCCCTCTTGACACAGCGGCAATCTGCCTTGTTTGTTGCAAATTGCTGTTCTGCCTCTGTACGAACAATCGGCGGGTGCCAGCGGACATCGAGTCTGCGGTACCCGCTGATCAGCTCCCACTGTGTATAACCACAGCGTTTGGTTATAGTCTGGTTAGCTCTATTGCTCACTTCATGGTTTTCTTACTGTCCATTTTTAAGCCCATTTAGATGTATTCTTCTTGCAGACCTCACAATTTGGACTACATATCTTCACATATCAGTGGCATAGCTTGGGTTGTCAGCACCTGGGGTAAGGCAAGTAATTTGCATCCCCTGACCTGTGGACTTTAAGCAATCCCTGAGTCCCTTCCACTAGTACCTTATTAAACCCTTTATATATTTCAGGATGAATCATTTTTTCTCTGTGTTCTCTTTTCTTTCCCTTTTATCTTTCTCTAGCCATCTTTCTTGTTTTTTCTATCGCTACTTCTTTCTCATGGTGTGTGGACAGTCCTGCAGATCTGATGGCCTATAGGGCACACAATATGTCCCCCCCCCCCCCAACTTGCACAGTCCTGCCGCCCGCTGCATGATGGCTGCTTGCTCTGTCCTACTAATGGCTGTGAATGATCTGCTGCCTCTGGCCCTCCAATGCCAGAAATGATGCCCCCCCCATGCTATGTCACTGCATCACATGAGCAAAGTCATCTTTTAAGTGGTATTCAAGACCCCACTGTGCACCATTTTTTGCCACTCAATTTCCTGTTTATTATATGACCCAAGAAAAACATCACTTCTCCAGGTGTTACCTGATGTCACTTCTCAGTGTTGGGACTATATCATCTAGAGACTCAGAAGGTTTAACCTACTGATTACCTGACCTAGAAGTCCACTGTGAGCCTTAGTTATGCTTAGAAAAAAATGAAATGGATCCTTCTGAAGACTGTAGATTTGAATGAAGTTAAATAGACAAATGCAACAACCCTATAGCAGAATAGCATATGTTTTGTAATTGTCACATCTGATTACAGATCTACTGCTGGTAGAGTTTCCTGGACTCTAGCAAACTAGTCATGTCTGTACCAGTTGCTCTAAGTACAGTTAGTAGCTTATGAAACTTGACCTCTACTTTAATGCCCGAGAGCAGCAGACCAAAGCTTATATACTCTACATATGTGGAAAATGTTTCTCACTTTTTGTCACTCTTTCGTATACACACATTTATGTACAAATCTTCATGTCATAAAGAGGCACGGCTGTCTCTATCATTTAGGCCAGTGGTCTAGAAACTGTGGCCCCCTACTTGCTTTTATGCGGCCCTTGGGGCACTGTTTCATCCACTGGTACCAACAATTCCCTCCACTGACACCAAAGAAGGGGCTACATTTCCTCCCAATTGCACCAACTATAGGGTAAAATTCCTCCCACTGACACCAACAATGGGGAACAGTTCCTCACAATGACACCAACAATGGTGCCCAATTGCATCAACGATGGGGCCCAATGATATCAACGATGGTGCACAATTTCTCCCACTTACACCAATAATGGGGTGTAATAACTCTCACTGAAACCAACAATGGGGCATTATTTTTTCCTGTTGACGTACCTTTTCTACTCCCACTGTCCACAGCCTGGCCTTCCTAAAGTCTGAAGAATTGTAAACTTTTAGAAACGTTTAGAAAGTTTGGAGACCCCTGGTTTAGGCAATAGAAATGCAACAATGTCAGATAATATACAAACTGAAGTTCCCAGGTCCAGGAAATGTGTTGTATATTGTTTAGGGTATTAATTCCCAAAATTGGAACAGTCAAGCCAGGAGACCGTTTGTGTTTAGCAAATGTTCCAATTTGACTAATTGCTGTACTAGAGGATAAACCTCAGTGACCATTGTCTCTAAGTGCCCCATATGTATTAGATCAGTGCATGATCCAGGGTCCAATGTGATGAATGTCATCTAAAGTGTATTAGCATCTTTGGAAACGTGAAAAAAAGGTTCAAGCTATAAAATTCCAGCTCTACAAACTGATTTACAGTAGCTGGATAGTTTAACCTTATATATTTATCTGTTTTAAATTAACGAATTTCTTTAATAGGAGCACACTCTTTTTCTAGAGAATGTCTCCAATGCTTAAGTGCATGCAGAATATCACCAACATGACAGGGGGAGCTTCACATGCCCTGTGCTCTTGCCATGTGGGCATGCTATGGAAAGCTCTGGCCAGCAATTTTTACAACTCGGTTTAAAGAGGAAGTAAACTCTCCCACTATGATGCTTCTTTTCATTTAGTCCATTATAATAAGTAATTATCAAACTATAGCCACTGTAATCCAGCCCAAATCGCATATTACTTACTGTTTAAAGAAACTTTAAAAAACTTGTTTCCAGGGATTAGGCAGCGCCATCTTAAGTATTGTTTTCTGAGTCAACAGTAGAGTGCATTTCCACCCTTACATTGAGCACTTCCTGTACTGTTAACCAAGCCTCCTTCTCAAACCAACGTTTCTATGGCAACCATGCTTCACTGCTCATAGTATTTCATAGTATTTACTTGTGCCTATTATCTATTGTTTGCCTGTGTCAGTCTTATCAGCTTCAGCTGATAAGGCTACAGTAATGCTGTCCGTTGTCCACGTTTACACTCCATGTGATGTCACATGGTCACATGGGGTGTAGTATGAAGCTCTGAGTGATTATGCAGTCTAATGGGATATCAGAGCTGTGCCTAGGAAGATCTGATAATAGACAGACAAGTACACAGAGTGTGCCGTAAATCAGGGGAGATCTGGGCATGCTCAGTGAAGTCATTCCAAAGAACAAAAAGGATTACAACAATACTAAGCAAGTAAGTAGATATCTACAAGCAGTGTTCATTAGGGTTTTTTATGCTGATTTACATGGGACAAAGTTGTCTGGGAGAGTTTACAACCACTTTAAAGTAATTTTTACAGCTTACAGTAAATGTGACTTACACCAGCTTTTCACTGGCTTTCAGATTTGGCTGGTGCACCTTTAACCTTACCTAACAAATGTTAGGCAAATGTGGGCAAATGTCAGAATAGTTAATTGCCTTAAAATTTTCACCAGCACATTTTCCTGTTAATCCTTTGTAAATAAACTCCATAAGCTATAACATTCTAGAAGACACCTTTAGTTTCAGAGCATTTGACATATTTCTTGTTAGAAACTACATTTTGCAACAGAATTATTTGTAATAAAACTGCAGAGGAAAGCTGCATATTGCAGTGGACATTGGTGTTTATAAATGATAATAAAAAATATATTTAAACATTCATTGATATAGAAAGAATATGGGTAAATTCAGTGTAGATCTCTTCAATTCACTGTTGTATTTCCTCCCGCCCCCTTCTAAAAAAAAAAAAATCATTACCTTTGCATTTGGGATGTTCAAACCTAATTATATTTTTCAAAGTTTTATAACTCAAGTGACAGATGTGGAAAAAAGCAATTACCTCTGTGTTGTCATTTAGTATAAGACAATATGCAAACATGTAATTCACACAGTGGCAGAGGGTGCTGAAGTCTAGATATCATTACGGTTTGCTTAAGGATGAAGAGCCAGCTTACAATGTATTAGAAAAATATACTTGTATTATTGTCTTTAATTTAATGTCAAGTGTACAATCCAAGGATTGTCTATGTATACAATTATACATAATGCCATGGTAAATGAAGCATAGAAGAATTAATAACTATATATAATTACTACAGGGTTCCGGTAAATACAGCTGGGTACATAGTATGTAACATGTTTGCTGCGCTTTCCATTTTTCAGTTATATTTAATTACCTTTTCCTGTTTTATACTTCTTTCCCTTAGTGTTCCCTCCTGGCCCAGTCAGTAATACATTGAGTTCCCCTTATCTGTGCAGAAAAAGTAGGCATTGAAATCATCTCTATAGTAAGAAGGTCTTGGCTGTTTTGTAGAGTTCAAGAAGGGTTTGATCGTTACTGCCATAAACAGTTGGATTGCACTAATAAGGGGCCTATTTAAAACCGAGAGTAGATATTGCTTTTCACTCCCTGTTGGACCTCATGGTATCTACTCCACACTGCACCTGCACTTTGCAAGTAATTAATAAAATGCAGACTGTGGTCTAGAGCCTGCAGAGGCCTACAGAGTGTTCTCTCCATAACGTAGCATTGAGAAATGGGTTATTGGATGTGAGGACTCTAGGAGGACTTTGACAGGTCAGATCCGGCTCTTCACCTGCCTGCATTTATTATCCCATTCCTGAAAATAAATGGGGCTTTGCTTGCTTTGGCAATCAGAATCAAATGAAGTACTAACATATTTGTAAAACAAAGCACTGTGGTTTATTAAAGCTTCCTTTTTTTAAGCAGCTACATGGCCACTGTAAGACTACATTGCCGCTTTATAGAACCCTAAATGTTACATACATAGTTACATAGTTAGTCAGGTTGAAAAAAAAGACACTGGGAAATTTCATCTTGAGGGAGTCTATTCAACATTTTCACAGCTCTGTGAAGAAACCTTTCCATATTTAGAGATGAAATCATTTGCTTTCAAAACATTTACTGGATGGACTTCTTCAGGAGTGTGATTATGGCTAATTCTCCTTCAATTACAGTCAGGGCTTGTGCAAGGTTGAAGGAGACCTCAGGCTTGTCATGCAGAAGACCCAAACCAGAAACCAAGTAGTTCAGACAGGGGCATTGAAAACAAACTACTCTTTATGGTATCCAATCACATTACACACCAATAATAATGCTTCCAGTAGATGAAGCCCGCTTGTTTTACCTTGCAGGGGTAAGGAATGCCACATTAGAAGCAAGACACTTGTAACCAACAGCTCCTTCTTTTTTAAATAAAGCCCCTCATGTCATTATTTGAACCCAGTAACAAAATAACACTTTTTATGAATTTAAGGGAAATATATATCAACTTTACAAAACAAGAATGTTATTTTGCACATTGGCTATTAGGCGAACTGTGCTTTTTATGCTAGAAAGTCATTGAACCTGTTAATTTTTTATCTTTTGCAAATTGATTGCTCTGCAAATACTAGAGGAATGTGTGACCTAATGTGGCATCCAAGCACAGTGTTCCTAATGCACACATGTGACATATAAAGCGAGAAATACATAAGTGGGTACTGCAGCAACCATCGGCTGTAAACCAAAGACATTTAAAACGAGAAATACGAGTGTCACCAGCACACCCAGGATCTTCAGAATGGTTCGAAAGCTTTATTCAGTGATCACAGAGATCATGTTGATCAGGTCACATCATGCGATGATCCAAAACATTGCTTCTGTAACTATAATGTGATCACTGAATAAAGCTATGGACCCATTCCTGGAGATCCTGGGTGTGCTGGTGCCACTCGTATTTCCTGCTTTAAATGTCTTTGGTTTCCAGCCGGTGGTTGCTGTAGTACCCACTTATGCCTTGTACACACGACCGGACTTTCCAGCAGACTAGGTCCAACGGTCTTCCCGACGGACTTTCGACTGACTTTCCAAATGAACGGACTCGCGCATACACGACCAGACTTTCCGGAAGAATAGGTCCGACGGTCTTCCCGACGGACGGAGTTACGGCGGACTTCTGAATGAGCGGACTTGCCCACACATGGACTAAAATCTGTTCATTTTGAACGTGATGAGGTACGACAGGACTAGAAAAGTAAGTCAATCTCGCCGCTTTTATAGGCAAGATTAACACCTTGCAAGCCCTGTCGCAGAGCATACCAGGCCCTCAGGTCTGGTATGGATTTTAAGGGGAACCCCCTACGCCGAAAAAACGGTGTGGGGATCCCCCCCAAAATCCATACTAGACCCTTATCCGAGCACGCAGCCAGGCCGGTTAGGAAAGGGGGTGGGGACGAGCAAGCGCCCCCCCTCCTTAACCCTACCAGGCCGCATGCCCTCAACATGGGTGGGTGGGTGCTTTGGGGAAGGGGGGCGCCCTGCAGCCCCCCACCCCAAAGCACCTTGTCCCCATGTTGCCATGTCCCCTGGTGACCACGCCCCATGCCTATATAAGTCATTGCGCACTGTGAACACAGCATTACAGCGGGAGAGAGCGTCATGTCAACATCAGAAGAGAAGAGGAAAGAAGACGATGGAGAAAGCCGGGCCACCGCTAGCAAGAGAGCGGCAAAAGAGCAGAGGATAGCGGAGGAGCCTGGCAGAAGAACCGGAGAGAGTGGAGAAGAACTGGACACCGGGAGAAGAGGCCGGAGAGAGCGGAGAAGTCGGAAGAGACCCCCTAAGTCAGAAGAAGACCCTCAGAGCTGCCTAATAAATGACTTTAAAAACCTGTCTAGTGTGTTTTTTTGACACTTTTTTCCCCCAGGCGAATAGGTAGGGGTACGATGTACCCCATACTTATTCACCTAGGGTGCGGGGCTGGTATCTGGGGGTCCCTTTTTAAAGGGGGGCTTCCAGATTCCGATGAGCCCCCCCACCTGCAGACCCCGACAACCAACGGCCAGGGTTGTTGGGAAGAGGCCCTTGTCCTCATCAACATGGGGACAAGGTGCTTTGGGGTGGGGGGGCCGCAGGGCGCCCCCCTTCCCCAAAGCACTGACCCCCCCATGTTGATGGCATGCGGCCTGGTAAGGTTCAGGAGGGGGGGCGCTCGCTCGTCCCCACCCCCTTTCCTGACCGGCCGGGCTGTGCGCTCGGATAATGGTCTAGTATGGATCTTGGGGGGACCCCCACACCGTTTTTTGGCTTAGAGGGTTCCCCTTAAAATCCATACCAGACCTAAGGGACATTGTTGCCTCCCTCTCATGCTCACTGCAATAGGAAAATGTGTTTTTCCTATTGCAGTGAGCGCGAGATGTATAGTACCCTGTCGCCGAAAAACATTCCCGCGGGCAGGTGCTGTAGCTGCCCTTGCGTCGTATTTGGTCCATCAGACCAGCATACAGATGAACGGGCTTCCTGATAGGAACTGGGTCCGGCGGAGTTCCGGCAGGAAGATGTGAAACATGTTTCAAATCTAAACCGAAAAGGTCCGTCAGAAGTCCGATGAAGCCCACACACGGTTGGATTGTCCAACGGATTCGGTCGGTCGGACCAGTCCGGTCGAAAAGTCTGCTCGTGTGTACAGGGCATTACATTTACAACCATTTTCAGGAACGTGTGCATTAGAAACAATGTCCTTGGTTGCCACAGTAGGTTGAATTTTTTCTAATATTTGCAGAGCAATTAACTTGCAAAACGGTAAAAATTAACGTTTAATGACTTTCTAGCATAAAAAAAAGCAGCTTGCCAAACAGCTGATGTGCAAAATAATATTCTTATTTTGTTATGCTGACATATCTCCCTTAAATTCATATGTGGTGTTAATTCTATTAGTGGGTCCAAAGAACGACATGTGGGGCTTTGTTTAAAAATGGAGAGCTGTTGGAAAAAGTAATAAAACTAACTAACCAACACTTTTCCTTCCAGCTTTTGTAACCTAGATGAGTAGCAAACTCACAGCCCAGAGATACTTAAACTTGCCATACATTAGCAAAAAAAAAAAATTCATCCCCGTCCACTGGAAATCAACCCATATTCCGGGACGTACTGAGTGGATGGGCCTGATTGACTCGGTTATGGCGGCGGAGGAGTGGATGGCAAAATGTAAAGATAAGTTTGACAAATTTTATGCAATCTGGGCAACATGGATACATTATAAGTCCAAGGACAGGGCGTCCCCCCCTCAGGTTTCCCCCGGGGCCGCTTCCTGTAGGTCAGACATTGGTGGAGCTACTTTTTAAACGGCTTCAGAGGGTGAGGGCCACGGCGTACTTACTTCACCACCAGGATCCACATAATGATAATGATATTGCACTTCTACTGCACACAGCTGTGCTAGCCTTTAGGCAGATGTATCAGTGATTTCTAGACATACCCATCAACCTTCCCCACCGAATTTCCCCCTCTCTTTTTTTTTTTTTTTTTTTCTCACCCCTATCTCCACCCCCCCCCCTATTTCCTGCCTGGGTCAAATCCTTAGACACTAACAGGATATTGTTTTCTTAACACAGTTACTGTTAACCTGACTAGTTATGAAAGTGGTCTCAACCATAGTTTCCACCCCTATTATAAGGGTGGACGCAGGATGAGGAAGTCATAAGTATCTCACGTGACACACTTTCGTCGAGGTTTTAGTATAAGCTTGCACCATTTGTGCCTATTCAATCTTTAAAACACATCCTTTTCATATGTATGGTATTTGTATACCTTTATGGTACTGCATAGTGATTTATTGTATCCCCCCCCCCCTTTTTTGTTCGTTTTTTACACCCTCTGTGCTATTATTTGTTATTATTTGTTATATTTGAAAATTATACAATAAAGATTATATAAAAAAAAAAAAAAAAAATTCACTTTTGGAACGTCCATACCATTTTGTAATAGTTAGGTTAAATCGAGGTTTGTTTTTGACTGTAATGACTTGAAAATTCAAAGGAGCAGAATTAAAATGTTTTTCTCAAACACATTTCTAAAAGTGTATATGGCTTTTCAGGAAATTCCTTTCATGACAAAATTGTATATCAATAGCAAACATCATTTTAAAATACATTTGAACAACTTTCTTCAAGACTCTGTTGACAGTATTGAATGCACTGGCGATATTTTTAATACAAACGTTTGTGCAAAAATCCACTAGATAATGGCCAGCTTTTGAGTTGTGTGTCTGTCCACTACCTTCACTAAATCATGCTGAATAGGGATCAGAAAACACCTTTATAGTGGTATTTGACTAGGATGTCTGGATTCCAAGGGCTGGCAGTTTCTCCATGCCAAAGAACCACTATCTCCTTGGATTGTAAAAAAGGGAATTTGAGATAGAAGCACCACACCAAAATGTAATCATCTAGACAGAGATTTATTTCAAGGTAAAATTCTATAACTTTTGTCACAAAGTCAACACCTTTTAGGGGCTCAGCACTTCCCCTTCAAAAGGACTAAAGAACAAAACAAAAAAATGAAAATATAAACATACAAACTAATATTATAAGGTGACTTAGACTAAGGTGTTAAAAAAGAGAGTATTTATTATAGAAACATCTACCGTATATACTCGAGTATAAGTCGAATTTTTCAGCACATTTTTTTGTGCTGAAAGTGCCCCCCTCGACTTATACTCGAGTCAAGCACTTTTCTGCAGCAAAAAAATTCATTTTCCGAACCGACTTTGGGGCCCCGTATCTCAGGGCCACTTGGTGCTAGGAACCCCAAATTTGGTGTGCAAACCCAGTGGAACTGGTACCATAATATATCCAAAGCTGGAGTTCCTAGCACTAAGTGGCCCCGAGATACGGAGCCCCAAAATCGGTTCGTAAAATGTAATTCTCTGCTGCAGAAAAGTGCTTGACATTTTCTGAACCGACTTTGGGGCCCCATATCTCAGGGCCACTTGGTGCTAGGAACCCCAAATTTAGTGTGCAAACCCAGTTGATCTGGTACCATAATATATCCAAAGCTGGGGTTCCTAGGGGTTCGGAAAATGTCATTCTCTGCTGCAGAAAAGTGCTTGACATTTTCTGAACTGAATTTTGGGGCCCTGTATCTCAGGGCCACTTGGTGCTAGAAACACCAGCTTTGGAAATTTTATGGTGCTAGTTCCACTGGGTTTGCACACCAAATCTGGGGTTCTTAGCACTAAGTGGCCCCGAGATACGGGGCCCCAAATTTGGTCAACTGTGTCCATCTGCAGCAATGTCATTTCGGGACCCTTTGGGTTCAGAGACCCCAAATTTTGGCTGCAGCTAGGGGGCATCTAGGAACCCTTAACTATTGAGTTTGAAGTTCAGGGGACCTATGGCTGCAAATAGGCACAGTGAGGCATGCAAATGGGCACAGTGATGCTGCAAATGGGCATTGTTGACCCTCTTTTCCACTTACAGTAGCTGTGCATTTCTCACCCTCGTCTTATACTCGGGTCAATAAGTTTTTCCTATTTTTTTTGTGGTAAATTATGGCCTCGACTTATACTCGGAACGACTTATACTCGAGTATATACAGTAATTTACTATAAATGATCAAATGGGTAATTCTAATTCTAATTAGTATCACATCCAATCAATTAAAAGTATATATAATATATTACTAAGTTGATAAAATATTCCCAAATATTACCATTCATCATAATACACTTACATTAAAAATAGTTATGTGTGTATGATCAATCCAGGAAATTATTAACAATGATGCCAATTGATACAATTATGCCTTACTTATGCACATGAGTCATTCCATAAAATACTAAAATGATAATAGATTGAATAACATTATTGTGGTATGGTTGTGTAATATCAGTATTCCTTCCACCATCATAACTATTTCTATTAGTATGAGAACAATTTAATTAAAATATTATACAGTGATTGCCAAATTCATAATTTTAGGCTGTATACTTTGTATAAACGTATTTCTGTTATACTCAGTGGTAAATAAATGATAATAAACATATGTTGGGAGGTAAAAGATATGTGATAAAAAAAACACTGTACCTTAAATGCTGGCAATGAATTCACAGAGAGGCTGGACAATGGTTAGAATTTAACAGAGATCTGGTGGGAAAAGATGGTAAGTGTAATGAGAATAAATAACCTATGATGTAAGGAAGCAAGAAATGTTATTTGGAGAGATAGAGAAGAAACATTACCCACCTAGTTATTCTTCCCCATTTTATTTACGAAACCACATATATTATATATTACTTCTCATTTCTATAGTGGGAATCCTTACGTGCACTGATCACTTATACTGTATGTACTATTATCTCACTTGGTTGAATGCACTATTCCTGATTATTTCTATACACTATTACTCTCTCCGGCTACTGCCTTCCCTCTGTTCTTTGACCATGCTAGCCTGTGGCCAGGGACGATTCCCCCCACCTTCCCTCTAGTACTTAGTGCAGCAAGCTATTTTTCCTGAACAGTTTTATCCATCCACGGACATTAATAGATAGGAGGAAGGAAACTTGTTTTAAAAGAGCTCTGCAAAAATATGGATGGTTGGCAACCCTGTAGGTGGAAATCACAGGTATTTTTCTGTATTTGCTGGGTATTTAAAGTGATGAAACATGTTGAAACAAGCATGCATTGCAGAGATGTACTGCATAAGTTTTCTTTTTTTTTTTTTTGCCTTCACATACACTTTAAACATACAATCTTGTATCACAATGAAAGGCACACTAGGGCTCCTAGACCCCACCCAAGACCCACAAGGTGTGTTGCGTTTGTTACAATATAATTTTTTTTTATTAATCAGACAGAAGATACATGGGACATAACATTGCAATAATGGTTGGTCATAGAGATATTGTCAGTTTTTTGGCTTGAGTAGATTTCTCAAACAAATGCGGGTTCATACAATGGGGTTAGATACCATTGTTGAATTACAGTTTGAACAGGCTATTGTCTCTATTGGTACAGTACACAAGAAAGAGATTAAGAGGTCTTTTTTAGCTCTCAAACTGACAGGTGTGGGTCCTCGGGCCTACTCTGAAAGTCTTGGGAAGGGGTGGACATAGGCCTTCTGGCCTATGTCCACCTCTTCAGGAGGTGAAGAGAAAACCAGGCTAGTTATTTCTAGGAAACAAATGTGGGTGGACCTATTAAAGGCAGGAGTACCTAAAGATGAGATAGATGGGATTTCTACTGCAGAAATGCTTAACAGGTGGAAACATTTAGTAGGGAAAACTGTCAGGGTTAGAAACACTACTCCTAGTGAAGATAACACCAGCCTGGACTTAGAGAAAACAGAACAGACCCCTCCTGTTAGCCCCAAACCAATTCCCAAAACTGAACATGAACCCAAATCCCTTTATCCTGAGGAGGATTTAGAGAGAATCAGAAAAGGGGATTGGGAGGTTCCTTATCCTTTATGAAGGGAAGGTGAGTCTCCTGTAATAGCCGTGAGGGCAGTGACAGCAGGAGACCGACACCCATATGCACCTGTCACTGTATGGTGGGGGAAGTCATCTTCTTCTACACATGTAATGGCATTAGTTGATAGTGGAGCTGAAGTTGCACTTTTGCAAGGTAATCCTTCCCATCACAAAGGAGAATTGATTTATGTAGAAGGTTTGGGAGGTCAAACCACACCAGCAGTTAGGATACGGGTGAAATTGGCTATTGGCAAGGGATCAGGATTTATGACAAATGTTTTGGTATCAGAGTTACCCGAAAATATTCTTGGGATGGATGTACTTCAAGGTCAGTCAATTCAGACTGAAAGAGGTACATTCACATTCGGGTATCCTGATAAAGCGTATCTGGTTAGGGCGGTGAAGGCTGTGGTCAGAGGTCATGCGAAATGGACCCCTGTCTACATTCCTGCACCAGAGAAGCCAGTCTGTCTTAAGCAGTACAGACTTCCTGGAGGCCACAAAGAAATTGGGGAGACTATTCAAGAACTGTTGAGAGTAGGGATCCTTAGACATGCTGTAAGTCCTTTCTCGTCTCCGGTGTTCTCAGTAAAGCAACCTGATGAGGTCTAAACAAAGTGGCACCTCCATTGAAGTCAGCTGTACCAGATATGATCTCAATTGTTGAGAAAATTGCTAAAAATGCAGGAGAATATCATGCTGTTATAGACCTGGCTAATGCTTTCTTTTCAATTTTGATAGACCCAGAGTGTCAAAACCAGTTTGCTATAGTGTGGGACGGCCGCCAGTACACTTTCACTGTGCTTCCTGAAGACTATGTTCATTCTCCAACGATTTGTCATGGACTGATTGCCCGAGATTTAAGTACCCTGAATTTGAAAGTCGCTGTGTTTCACTACATTAATGACAAAGAAGATGTAACTGAAGCACTGCACCTGCTGATAGAGCACATGGAGAACAGAGGGTGGGCTATCAACAAAGACAAAGTCCAAGGACCTGCCACAGAAGTGAAATTCCTGGGAATGATGTGGACTGGGCCGCAGAGGAAAATTCCAGAGACAGTTGTGCAAACTATCCAGGCTCTGTCGCCCCCTACTACCAAAGAGGAGGCACAGAAGTTCATTGGAGTTGTGGGGTTCTGGAGATCGTTCATCCCACATCTTGGACTTATTCTGAGGCCTATATATATAGTAATGTCACCAGAAAAAACACGGAGTTCTCATGGGGTTCAGAGCAGCGGACTGCATTCCTGGCTGCTAAAGAAGCTATTTTGCAGCATCAGGGATTAGGACCCATGAGACAAGGAGTACCATTTCAGCTGGATGTAGTGGAGCAGAATGGTACCATATATTGGAGTCTGTGGCAGCCAAATGAAAAGAAAGGACTGAGAGCAATACCCATTGGATTTTGGTCCAAACAACTGACGGGGCACAGAAGAGATACACGCCCCTAGAGAAGTACCTGTTTGGGGCCTACACGGCACTTCAACATGTAGAGACCATTACAGGAAAGGACACAGTCACCATCCATACTGCATTGCCAATAGCAGGATGGGTGAGAGATAATGGACTAACCACTAGGGCAGCTGTTGCTCAGAACCAGACACTGATGAAATGGAAGTGGTACCTTCAAGAAAGAGGGGGTATTGCAGCTGGGGATGTTAGAGACATTTCAAAACAGTTGGCTGGGCTTGTTACTTTTACAAGCACCCGGCCAGAAGAAGAAATTCCTGTGCTGCAGTAATCCCCCATTCTAGAGGCTCCACCCTTTGAGTCTCTGTCAGAAGACATGAAGGAGTCAGCTTGGTTCACTGATGGTTCAGCCATAGTCACCTCGTCTGGACGTAAATGGACAGCAGCAGCCTACAACCCAAGTACAGACACAGTCCTGCAGGAGACCGGAATTGGAGGGTCCAGTCAGTATGCAGAGTTGAAAGCTGTGGTGATGACTTTTCAGGAGGATCCTTCTTCCCATGTCACTATCTACACTGACAGCTGGGCAGTTTTTAAAGGACTGACAACTTGGATGCCCATGTGGAAGTCCAATGAATGGATGATTCATGGAAAGGTGGTGTGGGTAGGCAAGGAAGTCCCGCACCATAAAAGTGGGGCATGTTGATGCACATGTGCCCCTAGCCCCAGACTTTGAGAACTATAACAGAGTTACAGATGAAATCACCAAGGTGAAGGCAGTTGTGCCAATTGATCCTGTCTTGATGAACTTGGCCAACTGGGCCCACAAGCAATCTGGACATTTGGGGCAGAAAGCAACATATGAATGGGCACAGCAGAGAGGATTGCCTATCACCATGGACATGATAAAGACTGTAATAGGGAACTGTACAGTGTGTGGAGAAGTGTGACAATGGCCATTGCAAAAGTACTCCACCGGGTCGATTAAGAGGGGTGAGAGACCTGCAGAGATCTGGCAGATTGACTTCATCGGTCCCCTGCCCCGGGGAAACGATGGACTGAGATATTGTTGCACTGCAGTGGACACCTATTCAGGACTTATCCTTGTTCATCCTTGCAAACGTGCAGATCAAACCGCAACGCTTGAACTGCTCCAGAAACTTGTCGTTGCTTATGGTTGCCCCAAACAAGTCCAAAGTGATAACGGCTCACACTTCACCGGATCAACAGTACAGCAGTGGGCCAAAGATTCTGGAGTGTACTGGTTGTGCCACATCCCATACCATCCACAGGCAGCTGGTTTGATTATAAGATACAAGGGGCTATTGAAGGACCAGATACGCAAACTTACACCCACACATACACTAAGGGGGTGGGATCGAGTCCTCACACAGGCAGTCATGTTGTTAAATTCTAGGCCAATAGCCAAAAGCACGCCATACGAGAGGATGGTAGGGGCTGGGGCACAGATTCCACAGCTGAAGTGCAGAGTTCAGTATTTATGTAAGGTTCCTGAAAGAACAGGGCTTAACAGATACCATGTTACTGCTTCCCATGACATAGAAACCAAGAGTGATGTATCTGAAGCTGAAACCTATCTAGGAATGAGAGGGAATTTGGCAGAAAGGTTTGAAGTTACATTCGCATTGACAGATGAGCTTCAAGACAGTGGCTGGGACTCTGACTGGTTAGTGGATACTTCTCAGCAAGAGTGGAAAGTGAGGCTACATAACAGCAAACCTTCCAAAATAAACAGCAGTGATCTTCTGGGAAATATCAGTATATTTCCTCTCCTCCCTATTGATGTTCTTTGGGAGGGTCAGAAGTGGGTAGAGGCAGGGGGCAAAGTGTTAGTCAGATATCCAGGCAAGAAGCCATTTAGAGGAGACATTTTAGCTGAAGGGCCTGGATCTACTGTTTATGTATTATTTGAAGGAACAGATAATCCGCTTTGTTTTCCACTCCACAGGCTGTCTCCGATTTGATCCATAGGAAGACCAGAGAAAAGTGGTTACATGATGGAAAGAATGACGGAAGATCGCAAGAGCTCTGGAGAGCAAGGCCTTTGATGTATTACAAGCCTGGACTTGTTTCTAAAGAACTTTAGAATGGACTTTCTAATGAACTTTTTTAGTTAATGACTGAAACACCTTCTCATTGACAGAAATGGGAGGTGTTGCATTCAAGGAAAATTAATGTTTAGAATGAGCATAGTAATGAAGTGATTTTCTGTATGGAGTCTGAAAGGAAAAAAAAATCTAGGGTGGAATGTGTTGCGTTTGTTACAATATGATTTTTTTTTTATTAATCAGACAGAAGATACATGGGACATAACATTACAATAGTGGTTGGTCATAGAGATATCGTCAGTTTTTTGGCTTGAGTAGATTTCTCAAACAAATGGGGTTAGATACCATTGTTGTATTACAGTTTGAACAGGCTATTGTCTCTATTGGTACAGTACACAAGAAAGATTTAGTTGTTTGAGGTCTTTTTCAGCTCTCAAGCTGAAAGAATGACTGTTAGATTACTGTCAGGTGTTTTTTTGATTAGACAATGGGTACGTAGATGCAGTTTTCAACAGTCCATTGTTTCTACAGCTACAGTAAGACCCCATTCACACAGGGACGACTTGTCAGGCGACCTAGTCGCCTGACAAGTCGCCTCCCGTTCTGTGCTATGGAACCATTCTAAGGGGAGCGACGCAAGTTGCTCCGACTTAGAAAAAGGTTCCTGTACGACTTCGGGGGCGACTTGGGGCGACTTGCATACAGAAGTCGTTTTGCAAGTCGCCTGGGCAGTCGTTTGCAGGTCTGCTTGAACTAAACCCACGTGTATTCAGTTCATCCCTAGTCACCAAGGTGGAAAAGCAAATGGACACAGCAATCCAGCAGCTCCATAGGTAATAGGAACTACACTGTCATCACACTGGAAAAATTTTCCTATGTTGTGCTTCAAGATATTACTCTAAAGCATTGCCTGCAAGGGAACATTTACTGGAAGTCATACACTTCCCCAAATGTAGAAAAGGCAAATCATTCATCCTGTTCAGTGTTAGCAATCTAAAAGTTTATTTTTCCGCAAATACTACAGTAACGCATTTGAATGTGAGCTTTTGTGTCATCACTTCTTTCTGCTTTATTACACCTACAGAAAACAATGTACTGGAAGTTTACATGGCCTGATAGTCAAATTCAGCGAATGTGAAAGCACACATGGGCGTCCTTACCCAAAATTCCAGTTGGTATAATTTGTCCCTTTTAGCCTAACTCACAGCCAACATCTGATGCATATTTTCCTTCTACCTCAAAGCTGGCGCATTGCCCTCTTTACTTCTCCCCTGTGATCCACTGAGGGCCCCTCTTGGTTCTGGTGGCTGTCGTCCTTGGTTTGCGGTTGGTGGTTCCTCATAGGCTCCCTTGAGTGGGCCCACACATCTTTATTATTTAGTACATCGTCCTAATGAAGGTCATTGTGAAACGCATTGAAGAACTACAGGACCGTGTGTATCAAAAGTTTAAATTTTTTAATTAAAAGTGTTTATAACCTGCTATTGTAAGGTGATGTATTTATTCGGGAGTTGTACCTTATGGTATGGCATTCTCTAAATAAGATGAACTCATGTTGACCACCACCGAGTTTCCGAACAGTGATGTAATTTATCTATGAAATGTTTTTTTTTATCAAATTCTTCATTTTGTTAATTGTACCTTAAAAATCCCATTTTGGTATGCAAATCTTTCTCTATCTTTACATTTTAAAGGGGTTGTAAAGGTAATTTTTTTTTTTTTTTAAATAACAAACATGTTATACTTACCTTCACTGTGCAGCTCGTTCTGCACAGAGTGGCCCCGAACCTGGTCTTCTGGGGTCCCTCGGCGGCTGTTTCAGCTCCTCCCCGCATGCATTCACCACCTTAATGTGAGCTCCCTCGCATGGTGGTGAGTGCTTGCGGGCGCGCTCCCGTGATACAGCCGGCGGCTATAGCCGCTCGCCGTATCACTCGGCCCCGCCCCCCGGCGCGCCGCGTCATCGGATGTGATTTACAGCAGCGCAAGCCAATGGCTGCGCTGCTTTCAATCCATCCACTGCAGCCAATCAGCGACCAGGCTGAGCTGCAATGAAGATGACGAGAACGAGCAGCGAAGATTCGAGGCGTCAGGTAAGTAAAACGGGGGGGCTGGGGGCGGCGGTATTGTCAAAAGTTTTTTCACCTTAATGCATAGAATGCATTAAGGTGAAAAAGTTTTTACCTTTACAACCCCTTTAATGTGCAATACCAGGTGATTAACCAGCAATCTTAGGCCTTTGAATATGAACTACAGTACATGCTGAAGAGGGGAAGAAGCCATACAGTACACAGGAAAAAATATTCAAACTTTGCCACATGTTTGCTGACAGATCCATTGGAAACGCTATAAAAACTTTTTTTTCTCCACTGAATTGCAAGTAAATTTTCTAAAAACACAATGCAGTTATGACACATTAGACTTTTTTATATGCAAACAGAGCTTACCAGAATTAAGATAAAGAAGATGCTACATACATTTTTCGTAACTATCAGTAAATATTTAATAGCATAGTAACTCTAAAGGTTTATACATATTTAAAAAAACAAAATCTTAGATAGAAAGCTAAACTACTTTACAGAATTGCTGCTGAAACACCAGTGGTGACATGTAAACAACGTTCACAGCCCGAGCTCGGTCCTACTGCAGAGTATGAGATGAGCACAGCTTGTGCTTTCTACAACTAAATTATAAAACTGACAACAGTATTTCATTGAGTGGGATATGCATACTGATTGCCAAGTCTGAATGACCCGATTAATACTGAGATCACACAAATGTCTGTGGCATCATGTGAACCATGGCAGTGAAATGTAATTACATTCAATTCTATGGCTGTCCGGCCCTTACTGCAGCGCCTCCGACCCCCCGGTGACAGGAGATTGCTATCGTCACGAGCCGTCGAGTCCTAGAATCGCCAGGAATTCAATTCTTCACTTGGGTGCCCCCACGGGTAGAGCTCTGCCCCACAAAGAGTGCTCCTTCATTATATTTTGGGGGCTGGTAGCTGCCTGGGCTTATGTCTTGTCTGTCTAATGGCAGCACTCTGAAGGAACACGCCTGTCACTCACATACAGCAAACTGTATTACCGGTCTCAGTTCATTAAATTTACAGACAAGAGGGAGGATCGAGGGCTGCAGTGCATGGAACATCTAACACTACAATTCTGCTGTGCTGTTCTCAATCTTCCCATGATATGTGCTACACATTTATAGAACAAGCAATCAGCTGCTTTATTTTGTGAGCAGGTTCTAAACTTTGTTCAAAGCACGATAGGACATCACCTCCAAATGTATTACAGCAAGTGTGTTATTTGTTCTGCTTGAAGAACCAAAACAAGGGCTTCTGGTCCACCAACTCAAAATTAACTCAAAAACTTCTTCATTTTTATGACAATTACATAATTGCATCCTTGAACAGCACTGTTGAAAAAGATTATTATAACAGATTTTACTTGGATCAGTAGAATAAACTATAGAGTAGCAAAAAGCACATTTTTCAAGGTTATTAAGGGACAACAGATACATAAATATAACTATATATTTTGGTGACAATAGAACAGTTTGCTGAAACTGATATGATTGAGGGTGTATATATGGGCTTCTGATCATTACACTAGATTAACTATACCTCCCAACATTTTGAGAATGATGGACATCTACTAACAAACGTATGTAGGCATAGGACACGACCCCTACCACTACTATTCCTTTATATTGGCTTTTAAAATGTACAAATGCAGCTATTTAGAAATTGGATGAAAGGAAACACCTTTTGAAAGATAAAAAGTGCATTTTATATACAACTATATAGATCAGACCAAAATGAGGGACAGAGGAACATTGCTCCAAATCAGGGATAGTTCCTCAAAATCAGGGACAGTTGGGAGCTATGGATTAGCTATTCTCAGCTGAGGTTCCTCCAGGTGGTTGGTAACACTGGCAGATTGACCTCCCATTTGGCAGTGCCTGTAATAGCTCAAGGGCCACCATCACATTACAGAATAAGTGACATGCCACCAAAGTTTCATTTAAGCTACCTGTAATGCCCTGTGCACACGGTCGGACATTGATTGGACATTCCGACAACAAAATCCATGGATTTTTTTCCTACGGATGTTGGCCCAAACTTGTCTTGCAAGCACACGGTCGCACAAAGTTGTCAAAAATCCGATTGTTCTGAACGCGGTGACGTAAAACACGTACGTCAGGACTATAAACGGGGCAGTAGCCAATAGCTTTCGTCTCCTAATTTATTCTGAGCATGCGTGGCACTTTGTGCGTCGGATTTGTGTACACACGATTGGAATTTCCGACAACGGATTTTGTTGTCGGGAAATTGTATAGCAAGCTCTCAAACTTTGTGTGTCGGAAATTCCTATGGAAAATGTGTGATGGAGCCTACACACAGTCGGAATTTCCGACAACAAGGTCCTATCACACATTTTCCATCGTGTGTACAGGGCATAAGGGTGGAATTCCTTTCACTGACCACCAATGTAAGTTGGCACTTCTCCACTCAATCAGTGGGCTGCCCCCTTCCGTGTTGTAGGAAAAACGCACCAAAAAACGTGTACTATGCTGTGTGAATTGGGCCTGAAAGTGAACCTGGATTACAAGAACATTGACAAACGAATGTTCAATGAATGATGAATTTTTTTTTTTACATCAAGCAGGCCCTTGAACTACATAGTTGATGGTAGATCTAAAGTAGTTTGTACAATAATATAATACCGTGTATGACTACCTTAAAAGAAGAAACAGGAAAGTGGTTCACAGATGCAAAAAGACAGTGCATGATGGGATATAACATTTCCTGAAAGTTCACATGATGATACAGGAAATCAAGGCTCAGGATGCATTTTTTTAAATTTTGAGCCGAGGGCTGAAGATTCTAAGCTGCCATGGACTATGTAAGTGATAGATAAGCAAATTGGGGTGGCTTGGGCAGAAAAGACTTTAGAAAAGGCTTCTATTTATCGTGAAAAGTGAAATTCTGCCTGAAAAGGTAAACGTAGCCTTTAATGACTGGCTCTGTTCTACTTGACTGGTGCAAGGCCAATTTAATGTCTATATTTAAAAAGGGATCAAAGTCTTTACCAAGCGACTGGTTAATCTTAAATTTGGGAAGATTTTCAAGAGTTTGAAAAAAAATGTGAAGCCCTTTTGCTAGAAAACAATATTATAAACAATAATCAACATGGAAGCAAAAAATCTACAGGATTCTCCTGTAGACTTCTGGGATGTATGGCATAATTTGCCTATGCCTGAAAATGAAAATGTGATAAATGTGATAAGTGTTGCTAAACCCAGGACCCTGCATTCACTATAACTGGTCTCCCACAGTACACACATGTAAATACAATTATTTTAGTAAATATAAACTGCTAAATACCTTTTCTCGTCAGCAGGTAATGCAGCCTTGTGACTTCTATCAGTGTCTGGTTAAAGCTTGTAGGAGGAATTTTCATTCTCCTATGACTGTCCAATGAGGCTGCATGACACCTGACACTCTGGACAGTGCTGATTGGCCCTGTGCTGATCACATGCACTCTCTCAAAAAAAAGAACTCTATAGCAATACACACCAAACTGAGCATGTGCAGCTTGTCCCCTAGCCTCTGTTCTATCAGGAGATGAATTGAGGACTGTGGAAGAAGGGGAGGACCAGATCAAACCAGATCAAACAGCCTTTTTACACAATGCGGAGGATTAAACCCTCAGGTTCCTCGTTGAGTATAACAAGCAGCTTTACTGGATATACAGACTGATTTTACTGTTGTAGGTTTAGTAACATTTTAATGTTGATAATTGAAATGTTATGGGCCTAACACCCCCCCTGTTTGGTTCGCAGCAGAACTTCTGAACAGGGGAAAAGTTCGGCCCTGAACCGCAAACTCCATTGAATTTGAAGTCTGTAAGAGCCGAACATGAAAAAACAAAAGTCCCCATTTTTAAGGTTTATATGTAAGTAACTGGCCATAAAAAGGGTATGGGGTGCGGGTACTGCCCTGGGGGTGATTTTAATGATGCTTAAAGTGTAAAAATAACAATGAAAAATTCCTTTAAATATAGTGCCGGGGGGGTCCCCTTAGCCTCTACATGGGGGGGTGTTTTGGGGCAGGGGGGCCTCTTCCCCACAACCCTGGGCTGTGGTTGTGAGGGTCTGCGGATGGGGGGGCTTATTGGAATCTGGAAGCCCCCTTTAACAAGGGGACCCCAGATCCCGCCCCCCCCATGTCTATGAGTAGTGGGTACATTGTACCCCTACCCATTCACCAAAAAAAGTGTCAAAATTAAATAAAAGCAGTAGGAAGATTTTTGACAATTTCTTTATTAAAAAAAATAAAAAAACAATGTCTCTGATGTAGATCTGACAGCCGCCGCACCCGAAAAAGGAAAAAAAGTGCTCCACTGTCAATGAAGGCTGACTGCCTACTGCAGGTTCTGCCATTTGACAGTTCTTATATAGTTAAGGGGCGGAACCACCTGGCGACGTCACCTGCAGTAGACGGTCAGCCTTCATTGATGGCGGAGCACCTTTTTTTCTTTTTTCGGGTGCAGCAGCCGTCGGATCTACATCAGGGGACATTGTTTTTTTTATTATTTTTAATAAAGAAATTGTCACTTAATTTTGACACTTTTTTGGTGAATGGGAAGGGGTACAATACTCATTCACATAGGGGGGGGTGGTATCTGAGGGTCCCTTTTTACAGGGGGGCTTCCAGATTCCGATAAGCCCCTACACGCAGACCCCTACAACCACAGCCCAGGGTGGTGGGGAAGAAACCCTTGCCCCCATCAACATGGGAAAGAAGGGTGAACTGGCCCACATGGGCAAAGTTCGGGCCAAAGATTTGCTCAGCCCGAACCGTTCACCCAACACTACTAAAAACGTGCATGCATCATACATACTAGGAGGAGAAAAGCTGGGGGAGTCAATGGTGGAGAAGAATCTGGGTCTTCTGGTAGATCATATTCCTACTAAAAGCATGCAATGCCGAGCTGCAGTCTCAAATGCAAGCAAGATGCTTTCTTGCATTACAAGAGGTATGGTCTCCAAAGAAAGACATCATTTAGCCCCTGTACATATTATTACATGATGTCAGAAGGGGGCGGTGCCAACAGGTGACACAGGCGGTTGGTCTCGCCCCTTGCCTATATAAGAACTGTCAAAGCGCAGAGTGGGCAGTCGGCAGGAGGCGGAGAGTTTTCATTCTTTTCTATTGTTCGGGTTCGGCAGGCATCATGATTGATGACCGATTTACATCGAGGGTAACTATTTTTTTATATTTTTATTTTTTAATAAAGGACTTGTCAAAAACTGTTTCTTGTGGTTATTACTTTTTGACACTTGTTTGGTGAATGGGTATGGGTACGTTGTACCCGAAACCCATTCACATAGGGGGGCAAGATGTGGGGGCCCCCTTGCTAAAGGCTTCCAGATTCCGATAAGTCTCCCACCCGTAGACCCTGACAACTACAGGGTTGTCGGGAAGAGGCCCTTGTCCCCATCAACAGAGCCCCCCCCACCCAAAAGCAGCCACCCCCCCATGTTGGGGGCATGTGGTCTGGTATGGTTCAGGAGCGTGGGAGGGAGTTCGCTCACCCCTCCCCTTTCCTGACCTGCTGGGCTGCATGCTCGGATAGGGGTCTGGTATGGATTTTGGGGGGGACCCCACGCCGGTTCTAAATGGGATTTGACTAATTTTTCTTTCTTTAGAAATTTCACTTTCGCTGTAGCATGTATCATGCATGCTACAAATGCACCACTTTACAGGCACATTAAGCTCTATATTTAAAGAAATTTCTCATTTTTATTGTTGCACTTTAACCACTTAAGGACCGCCTCACGCCGATGTACGTCGGCAAGGCGGCACGGGCAGGCAAAATCACGTACATGTACGTGATTTGCCTCCCGCGGGTGGGGGGTCCGATCGGACCCCCCCCGCCGCCCGAGGCGGTCCCGTTTTGTCCCCCGGCGATCGGAGACGAGGGGGAGGCCATCCGATCGTGGCCCCCCCCCTCGCGATCGCCGCCGGCCAATAGGAACACTCCTTTGCTGCTGTATGCTAAACAGCAGCAAAGGAAGTGATGTCATCTCCCCTCGGGTCGGTATTTTCCGTTCCGGCCCGAGGAGAGAAGACATCAATGTGAGTGCACCAACACACACACACACAGTAGAACATGCCAGGCACACAAAACACCCCGATCCCCCCCCCGATCGCCCCCCGATCCCCCCCCCCCCCCTGTCACAAACTGACACCAGCCGTTTTTTTTTTTTTTTTTTTTCTGATTACTGCTAGGTGTCAGTTTGTGACAGTTACTGTGTTAGCACAGTTACTGTTACCCCCCTTTAGGTCTAGGGTACCCCCCTAACCCCCCCTAATAAAGTTTTAACCCCTTGATGACCCCCTGTCACCAGTGTCGCTAAGCGATCATTTTTCTGATCGCTGTATTAGTGTCGCTGGTGACGCTAGTTAGTGAGGTAAATATTTAGGTTCGCCGTCAGCGTTTTATAGCGTCAGGGACCCCCATATACTACCTAATAAATGTTTTAACCCCTTGATTGCCCCCTAGTTAACCCTTTCACCACTGATCACCGTATAACCGATACGGTTGACGCTGGTTAGTTTATTTATTTTTTATAGTGTCAGGGCACCCGCCGTTTATTACCGAATAAAGGTTTAGCCCCCCGATCGCCCGGCGGTGATATGCGTCGCCCCAGGCAGCGTCAGATTAGCGCCAGTACCGCTAACACCCACGCACGCAGCATACACCTCCCTTAGTGGTATAGTATCTGATCGGATCAATATCTGATCCGATCAGATCTATACTAGCATCCTCAGCAGTTTAGGGTTCCCAAAAACGCAGTGTTAGCGGGATCAGCCCAGATACCTGCTAGCACCTGCGTTTTGCGCCTCCGCCCAGCCCACCCAAGTGCAGTATCGATCGATCACTGTCACTTACAAAACACTAAACGCATAACTGCAGCGTTCGCAGAGTCAGGCCTGATCCCTGCAATCGCTAACAGTTTTTTTGGTAGCATTTTGGTGAACTGGCAAGCACCAGCCCCAGGCAGCGTCAGGTTAGCGCCAGTAGCGCTAACACCCACGCACGCACCGTACACCTCCCTTAGTGGTATAGTATCTGAACGGATCAATATCTGATCCGATCAGATCTATACTAGCGTCCCCAGCAGTTTAGGGTTCCCAAAAACGCAGTGTTAGCGGGATCAGCCCAGATACCTGCTAGCACCTGCGTTTTGCCCCTCCGCCCGGCCCAGCCCAGCCCACCCAAGTGCAGTATCGATCGATCACTGTCACTTACAGAACACTAAACGCATAACTGCAGCGTTCGCAGAGTCAGGCCTGATCCCTGTGATCGCTAACAGTTTTTTTGGTAGGGTTTTGGTGAACTGGCAAGCACCAGCCCCAGGCAGCGTCAGGTTAGCGCCAGTACCGCTAACACCCACGCACGCAGCATACACCTCCCTTAGTGGTATAGTATCTGATCGGATCAATATCTGATCTGATCAGATCTATACTAGTGTCACCAGCAGTTTAGGGTTCCCAAAAACGCAGTGTTAGCGGGATCAGCCCAGATACCTGCTAGCACCTGCATTTTGCCCCTCCGCCCGGCCCAGCCCACCCAAGTGCAGTATCGATCGATCACTGTCACTTACAAAAGACTAAACGCATAACTGCAGCGTTCGCAGAGTCAGGCCTGATCCCTGCGATCGCTAACAGTTTTTTTGGTAGCGTTTTGGGGAACTGGCAAGCACCAGCGGCCTAGTACACCCCGGTCGTAGTCAAACCAGCACTGCAGTAACACTTGGTGACGTGGCGAGTCCCATAAGTGCAGTCAAGCTGGTGAGGTGGCAAACACAAGTAGTGTCCCGCTGCCACCAAAAAGACAAACACAGGCCCGTTGTGCTCATAATGCCCTTCCTGCTGCATTCGCCAATCCTAATTGGGAACCCACCGCTTCTGCAGCGCCCGTACTTCCCCCATTCACATCCCCAACCAAATGGCTGCATGAGAGGCATTTATATGTCCTCCCGAGTACCCCTACCCAACGAACCCCCCAAAAAAAGATGTCGTGTCTGCAGCAAGCGCGGATATAGGCGTGACACCCGCTATTATTGTCCCTCCAGTCCTGACAATCCTGGTCTTTGCATTGGTGAATGTTTTGAACGCTACCATACACTAGTTGAGTATTAGCGTAGGGTACAGCATTGCACATACTAGGCGCACTTTCACAGGGTCTCCCAAGATGCCATCGCATTTTGAGAGACCCGAACCTGGAACCGGTTACAGTTATAAAAGTTAGTTACAAAAAAAGTGTAAAAAAAAAAAATATATTAAATAAAAAAAAATAGTTGTCGTTTTATTGTTCTCTCTCTCTCTATTCTCTCTCTCTATTGTTCTGCTCTTTTTTTACTGTATTCTATTCTGCAATGTTTTATTGTTATTGTTATTATGTTTTATCATGTTTGTTTTTCAGGTATGTAATTATTTATACTTTACTGTTTACTGTTTATTGTTAACCATTGTTAACCATTTTTTTGTCTTCAGGTACGCCATTCACGACTTTGAGTGGTTATACCAGAGTGATGCCTGCAGGTTTAGGTATCATCTTGGTATCATTCTTTTCAGCCAGCGGTCGGCTTTCATGTAAAAGCAATCCTAGCGGCTAATTAGCCTCTAGACTGCTTTTACAAGCCGTGGGAGGGAATGCCCCCCCCCCCACCGTCTTTCGTGTTTTTCTCTGGCTCTCCTGTCTCAACAGGGAACCTGAGAATGCAGCCGGTGATTCAGCCAGCTGACCATAGAGCTGATCAGAGACCAGAGTGGCTCCAAACATCTCTATGGCCTAAGAAACCGGAAGCTACGAGCATTTCATGACTTAAATTTCGCCGGATGTAAATAGCGCCATTGGGAAATTGGGGAAGCATTTTATCACACCGATCTTGGTGTGGTCAGATGCTTTGAGGGCAGAGGAGAGATCTAGGGTCTAATAGACCCCAATTTTTTCAAAAAAGAGTACCTGTCACTACCTATTGCTATCATAGGGGATATTTACATTCCCCAAGATAACAATAAAAATGATTAAAAAAAAAAAATATGAAAGGAACAGTTTAAAAGTAAGATTAAAAAAGCAAAAAAATAATAAAGAAAAAAAAAAAAAAAAAAGCACCCCTGTCGCCCCCTGCTCTCGCGCTAAGGCCAGCGCAAGCGGCGGTCTGTCGTCAAACGTAAACAGCAATTGCACCATGCATGTGAGGTATCACCGCGAAGGCCAGATCGAGTGCAGTCATTTTTCCAGTAGACCTCCTCTGTAAATCTAAAGTGGTAACCTGTAAAGGCTTTTAAAGGCTTTTAAACATGTATTTATTTTGTTGCCACTGCACGTTTGTGCGCAATTTTAAAGCATGTCATGTTTGGTATCCATGTACTCGGCCTAAGATCATCTTTTTTATTTCATCAAACATTTGGGCAATATAGTGTGTTTTAGTGCATTAAAATTTAAAAAAGTGTGTTTTTTCCCCAAAAAATGCGTTTGAAAAATCGCTGCGCAATTACTGTGTGAAAAAAAAAAATGAAACACCCACCATTTTAATCTGTAGGGCATTTGCTTTAAAAAAATATATAATGTTTGGGGGTTCAAAGTAATTTTTTTGCAAAAAAAAATAACTTTTTCATGTAAACAATAAGTGTCAGAAAGGGCTTTGTCTTCAAGTGGTTAGAAGAGTGGGTGATGTGTGACATAAGCTTCTAAATGTTGTGCATAAAATGCCAGGACAGTTCAAAACCCCCCCAAATGACCCCATTTTGGAAAGTAGACACCCCAAGCTATTTGCTGAGAGGCATGTCGAGTCCATGGAATATTTTATATTGCGACACAAGTTGCGGGAAAGAGACAAATTTTTTTTTTTTTTTTGCACAAAGTTGTCACTAAATGATATATTGCTCAAACATGCCATGGGAATATGTGAAATTACACCCCAAAATACATTCTCCTACTTCTCCTGAGTACGGGGATACCACATGTGTGAGACTTTTTGGGAGCCTAGCCGCGTACGGGACCCCGAAAACCAATCACCGCCTTCAGGCTTTCTAAGGGCGTGAATTTTTGATTTCACTCTTCACTGCCTATCACAGTTTCGGAGGCCATGGAATGCCCAGGTGGCACAAAACCCCCCCAAATGACCCTATTTTGGAAAGTAGACACCCCAAGCTATTTGCTGAGAGGTATAGTGAGTATTTTGCAGACCTCACTTTTTGTCACAAAGTTTTGAAAATTGAAAAAAGAAAAAAAAAATGTTTTTTCTTGTCTTTCTTCATTTTCAAAAACAAATGAGAGCTGCAAAATACTCACCATGCCTCTCAGCAAATAGCTTGGGGTGTCTACTTTCCAAAATGGGGTCATTTGGGGGGGGTTTGTGCCACCTGGGCATTCCATGGCCTCCGAAACTGTGATAGGCAGTGAAGAGTGAAATCAAAAATTTTCACCCTTAGAAATCCTGAAGGCAGTGATTGGTTTTCGGGGTCCCGTACGCGGCTAGGCTCCCAAAAAGTCCCACACATGTGGTATCCCCATACTCAGGAGAAGCAGCTAAATGTATTTTGGGGTGCAATTCCACATAGGCCCATGGCCTGTGTGAGCAATATATCATTTAGTGACAACTTTATGAAAAAAAAAAAAAAAAAAGTGTCACTTTCCCGCAACTTGTGTCAAAATATAAAATATTCCATGGACTCAATATGCCTCTCAACAAATAGCTTGGGGTGTCTACTTTCCAAAATGGGGTCATTTTGGGGGGTTTTGTGCCACCTGGGCATTCCATGGCCTCCGAAACTGTGATAGGCAGTAAAGAGTGAAATCAAAAATTTACACCTAGAAATCCGGAAGGCGGTGATTGGTTTTCGGGGCCCCGTACGCGGCTAGGCTCCCAAAAAGTCCCACACATGTGGTATCCCCATACTCAGGAGAAGCAGCTGAATGTATTTTGGGGTGCAATTCCACATAGGCCCATGGCCTGTGTGAGCAATATATCATTTAGTGACAACTTTTTGTAAATATTTTTTTTTTTTTTTTTTTTGTCATTTTTCAATCACTTGGGACAAAAAAAATAAATATTCAATGGGTTCAACATGCCTCTCAGCAATTTCCTTGGGGTGTCTACTTTCCAAAATGGGGTCATTTGGGGGGGTTTTGTACTGCCCTGCCATTTTAGCACCTCAAGAAATGACATAGGCAGTCATAAACTAAAAGCTGTGTAAATTACAGAAAATGTACCCTAGTTTGTAGACGCTATAACTTTTGCGCAAACCAATAAATATACGCTTATTGACATTTTTTTTACCAAAGACATGTGGCCAAATACATTTTGGCCTAAATGTATGACTAAAATTTAGTTTATTGGATTTTTTTTATAACAAAAAGTAGAAAATATCATTTTTTTTCAAAATTTTCGGTCTTTTTCCGTTTATAGCGCAAAAAATAAAAACCGCAGAGGTGATCAAATACCATCAAAAGAAAGCTCTATTTGTGGGAAGAAAAGGACGCAAATTTCGTTTGGGTACAGCATTGCATGACCGCGCAATTAGCAGTTAAAGCGACGCAGTGCCAAATTGGAAAAAGACCTCTGGTCCTTAGGCAGCATAATGGTCCGGGGCTCAAGTGGTTAAGCATAATTAAACTGGGCACTTTTGATTTTTCCTGCTCGGCTCCCATAGACTTCAATGGGGTTCACCGGGTTAGAACATTTCCCCTGTTTGGGAGTTCTGCTGCAAACCGAACAGGTGGGTGTTCGGCCCATCCCTAGTACAGGGTTCTGTATATGTAGATTTTCTATTTATTTTTTTCTAATGGTTGAACTAGAATAACTTCTGTTTTTTTTTCAACCCGACTAGCTGTGTAACTAACCACAGATGTAATGGAGCTCGTCTGTGTTTAATTTCTGGCCTTATTACTTTTTATTGTAATTTTGTGTATATTACTAATAATTATTTTGTGAACATTGATTTTTTTTCTTTTACTTAGAGCATTTTGGTGTTCGAGTATTAACAATGCCTAGAGCATTGGTAATATTAATACTCTTGGTAATCTTTATTCTTAATTTTTTTATTGTATTTTTAGATCTATAACTTGCTGACATTGGTAACATACTACAGCCTTTTTCAACCAGCGTGCCTTCAGGTTTCTTCAGGGGTGCCTTGGCAAAATGCCTAAAAATTGCACAAACATTGTATACAAGCCATGAGGTGGATCAAGCCTGCCTTTTAGTTACACAAAGCCAAAAGTTTTTATTGTGCATCATTACAACTTTCTAGTTTCCGGCAACATAACAGCCAATGATGTCATCAGTTGATAAAAAGGACATCGGGCACTTGCACACCATCGATGGTGCCACGCACGCTATGTCACTTCCTGTTTTTGTGTTGGTGGAACGCAGTTGGAGTGCAGGGGACCGGTACTGTCTCCAATCTGCGTCCACCTCTTGCTGTTTAGTTTGCGGCCTGACCACTGGTGACAGAAGTTGACCTCTACACAGTTTGCATATATATATGCTTTTGGATTGAGCTTTTTGTCTGTTTTTTTATTTTACTGTCGATCAAAAAATGAACTTAGTTTTACTACACCATGGAAGTTCTTATATGCTTTCTTGTATGAGGGATTCGGTAAAGATTACGCTGGTATCTACTTGAAGATAAAGCTCTCTCTTTTTGGAACCATACTGACAGTCTTGGTGGAGGATTGGTCGCACTGAGTGTATCCATATGCGCATTGCCCCAGTGGGGTGACTGGATTTGGTGAGTGGGGACCCTTGAGGGGGAGCACAGAAGTCACCTGTGGACACTGCGAGCACTCAAGTCACCTAACATATATATTTTTTATGTGTTATATCCGAGGAGCATCAGACGTAAACCATATGAACTGTCATATATGAACTCTTATCTTTAGCCTTATTTTATCCATACACTCTTGTTTTTCACGTATACATCTTTATTTTTTATTATTTTTTTTATTATTATTTTACTTTATATTATCTTCACGTATTCTCACATCCTGACAGCTGAAGTGTTTATTAATAGGGAAGTTTCAGGATATCACGCATGGCTCATTGGACACATATGTGTCTTTTTCCTTTGGGCTTGTAGTTGATGACACGCACTTGACACACTCAAATATATTTATTATACACTTGCGGTTTGTGACTACATGGTGGGCAACCTGTGCAGTAGTTATGGGCACATATATATTATTTTTGTATGCATGATATAATTTCACTACCCACCTGTAGGTTACAAACAACAATTTTTCACATATATAGCACAGTCGCTTTATTTGAGGTGGGGGTTACATGTACTGTGTATTAGTGGTATACACATAGTTCCAGTGCAGCATTCATGCTCCCCCCATTTCTCCCACCCATGCCTTGTTATTTCTGTTAGTTTTGATATTGGTGTCATCTTTTGCCAGTAGGTAGCGCCATATTCCCCATCTTTTTGTCATTCACTTGCACAACATCCTTGCTTGCCCCTTCCCTGCCCCTCTCTGTCAGCACTGGGGTCACATTAGATGAGTGAAAGAGAGAAACTGAGGAAGAAGATAAACATTGGAATACTAGTCAGTACCAGTATGCAAAGGTGTATTTGCTTTGGAAGAATAAATCACCTCTAACGTTGGGTGTCCTACATGATGTTGTTGTATTCTGTAAACTATTGGTTTGATTTTTTACATTTTTTAATGGGAGCCTTGAGATTGTACAGAATTTTAAAGGGTGCCTCGACTGATAAAAGGTCAAGAAACACTTTAAAAGTTTCTTCTAGGGTAAGAAGGTTGAGAAAGGCTGCACTAGACCCTTACGCATGTTTTGAGGCAACATGAAGATCCACTGGATAATGCACTCTTGATACCTGCATTTATCTCCTTGATTTTCCAAACTTTATTTTATTGTTCTAATAGTTGGCTCCATAGGTGTGCACAGCCTATTGCATTAGGGTGTACACCCCAAAGCTCAAACACACATGCATGTGCTGAGCGGCTTCCTGTTCATTCACAAATTGAAGCATAGTAAACAGTTACGATTGAACACAGTGAGTGTGTTCACAGTGTTCATTTAGAAAAGGAAGGGGCTGGTAAATGAGCTAATAATTAGCCCCCTTCTCCATACTGAAACATCCCCTACAGCAGCTGGGGGGGCTGGGGGGAGATGAGAGGAGGGAAGCCAGCAGCACCGTGGTGGGGGGCATCCAACAAGGGGGGAATCCCAGGCAGAAGGGGGAATCGACACTGTACAGAGTTATTAGGGTGTGCCCAGGCACACCTGGCACACCCCCTGCGCACGCCTATGGTTGGCTCTACCTTTCTGTGATGGTTCTCTGTTTGTACGTGACCAGGTGGTTGAACAATGTTATCGTAAACTCCTAATACCCTCAGCATACCTCCCAACATTTTGAGATGGGAATGAGGGACACCTACTTGCAAACATATGTAGGCATAGGACACGCCCCCATGACAAACCCCCTTAAAGGAGAATTAACCCCAAAAAAGGTTAATTAAATCTACAAGGACTTTTTTTGCCACTCCTATTCCTTTATATTGGCTTTTAACATTTACAAATGCAGCAATTTTGAATTTAGATGAAACGTTTAGCGCTGAGAAACACTTTTTGAAAGATAAAAAGTGCATTTTATATACAACTATATAGATCAGACCAAAATGAGGGACAAATGAGGGGGAAAGAGGGACACAGGGACATTGCTCCAAATCAGGGACAGTCCCTCGAAATCAGGGATATTTGGGAGCTGTGCCCTCAGTACTACCAATGCCCAGTTGGACTATAACCAAAAACATTCAGTTAAGCCTCTTAACATCAGTAGAGAATGGAAAAGAAGAAGATGGGCTATGCTGGAAAAGGCTACCAGTGCTATTTATTTTAAAGGCAAACAGTAATAATTGAGACAGGTTTTAATCTAAGCAATTGGATTTCCACCCAGGTAGCAGCTGTTTATAGTCTTAGACTATTGCATCTATTTGTAGCTCTAACCAATAATATGAGTTCTTTAGTTAGTGTCAATGCATGTTAAATTAACATTGCTGATCAATGTTAATATCACTGTAACTATCCCTAAAGTTTCCTTTACAGAAAACAAGTACAGTCATTAGCCTGCAGAGAGCTACATGAATAGTTGCCTATAATTCACATGATTCTCAGTTACTGGAAATATGGGTTTAATGCCTCTTTAACAGGGGCCTTCCAAGTATTACCACCCCACTGGCAATAAGCAGCCAGCCCTCTATTGTTCTCCACTCCTACCTGTGGATCACTTTGCTTTATTGAAAAAACAATGCACGGACATTCTTATAGTTTGATGACAATTGTAGAACAAAAGCTCACTGAATTACAGTATCAAGATGTTATTGAACCTGTGGAGGGCCTAAATCCCTGATTATCTTCTTGAGCTGTTTGAAATAAATCCGATATATTGATCTATGCAGGGCTTTTTTTCTCAGAGAATAGGTGCAGGAACTCCTCCTTTCTCAGTCACCCCTCCGCCCTTACCCACCTCCAAGCACCATTCCTTGGTTCCATCTACCCACCTCCCAGCAGGGGCAGCCTGTCCATTAAGTGCGCACGGGCGCCGCTCCCTCTATGTAGAATAGATAGATTCATGTATTGCATGAATCTATCCATACCCCCTATTCAGGCGTCTGGCCCCTTTTTGGACGCCGGATGCCTGAATTACAGCGGCGGGGGTGTTTTTTTTAAGCACCCGATTAGAGCCTTAGGCTCTAATAGGCTTCAAAAAAGGTGAACTTGGAGTGCAGAGTGTTGCGTTCAGAGCCCACACAGGCGTGTTAGAAAAGCAAATTAATATTTGCTTTTCTAACACTGAACCACCTCTCTGCCAATCAGGAAGCGTGGGTCTAATACCTGCCACTTGATTGGCTGAAGGCACAAGCGATTTTATTGAACGCCTAGCAGAAGGGAAGAAGAGACGCATGGGAAGCATGGAAGACACAGGAGCCGTCTCCTGACCCGCTGCCTATCCCACAGCTCACCGCCGTCGTCACCCGCTGCCTGACCCGCTACTAAGATAGGGTAAGTGTTGGTCAGACTGCGAGCGAGCGGGCGGGGGGGTCACAGTGAGGCTGCATTTGATGGGGCACGGGGGCTGCATTTGATGGGGCACAGTGGCTGCATTTGATGGGCACAGTGGCTGCATATGATGGGGCACAGTGGCTGCATATGATGGGGCACAGTGGCTGCATATGATGGGGCACAGTGGCTGCATTTGATGGGGCACAGTGGCTGCATTTGATGGGCACAGTGGCTGCATTTGATGGGCACAGTGGCTGCATATGATGGGGCACAGTGGCTGCATATGATGGGGCACAATGGCTGCATTTGATGGGGAACAATGGCTGCATATGATGGGGAAGAGTGGCTGCATATGATGGGGCAGAGTGGCTGCATATGATGGGACACAGTGGCTGCATATGATGGGGCACAGTGGCTGCATTTGATGGGGAACAGTGGCTGCATATGATGGGGAACAGTGGCTGCATTTGATGGGGCACAGTGAGGCTGCAATTGATGGGGCACAGTGAGGCTGCAATTGATGGGGCACAGTGAGGCTGAAATTGATGGGGTTTTTTTCAGAGGTTTGTTTGCACCCCCCTAAAAATTTTGAGCACCAGCCACCACTGCTTCTCAGTACTGCCGTTTTAGACAATACAGAACCAAGTATGGTGCTAAGTAATTTTTTGGGGAATTTGGTAATATCAAGAAAAACAGTAAAATAGATCCCCTGTAGCCAGTAACAATAGAAGCCTTGCCAGCAACAATAGATCTCCCTAACAACAATGGACCACCTGCAACAAAATCCCCCCCACAGCAACAACAGATTTCCCCACAACCAGCATCAATAGGCTCTCCATCAGTCAGCATCAATAGACCCCTCCCTCAACATTAGATCTCTCCCAACAACTGACCCCCCAGAAACACAATAGACCTCCTCTTCCAGCAACAATAGACCTCCTCTGTGGCAATAGACCCCCCTGCGCAAATAGATCCCTTCAGCTAGAATAGATGCCACAGCAGCCAGCATCATTAAACCCTGAAGCACATATAAAGAGTGCTGGGGTGTGATGCAGGGTATAATGATGTACATATACAGTCCTGTAGGTGCGTTCCCCCGTGTTCCCGCTGAAAAAAAGCCCCGGATCTATGTGTTTTTGGGAAATCAAAGTGATTAAAGCTATCAGTCTGATCATTTTGATTTGCAAAGCATCCAATTCCATAATCTTAAGGCTATTCTTCATTGAAGTTGAATTTCAAAAGCAAAAAACTTTAATTTAAATATGTCCTTAAAGCGGACCTTCAGTCATTTTTTCATCTTTCCATCTATTAACTCTTCTGCCCTTGCTGTTTTAACTTTGAATAGTAAAACATTTTTTTTTCTGCCAGTAAATGCCTTATACAGCTCACTTCCTGTTTCTTGTCTGGTAAAAAGCCTAAGCTTATGACACCATGCACAGCTCTCTCTCTCACTCTGGTGAGAGTTTGCCAGGAAGGGAGGGGGGATGAGTCATAAGAGGGCCAATCAGAGCTGCAGGGCTGCAGAGCTGGAGGTGTGCCTCTGTGTGTCTGTGTAAATCCAGGAAGTATACAGGCAGCAGCTTCAGTTGCCAACAATTAAAATGGTTGCAGCCAGACTTAGTGGAAGGAGATTTCTGCAGTATATTTGGCAAGTCCAGAATCACAATATTTATAGAAAGATATGCAAAGTGGTTGGAGGGAAGCTTCAGAATGGCAAAAATGTTTTTTATTACAAAGTATTTGAGCAGACTGCAGTTCCTCTTTCAGGCTGGGTTCACACTGGTCCGACAAACACTCCGACATTGGGAGGTCATGTCGCATGACGTGTGAAATCCAATGTTTCCCTATGAGAGCCGTCCTAACTAGTCCGACACAAGTCATTCCGACTTTAGAAATGCTCCCTGTACTACTTTGGTCCGACTTTGATCCTACTTCAGCCCATTGACTATCATTGAAGTCGGATTGCCGTCTCGCATGATCCGACTTCGGCATGCGACTTGTGCTCAGATGATCTTGAGGGGGAACTCCTATTTTAAATAAAAAACCGACATGGGTTCCCCCTCCAAGAGCATACCAGGCCCTTGGGTCTGGTATGGACCTTAAGGGGAACCCCCTACGCCGAAAAAACAGCGTGGGGGTCCCCCTAAATCCATACCAGGCCCTTATCCGAGCACGCAGCCGATCATGAATGGGGGTGGGGATAAGCGAGCCCCCCCTCCTGAACCGTACCAGGCCACATGCCCTCAACATGGGGGGGTGGGTGCTTTGGGGCAGGGGGGCGCCCTGCGGGTCCCTCCACCCCAAAGCACCTTGTCCCCATGTTGATGAGGACAAGGGCCTCTTCCTGACAACCCTGGCCATTGGTTGTCAGGGTCTGTGGGTGGGGGGCTTATCGGGAGCCCCCTTTAATAAGAGGGCCCCCAGATCCCGGCCCCCACCCTATGTGAATGGGTATGGGGTACATGGTACCCCTACCCATTCACCTAGGGAAAAAGTGTCAATAAAAAAAAAACTACACAGGTTATTAAAGTAATTTATTAGACAGCTCCGGGGGTCTTCTTCTGACTTCAGGGGGTCTTTCCGGTTCTTCTGCCAGGCTCCTCCGCTATCTTCTGCTCTTTTGCCGCTCTTTTGCTTTAGCGATGGCCTGGACTTTTGCCTTCTTGTCTTCTTCCCATGTTGACACAATGCTCTCTCCGGCTGGAATGCTCTCTGAGCGCTCCAATGTGACTTATATAGGCGGTGACCCCGCCCCCTTATGCCGTCACAGTCCCTGGGCATGCTGGGACTGTGATGTTTTAGGGGGCGTGGTCGCCAGGTGATGTTGACCATGCCCCCCTATGACGGCACAGTCCCAGCATTCCCTGGGACAGTGACCACAAAAGGGGGTGGGGTCACCACCTATATAAGTCCATTGCGAAGCACTCAGAGAGCATTCCAGCTGAAGAGAGAGTCGTGTCATCATGGGAAGAAGAGGGAAGAAGACAAGACGACAAGAAGGCAGAAGGCAGAAGTCCGGGCCACCGCTAGCAAAAGAGCTGCAGAAGATAGCAGAGGAGCTGGCAGAAGATCAGGACACCGGGAGGAGACGCTGGAGAGACCCCCAAAGTCAGAAGAAGACCCCTGGAGTCAGAAGAAGACCCACGAAGTCGGAAGAAGACCACGAAGCTGCCTAATAAATTACATTAAAAACCTGTGCACTGTGTTTTTTCATTGACACTTTTTTCCCTAGGTGAATGGGTAGGGGTACAATGTACCCCATACTCATTCACAAAGGGTGGGGGGCCCGCAGACCCCGACAACCAACAGCCAGGGTTGTCGGGAAGAGGCCCTTGTCCTCATCAACATGGGGACAAGGTGCTTTGGGTTGGGGGGGCCGCTGGGCGCCCCCCTGCCCCAAAGCACCTACCTCCCCATGTTGAGGGCATGCTGCCTGGTACGGTTCAGGGGGGGCACTCGCTCATCCCCACCCCCATTCCTGACTGGCTGGGCTGCGTGCTCGGATAAGGGTCTGGTATGGATTTGGGAGGGACCCCCACGCCGTTTATAGGGGGGTTCCCTTTGAGGTCCATACCAGACCCAAGGGCCTGGTATGCCCTTGGAGGGGGAATCCATGTAAGTTTTTTTTTTAAATTTGGCGCGGAGTTCCCCCTCAAGATCATCTGAGCACAAGTCGCATGCCGAAGTCAGATCATGCGAGACGGCGATCCGACTTTGATCCGACTTCAATGATAGTCAATGGGCTGAAGTAGGATCAAAGTCGGACCAAAGTAGTACAGAGAGCATTTCTAAAGTCGGAACGACTTGTGTCAGACCAGTTAGGGCGGCTCCCATAGGGAAACATTGGATTTCACACGTCATGCTCCCAATATCGGATCGTTTGTCGGACCAGTGTGAACCCAACCTTAAAGCCATTAAGTGTAGATTGATGCAAGCCTGTGTGTACGGACCATCCAAGTTTAAAAACAACATCCAGGGGATTACATACCTATTTAAAATCCAAGTAGGGAACATACTGATATGCAGAGATGAAGCTGTATATGTGATTTGGGGTTGTGAAAGGTTTCATATCTTTATGGACTTGATTTTGAAATCCTGACAGATCACAAGCCATTGCTCCTCCCTGAAAACCTGCCTTAGTGCTTAAGGACTTGTTTACATGTGTGCTGAGTAATGAATTTGAACCCCTCAGGTGGGATTTTCTGAGGCAACCATACAACTGCTTATGTGTTAAAATTCTTTACATTTTATTTCTTCATAATGAAAAATGTCCAATAAAATGTCATCGAAATTCAGTTCACCACACCCTCAATTGTGAAGGCTTATCTATTTATATGATTATAAAGAATGAAGCAATGCTTATTAATATAATTAAAAAAAAACATGTTGTGCTGTCTTAAGAAAATCAATTGAAGATGTGAGCAAAAATCGGAATGAATTAAATAAAATACACCATATATTATACAAATTATATAATATAAAATATATGAAACACCAAAGTCCATAAAGTGATAATGTGCAAAAATCCAGTCTCCTCGTGGGGAAATGTTGGTGAAAATGAGCCAAAGGTAATAATCACAGGATATCCACAGAAGGCGATCCAACCATTAATCATATGAGAAAAGGAAAACTCATTGCACAGCATCCAGATTAAAAACAGTGCAATTTATTAAATTACTACTTACAACAAAACTGTAATCACAGGCATTTGGAAATATACCGTCTTAGCATTCTCATGAGCATACTGACGTCACCACTATTTCCTGCCCTGCCGACGTACGTTTCATCTGACTAGGCTTTTTCCGTGAGTCCTCCCGAAAAAGTCTATTTAGACGAAACGTACATCGGCAGGGCAGGAATTAGTGGTGACGTCAGTATGCCTGCGACTACAGTTTTGTTGTAAGTAGCATTTTAATAAATTGCCCGTTTTTAATGTGGATAAGTTTTCCTTTTCTCATAATGATTAATGGTTGGATCATCTTCTGTGGATACCATGTGATTATTATCTTTGGCTTGTTTTCACCAACAGTTCCCCACGAGGAGGCTGGATAAGCTAAGATGACCTGCACCTAATGTGAGGGGTAATAAATCTCACAGATGCAAATATAGACCTTGATAGGTCTTTGGAACTGGTAAGAAGATATTTTTGCCTTATCTATCTAAGCACTGGATGTTGCACGGAATTCAAGGACTTTGCACATTATCACTTGATGGACTTTGGTGTTTCATATATTTAATATTATATAATTTGTATACTCTATAGTGTATTTTATTTAATTTATTCAGATTTTTGCTCACATTTTTAATTGATTTTCTTAAGGCAGTGCAACACATTTTTTTCTTTTATTATGTTTCTGAATGTTGCTGTGTACAAATGTTGTGAGTGCTGCTGTCAATTTGATCATTTAATTTTACTTAATTCACATACACACTAAGCGCATTATTTTTCCATATACAAACGCTCATTAACACTCTAGCATTTATGACGTGTTTATGACATGTTTTTACTGTGTTTATGAAGCGTTGAAAACATTTCAAGAATGCTTGATAAATACCCATGGAATACCCAGGGAAGTGTATAAAGGGGAAGTGATGTAGAGGAAATGATCTACTTTGACATATTGATTTAGAATATATCACAATAATTATGTAAAATTAAAAACAGCAGCCATGTAATCATACCCACTATTGCTTTCCTGCTCCATGGAGGACAGTTTTTCCCAGTGTAAGGATAATACTTCACAATAATAATAATGCTTCACAATAGCGCCTGGGTCATAATCAACTTATAAAAAGCATGTAAAATATACTCACATTAAAATCACAATACAGTCAAACCTTGGTTTTAGAGTAACTTGGTTTGAGAGCGTTTTGCAAGACAAGCAAAATTTTTAAATAATTTTTGACTTTATATACAAGCGTTGTCTTGATATACAAATTGATATACAAGAGAGGCGCCTCTAAGTGTAGCAAAATGGTTACATTTAGTGAAGGTACAACATTTAGCAACATATTGCTACACTTGGAGGTGCCTCTCTTCTTTTTTATATTCTGGAGCTCCTGCTGGATTTTGCTTCTAATCCCCTTGTGGAGGCTTCCATTTGTGGATGGACATTTTATGGTTATGCAACCTGGTCACATTGCTATAATCTTTTTATATGGACTATAAACTGAAGGACCTATGAAACTATAGTTGTGAAACAAATCATTTGAGTTTCCATTATTTCTTATGGGGAAATTTGCATTGATATACAAGTGCTTTTGATTAAAAGCATGTTTCTGGAACTAATTCTGCTTGCAATCCAAGGTTTTACTGTATACCGCTTTAAGAATGCACAGAGCGACCTCCTTCTTATGAGCGGTGTATTATGGCATAGGCTGCGTACCCTTCCGGGGGGATGGCCCATTTTTATTAAATTCTGTGTCCATAGGATGCAAGGCTTTACAATTGTTAGGAGGGGGAATAATCTTTCTGAGTTTGGCCAGTCATTGTATAAGGTCCATTTTTCCTGATCCAGAATAGGAAAGGGCTTTCTGCAAAATGCCCTCTTCTTAGAGTATTTTTGAGTATATGGGGGCTGTATAGTGCTAGGCGTATCTATCCAGAGACTAGTACATACTGCTCCGATCAAGTAACAAACATGGCGAATAGGGAAAGAAAGTAATTTACTTAAAAGAGAAGTATGGCAATTAATTTTTTTAAATCATACTTACCTAGGTGTATGCAGCATCGCTCAGATGCTGCATTTGTCCCCTCGTCGGCTCCCATCCCCTCTGTATTAGAACAATAAGTTCCCTTATGTCTGTGATATACCATAAATATGCTTATCTGTACTGATAACACACCATCTTCTTGCGATCATGTGACTCCATGGCTCTGTCTCTCCTCTCCCATAGTTGCCAACAGTCCCGATTTTCCCGGGACAATCCCGATTTTGGGACCCTCGTCCCGATTGGAGGCTGTCCCAAATCGGGATTTTCCATAAGGAAAGTCGGGAATGTTGTTTTTTTATTTTTGGAGCAGCTGGCTCCAGCAAATGGCGGCCGGCGCCGCCGCTCGATCTTCCCCCTAGTGTTGAGTAAGTGGAGAGAGGAAGGGGGCTCGATCCGTGCAGCCAATGGGCTTCTTTAGCTGCACGGCCCCTCCCCTCTCCACTGAAGCAGAAGACACGTCGCCGCCATCGCCGTGTCTTGCCGAAAAGTTCCCCAGCCCCGTACTGCGCAAGCGCTGTGCCTGTGCAGTACAGGGGGTCCTTACATGCCGAGGGGAACTTTCTCGGCAGAACACACCGGCCGCTCCTGCACTGAGCGGGGGGGGCTGCACTGAGGGGGGTCTGCACTAATAGAGGAGGGTCTGCACTAATAGAGGGGGGCTGCACTAATTGAGGGGGGGTCTGCACTAATAGAGGGGGGCTGCACTAATAGAGGGGGGCTGCACTAATTGAGGGGGGTCTGCACTAATAGAGGGGGGGCTGCACTGAGGGGGGTCTGCACTGAGGGGGGTCTGTACTAATAGAGGGGGGTCTGCACTGATGGAGGGGGTCTGCACTGATGAAGGGGGTCTGCACTGATAAAGGGGGGTCTGCACTGAGGGAGTCTATACAGACTCTGCCGAGGGCACCTGATGCAAGGACAGACTCTTCCGGGGGCACCTGATGCAAGGACAGACTCTGCCGGGGGCACCTGATGCAAGGACAGACTCTGCTGGTGGCAGGCGACGTGGCAGGTGACACGCTCAGGGATCCCACTGATTCGGCATTATGGTGAGTTGAATGATTTAATTTTATATTACAATTTAATAATAGAAATAATGCGCTTCAATCATCCTGACACCATAACAACCATGGTGCCGGGATGATTGAAGCGCTAACACCAGGTGTTTGGAGTATTTTTATCTGCTGATTGTTAAACTTTCTAGAATACACATATTTCTATTGTGTAGGATCTGGGGCTGCTGTCCCGTCATTCCCCTCTCCCCCTTTCCTTCTCCCCCTTTCCCTCACCATCCCTCATTCATCTCAGACTCTAACCACACCCTCTTGAGTTATGCCAATTTAAGCCACACCCACTTTCCACGTAAGCCACGCCCATTTTTCGCCGTTCCCCTTTACATCAGGTGTCTCCATCAGAGTCCCCCATTACATCAGGTGTCCCTATCAGAGTCCCCCTTTACATCAGGTGTCCCCATCAGAGTCCCCCTATACATGAGATGCGCCCATCAGTGTCTCCCTTTACATCAGGTTTCCCCATCAGAGTCCCCCTATACATCAGGTGTTCCAATCAAAATCCCCCTATACTTTAGGTGTCCCCCTTTACATCAGGTGTCCCCATCAGAGTCCCCCTTTACATCAGGCGTCCCCATCAGAGTCCTCCTTTAAATCAGGTGCCCCCTTTACATCAGGTGTCCCCATCAGAGTCCTCCTTACATCTGGTGTCCCCATCAGAGTCTCCCTATACATGAGATGCGCACATCAGAGTCCCCCTATACATTCATGCATTGCATGAATCTATCCACTTAAGTTCTTAAGGTTCTGTCCCCAGCCGCCAAATACCGCCTCGAGGTCTTGCTAACTGACCACAGACCCCTACCACCTTACTACCAGGTAGTCTAGACTGAACCAGACCAGCTGGAAGGACTCCACACCTGAGATGGGTCCCACCGTTTTCTCAAATACCTCATGTTGTATACTCATCATCAAGGACCAAACCGCCACAGCGGCACAAGTGTGACACCTTACACTTTTGCCCCCCGCCATACAAGAAACGCCCTCTGGATACCATCCTGCAATCCCAAAACCCATAGTTCAATCCCTACTGCATTGAGATGCACGCCATCCCCTCTCAGGTACCTCCATGTAGCAATCTCCAGCTCTAAATGCCTGGCAACCACTCCACCATTACGGGCAATGAACCTGCCCACCTCCTTATTCACCTTTATACGGGCTTTATTATGTTTTTCAACCGATCGGGCCCCCCTCCATGACGTGCGGGCCACAATGTCTGACCACACAACAATCATGTCTCAATTGAAGGAAATCCCACTGGATATCCTTGATGACCTGCCGCATGGGACGTATTCCCAAATCATTGCCTCCCATGTGTAGGACCAAAATGTCTGGTGGTTGGTCCAGACGTGCAAAACGATGGATTTCTGGTATAACTTTGTGCCACATCATTCCAGGCACACTAATCCATCTGACCCTACCCTGCTCTCTTGCCACACCCAGCTGCCTGCCCTCTGACCTGACTTCAGCCCTCTTAGCCCCCAAAAAACATAAGAATGTCCCAATATCCAGATGAGACATCTTGGGGAATCTGAAAAGGCACAATAAGAACCTTGCACAGAAAGAAACACAAAACATAAAGACCAAAAAGACAAAACACATAGATGTGGTTGAAAATTCACAACAAGTGGAAACGAACATATATCCGATATCTAGTGGACTCCCATCTACCAATGCGTTTCATCACTTCCTCAGGAAGGCCCCACCGAGCCGCCTCAGTGGCAGCTCCTATTCGGAAGGAATGTGCCGCATACTCGCCCAGGACCAGACCCCTGCCCCTAAGCATTTGCAAAAAAACGCAGTGAATTAGAATTTAGACAGAGATGAGCCATCCAGGTGAACGAATAGCGCCCCATCCACCTTTGGGCGAATGCGCAGAAGCTGCCCTAATGCTGTTACCGGACAGAATTGAGTGCAGTTGCCCTTGAACAATTCAACTTGCACCCCTCTCCCCAACTGATCCGTCTTGGATCGCCTGATCCAAATCTTAACCGACGAGTCAGAACACTGAACGTCCCCCAACCTAAGGCCCCCCACCACCCGTTTTGAAAGGGACACCAGTTCACTGATCCTGAAAGCCCCAAAGAAAGCCACTAAAAAGACCGCCCGGAATAGAATTTCTTTAAAGCCTGAGGAATGGACCTTTTCTAAACTAGCAAGAACCAAACCCAGAACTGAAAAGGAAACCGGGTGCCTGGAATACTTGTTGGTACTTACGGTAACCCTTTAGTGCCTGGTGAACTACAAAGGACTTGGTGAAGTCCACGTGCCCTGCCAACTTAAATAAAAATGCCAGGGCAGCCAGTTTCCTGCCCATCACGGATCCCGAGACACCCCTCGTGCAGTTACTGGAGATGAAGAACACCACCCAGGATGACATATCTGACCCGTCCGATTCCCAACTTACCTCCTCTAGCAAAGAGAACCATTCTTGCCAAACCTTGGAATACGCTTCCCAAGTTTCAGCGCTGAGCAAATCCAGTATCAATCCAGCGGCGAGTCCAATGCAATGGTCCACAACTCTTGAGGACAGGGCACCCCCAGCCGTTCCCCCTCCGCTGCTAGAGCACAAAAATCGTCCCACTGAAAAGGAGACAGAGCATCTGCTAATTTGTTGGTAGCCCCTGGGATATGCACCACATAAATAAAAGTATTCATCCGCAAACAACTTAACACTAAATAACATAACAATCAAACTACTGGAGGAGAAGAAGCCGATATGCTGTTAATTGCCGACACGACCCCCATGTTATCACAATTGAAACGCACTTGTTCCGAAAGGCCTCACTCAAAAGCTCAACCGCCAGAACTATGGGAAACAGTTCCAACAGAACCATGTTTTTGAGGAACCCAGCCTCCCGCCAAGCCGCTAGCCATGGTTCCGCACTCCATTGCCCTTGAAAGTAAGTGCCCTAACAACGTAATCGACCCTGCCATGTCCGTGAAAAGGACCAAATCGGCATTGCTGACTGGTCCCGACTGCTGCAGCGAATGCCCATTAAAGGATTCCAGAAACAGGTCCCAGATCCAAAGATCATCCTGTAAAGCCCTGGACTAGTGATTGATTGCTTAACAACAATTGCAACTCCTTTAATCTGATCTTCCGCTGGCCACTCGCTTGACTCACCTCCCGCCTAGGGGCCACCAATTTATCATTAGGCAGTCTACATTCAATGCTCTGTAGTTGGTCCTTCAGTCTTGTCCGCCGCCAACGGAATACCAAATACTTTGGCTAGGTGTTGCAACGTCCCTAGTAATATCCCGCAGCATCTGGACTCCGGTGGACCAATGCACAAGAAACCGTCCAAATAATGAATGACCGAGTTCGCCCCCAGTACCTCCCTAATAGCCCATTCCAGAAACAAACTAAATGCTTCAAACAGGGCACAAGAGATGGAACAGCCCATCGGTAGACAACAATCTACAAAGTAAGACCCTTGCCAACGACACCCTAATAAATGAAAACTTTGTGGATGTACTGGCAGCAGCCGGAATTCCCGGTTCAACATCGGATTTTGTCATAAGGGATCCCTTACCATACTTCCTAACCCAAGAGATGGCAGCATCAAAGGATGTATAGGTAACCGCACTAACCTGTGGGTCGATACCATCATTCACTGAGCCGCCGTTGGGGTAAGAAAGATGGTGAATCATCCTAAACTGCCACGCCCAATGAGGATAATACAAGTAAAAAGGCGCAAAGCACAGTTACCTTAGATATAAAACCGATTAGTCCAGGAACTAAAATTAGCTGTAAAAATGCATATGTAAGTTCATGCATATATACTGGAAGTGTATACGAGAGGTCAGTCAGGGCAGCCACCAAAGGGGCCAAAAGTAGGGTCCAGCAAGCTAAAACAACAACAAGGAGAGGGGCGCCTCTGAGTATATATCATAAATACATTTTATTAAAACAGCAATATCCACTCACATAAAAGTTGGCAGAGTTGCATTCGGGTCAGTTGGCTGGGCTGAAGAGATGCGGTGGAACTACAGGTCACAGCAGTTCCTGCAGGGCATGCCAGATCCAGAAAAGATTAGCTGGTGCAGCCAGGTGCAGTCTCTTTCAGTAGACAGACCAACGCAAATCCTGCTGTATTAGGAATCAGATTGTATCCCAGATGCAAAGATAAGGGTTCCAGGTGGGGGAGAGAGAGATGTGTGGGACGCCAGCGCATCCGTTCAGCCGTGCTGCTGCTCTGTTGTTAGATGGTGAAAGCCTCTAGGATGGAACACGGCCGGCCAAGCAGAGAATCACAAACGAGGCTTGGGGAGCAAACACAGCATGAAGCCCGGTGATGACGTCACACACGTTTCAGAATAGGCTTGCCATTGGTGGACGAATGGCCGCATTCCTTTCTCTCCTTTCTCCTTTCACTATCTACAAAGTAAGACCCTTGCCAACGACACCCTAATAAATGAAAACTTTGTGGATGTACTGGCAGCAGCCGGAATGCCGGTTCAACATCGGATTTTGTCATAAGGGATCCCTTATCATACTTCCCAACCCAAGAGACGGCAGCATCAAAGGATGTATAGGTAACCGCACTAACCTGTGGGTCGATACCATCATTCACGGAGCCGCCGTTGGGGTAAGAAAGATGGTGAATCATCCTAAACTGCCCCAGATCCTTATTTGGAACCACGCCCAACGAGGAAACCACCATCCCTGGTAACGGCGGATCAGGAAATGGGCCCGCCATGAGACCCAACGCAACTTCCTTGAACAGCTTCCCTAACACTGACTCCAAAAGGTCAGTTGCCGCTCTATTGGGAATCTATACTTAGAAAAGGCAGCATCTTTTCCAGCCTCACCAGCGTCATCACCGGCTCAACCTTTTCCTTGTTTAAAACAATGCATGAGGGGATGGGCACCATTGTACCCTGAGCATTCGTGCTTGTATCGACACAAGCTGTTAAACCAACATGTTCCCTCATTAAACTGCCAGCATACCCCCTTTCTCCTAGGGGCCGGCAATCCAGAGGAGGAAGCACTGCCAACCCCTCCGGGAAAAAACTGACCCGTAGCCTTCAACTTCACCCACAGACTGATGTCTTTGTGATCCCACCGGATGGAGAGACAAATGGCTTTCCGCTGGCGAAATTGCTCGTCATAGCGGAGTCATGCCAGGCCCCCATATACCCTGTGCGCTTCACTGATGGCTTCTAAGTAGCAAAATAAAGCCAAACAATTCTCGGGGGCTTTTTCTCCTATCATGCTCGCAAAGATTGCAAATGCCTGTAACCAATTTGCGAACGTACGCGGAATGAGCTTGTACCTCCTCGTTTCTTCCTCCTCCTTTTTGCTTTCATCCGTCTTCACCCGATCCAAGCTGAATTTTTCAAGCGGGAGCAGGGAAAATATTTCCACATACTTGCCCTTCCAAATCTTTCCCTGAACCTCAGGTTTTAGATGAGCCCCCAGTGCTCCCTCGAAGCACACGTATACTTTGCACCTCGCCGCGTCTGCCAAGTGTCCGCATCCTTGTCTTTGGTCGCCGCCACTGCGACCCCTCCTGCGATGTCCTTATCTGTCTGCGTGCCCGTGACCACCCCTGTCAACTCTTTCTGAGGGGCAGTACCAACTGTGGACAGGAGACTCCCTAACCTGAGGGGGGGCCCATGGCCTAACCAGGGCAGGGACCCGCGGCGCTTCACTTTCCAAGCGGCACAGTAACTCACACAGGGAATCCCATAACCCCACTTCACACCCCCCCCAGGCACCCCCCCTGTACTGTGGTACACTGCTCACTCCCACCCCCCACAGTAACACTATGCATTGGGGATAGCCTAACAGTCTTAGAAGAAACAGAAGGAGTAACTGACTTACCAGGCTGCAGTGGGCGAGAAGACCCTCCAGCCGCTGATCCTGACACCCACGCCACCTCCAGGGGATCCACCGCCAGCTCCCCCTCCTCAGAGCTGCTTGCCACCTCTGCCACTCATGGCACTCCTGCCCGTGTGGCCACCGCTGTCTCCCCACCGACCGGCCTCTCTTCCTGGGCACTGCAGGTGTTTCCTGCAGAGGTGGACTGACATCCCCTCGAGGGCTCCGTTCTCTGCTGCTCTCCTCCTGTTGAGGGGGGTCCTGCCTCACCCCTTGCAGAGATGACACAATCTGACTCTGGACCCAGTCAGTGCCATGCATCTCTGCTGAAGCTCTGAGCTGGTGTCAGAGCTGCTCTAACTCACTCATTTTTCTCTCTAATGCAGGAAACGCAGCACCCGGCTAGACGACATTCCACCACAATTTCTACCTCCGATTGATGAACCTCTGCTCCACCCCCACGCTATTATCACACAGCTCCTCCCCGTCTCCTTGTGACTCCTCCAATCCGGTAAGAGCAAGTTCTTGTTATCTGATCAACTCTAACTTAACCTATTCCAGTCTGGTTGTTACTTCCATCCCATCATGTATGTCCTGTGCTTACATTTCTTTCCATCTGCGTACGGTACATGTCTTGTAACCAATACACAGTACAAATGGGAAAAATCGTCAGAATAGCCAAACTCACTGTGATAGTGCTGGCAATGGAGCCAAAGGTGGTGGAGAAATGGCTGTCCCGCTTCTGTGAGGGCTGTGGACAGAGGGGGCTGCAGACCTAAAATGGGAAGCCTGAAAACATTTCCCAACAGCTGGAAGTGGTGACCTTAACCAAAGCCAAGCTACATCAGGGAGGGGATAGGCTTGGCACAGATCCAGGATCGCTGTATGACCAGAGTGGAAGATGGCAGAGCCGCTGCAGCGGCCGGTGATGCCAGAGATGGATGTTGGAGGGGCAGTGGGAACGAGGCTGAGCTGCAAGGTGTCCGGACACCACAGCACTTCTCCCCGGCCACGTCACATGCTCCGACCGCAGGTAGACATCGGCAAAGCCTGATGGATCAAATGTATCAGAGCAGGGGATGTGATGAGTATCACAGCAGGTGCCAGAGCTTGAGCGGTATACGATTACACTGTGATACTCTGTGATATGTGTATTGGTTACATGTTTTATCAGCAATTAACTGTTTTAAATTTCACATGGATTCCATCTCCAATTGATTCCTTGCCACCTCCTGGATCTGCGCTTCCCAATTCTGTTGTTTTTGTCTGTTTCTCATGTGGTCATCTGAGTGCGGTAGCAGCAGTCCAGTGTGACTTTTATAATTACTTTGGCTCCTTGGTTTACTTTCTGCTCTTGGCTCCCTGTTGGAAAGACTAAATGAGTATTTTTTGGATAGTCTCTCACTTTTTATAGACCCTTTTGAACCTTACAAATGATCTTTCAATTGTCCTGCATCATCCAAAGTTTTTTATCTGCAACAGTTATGCATTGCATGGTTTTTCTCCTCAGGCCAGAGAGATTAACATGTATTTGGATCTAGTATAAATCTCTTTGTGCCACAAATGCGCATCATATTGGGAGAAATTAGATAAGGGTTGTAACGAAACGTCCCACACTCCGCTTGAGTGCTTCCGTCAGTACACTGCTTCCTCCAACCTGGACCTCCAGATATCAGATTTTACAGCCGAATATTGTAACCAAGAACCAGACGAGACTAGCTCAGTTACAAAGATAGCACGTGAACTGTTTATTGAAACACATAACACATGTAACAACAGATATCCACTCAGGGACAATACCCCCTCCCTTTGATTCAGGGTGGTGTAAACTATCCAATCAGCAATAAGGAACACACAGGTATTCAAACATTAGAATAGACCACCTTATCAGCAGGGAGGGCTGTTGGAGGAATTCCGCCCTCCTCTCTCTGCCCTGCCCCCGGTTTACAAGCTAGGAATACACATACAAATATCCATCCAATAATACATTTCTCAGGAGGCAGACACAAACAATAGAACGATGGAATACAGCCACACCCCAAATAACCCAGCAAGCTGTGTTTGAATGAATTGAATTAACAGCATGGTTTGATAACAGTAAAACAAAGGGGTGTGTAGCGCTGGTAGATTTTCAGACTACTGCTTATAGGTAAATTTAGTGGGTTATATGTTTATACATAGTCAGATTTGCCTCTGTTCCAGCTTGGCTGAGTTGCGTGTAGTTTCACACTGTGCCTGTGGGTGTCGTTGTCACCATGGGTCAGTGTTGGAAAGGCAACACATTGAAGCATATGAGTGCTCCTCTGTCCCGGAGATAACTCGGTGGAGGTGGTCCTCCGAGTTGCATTCTGGGAGAGGGTATTTTTGGGACAGACGCCATGTTTTAGGGTTCGTTTCGTTCCACCTGCTGGCCCTCCTGGACGACAGGTATGTGCTAAGAGTACTACCTCGTATTCCTCCGATCGGGAGGCCCACGTCGCTGCAGCGTGTGGGTGGGCCCAGAGGTCTGTCTGGGGCCTACCACAGAGGTAGAGGAATGGTCCTGGGCTGTCTGACCTACGGGAAGAAGCTGGACAACTGAGAAGATCCCAGGGGAGGACCCGTCATGGAAGGATCATGCAGAGTGCTGGTCTGGAGAGGGGCCTGGTGACTCAGTTGGAGGGCGCATCCTAAAGTAATCCTACCGCATAGTACTGCTGGGTTGGCTTAAAGGTTCTAGTGCTGTGTTTGCTATTCATCGTAAACCATTACATCCTTTGGCAGAGGATCGTACGGGTTTTGTTCCAATCAAGTCTGTGGCAGAGACTTTTGTTCGTGCTGCGCACTGGCTGCTAGGTTAGTGAGCGAAACCTATCCAGGCGGGCGAAGATCCAACTCTACAGAGAGAGTATATTCATCTACAAGTTTCAATTCCTAATACTACACTAAGAGAAAGGTATTTGAACTTCCCTGCAACTCTCCTTCTACCTCTTTCCTGCTACTTCCTCCAATCTACGTTTATTAAAGCATTGGAAAAGATACTCAAGTGTCCGGTGCCTACATTGTCTGGTGTTAAACTCAATGGGACCCTAGACCCGATTCTGGTGAAATAGAGGTAACGAAGGTGACAGTAACAGCCAGCTATAAACCAGCAGCTCCACTGTGAGTTATTGCCACAGGTGTAAGAAACACCACATTATAAATGCAAAAAATAACGTTGGCTTCTTGTGCCAGTAAATGTACACAATTGTTCTTTTTGAAATGCAATCCTCACAACTCTCCCTTAAAAAAAAGCACAGTAAGGGGTCTATTTATAAAAAAACATTTTCTTCACAAATGTGACAAACATTTGCACAAGCCCCAATGGTAATGTGTGCATTTTTTGTAATAGAATTTGCTGTAATCATCAGCACCATTTAGTGGCTGCAATGTGGTATTTTTTTCTGAATTTACTCAATCGGGAAATATACTGCAATGTGTCCACTAGATGATGCTGACAATCATAGAAAATAATTATATTAGAAGAAATACAATTATTATTTTTATTCTTTTTGCAGCTGTTTGAATGTTTATCACATCTGTATAGTGATTTTTTTTTTTAACAAATAGATCCCTAAGATCTATAGGGGAAGGTCATCACTGCAGCAGAGTAACCTTCTTAGCTGAAATAACCTTTTGAACATCTAAACTCTAGAAGATTTTCTCTAAAACTGTGGATGTTCACTTGTGCCCATTAGGGTATATGCCAATCCCTAATATCTCATTAGTGTGCCTTGCTGGCTTCTGATACCTAAAGCCTTATGCCTTCCATGCATGAGAGCCATGAGCTGAAGAACCACATAAAGTCTGCTGCTGAGTTAGGGGAGAATGAAGCATGACAGTGAAATCTGAATGAGCGATAGCAAGTATTAGAGGAAAAGGTGCATTTAACAAGACAGAAAAGACAAGAGAGTGAGAGAGAACAAGAAAGGGGGAGGGAGAGGTGCATTAAATGGCATGTCATAAAACTTTCTAAAGTTCCTTTTATTTCGATGGGGTTATTTTATATGGGTTTTTATGTGCAGCTCAAATGGCACATCAAAGAGGATAATGCATCTTTAAGCTGTTAAAATGACTTCTAAATTTTTCATTTAATGTCAGCGTAGTGGAAAAAAAAAAACCCACTTCTTACAATGGCTGTGTTATACCGGCTGGATGGCTGTTTCATTCCATAAAGTGTCTGCATCGGATGTGAACAGCAGGAAATCCTAGGGTGATAAATAGCTATTTCTAAGTAAATTTCATGCAATTGCCCTTTGGTTAAAGTCTTTCCTCTCAGCACTTTCCCTCGAGCTCAGGATCCATCTAATATTATTTGGTAGCAAGCACTTTACACTGTGACACACGAGTGCACTTTAAGGCAGTAAGTGGCTGATTTCATAATTGGTATAATTTTTCACACGTACCTGAATGTCACACGCAGGAAGAATATGGAACCTGTGCTAACACCGTAGAGCTGCATTTTCAATCAATAGAGTATTAACACCCATCGGCCTGATTAAACTAATATGCTCTCAGGGCAGATTCGGTCAGAATGGCGGCTGATGGATGGGATGGTGGATGGGTTAATGCAAGAATATTTTACGCACCGAGATGTTTTAGGGCTAATTGAACATTCACCACCTCCTCCTTGCTTCTAATTTTTCTGAAAGGTTCAATCACAGTAGCAAAAATGACCTGTTAGGAGGAAAAATGTGTGTGTGTATAAAATAATGATATACAGTGTGTGTGTGTGTGTATATATATATATATTTTATTTTTCTTCTAATATGTGAATTGTTTTATATATACACACACTGAAAATGATCCATACATAAAATTATATATATACACATACATACATATACACTCAGCAAGTTTATAAACGGAACACTTTTGTGTTTTCCCCTATTTATCATGAGCTGAACTTAAAGATCTACGACTTTTTCTATCTACACAAAAGGGCTATTTCTCTCAAATATTGTACACAAATCTGTCTAAATCTGTGTTAGTGAGCACTTCTCCTTTACTGAGATAATCCATCCAGCTCACAGGTGTGTCATATCAAGATGCTGATTAGACAGCATGATTATTGCACAGGTGTGCCAGTGGCTGGCCACTCTGAAATGTGCAGTTTTATCACACAGCACAATGCCACAGATGTTGCAAGTTTTGAGGGAGCGTGCATTTGGCATGCTGACTGCAGGAATGTCCACCAGAGCTGTTGCCCTTGAATTGAATGTTCATTTCTCTACCATAAGCCGTCTTCAAAGGCGTTTCAGAGAATTTGGCAGTACATCCAACTGGCCTCACAACCGCAGACCACGTGTAACCACACCGGCCCAGGACCACCACATCCAGCATCTTCACCTCCAAGATCGGAGGTGAGACCAGCCACCCGGACAGCTGCTGCAACAATCTGTTTGCATAACCAAAGAATTTCTGCACAAACTGTCAGAAACCGTCTCAGGGAAGCTCATCTGCATGCTCGTGATCCTTATCGGGGTCTCGACCTGACTGCAGTTTGTCATCATAACCGATTTGAGTGGGAAAATGCTCACATTCAATGGCATCTGGCACTTTAGAGAGGTGCTCTCTTTACGGATGTATCCCGGTTTTCACTGTACAGGGCAGATGGCAGACAGCGTGTATGCCATTGTGTGGGTGAGCAGTTTGCTGATGTCAACATTGTGGATCGAGTGGCTCGTGGTGGCGGTTGGGTTATGGTACGGGCAGGCGTATGCTATGGACAACGAACACAGATCCATTTTATTGATGGCATTTTGAATGCACAGAGATACCGTGCCAAGAACCTGAGGCCCATTGTTGTGCCATTCATCCACAAACATCACCTCATGTTGCAGCATGATAATGCATGGCCCCATGTTCCTGGAAGCTGAAAACATCCCAGTTCTTGCATGGCCAGCATATTCACCGGACATATAACTCATTGAGCTTGTTTGGGATGCTCTGGATCAGTGTATATGACAGGGAGTTCCAGTTCTTGCCAATATCCAGCAACTTTGCACAACCATTGAAGAGGAATGGACCAACACTACACAGGCCACAATCAACAACCTGATCAACTCTATGTGCAGGAGATGTGCTTTACAGCGTGAGGCAAATGGTGGTCACAACAGATACTGACTGGTTTTAGGACCCCTCCCCCCGACCCATCCCAATACAGTAAGGCTGGGTTCACACTGGTGCGACAGGACAGCCATCCTACTTTGGATCCGACTTTGCCCTGCGACATGAAGCCAGCATGCGTCCAACTTTCAATGAACGGGGATCCGACTTGGATCCCCGCCAATGCCCGGCACTCTGTTTGGTCTAAATCTTGAGGGGGAACTCCGCGCCAAATTTTAAAGAAAAAAACGGCATGGGTTCCCCCTCCAGGAGCATACCAGGCCCTTGGGTCTGGTATGGATCTTAAGGGGAACCCCCTACGCCGAAAAAATGGATTTGGGGGTTTCCCCAAATCCATACCAGACCCTTATATGAGCACGCAGCCCGGCCGGTCAGGAATGGGGGTGGGGACGAGCGAGCGCCCCCCCTCCTGAACCATACCAGGCCCCATGCCCTCAACATGGGGGGTGGATGCTTTGGGGCAGGGAGGTGCCCTGCAGCCCCCCCACCCCAAAGCACCTTGTCCCCATGTTGATGAGGACAAGGGCCTCTTCCCAACAACCCTGGCCGTTGGTTGTCAGGGTCTGTGGGCGGGGGGCTTATTGGAATCCGGGAGCCCCCTTTAATAAGGGGGCCCCCAGATCCCGGCCCCCCACCCTTTGTGAATGAGTATGGGGTACATCGTACCCTTACTCATTCACCTAGGGAAAAAAGTGTCAATGAAAAAACACAGTACACAGGTTTTTAAAGTAATTTATTAGACAGCTCCGGGGTCTTCTTCCGACTTCGGGGGTCTTCTTTCGACTCCGGGGGTCTTCTTCCGACTTCGGGGGTCTCTCCGGCATCTCCTCCCGGTGTCCTGATCTTCTGCCGGCTCCTCCGCTATCTTCTGCAGCTATTTTGCTAGCGGTGGCCCGGACTTCTGCCTTCTTGTCTTCTTCCCTCTTCTTCCAATGTTGACAAGATGCTCTCCAGCTGGAATGCTCTCTGAGCGCTCCACAATGGACTTATATGGGCGGTGACCCCGCCCCCTTATGAGGTCACTGTCCTGGGGCATGCTGGGACTGTGCCATCATAAGGGGGTGTGGTCAACATCACCCGGTGACAACGCACCCTAAAACGTCACAGTCCCAGCATGCCCAGGGACTGTGACGGCATAAGGGGGGGGGGTCACATCGGAGCGCCCAGAGAGCATTCCAGCCGGAGAGAGCGTCGTGCCAACATCGGAAGAAGAGGGAAGAAGGCAGAAGTCCGGGCCACCGCTAGCAAAAGAGCCGCAGAAGATAGCGGAGGAGCTGGCAGAAGATCAGAGCACCGGAGAGACGCCCGAAAACGGAAGAAGACCCCCGAAGTCGGAAAAAGACCCCGGAGCTGCCTAATAAATTACTTTAAGAACCTGTGTAGTGTGTATTTTTATTGACACTTTTTCCCTAGGTGAATGGGTAGGGGTACCATGTACCCCATACTTATTCACATAGGGTGGGGGGCCGGGATCTGGGGGCCCCCTTATTAAAGGGGGCTCCCGGATTCCGATAAGCCCCCCGCCCGCAGACCCCGACAACCCTGGCCTTTGGTTGTTGGGAAGAGGCCCTTGTCCTCATCAAAGCACCCACCCCCCATGTTGAGGGCATGCAGCCTGGTATGGTTCAGGAGGGGGGGTCGCTCGCTCGTCCCCACCCCCATTCCTGACCGGCCGGGCTGCATGCTTGCATAAGGGTCTGGTATGGATTTTGGGGGGGACCCCCACGCCGTTTTTTCGGCATAGGGGGTTCCCCTTAAGGTCCATACCAGACCCAAGGGCCCAGTATGCCCCTGGAGGGAGAACCCATACCGGTTTTTTATTTAAAATTTGGAGCGGAGTTCCCCCTCAAGATCATCTGAGCACAAGTCGCATGCCGAAGTCGGATCATGCGAGACGGCGATCCGACTTTGATCCGACTTCAATGATAGTCAGTGGGCTGAAGTAGGATCAAAGTCGGACCAAAGTAGTACAGGGAGCATTTCTAAAGTCGGAACGACTTGTGTCGGACCAGTTAGGACAGCTCCCATAGTGAAACATTGAATTTCACACGTCATGCGACATGAGCTCCCAATGTCGGAGCGTTTGTCCGACCAGTGTGAACCCAGCCTTAAACTGCACATTTTAGAGTGGCCTTTTATTGTGGCCAGCCTAAGGCACACCTGTGCAAAAATCATGCTGTCTAATCAGCACCTTGATATGCCACACCTGTGGGGTGGATGGATTATCTCGGCAAAGGAGACGTGCTCACTAACACAGATTTAGACAGATTTGTAAATATTTAAAAGAAATATGCCTTTTGTGTTCATAGAAAAAAGTAATAGATCTTTAAGTTAAGCTCATGATAAATAGGGGCAAACACAAAAGTGTTGCATTTATAATTTTGCTCAGTGTATATATATATATATATATATATATATATATGTATATATATATATACACACACACACACACACACACACACAGTATCTCACAAAAGTGAGTATACCCCTCACATTTTTGTAAAAATTTTATTATATATTTTCATGTGAAAACACTGAAGAAATGACCCTTCGCTACAATGTAAAGTATTGAGTGTACAGCTTGTATAACAGTGTAAATTTGCTGTCCCCTTAAAATAACTCAACACACAGCCATTAATGTCTAAACCGCTGGGAACAAAAGTGAGTACACCCCTAAGTGAAAATGTCCAAATTGGGTCCAATTAGCCATTTTCCCTCTCTAGTGTCATGTGGCTCGTTAGTGGTATGAATAAAGTTTATTATTATTATTTCATTATTTATCTATGTGACTCGTTAGTGTTACAAGGTCTCAGGTGTGAGTGGGGAGCAGGTGTGTTAAATTTGGTGTTATCGCTCTCACGCTCTCATACCGGTCACTGGAAGTTCAACATTGCACCTCATGGCAAAGAACTCTCTGAGGATCTGGAAAAATAATTATTGCTCTACATAAAGATGGCCTAAGCTATAAGAAGATTGCCAAGACCCTGAAACTGAGTTGCAGCATGGTGGCTAAGACCAGAAGTTGAGTGCACGTGCTCAGCGTCATACTGAAATATTTGTATGAGTGCTGCCAGCATTGATGCAGAGGTTGGGGGTCAGCCTGTCAGTGCTCAGACCATACACCACACACTGCATCAAATTGGTCTGCATGGCTGTCGTCCTAGAAGGAGGTCTCCTCCTAAGATGATGCACAAGAAATCCCGCAAACAGTTTGCTGAAGACAAACAGACTAAGGACATGGATTACTGGAACCATGTCCTGTGGTCTGATGAGACCAAGATAAACTTATTTGGTTCAGATGGTGTCAAGCGTGTGTGGCGGCAACCAGGTGAGGAGTACAAAGCAAAGTGTGTCTTGCCTACAGTCAAGCATGGTAGTGGGAGTGTCATGGTCTAGGGCTGCACAAGTGCTGCCAGCACTGGGGAGCTACAGTTAATTGAGGGTCACCATCAATGCCAACATGTACTGTGACAATATGAAGCCAAGCATGATCCCCTCCCTTTGGAGACTGAGCCACAGGGCAATATTCCAACATAATGACGACCCCAAACACACCTCCAAGACGACCACTGCCTTGCTAAAGAATCTGAGAGTAAAGGTGATGGACTGGCCAAGCATGTCTCCAGACCTAAACCCTATTGAGCATCTGTGGGGCATCCTCAAATGGAAGGTGGAGGAGCGCAAGGTCTTCAACATCCACCTCTGTGATGTCGTCATGTAGGAATGGAAGAGGACTCCAGTGGCAACCTATGAAGCTCTGGTGAACTCCATGCCCAAGAGGGCTAAGGCAGTGCTGGAAAATAATGGTGACCACACAATATATTGACACTTTGGGCCCAATTTGGACATTTTCACTTAGGGGTGTACTCATTTTTGTTGCCAGCGGTTTAGACATTATTGGATGTGTGTTATTTTGAGGGGACAGCAAATTTACACTGTTATACAAGCTACACTCACTACTTTACATTGTAGCAAAGTGTCATTTCTTCAGTGTTGCCACATGAAAAGATATAATAAAATACAGTTGTAATCATAAGTTTATATACCCTGGCAGAATTTATGATTTCTTGGCCATTTTTCAGAGAATATAAATGATAACACAAAAACTTCTTTTTCACCCATGGTTAGTGTTTGCCTGAAGACATTTATTCTCATTCAACTGTGTTTACTCTTTTTAAATCGTAATCACAACAGAAACTACCCAAATGACCCTGATCAAAAGTTTACAATCCCCAGTTCTTAATACCATGTATTGCCCCCTTTAACATCAATGACAGCTTGAAGTCTTTTGTGGTATTTGTGGATGAGGCTCTTTATCTTCTCAGATGGTAAAGCTGTCCATTCCCCTTGGCAAAAAGCCTCCAGTTCCTGTAAATTCTTGGACTGTCTTGCATGAACTGCATGTTTGAGATCTCCCCAGAGTGGCTCAATGATATTGAGGTTAGGAGACTGAGATGGCCACTCCAGAACCTTCATTTTATTCTGCTGTAGCCAATGACAGGTGGACTTGGCCTTGTGTTTTGGATCATTGTCATGTTGGAATGTCAAAGTTCGTCCAATGATATATTATCATTATACAGGATGATGAATGCAAATGTGTCTACAGTTTTTTTTGATAACATACTGCATTCATCTTGCCATCAATTTTGACCAAATTTTTTGTGCCTTTGTAGCTCACACATCCCCAAAACATCAGCGATCCACCTCCGTGTTACACAGTAGGAATGGTGTACCTTGTGCAGGCCTTGTGGACTCCTCTATAAATGTAGCGTTGATGGTTGTGGTCAAAAAGCTCAATTTTGGTCTCATCACTCCAAATGACTTTGTGCCAGAAGGTTTAAAGGCTTGTCTCTGTGCTGTTTGGCGTAATATAAGTGGGATACTTTGTGTCATTTGCATAGTAACTGTTTTCTTCTGGCAACTCGACCATGCAGCCCATCTTTCTTCAAGTGCCTCCTTATTGTGCATCTTGAAACAGCCACGCCACATGTTTTCCGAGTCCTGTATTTCACCTGAAGTTATTTGTGGGTTTTTCTTTCCATCCCGAACAATTTTCCTGGCAGTTTTGGCTAAAATGTTAGTTGGTCTACCTGACCATGGTTTGGTTTCAACAGAACCCCTCATTTTCCACTTCTTGATTAGAGTTTGAACACTGCAAATTGTCATTCTCAATTTCTTGGATATCTATCTATCTATCTATCTATCTATCTATCTATCTATCTATCTATCTATCTATCTATCTATCTATCTATCTATCTATCTATCTATCTATCTATCTATAAATATATATAAACTCAGCCAACAGTGGTGGGAGGTTAAATGCCTTTGCAAGCATGTGTTACCCAAATGGCTGGAGTTTTTACCACGCTTGATCTGCTTATGACAGAGATTGCAAATTGCAACAGTGCGATCAGCTGCACATATGCTAAAAAAGGCCCACACAGCTGAGTTCTGGGCCGAGAGATAACAGCTCAGCAATCTGATGTAATAGGGTGGCTGCTCTCCACTGTTCCATGATTGCTGCCTCTGGAGGACATCTTGCCTCATTGGGGTTGTGGTTCCCCCTAATTTTACTCCTCTGCTCTATCTGGCACCCAAGTCACGTGACCTCATCATCATCCCCTCCATCCTCATCATCACTGGAGCCAACTTGGCAATACGCTGCGGCTGTGGAAACATGACTGCCAATTTGTTGTTGATCAGTGTTCTCCCCTCTCTGTAGGCTCATGTTACTCCCTTCCTCAACCTCAGACCCAACATCAGAATCGAGTAATGCCTGTGCATCGTCAAGAAGCAAGTGGCTGATGCTGTGTTCGCCCAACTCTAGTAATAAATAAAGCTCCATATGTGACTGAGGTATTGGGAATGGGGATGCAGCCACTGTACGAACACAGCCACAGATTCTGATTTGACAGGTGTGTGAGTGTGCAGGTGTACGGCTCCAAACATAGACAGTGTGCATTCAGGGTCACTCACCCACTCCTGCACACCTGTTAAATTAGAATCCGCAGCTGTCTTCGTACAGGTGCTGCATCCTCAAAGAGTAACATGTGGCTGCAGCCACTCAAACAAACCATTCATTCACACTGAATGTGCCAGATAACCTGTGTGAATGAGCCTTTATTGTTTTTTTTTAATTATACAACTCTGTTGGGGGGGGGGGCTTGGTGAAATATCAGGAGTCTAGACAAAGATTCCCCAGTCCCTTTCTCTGCAGCCTCAGCTGCCCTGGACAGTGAATGAATGGGAAGTTCTCTGTGCTGTGCGGCTTCCTGTTCATTCACAAACTGAAGCATTGTAAACACAATTTACTATGTTTCAGTGATGAATGAACAAAGTGAGTGATCAGTATTGATTATTAACTGTGTTCATTAAGAAAACTAAGGGGCCAGTGAATGACATATTTACTAGCCTCTTTTCCCACTCTCCCTGCAGCAGCTGGTAGGAGGAGAGAGGAGGACAGCCGGCAGAACTGCAAGGGGGAGGCAGGGAGAAGAGGGCTATGGACAAGGAGGATGATCCAGGTGGTTGGGGGCAAGTACAAAACTGATTCCCTGTATGGCTCACGCTCACTTTGCAACAGCTGAAAGCAGGCTTCTCCTCCTCTTTTTCATGCTAACTTTCAGCTGCTAAAAAGAGAAAGAGAGCCATATAGAAAATAGGTTCTGTAATTGCCTTCAATGCCCTCTTCATCCTCCCTGTGGCCACAGCATCAATGGAGGAGGGTAGAGAAGAGGGCGGTGGGCTTTGGGGGGGGGGGGGGTGCAGCCCACACCAGCACTCCCTAGATTCGGCCATGTTTTGTTTTTTTTAAGAAATTTCTTTTCATCCTATTGCTTTTCAATTTATGATTTAAATAGAAGTATCACAACACACACACATAGCAGAACAACAAAGAACAAACAATACAATATCACTGGTGGCTACAATAGCATTGCTATTGGTTGGTCACATGTGCAACAAGTGCAGATCATACTGTAAATAATATACATGATAAGGGTTATATAGAACACCACATAAATGCAACGGGAGTACATATGTAAGAATGAATGTGCCCCTGATGACCCTTGGACCAATCAAGAATGAACCAACACAAAGAAGAAATAGTAAAATGTTATATATCAAGTGGATAGCACTACCACCACTATACTCCAAAGATGTATGCTCAAACACTATGGACTATATATATTTCCTGTAAACACCACCGCGAACAAAAGTGCAATGTGCCAAATGTGCACATTCACAAATTATATAATAAATGCAATCAAAATGACAATAAAAAAAGCGCTGCATGCAGTGTTCAAAATACAAATATACAAATTCATATAAAATATGTACAAAAGCCTCATACAATAATAATATAATAATATTTCAATTTACGTGCGCTATTCATGAAAACATAATAAAGTTAATAAAAAAAAGTTTATACAAAAAATTTTTAAGTGTCCCACTTAATGTCAAACAAAAAGTTATGTGCATATTTCGTAAGTTCTTCCCAGTGTTCACCAAACATGTGCTCTCCACCACCATAAATACTAAATAAACTCCCCAGAGCCCAATGCTCTGTTATTTAGTATTTATGGTGGTGGAGAGCACATTTTTGGTGTGAACGCCAGGAAGAACTTAAGAATGCACATAAGATTTTGTGTTTGACATTACGTGTAATGACGTGGGACACTTAAAAAAAATTTTTGCAAGAACTTTTTGAGTGGGAGCCTATCCAAATTGAATCAAATTTGATTTGCAAATAGCAAAATAGGTGAAAGTTAGTCAAATAATGCATATCCTTGAGCCCATCAAACTGCAGCTAGGCCCCCATTAACAACATAACAGAGTTTTTTAATACCAAACTTTGTCCAGGTGGCAGGGCTAGGATAAGAATAAAAATGTGGAAGCTGAAGGTTTCTCCACCGTGGGACATGAGGAGGACCAGTGGTTTCAGCTTGCCTGGTCACCCCTAGACTCTAATTGTGGAGCGCATGGAGAGTGTAAGCGGATATAAGCGATTTACAACCCCGATATACATGATGGGACTGGGCCTCATTGGAGCCAACCATGGTTGCCTACAGAGACACTGCAGCATTGTCTAGGGGAAAGGTTAACCACCGATAAGCAAAAACCAACTGGCTGTAATTTTTTTATAAAAATTAGGGACTTCCAGCCCACCTTCCTTCCACTGCTGCTGCAACACTGATAGCCTAATTCTAGGATTGCCCCCTGCCAGAAAAATGCCAAAATAAGGCGATCAATGCTTTTAAATATGGCCTTGGGGATCCAAATTTGGGAATTTTGAAAAAATATATAGAAGGGGAGAAATTTCATTTTAAGGAGAATGCCGCATCTAAACAAATGGAACGAAACTAAATATTAATAAATAATAATAATACGTTTTTATTATTATTATTATTGTTATTTATTATTATTCATTTGTTACGTTCCATTTGTTTAGATATGGCATTCGTTATTACGGATAATTCGTAACTTCGGATAAATTCGTATTTCAACAGCCAAATTTGAAAGGAAATTCCAATACCTATACTTTAATAGTTAAATTATTATTAGTTGGTTATTATTTCAGATTTTCTAGTTTTCGGGTTTTTGAATTTTCAGATTTTTGTTCTATTTTTCTGATTTTCGTTCCTTTGAATTTTCGAATTTCCGAATTCCCAAATTTTCGAATTCTAAATTTCAGAAATTTTGAAATTTTCTGATTTTTGAATTTCCAATTTCCGAATTTTAGAATTTACGAATTTACGAAATTTTGAATTTTCGGATTTTCAAATTTCCAAATTTTTGATTTTTCAAATTTCAGAATATTCGGAAAAATTTGGAAATTCGAAAATTCAGAAATCCGGATATTTCCAAATTAACAATTTTGTCTAAATTTGTTAAAAAACTAATTTGCACATGTCTAGTCACCAATAGGGGAGAGAAATTCAGAGAAATGAAATCAGAAACTGTATTGGAAATAGTAAAACCAAGGTGTTTTTTGTCAAATCAGGCCATGATTGACATAGCCCCAAAAGAGCCACAACGTCTCAAAATGTATATGGTTCAGAAACATTTAGATAAAATAAAGGTGAATAAAGCACCTTGACCAGAAGGCATATAACCACATGTCTGCAAAGAGTTGAGTCTCCTATTTCAAAGCCATCATTTCTCTTTTTTTAGAGTCTTCAATGAATGGCGAGGTACCATGGATTGCCTATATTTAAAAGGGATCAAAGTGTTTACTAAGTAACTACAGTTAGTTTAACTACTATAGTCGAGACGATACTTGAGAGTTTAACCTGTTCCGGACCAGCCGCCACAGTTGTACTGCGGCAGGTTGGCCCCCCCAGGTGGCCACAACGATCGGATTTGCTTCAGAACAGTTCAGTCTCCAGGCCCAGGCCAATGATTTCTGGCCTGGACCTGGTGATCAGTTTCTGGCGAATGAAATCCTTCCCCTGCCTGTGTAAGTGTAAACACAGGCAGGGGAAGTGATGTCATCTCCCCTCATGGAATTCTTTTCGCTCCAGAGAGAGGAGAGAAGACATCTCAGAGTAAATTGCACCAACACTACACTGACACAGTACATATAGGCTCACTTGTCAACCCCTGTTCGCCACCCCCCCCCAGTTAACCCCTTCACTCCCTGTCACTGTGTCATCCAGTGCAGTGTTCATATTTTTCTTTGATCACTGTACTAGTGTAATTTGTAACATTCCAGCAAATAGCTTGGAGTGTCTACCAAAATGGGGTCATTTGGGGGGGGGGGGGGGGGGTTGTGCTATCTGGGCAGTTCATGGCCTCCAAAACTGTGATAGGCAGTGAGGGGTGAAATAAAAAATGTACGCCCTTAGAAAGCCTCAAGGCGGTGATTGGTTATCGGGGTCCTGTGCGCAGCTAGACTGACAAAAAGTCCCACACATGTGGTATCCCCATACTCAGGGGAAGCAGCAGAATGTATTTTGGGGTGTAATTGCACATATAACAATGCCATGTTTGAACAATATATCATTTAGCGACAACTTTGTGTAAAATAAAAATAAAAAATTACATTTTCCCAAAACTTGTGGCAAAATATAAAATATTCCATGGACTCAACATGCCTCTCAGCATATAGTTTGCAGTTTTTTCTTTCCAAAATGGGGTCATTTGGGGGTTTTTGTGCTATCTTGACATTTCAGGCCCTCCCAAACTGCGATAGGTAGTGAGGAAGTGAAATCACCATTTTACGCGCTTAGAAATCCTGAAGGCAGTGATTGGTTTTCGGGGTCCTGTACACCGTTAGGCTCCAAAAAAGTCTAACACATGTGGTATCCGCATACTCAGGAGAAGCAGCAGAATGTATTTTGAAGTGTAATTTCACATATTTCCATGGCATGTTTGAGCAATATATCATTTAGTGACAACTTTGTGCAAAAAAAAAAAAAAGTTTGTCATTTTCCCACAACTTGTGGCAAATAATAAAATATTCCATGGACTCAGCATGCCTCTCAACAAATTGCTTGGGGTGTCTACTTTCCAAAATGGGGTCATTTAGGGGGATTTGTGCTATCTTGGCATTTTATGGCCTTCAAAACTGTGATAGGTAGTGAGAAGTGAAATAAAAAAATTTACGCCTTTAGAAATCCTGAAGGCGGTGCTTGGTTTTTGGGGTCCTGTACGTGGCTAGGCTCCCGAAAGGTCTCACGCATGTGGTATCCCTATACTCAAGAGATGCAGCAGAATGTATTTTGGGGTGTAATTCCACATATAAACCATGGCATGTGTGAGCAATATATCATTTAGTGACAACTTTGGTAAATTTTTTTTGTTGTCATTTTTCAATCACTTGTGACAAAAAAATAAAATATTCAATGTGCTTAACATGCCTCTCAGCAACTTCCTTGGGGTGTCTACTTTCCAAAATGGGGTCATTTGGGAGGTGGGATTTGTACTGCCCTGCCATTTTAGCACCTCAAGAAATGAGATAGGCTGTCAAGCTAAAGCTGCGTAATTTCCAGAAAATGTACCCTAGTTTGTATACGCTATAACTTTTGCGCAAACCAATAAATATATGCTTATCTACATTTTTTACTGAAGACATGTGGCTGAATACATTTGGCCTAAATGTATGACTAAAATTTAGTTTATTGGGTTTTTTTTATACCAAGAAGTAGAAAATAAATATTTTTTTCAAAATTTTCGGTCTTTTTCCATTTATATCACAAAAAATAAAAATCACAGCATGACTGCGCAATTGCCAGTTAAATCAGCGCAATGCCAAATTGTAAAAAGTGCTCTGGTCTTTGAGCAGCCAAATCTTCCAGGGCTGAAGTGGTTAAGTAAAAACCAAATAGAAGAGTTCTTCTTAGAAAAACAATATTTTAAGCAGTAGACAGCATGGATTCACAAAAGACCAACATTTTAAAATAAATCAGATTTCTTGTTCTGAGGAAGTAAGCAAACATTTAGACAAAGGAGTGGCTGTGAATATAGTATATTGAATATAGTATACTAGTATATTTTGCAAAAGTGTTTGACAGTTCCCCACACACAGCTAATGTGTAAGTTAAATTCAACAGGCTTAGAAAATTCAGTTTGTAAAAAGATAGAAAACTGGCTAAAACATCATATTCAGAGAGTAATAATTAATGAGTCATACTCTGAATGGTCAAAGATTATTAGTGGTGTACTGTACTGTATACAGTATTGTCACATTCACGTGTTTCACACCTCAGCGTTGGGTCTTCCCCTCTGTGTGCAGCCGCCAGCTTCCAGCCAATTACAGAGGGGGCGCTGTCTTAAAAGGATAGAGTGCAGGTTGTTCAGTGTTCAAGAAAAGTTTCACCAGGCTAGCAGCCACACCTCGTGTTCTCCTGCATATTCTCTTTCCATTATGGTCTCATTGACCCATGTTCCCAGTATTCGTTCCGTCTGTAACCAAAAGGGATGAGCTTCGAGTTCGAGTCGAACGTGAGTTCGACTCGAACATCGACCGTTTGTTGAATTACGAACATTATGGGGCATTTGCGCCAAATTCTAGTGGCGCGTCACAGCCCGTAATTCACTGCGGCATCGCAGTGCATTGCTGGCTGATGATTGGCCAAGCATGCACTATGACCCGCATGCTTTGGCCAATCACAGCGCGGTAAGAACGGAAAGCCATAATTGGCCAAAGGCAGGGTGGCTTTGGCCAATTATGCCTCAGGGGATTTAGTACACACCCCACACTATGTAAGGCTGCCTGGAAGTTGGCCTTATGTAGTGTGTTCCGGCATGCAGGCAGACGAGTCAGTTAGCTGCAGTCAGTGTATTGTGTGTATATATATATATATATATATATATATATACACACACACACACACACACTGTATTCAGTTTAGCTAGATCCGTTCCTGTTATTCTCTTCCTAATATACTGGTAGGCAGCTGCAGTATTTTCAGTCAGTGTACTGTATCCTGTGCACAGTGTGCAACTAAAGCTAACTGCAGACAATTGCTGGTGTTCTCTTCTTAATAATACTTCAGGCAGGCAGCTGCAGTATTTTCATTTAGTGTACTGTATCCTGTGCACAGTGTGCAACTAAAGCTAACTGCAGGCAATTGCTGGTGTTTTCTTCCTAATAATATTACAGGCAGGGAGTCGATTCAGCTATCTGCAGTATAATCAGTATATATATATATATACATCCCAGCTTTGTGCAGCTACATCTCATTGCACGCCATTCCTTGTGTACCTATTCCAATACATCAAAGACAGTATGTCTGGAAGGCCAACAACGAGAGGCAGACAGTCACGGGCCAATAAAAGGGGGCAAGCAGGCTCTGTGTCTAGAGGCAACAGTGCTGGTCTTGGACATGGTGCATCCTCATCAGCATGTGGCCGTGGGGCATGCTTGTCCTTTTTCTCTGCAGCTGGCCTTGTTGAGCCACAACATGCCGAAGAGTTGGTAGAGTGGATGACCAAGCCGTCCTCATCCTCTGTCACCCAGGCTACCTTGGCTGCCAATGCAGGTGCCAAAGCGGCCTATGCCTTAGAATCAAAGTCATCATCAGTTACTCCTTCCCTAGCCCCACCGGAGGAGTCCCCCGAACTGTTCGACCACAGTGTCGGGCACATATGCTGCAGGAGGATGCGCAGCGTTTTTAAGGCTCCGATGATGGTACCCAACTCGAGGAAAGCAGTAACGTGAGCCCAGAGAGATGGGTTGCCCAAGAAGGACAACAAACTGGCAGTCATGTTCCCCCAGCTGCAGCATACTGCCAGGTTTGCTCCAGTGGCGAGGAGGGAGGGGATGATGAGCTCACTGACTCTACGTGGGTGCCTGATAGGAGAGAGGAGGAGGCGGAGGAGGAGGAGGCATATCTCCAATGAGGCAGGATGCCCTCCAGGGGCCAGCTTAAGGGCAGGCAACCAACTGCATCACACCGCAGAGCTCCGCAAGTGCAGGGCGTTATTCCAAAAGTACTTTGGTTAGGGCCTTTTTTGAGACGTGTGCAGCAGATCACACCGTTGCTATTTGCAACATATGTCTGAAGCGTATCAAGCGTGGACTAGACAGCAAGCGCTTGGGCACCACATGCTTAATCAGACATATGTCGAGCTCCCATGCAGCCCGTTGGCAACACTACCTAAAAGACCCACACCAAAGAACAAGGCGGACCTCTCCATCAGCTGGGATCTCCAACCCCACTATACCTTCAGTCCTCTCAGAAACCTGCACTTTGAGGAATGAAGGTGTAGAATTAGGTGTGCCACTGCCAAGTACTTGGGGCAATCTGCTATCGGTACACCAATGTCCGATTCTAGCCGGCAGATTTCCCTACCCCAGTTGCTCCACCGGCCAAAGAAGTTCGCTCCCAGCCATCCCCATGCCCAGCGGTTGAATGCTAGCTTGGCTAAATTGCTAGCACTTCAACTGCTGCCTTTTCAGTTGGTAGACTCTGCCCTCTTCCGTGAGTTTGTGGAATGTGCGGTACCTCAGTGGCAGGTTCCCAAACGCCACTTTTTTTCACGGAAGGCGATTCCGGCTCTCTACCGGCATGTGGAAGGCAATGCCCATGCCTCGCTGGACAGGGCGGTCAGCGGTAAGGTGCATATTACCGCTGACTCATGGTCCAGCAGGCATGGACAGGGACATTACCTATCTTTCACAGCGCGCTGGGTGACTCTGCTGGCAGCTGGGAAGGATGCAGGACAGGGTGCAGTAGTGTTAGAGGTTGTTCCGCCACCACGCCTCCAAAACTATACTAGTGGTGATTCTGCCACACCTATCTCCTCCACCCCCTCCTCTTCAGCTTCCTCCATGGCCTCTTCCTGTGCTGATTTGTCCTCGGAACCAGCGGTGTTCCATAGGCGTTCAAGGGGCTACGCAAGCACGCAGGCAAAAAGATGCCATGCGGTGCTTGAGCTGGTGTGCTTGGGGGACAGGAGCCACACTGAGGCAGAGATTCTGTCAGTTCTGCAGGGGCAGGCTCAGAGGTGGTTGACGCCACGCCAGCTTAAGCCAGAAATGGTGGTTTGCGACAATAGCACCAACCTCCTCTCCACCCTCTGACAGGGACAACTGACCCATGCGCCCAGTTTGACTCACATTCTTAACTTGGTGGTGCAGCAGTTCTTGGCCAGGTACCCGGGCTTACAGGATCTCCTGAGGCAGGCCAGGAAAGTCTGTGTGCATTTCTGCCAGTCATATAATGCCAGTGCTCGGCTGGCAGACCTCCAAAAGGAATTTAACCTGCCCAAGAACCGCCTAATTTGTGACATGCCCACCAGGTGGAACTCAACGTTGGCCATGCTGCAGTGGCTGCACATGCAGCAGAGGGCCATCAATGAGTACCTATGCGCCTATGGCACCAGGACAGGGTCAGGGGAGCTTGTTTTTTTTCCCCACGCCAGTGGGCCATGATCAGGGATGCATGCACTGTCCTTTCACATCCTTGGAGGCCACAAGGATGGTGAGCAGTGACAGCACATGCATCAGTGACACTGTCCCTCTTGTCCACCTGTTGGAGCACACATTTCGTGGAATAATGGACAGGGCACTTGAGGCAGAACAGAGGCAGGAAGAGGACGACTTCCTTACCTCTCAAGGCCCCCTTTATCCAGTGTACCTGCGTGCCTGCCGATCACACAGGAAGAGGATGAGGAGGAGGAGAAGGAGGATTGTGTCAGCAAGGAGGTGGAGCCTAGCACTCAGCATAAGCAGCAGTCTTGAAGGTATCATTTACAGTCCGAAGAAACCCATGGACTTGTACGTGGCTGGGAGGAGGTGGCTGCGGATCATGTCGTCCTTAGTGACCCAGAGGACTCCAGACCGAATGCCTCAGCAAACCTACGCTGCATGGCCTCCCTGATCCTGCAAAGCCTGCGGAATCCTCGTATTCTTGGTATCAAGGAGAGGGATCATTACTGGCTGGCAACCTTCCTTGATCCACGTTACAAGGGTAAGGTTGCAGGCCTTATCTTGCCATCGCAGAGGGAGCAGAGGATGAAACATCTTCGGGAGGTCTTGCAGAAAGGTTTGTGCAACGCATTTCCAGAGCCTGGGAGGTTACAATATCCTGGTCCTCCTGGACAACGTGTTGCTGAGGCTTCGGTCAGTCACAGAAGGAGCAGTGGAGAAGGTGGCCATCTGACAATGCGTTCAGACAATTTTTTAGTCCGCAGCCCCAAGGTATGATTGGTTCCAGCAACCAGCGTCAGATTCACATGGTGCAGGAATACCTAGGGGCAAGATCTGACTTGGACACCTTTCCCACCGAAAATCCTCTGGGTTACTGGGTCTTGAGGATGGATCACTGGCCAGAGCTTGCACAGTATGCAATTGAGCTACTGGCCTGTCCTGCATCCAGCGTTCTTTCGGAACGCACATTCAGTGCTGCTGGAGGCTTTGTGCGCCTGTCCACCGAATCGGTCGATCGGCTGACCTTCATAAAAATGAATCAGTCTTGGATCAACAGCTACCAAGCACCTGATGCTGATGTAACTGAATGATTTTTTTTATGAGATCCCTTCAAGACTGCCTATGCTGGTGCTGAGTGACTATCCTGTTATGATGAGTGACTATCCTCTTCCTCCTCAATGTTCATGCTGATAGCTTGGAAGAACATTTTTGGTTCTGGGCACTGCCACCAGTGGCTAAGGCACAATTTTTCTGCCCCTGTTTAACAAGGGCATGTAATTACAATTTTTGATGCAATACTTTGCAGCAGGGCTCATTCCTGCACTCCAACTAGAGTATCTGTGAGGGCTTGCAGTGTTGTGGCACCAGCACCAGTGCCTCAGGCCCAATTTTTCTGCCCCTGTCTAACAGGGGCGTGTAATTACAATTTTTGATACAATATTTCACAGCAGGGCCCTGTTAGGTACCTGGTAGTAGAGCCTGACTTGTAGGAGAAGACCTCTCATACAACGCTGGTTCAGGAGCCACTGGAGTGGGGACAGTGGTCTCCTGAGCACAGTGGGGTAGGAGTGCCTGTTGAGCTGAGTCTCTGATGCTGAAGTGATGAGAGATCCCACAGGGATGGCTGGACTGCAGATCAGGTGAGACTGGAGGCAGCAAACTGGAACACTTGGAGATGCAGAGGTCTCTGGAGCTGAAGCTGAAGGTGCAACAGCAAGGACTAAACAGGAACAAGCAGGGTCAGACGGTCCGGGTCAGCAAGGATATGAGACAGGCAAAAACAGCAGGCAGAGGCAGAGTCGGTAGGCAGGCAGAGATCGGCAACGGTATCAGGCAGGTAGTAGAAGAATAGTCGGACAGGCCGGGTCGGATTGGAGCAGGACGGATGGTCAGACAAGCCGGGTCAGATAGGTAGCAAGCAATCAGGTTCAAATACAAGAATCACGAAGCTGAGACGAAGCAGCAATGTGCCAGAGGCACAGGGGGACTTTTATGTGCACTTTGGCGCCAAACCGGCGCGAACGCGCGCGCACAAGCGCCGCATACCCGCGCATGCCCTAGCGCCGCGCCGATGCCCGGGAACAACAGGGATTTGCTGAACAGCGCGTAACGGAGCGCGCCGGCGCATAGGCGTACGCCGACGCCCCGGTTCGGTGCCAATGGTACCCTGACAGGCTCATTCCTGCGCCCACCAAGAGTAACTGTGAGGGCTTACAGTGTTGTGGCAACACCACCACACCGTCCACCACCAAAGGCCCAATTTTTCTGACCCTGTTCAACAGGGGCATGTAATTACTATTCTTGATCTAATATTTCACAGCAGGGCCCGTTCCTGCGCCCACCAAGAGTAACTGTAAGGGGTAACAGTGTTGTGGCAACATCAACACCTAAGGCCCAAATTTCTGCAGAGTATATAGGGCAGGCCCCTACTTTCAAGCATCCAACTTACAAACAACTCCTACTTGCAAACGGAGGGCGACAACAGGAAGTGAGAGGAAATCTACCCGTGGGAAGGGAAATTCTCTCCTGTAAGAGTTCCTTGTTTCACTAAAAACCCCAAATTTTCAAAATCCAATTGTCAGCAAAACAAATGTTACAGGGGTAATAATCCTTCCCTATGTTTTCCAAAAAGCTTAAAAATAGATTTTTTGGCTAGAGCTGAACACGTAAAAATGTACCATTTCAAAATTACAAACAGATTCTACTTAAGAACAAACCTACAGTTACTGTCTTGTTTGCACCGCCTGTATACTGCTGTTCAGAGTATATAGGGCCTGGGGGCCCTACGCCTTTCCTTTTTTTTATTTGGGTGCAGGGTTCCCCTTAATATACATACAAGACCCAAAGGAGCTGGTAATGGGCTGGGGGGGGGGTCTCAATGATTTTTATCCATATTGCCGGGACCAGACATGGCATTAAAGCCGCAAGCAGTTTTAAATGACTTTTTTCCTTTAGAAATGTCATTTTGAGCAGGGACTGTTCTAAACACTGTTCTAATAGCAACGGGAGCCATTGGTTCCTACTGGTGTCAAACAAATCTTTTGACGAGGGATCGGGGTTTGGGAAAAGCCCCACTGTCTGTGCCTATGGACTCAACAAGCAGGGCTCTAGAGCGAGCCCGCACAAGTATCCCTCTTAGTAAGCGACTTGCTTGGAAGGGGTACATGGAGGGAGGAGCCAGGGGTGTTGGTGAGGGACCCTCCAAGTACCCTTCCATGCAAACCGCTTTCTTAGAGGGATACTTGGAGGGAGGAGCCAGGGGTGCCGCTGAGGGACCCAAAAAGAGGAGGGTCAGGGCTGCTCTGTGCAAAACCATTGAACAGAGCAGGTAAGTATAAAATGTTTGTTATTTAAAAAAAAAAAAAATTGAACCTCTAACCCCTTCAGATCCGTGCTATAGCTGAATGATGGCTACAGCGTGGACCTACTTTGCCGGGAGGCCTACAATAGAGGTCCTCCCCTTTACACGCCCCCTGCAGGGCACGCGCGGTGCGTGCTATGATCACCCAGTCAATGAGACTCAATGAGACACCGATTCCGGCCCCTTACCACGTGATCAGCTGTCAGCCAATGACAGCTGATCACGTGATGTAAACAGAAGATCGGTAATAGTTTTTTTTTTTTCTCCTCACACTGAAAGCGTGAGGAGAAAAGAAAGCCGATCACCGGGTTCTGTGCAAGGGACATTGGTCCCGAAGAGGAAGATGCACAGCCATCTCATCTGTGCCCACTAGTGCCACCTGCCAGTGCCCACAGTGCCACGAATCAGTGCCCACCAGTGCATAACAGTGCTAGCAATCAGTGCCACCTATCAATGCCCAAGAGTGCCACCTATCAATGCCACCTAGAAGTGCTGCCCATCAGTGTCACCTAGCAGTGCCGATCAGTGCCCATCACTGCCACCCATTAGTGCCAGCTATCAGTGCCACCTATTAGCGCCCTTCGGTTTCAGTTCCACCTATCAATGCCCTTTAGTGCCACCTCTCAGTGCCCACCAATGCCACCTTTCAGTGCCCACCAGTGCTGCCTATCAGTGCCCACCAGTGCCTCCTAATCAGTGCCCATCAGTGCAGCCTATCAGTGCCCATCAGTGCAGCCTCATCAGCGTACATCAATGAGGGAGAAAAATTACCAGTTTGTAAAATTTAATAACAAAATATAAAACGGTTTTGTATTTTTTTTTTTAATTTTCGGTCTTTTTAATTTTTGTAACAAAAAATAAAAAACCCAGAGGTGTTCAAATACCACCAAAAGAAAGCTCTATTTGTGGGGAAAAAAATTATAAAAATTTCATTTGGGTACAGTGTTGTATGACTGCGCAATTGTCGTTCAAAAAAAGTGACAGCGCTAAAAGCTGAAAATTGGTCTGGGCAGGTGGGGGGTTTAAGTTCACAGTAAGCAAGTGGTTAATATCACTTTAATAAATTTTTACCTTTCTTTCTCTTAGTTAGTAGTACACTTTTCCACTTTTGAGCAAACTGTTGACAGCTTTTAAAATGGCAAAAGTTTATGTGGTTTACATGTTGTTTTTAAATATAACATGTCTCTGTATACCATCAAAGTCCTGAATATATTTACTCACATAATCTAAGTATGTAGTGAAAAGTCCATTTTCCCATCAAAATGAAATGTGTTCAGCCAGATTGCATTAGCAAATAACCCTTTTGAAAACACATGAACCATTTAGATTATATTCGGGGAAAAAAAATGGCAATGGACAGGGTAATTAGGCCTGTGTATTTTGTCAGCATGGGGGTGCTTTAAAACAGCTCCCCCCTTCGTTTTCCCTGTGAAGTTTTTGTACTGCTCAGTCCTGCGTGGTGACAGGCCTGAAATTACCAGAAACACAAAGAGACTGTTTGTTTCTAAGAATAAACAAGTTAATCTTTCAAATTCCCAGCCCTTTTTGTCTAAATGAAGTAGTGTGTTGTCAAATGGCCCAGTTTGTCAGACCTCCAGAGAAGGTGCCAGTAAAAAGTTTCTATAGAGAAACATGAAAAAAAAATATTCTCTTTAGGTTTTTTTGCCTCTAACAATAGGAGATTTTTTCACATTATTCAAGAAAAAAAAAAGCACAGTTGTCAGTGAGTTTGAGTAGCCAGCAGGAGTTAAGTGATCAGGGAGAATTCAGTCATGAAGGGCAAAACTAATGCATGTCACTGTCTGTTCACTATGACAAATACATTGTTGATTTACTTCCTATAAAAGTTCTTTGAAAAAGTTGTTTTTTCCCTAAAATGTAGGGGAATAGGTTGCCATATATATACATACATACACACACACTTTATATAGAAACACACAGTAAATGTAAATTAACCACTTCAGCCCCGGAAGGATTTACCCCCTACCTGACCAGAGCACTTTTTGCGATATGGCACTGCGTCGTTTTAACTGACAATCACGCAGTCGTGCGACGTTGCACCGAAACAAAATTGACGTCCTTTTTTTCTCACAAATAGAGCTTTCTTTTGGTGGTATTTGATCACCTCTGCAGTTTTTATTTCTTGCGCTATAAACAAAAAAAGAGCGACAATTTTGAAAAAAAAAAAAACAATATTTTTTACTTTTTGCTATAATAAATATCCCCAAAAAATATATAAAAAAACAAATTTCTTCCTCAGTTTAGGCCGATATGTATTCATCTACATATTTTTGGAAAAAATAAAAATTGCAGTAAGCGTATATTGATTAGTTTGTGCAACATTTATAGCGTCTATAAAATAGGGGACAGATTTATAGCATTTTTATTATTTTTTTTTTTATTAGTAATGTCAGCGATCTGCAATTTTTATCATGACTGCAACATTGCGGCGGACACATCAGACACTTTTGACACTATTTTTGGACCATTGACATTTATACAGCGATCAGTGCTATAAAAATGCACTGATTACTGTGTAAATGACACTACCAGGGAAGGGGTTAAACACTAGGGGGCGATCAAGGGGTTAACTGTGTTCTAACTGTAGGGGGGATGGGCTCACTAGAACATGACAGAGATCACTGCTTCCGATGCAATGGAGCAGTAGATCCCTGTCATGTTGCTAGGCAGAACAGGGAAATATCTTCCCCGTCCTGCCTCTCCGTATCACAATCGCGGGCCACCGGCGGACATCGAGTCGGCATAACCCGCGGGCACGCCCTCTAGCCCGCGATTTAAAGGGGACGTACAGGTATGCCCATTTGCGCAGGCGTGCCATTGTGCTGACGTACATAGTCATGCGCTGGTCATAGTTTATTTTATTGCAGCGGGTGCCCCTCTCTGTCACCTGTGACCTCGCCAAGCTGACCGAGGTTCTTCTGTAAGGGAGAGAATGCCTGTAAGAGTCTGCGGGGAATTTATCCCCCTTCCTTTTTTTACTCCTCACACAGACACACAGGGCTACTCACTCTGTATCCTCCCCTCTGTTCCTAATGGCAGGAGGAAGAGAGCCAATTACAGGAACAATTACAGGGGCCAATGAGAAGGAATTTAGCAATCAGGATTATGGGATATGTAGTCCCCATCTAAAACAGCCCCATAGCTTTCTATGGACATAGAACTACAAGAGCCAGCCTGCTCTGGGGAGAGAGAAACAAAAGACTCCATCTTGATTTCCTGAGGGAATTCAGTCACCACGAGGCAGGGGAAAAGGCTGGACTTAGGGGTGAGGTGCTGCCTCCCAGGTCAGTCCACCACATTGTTTCAGGCACCCACAGCTAGTCGGGGACATCCATCCTGTGAGAGGGGGGTCCCAGGTGCATATCCAGATGCACCTGCATCGACGGTGTGAAGCATTCTGGTGTGAGCTGACCAGTCAGGACACTAGAAGAGCCTGCCTGTTCCAGGACATTCGTTTGGGCCTTGACTGCAGGATTGGGTGAGAGGGCATTTTGCCCATTTGCTGGAAACAAGGACACTATACACAGAGTTGTATGGACACTGTATACAGACATCATTGCTCTTAGTCACCTTGCTGGTACCTGTAGTGCCACGCAACACAAGGCCATTTAGATACAGAGACACTGTATACCAACATCATTGTCCTTTCACCCTGCTGAGGAAGATCTTGCATTCTTTACTTGATAATCCGGGCCAGTTGTGTTGTTTGGCCCGGCTATTCAGGAGTTTAAAGTGCACCAACGAAAGTGGCTAGCTAAAGATCCAAGGCCTCATCCTTCTTTAAAGGGACTGAAGTTACTGGAGCCATACGGGCAAGCACACACATGTTCAGGGCCCTGTGTATGTAGTGGGTGTACGGGATAGTTTACCTTGGGGGCTGATCTATTGAATGTTGATTTGAGTACAATGTTTGCAATTGGGCCTGTGGTGTCAAGGGATAGAAGAGAGAGGTCTGACATAAGAGAAGGTCATTCCTTTGCTCTCCTCCTGCCTGGATTAATGGAGCGAATTTGAGTAGAGGTGACCAATCCAGTATAAAGTGTCATATTGTGATCTATTTGCCATTTAAGTGTGCCTCTGCTCTTGGGGTTATTCACAAGTTTGGAATCCCCTGAAAGCAGCCTGAATACAGTATAGAGCTATATTGCTCTTGATCTCAGTTATTGCTCTCCAGTTGCATTACTTGAATATATACTGTTATTGTCTGTTACCCTTTTCACAGAAATATTGCAGTAAAGATAATTTCTGTGTTTTATTATAACGTGTGCAGTTTCATTGGTCCTTGCACTTACACTGTTGCCAGGTGTGCCAGAGGGGGCTGAGGCTATTCTTGGGGTTAAAAGGCAGAGTACAAGACTGAACATACCGTATATACTCGAGTAGAAGTCGTTCCAAGTATAAGTCGAGGCCCTAATTTACCACAAAAAAAATGGGAAAAACTTAGTGACCCGAGTATAAGATGAGGGTGAGAAATGCACAGCTACTGTAAGTGAAAAAGAAGGTCAACAATGCCCATTTGCAGCCTCACTGTGCCCATTTGCATGCCTCACTGTGCCCATTTGCAGCCATAGGTCCCCCGAACTTCAAACTCGGTAGTTAAGGGTTCCTAGATGCCCCCTAGCTGCAGCCAAAATTTGGGGTCTCTGAACCCAAATGGTCCCGAAATGACATTGCTGCAGATGGACACAGATGACCAAATTTGGGGCCCCATATCTTGGGGCCACTTTGTGCTAGGAACCCCAAATTTGGCATGCAAACTTAGTGGAACTAGCACCATAAAATATCCAAAGCTGGGGTTTCTAGCACCAAGTGTCCCCGAGAAACAGGGCCCCAAAAATCGGTTCAGAAAATGTCAAGCACTTTTCTGCAGCAGAGAATGACATTTTCCGAACTGATTTTGGGGCCCCGTATCTGGGGGTCACTTAGTGCTAGGAACCCCAGCTTTGGATATGTTGTGGTACCCGTTCTACTGGGTTTGCAAACTAAATTTGGGGTTCCTAGTACAAAGTGGACCTGAGATACGGGGCCCCAAAGTCGGTTCGGAAAATGAAATTGCTGCAGAAAAGTGCTTGACTCCAGTATAAGTCGAGGGGGGCACTTTCAGCACAAAAAAATGTGCTGAAAAACTTGACTTATACTCGAGTATATACGATACTTAAGCAGCTCCTGCAGGGGTAGTGCTACATTATCAATTAAAATGGAAAATAAATGAACAGAAGATAAATGCAAAGCATTAATAGTTGCTGTGACCACCCTTTGCCTTTAAAACAGCATCAATTCTTCTAGGTGCGCTTGCAGTTTTTTAGGAAACTTGGTAGGTAAGTTGTTCCAAACATCTTGGAGAACTAACCACAGATCTTCTGTGGATGTAAGCTGCTTCAAATTCTTCTGCCTGTTCATGTAATCCCAGCCTAACTTGATGTTGAGATCAGGAGCAAACCATCACTTCCAAGAATCCTTGTTCTTTACACTAAAAATAGTTAAGTGATATTTAAGACTTTGCTTTAAAAAAAAAAAAAGAACAAACATGTCATAATTACCTGCTTTGTGCAGTGGTTTTGCACAGAGCAGCCCTGATCCTCCTCTTCTTGCCAAAAGCCCCTAGAGCAAGTAGTTTGCTCTGGGGGCATCCGAGCAGGCTCACTCCCAAGCCGCTGCTGTGTGTGTTCATTCACAAACAGAGCCATGGCTTGGCCCCGCCCCACCTCTCTCTTTCCTCATTGACTCACTGGCATGAGCCAATGGCACCCGCTGCTGTCTCAGCCAATGAGGAGGGAAAGTCCCCGGAGAGCCAAGGCTCTCGTGCACATTGCTGGATCGAGATGGGGCTCAGGTAAATATTACAGTGGCTGGGGGCGCTGCTGCACACAGAAGTTTTTTTTTATTTTAATGCATAGAATACATTAAAGTAAACAACTCCTGCCTCCTGCCTTTAGAACCACTTTATGACCTTGGCTGCATGCTTGGAGTCATTGTCATGCTGCAGAATTATATATATATATATATATATATATATATATATATATATATATATATATATATATATATATATATATATATATATCTGCTAAAGTGCTGCACATGCTTTCACTTGTGACTACTGAGGATCTTCCACTAAATGTGATTGACTGTGTAATGTGAAACCAGCAAAATCAGCAGAACCAGCCAACCATGAAGATCCTCTTACACAAAAGTCTGGGGTAACTGAGAAAGTTGAGGCAGCTAGCGAGTCCTGGGGGCTGGAGGGAGTCTGTACGTTTCAGGAAAGTGAGAGAGCTCAGGTCCATACAGCTGGGGGATGCAGAAGGTTGAGTGAATCATGGAAACCCAGAGAGCCAGGTCTGATCGATCAAAGCAAAAAGATCAGCGAAGAAGAGAAGCCAAATGGCTTAGAATTTCCCATTGACAATTTTGTTGTTGGGAGAAACCCTGCATGGGAATCTTTGTCTGAGGTTTGTTTTTCTATCTTTTCAATTAAAGTATGCTAAGAAGACTTTAAAACACAGTTCAGACTGGTATGGACTTTATGGGTTGCTTGGGGACCCTATCTGTCCAGCATCATAGCTGATTAGGGACACACATAACCAGGTTGTGAGATTTGTTAGGAGTAATGAAGAGTAGTTGAGTCTAGAGCTGATGGAGTGAGAATTGTTTTCTGGAGGGAACATTTCCTGAACCTCTAAGTAGTGGCATGGTGTAATTTTTTTACCTTTTGGGGAAGCATAGGACATACCTTCAGTGAAAAAGAGGGGAAGTGGAGTCGTTATTTTGCCTGCCAAAATATAGACTAGAAACTGTGAGGACAAACTGGGTACCGCTACTCTCATCCTGGTGTAGGTGTGGCCCCCGTGTAGAAGTTACTAAGTAGAAATGTTGTGTTTTATTGTATGAAAACGGTTGTGCTTAGCACTGCTAAGATCTTATACTATAAAGCTGGAGATGTACCTGCAGTATAAATCTCAAATAAGGGTTCTCATCTGCAAACAAGTTTGCTCGACTGGTTTCCTATTTTTTCTAAGAAGGTAATGGTATAGCCTATAGCTAGTTTGAGAAAATGTTAAGGGTTCTGTCAGAAAAGGAAATTTGGGCTGTATGAGGGGAACTTTTTGATGAACTTAAGTGTCATTTAGGAGTTAGGGATGTAGCAGGCCACTGGCTGGGTGCAGTATTGTGCCTGGAGCTACCTGGGTTAAGGAGACCTCTCAAGATAAAGTGTTCCCCTGACAGTATGATATTATGGAAAGTGAGCCATCAAACACAGGTTTTAGGTCTCCGACCATTCCACCTGAAATGTTCTTGCAGAATTCTAATGATTAGATGAGCCTGCTAGAGGGGTGCTACATGCCTTCATGTCAAAGTCAGACAGAATATGCTAGTTTAAAGAGATGAGTTTTGAGACGTGACTTGTAGATTGGTAGGAAGTTAATGTTTCAGATGTCAGGAGACAGGGTGTTCCAAAGTTGAGGGGCAGAGGTTCTCAGTCCCATAGTAGTCAGGCCGGCGGATGGAACACTGTTATGTTTTTGGGGCATAGTTAAAGCAGAGTTCCAGTCATTTTTCATGTTTATTAATAGTCAGTAGCTACAAAAAGTGTAGCTTCTGACTTTTAATAAACACACACTCACCTGTCCCAAGGATCCAGCGATGTGGTCGCCAGAACCCTCGGTTCTCTCCCTTGCCTCTCCCCAGCACCGGCATTACAAGTGTGGGCACACAGCTGACCGGCTTTCGGTCTGTTCTGCTATTTTTTTTATTATCAAGTAAAGCATTCAGAAAGGCATGTTTTCTGACTGGGCATTTCCTTAATGGATCAGATGGATGTTTGTATTGTCTCGCAAGGCCTGGAGCACCTCCAACCCTGGTGGGCCTGATGCACAGCAAGGGCAGGTGTTCACTGTCTATTCCCATGGCCCTCTGAGATGAAGACAGAACAAGGGGGGTTCCACTGCTGTCCTGACATGTAAGTGAGGAAGTTGGGTTCAGGATGCAATATGGCCATTGAGTCTTTGGGTTGATTTACTAAAGGCAACTAGACTGTGCCTTACCTCTCCAGAGCTTAGTAAAGGAGGTAAGGCTTTCTTTACAAAGAGTACCCAATAACGTGCAAGAAAATGATTGGATGATGTAAGTCAGCAGAGTTTGTGCTCATTTACTAAGCTCTGGAGCAACTGCACTTTACTAAGCTCTGGAGCAACTGCACTTTACAAAGTGCACAGTCTTTTTCCCTTTAGTAAATCAACCCCTATGTGTTACTATAGGTGAACCAGGTCAGCCACCATGGACTATGAGATTTCTTTCCCTATGGACCATGCACAGCCTGCTAGGCCCTGTGGTTGCAAGATGGCAAAATGTCTCCAGCGGTATAACAGTAGTGGTAGCCCAACCTTTCATGTCCCATGATCTACAGCAGGCTACAGCAAGGGGGCTCTACAATCAGAACGGTTCTTGTTCCTGTTCTTGAGCCAGCAGATTACCGCATAACCTCCCAAATGACACCATGTTTTTCCTTCACCACTCTGGTTGCTCAGTTTCCATAGTGGATATTCATTGGTAGGGATGAGCTTCGTGTTCGAGTCGAACCCATGTTCGACTCGAACATCGGCTGTTCGGTCATTCGCCGAATTGCGAACGATATGGACCGTTCGCCCCAAGTTCGTGTGGCGCGTCACGGCCCATAATTCACTGCGGCATCGCAGTGCATTGCTTGCTGATGATTGGCCAAGCATGCACTATGACCCGCATGCTTGGCCAATCACAGCGCCGCCTTAACAGAGAGCCGTAATTGGCCAAAGCCAAGGAGGCTTTGGCCAATTATGGCTCAGGGGATTTAGTACACGCCCCACACTATATAAGGCCGCCTGCACAGCGGCCCTGTGCAGTGTGTTCCGGTGTGCTTAGAGAGAGAGAGAGACAGTGTCATTTCATTTGAGTTAGCTAGATTAGGCAGGACAGTAAGTCAGTTAGCTGCACTTAAAGTGTATTGTGTATATATATGCATCCCAGGTGTTGCATATATATATATATACACTGTATTCAGTTTAGCTAGATCCGTTCCTGTTATCTTCTAGACTATTTACATTTAGTGCAGTGCGTCCTGCTCACAGTGTTCAGCTAGATCCGTTCCTGTTGTCTTCCTACTGACAGGCAGGCTTGTCTTGTTACAGTATATAAAGCTACCTGAAGAAAATTACTGGTGTTCTTTTGATCCTATTAGTACCACAGTCAGGCAGCTAGACTATTTACATTTAGTGCAGTGCGTCCTGCTCACAGTGTTCAGCTAGATCCGTTCCTGTTATCTTCTTACTGACAGGCAGGCTTGTCTTGTTACAGTATATAAAGCTACCTGAAGAAAATTACTGGTGTTCTTTTGATCCTATTAGTACCACAGTCAGGCAGCTAGACTATTTACATTTAGTGCAGTGCGTCCTGCTCACAGTGTTCTGCAAAACCTACAAGTTAGTGGGGTGCGTCCTGCTCACAGTGTTCAGCTAGATCCGTTTCTGTTATCTTCTTACTGACAGGCAGGCTTGTCTTGTTACAGTAAATACAGCTACCTGAAGAAAATTGCTGGTGTTCTTTTGATCCTATTAGTACCACAGTCAGGCAGCTAGACTATTTACATTTAGTGCAGTGCGTCCTGCTCACAGTGTTCAGCTAGATCCGTTCCTGTTATCTTCCTACTGACAGGCAGGCTTGTCTTGTTACAGTATATAAAGCTACCTGAAGAAAATTACTGGTGTTCTTTTGATCCTATTAGTACCACAGTCAGGCAGCTAGACTATTTACAGTTAGTGCAGTGCGTCCTGCTCACAGTGTTCAGCTAAGGTTCAGAGGTGGTTGACGCCACGCCAACTTAACGCAGGAATGGTGGTTTGCGACAATGGCACCAACCTCCTCTCTGCCCTCCGACAGGGACAAATGACCCATGTGCCCTGTTTGGCTCACGTCCTTAACTTGGTGGTGCAGCGGTTCTTGGGCAGGTACCCGGGCTTACAGGATGTCCTGAGGCAGGCCAGGAAAGTCTGTGTGCATTTCCGCCGGTCATATAATGCCAGTGCTCGGCTGAGGGACCTCCAAAAGGAGTTTAACCTGCCCAAGAACCGCCTAATCTGTGACATGCCCACCAGGTGGAACTCAACGTTGGCCATGCTGCAGCGGCTGCACACGCAGCAGAGGGCCTTCAATGAGTACCTGTGCGACTATGGCACCAGGACAGGGTCAGGGGAGCTTGGTCTTTTTTCCCCACGCCAGTGGGCCATGATCAGGGATGCATGCACTGTCCTGTCACCATTTGAGGAGGCCACGAGGATGGTGAGCAGTGACAGTGCATGCATCAGTGACACTGTCCCCCTTGACCACCTGTTGGAGCACACGCTGCGTGGAATAATGGACAGGGCACTTGAGGCAGAACAGAGGCAGGAAGAGGAGGACTTCCTTAGCTCTCAAGGCCCCCTTTATCCAGACAGTGTTCCTGCGTGCCCGCCGATCACACAGGAAGAGGAAGAGGACGAGGAGGAGGAGGAGGAGGAGGAGGAGGAGGAGGAGGAAGATTGTGTCAGTATGGAAGTGGAGCCTGGCACTCAGCATCAGCAGCAGTCTTTAAGGGATCAGTCCCAAGAAACACATGGACTTGTACGTGGCTGGGAGGAGATGGCTGCGGACCATGTCGTCCTTAGTGACCCAGAGGACTCCGGACCGAATGCCTCAGCAAACCTACGCTGCATGGCCTCCCTGATCCTGCAAAGCCTGCGTAAGGATCCTTGTATTCGTGGTATCAAGGAGAAGGACCAATACTGGCTGGCAACCCTCCTTGATCCACGTTACAAGGGTAAGGTTGCGGACCTTATCTTGCCATCGCAGAGGGAGCAGAGGATTAAACATCTTCGGGAGGCCTTGCAGAAAGGTCTGTGCAATGCGTTCCCAGAGACTGGGAGGTTACAAACTCCTGTTTCTGGACAACGTGTTGCTGAGGCTTCGGTCAGTCAAAGAAGGAGCGATGGAGAAGGTGGCCGTCTGACCGATGCGTTCAGACAATTTTTTGGTCCGCAGCCCCAAGGTATGATCGGTTCAAGCAACCATCGCCAGCATCTGTTTTACATGGTGCAGGAATACCTAGGGGCAAGATCAGACTTGGACACCTTTCCCACCGAAAATCCTCTGGGTTACTGGGTCTTGAGGATGGATCACTGGCCAGAGCTTGCACAGTATGCAATTGAGCTACTGGCCTGTCCTGCATCCAGCGTTCTTTCGGAACGCACATTCAGTGCTGCTGGAGGCGTGGTAACCGATCACAGGGTGCGTCTGTCCACTGACTCGGTCGATCGACTGACCTTCATAAAAATGAATCAGTCTTGGATCACCACCAGCTACCAAGCACCTGATGCTGATGTAACCGAATAATTTTTTTTGAAATCTCAGATCCCTTCAAAGACTGCCTATGCTGATGCTGAGTGACTATCCCTGAGTAATTATCCTCTTCCTCCTCAATCATCACGCTGATAGCTTGTAAGAACATTTTTGGTTCTGGGCGCCACCACCAGTGCCTAAGGCACAATTTTTCAGCCCCTGTTTAACAGGGGCGTGTAATTACAATTTTTGATGCAATACTTTGCAGCAGGGCTCGTTCCTGCGTTCCAACTAGAGTGTCTGTGAGGGGTTGCAGTGTTGTGGCGCCAGCACCAGTGCCTAAGGCCTAATTTTTCAGCTCCTGTTCAACAGGGGCATGTACTTACAATTCTTGATCTAATATTTCACAGCAGGGCCCTGTGAGGGCTTACAGTGTTGTGGCCACAGCAACACCTAAGGCCCAAATTTCTGCTGAGTATATAGGGCAGGACCCTACTTTCAAACATCTAACTTACAAACGACTCCTACTTGCAAACGGAAGGAGACAACAGGAAGTGAGATGAAATCTACCCCTAGGAAGGGAAATTCTCTCCTGTAAGAGTTAATATGGGAAAAACATTTCTCCCTTCCACTGATGCTTTCCAATCCTTGTTCCACAAAAAAACCCAAATTTTCAAAAAACATTTTTCATTGGGACAAAAAGTGAGGTGAAATCTTCTGAAGAGGAGGAAAGACAGCAAAACAAATGTCACAGGGGTGATAACCCTTCCCTATGTTTTCCAAAAAGCTTAAAAAAGATTTTTTGGCTGGAGCTAAACACGTTAAAAATGTACCCGTTCAAAATTACAAAGAGATTCTACTTAACAACAAACCTACAGTCCCTGTCTTGTTTGCACCGCCTGTATACTGCTGTTCAGAGTATATAGGGCCTGGTGGCCCCACACCTTTCCTTATTTTAATTTGGGTGCGGGGTTCCCCTTAATATCCATACAAGACCCAAAGGTCCTGGTAATGGACTGGGGGGTACCCATGCCGTTTGTCTCACTGATTTTCATCCATATTGCCAGGACCCGACATTAAACCCGCAAGCAGTTCTAAATGAGATTTTTCCTTTAAAAATGACATTTGGTGCAGGGACTGTTCTAAACACGGGAAACACGTGTCACTTTACAGGCATACTATAGACACCCCTCAGGTACGATATTTAAAGGAATATTTCACTTTTTTTTTATTACTTTAAGCATCATTAAAATCACTGCTCCCGAAAAAACGGCCGTTTTTAAAAGTTTTTTTTGCATTGATACATGTCCCCTGGGGTAGGACCCGGGTCCCCGAACCCTTTTTAGGACAATACCATGCAAATTAGCCTTTAAAATGAGCACTTTTGATTTCAAACGTTCGAGTCCCATAGACGTCAATGGGGTTCTAACGTTCGTGCGAACTTTCGGTCCGTTCGCAGGTTCTGGTGCGAACCGAACCGGGGGGTGTTCGGCTCATCCCTATTCATTGGCCTTAAATGGCATGTTTACCCTAAAAGCCCCTTTATTTCTATATTAGGCTCAGTATGGAATGGTAATATGGTAACAGTGCCCTGCTTGGGATTGTTCTGCTCATATAACATGAACATTACACATACTCAACAGCTTGTTAAGTAGAACCACTAATATTACATCCCTCTAATACATTAGTATGGTGTTTTGTAAATTCCCTGCTGGTGCTAATTTGTGAAAAGAATGTAAGACAACACACATCTTGAGCCAGCCACCTGTCTTCACCTTGTATATAGGGATTCAGGAACACCATGTCACATGTTGCTTTGACAGAGGGGAATCTAGGATGTTGGTCCATGCCTCAAGGTGGCTGCCACATCTGCTAACACTTATGTTTCATATTCTAAATGACAGCCTGGATTTCCCCTGAGTTACCGAATCTGTCATTTTATGGTCACACTTATTACTGTCACGTCTATGATTTGTCTGAGTGGCACCTCTCACACTTATCACCTCCCTCCGCACTTCTATTCTGATACATCTTGTCTCCCATGTGTACTTTGTCTTTCACAGCCCTTAATACTATTACAACTATATGTGAACATTTAATAATATTTACTGTTACTGAGATAGTGCAGTTTTTTTGCTATACTAGCACAATAGAAACAGCTACAGGTTTACTGGCATACAGTGCATCCGGAAAGTATTCACAGCGCTTTACTTTTTCCACATTTTATTTTGTTACCCAGCAGGAACTTTATAAAGCCTTCCTGAGTCTAGCCTCCCAAACCTTGGAAAAACTCTGTGTCCAATCAGATACTGGCTCCCCGAAAATGGACCCCAGAGTGCACGGCAGAGGACCCTCTGGTGCTATGTGTGGCTTCCCCCTAAAAGCTAGAAGAGAAGTACTTCTCTTGAAAAAACAATTCCAATAAGGAACTAAGGACAGGTGGGAACATCTAGTGCCAAAAAGTGAGAATTCCACTCCTAACACCGTGCTACAGGCTGAACCTTCAAAATGAAGCATAAATATCCAAGCTTTCCCGATAGCATACTTCACGCATAAAGGTTTTTTGCAATAGTTCTCAAAGTCTCTGTTTAGGAAAAATATATCGCTTGTATGACAAAGACTCTCATAAATTTTGTGTCTCGTTCTCACTGGTAAACAAGCAACATTCATTTTACAGTATTAATTTCATCAGTGCTGAATCAGGGTTGCCATCATCCCTGCATTTTATCTGAAAGAAACCAAATCTCTAAATTGGGACTTTTTGAAAAGGCAACCAACATAACAAATTATGTATTATAAAATATATAGTTTATTGTATTACCATAAAAGCTGCCATGTATGGGACATGTTTAAAAACAAACATTGTACATTCAAAAACTAATACACAAAACATATGTAAGGTGGTGATACCCAGACTTGTGAGTAAGTGAATAATTGTAAGACAGCAATATCATAGAATGGGCACTGTATCCAAGCTCATTTCGATTATCTTCTTCAGGGATGTAAATCACCACTCTGAAATCAGAAAATTTTACCATAATACAAACTTTTTTATACACAAGTATGTATTACATTACATCAATTTGTATACTCACAAACATTGGAAATCTATCAGATTTCCTGCAGAGCTTCATAACCTCCCATTCAAAGGGGCACATGAGAGGATATTGACACATATTGATAAGACCACACAAAACAATATATGTATGGATTTAGGTGGTTTCCCCCATATACCCAGTATATCAGGTTATATGATGGAGCAAACAGAGGGGGATTTCTCCTCCAAAACGGACACTGAACTGAAGGCATGAAGGAAAATCAATCAAAAATTGTTCAAAAAAAAAAAAAAGGGGGGAGTAAAAAAGAATCGAAAAAACTCATATACACAACATGAATCACAAATTCCTACCTTGCATAAAACCATAATAACATGCTGCCAGAACAGTGTCTATTCCATCATCCTGAGATGCTCCCTAGAGGGAGAGCTCTAAGGATGTGTCTCCAAATAACCCGTATATATAGGGGGAAAGGGATAGCATATAGATGGGGTAGATTTGATCCTGAAGAGAGGAAAAATGAGAGGCTTAAAATAGGCCTTTTTGTCAATAATTCTGTCTATTATTGGCAGACAATCAGTCCTAATGGCAGGTAACAATCATAAATATATATTTCATCCTTTTTTAAGGGATGGAAAAACAGTAGCTGGTAAATTTGGCTGGATTTATGATTATTTTATGATTATTATTACTTAGGTAGTTGCAAAATTAATTGGCAGACTCTGAGACTTCAATAGGAGGACAGCCATGCAGGGAAAGGCATTCAGCAAGACGCCATATCTGCATGTGTAGGAATGCTGTCTCCTAAGGTAACAGTATTTCACAGTTCCAAACACAAAGCTTAACAGTTCCTTCACTTTCACTACAATCGCCCCTTGTAGTTCTTTAGCACACTGGGCTCCCGGTCTCTCATTAGACCCACTGATTCATAGTCACTGAATCCCTTGGGCTCCTCCAATCTTCACGGTGGTATCTTTACGGTGGTATCACGGTGGTTTTATGGACACAGTGGCTGTGTTTGATGGGCACAGTGGCAGCTTTTGATGAGCACAGTGGTTGTGTTTGATGGGCACTGTGGCAGTTTTAATGGGCACAACTTGAACTTACTTGAAGTTGAGGCCCGCCAGGTGCAGTGTAGTGAGTTACTCACAGCAAGGCAGCTATCTCTTTAGAAATGTTCACTAGGAGGCGGAGGCGGCGCGCTATGAATGCTGGGGCGGCCGCGGCCTCTGACTGACGTCACTGGTTGCTAGCTAGATGCCGGGCGGCTGGCGATTCTAGCAAGTGAGCAACCAGTGCAGTTCAGTCAACTTCAAGTCAGTGTCGGCGCCCCTCTGGCGTGGTGCACCCCGGCCGTGCACCCGCCAAGGATCGGCCCTGGGTGGGGCCCTCCAGGTAAGTGGGGCCCCCGGGCAACTGCCCAGCATGCCAGTCAAAAAGACGGCCCTGGGAGCAACCCTGCCTAAACTCCAGGGTGCTACATTATGTATATGAAAAGCAGTGGAATTACTTTACATTGGTCATGTTAGAAATGTATTATAGTAGTAAAAGAGGGTATGAATCAGAATACGTATTCCTATAGAACAGATGAGACTCTACACATTCCAAACATTTAAACAGGAGGCTCTATGGAATTATGGATGTGCAGTGCAGTTCAATTGCATGCAGAGATACTTGAGTGCTGAAAAATGGTTCTTCAAGACCATGAGAACTGGCAGTACTGAGGAATCTAGCATGTGATAGATATGTATCTCCTCTGTACAGCAGTTTAGATGTTTTATTTATTTGCTGAGAGTAATACTGTTGTGAACAGCATTTTTTAAGGAAAGCTTTAGTGTTCTCAAATCAACATTCTTTGCTGTCTCCCCTACTCAACAGACTCTAAAACGCATCTCTGTAGACTTGCCAAATGGTCATTTTCCTTTTTCTTTTTCTATGTTTTTCTTACCAAGAAATGTTTACAGAAGACATAGCTTCAGATGTTAGGTGAATGCGTGCTATGTAAAAAGTATAATGATTTTCAAATATTTATTATGCAAGGAACACATGACAAACATATAGTGGGGTTTTCTTAAGGCCTAATGTACACAGGATGCTGAGGCAACCTCTTCTGAACAATTTTTTTGACAGCTTGAAATCGGCGTTTAAAAAACGCCCTTTTAGCCGCGTTTGCATGCCGCGTTTAGTCGCATTTAGCTGCGTTTAGATGCATTTACCTCTAGGAGCGTTTATTTAAGATAACATCATAAGACCCTCCCAAAGCACAAAAAACAGTATTATTTAACTATTTCAGCCATTCTGTGAGACCAGAGTGAGTAGCAGCAGCTGAGAGAGCAGCAGTGTACTTGTATCTACCTCAATTTCGGTGCTTTTACTATGGATCCCATAATGAGTATATGTGAGGAAATTTAAAAAGCCAGATATTTAAATTCATGCAACTATGTTTGATCAAGTCGGGGGGTCAAGCTCAATGGTGGGGTCATCTGGTTTAAATTCAACAACATAAAGGTCAAATTCCAATTCTACTTTGGCTAACAGCAATGCTAGTGGTGCATTGGATTGGATCATGGGCTCATTAGGGGTATATAAATGGTCTATGAAGCATTGCAAGCAATTACAAGTTTTTAAAAAAAATTTTTAGTGGTTTTTCATCAGTTGCTATCATTTTTAAGTTTTGTAATGTAAAAAAAAATAGGGCACCTTTAAAAACGCTTCTAAACGAAAATGCAGATAAACGCCGCAGACATAAACGCCGTAGATGTCTGAAACGTCAGAAGCTTTGGCGTCTGAACTCATTTTTTGCCTTCAAAGAAAAGCCTCTAAACGCAACTGCCTAAAAACGTCATTAAACAAACCTGTGTACATGTACACATAACATAACATTGGATGAGTTCAGGGGCAGCTGAAAAAAGCATCCAACTGCCTCTGAACATCCGTTTACCAGCAGCAGTGTACATGAGGCCTAAATCTGACTGTAAATATGGAAATACACTTTAAGAATCTAAATTGCAGCTGTGCATTTTCCAAATGACACTTAACATGTACCATGAGGCTGTAGATAGGTACATACATGACATAATAACGATTCACAATCTGTGCTAATGAGCATTAATTACATAGTCAGGTTGAAAAAAGACAGTAGTTCAGGGGTAGGCAACCTTAAAGAGGTGGAGATCCACCTGAACAACATGGGAGAAGCCACCTGACACACAGCAATCATGAGTTTAAATCAGATGGTGAGGAGGCAACATACCGCCTCCTTGCCACCTGTCAAACACACTGGGATCACTTTTCAAAGGAGCAGCAATTCCTGCTGCACTTGTGTATGAGCCCTTAGTTTGGCAGCGGCACCTTAAGGGCTCGTTTAAACGTAAAGTGGTGGGGGGGAGGCTGTGGTGGTGGTGGTAAAACTCTGCGGTTTTACCACCCCCAATCCCTACCTCCTTTGGTGTACACATGCCTCAGTAGAAATTAAGCCCCTTGTTGCTTTTGGTGGGCGCTACCGCCTGCCAATCGTGACCCATTCAGGTAAATGGGGCCACTCTGCAAGCACCCTGCAACTGCATGCTTCTGCAGGGTCCAAGGGGTTAAAGCAGGTTGTGAGAAACCAACACAATGCTGCTATTGTGCCCAGTGTATTGCCTCACACTGACCTGAGGATTTCTTCTTTCCTGCTGCTGGCACTCTGGAAACCGCCAGCTGGGATAAGACATGGAGTACAGTTGGTATCACTCCGCAAGGGACAGGAGTCAGCACTATAGAGGAGGCATCAGATCGTTGCTCTTGCTCCCTACTACAGCTCCAACTTTACAAGTACTCCCTCTCCATTGCACTCTGTTTGATGCTCTGGAATGGTGGGTCAGCAAGCCCAGACTGTGATATACCAGTCACCTGTCTGAGATCTACCGGTAGATCATGATTTACATGTTGCTGACTCCTGATCTAGTTCGACCAATTAAAAAAAAAACAACACACAGACAAATAGAAAATCTCATGGTTCATGAATAACTTGTTGGTATACAAAACCCACTTGATTGTGATCAGGTCTGACTAACCAGGATGGAAATAACATATTTGATTTGGTATGGGTATGAATGCACGGATCAGCCATAACATTAAGATCACTGACAGATAAAATGAATAACATTGATTATCTCATTACAATGGCATCTGAAAGTCAGTGGGATACATTAGGCAGAAAGTAAACATGTTGTTCTTGATGTTAATGCGTTGAAACAAAAACGAATGAGCATAGCTGTTTTCTGTGTATTGGACAACATAGCAACAAACCAGTCAGGGTCAGACCGCAGACCAATCAGCCAAAGATGCCTACAATTAGCACATAAGCATCAGAACTGGGCCACACAGCAATGGAAGAAGATGGGCTGGTCAGATGAATCACGTTTTTTTTTTTTTTTTTACATCATATGTATTGGCTGGGGGTGTGTGTGTGTCGCTTACCTGGGAAAGAGATGGCGCCAGGATGCAGTATGGGAAGAAGGCAAGTCAGCGGAGGCAGTGTGATGCTTTGGGCAATGTACTGCTGGGAAGCCTTGGGTCCTGCCATTCATGTGGATGTTATTTGACACGTACCACCTACCTAAATATTGTTGCTGACTAAGTACACCCCTTCATGGAAATGACATTCCTTAATGGCAATGACGTCTGCCATGCTGCAGGTCAGGGCTGTTTTGGCGGCAAAAGGGCAGACCTACTCAATATTAGGTGTGTCATAATGTTATGGCTGATCGGTATAAGTATCTCTAACCTAAAATCTAAGCAGACTTTTATCTGTTGTGTAAAATACAGTAATCCTGTCACACAAATTTATAATTTGCAACATATTCAGCAATAGTACCTAATTTGTGAAATCTTCGAAAAGAGTGTTTATTCTTCCCATGTCTGTATTGCGCTTAACTAGAAATTCTAATTATAAGTCAAAGTTAAGCCATATCTCTATGTAGTCAGTATCCCCATCCACAAGAACCTATCCTTCCCTCTAGTTTTTAATTTGTTTGCAAGGAAACAATATGACTGTTTTCACTGTATATGGGTATCTTTGCTATTAACAATTCCCTGTCGATAGGTGCTCCTGAAGTGAGTCTTATAAACAATCCAAAAAAAGATTAATTACCTGGCGTAGAACTGACAGTGGTTAAACTACAGTAAATGGCTAAATACAGATGGCATGCTGGTGCGTGATGGGCAAACTCCTCTGAGCCTGGACAGGAGGAACATGCACCACCCATATGTGTTCATTTTAAAATATGGTCTATTCCTGGCGGGAGGCATACCCATCTTAAGAATCAAGCATCCGATATAGAATTGGGAACTCCACACACTTTGGTTTTCTGGCTCCTCTACCAGTGGGCCTCACAAAATATACCTATATTTCCCCACCCTCAATCTTGGATAACCTATTTTATTTTTTTTAACTTCATAAATCAACCTATTATCACACACAGTGGCGTCGCTAGGGGGTGGCTTTTGGGGCTATAGCTCCGAATCTGGGGCCCATAGCCCCGAGTCTCTGCAGGGGTCCCCAAGGGGAGGGGAGGCTCTCTGGGGACCCTGATTTAAGGGGGAGGCTCTCTGGGGACCCCGATTTAAGGGGAGGCTCTCTGGGGACCATGATTTAAGGGGGGGCTCTCTGGAGACCCTAATTTAAGGGGGGCTCTCTGGGGACCCTAATTTAAGGGGGGCTCTCTGGGGACCCTAATTTAAGGGGGGCTCTCTGGGGACCCTAATTTAAGGGGGGCTCTCTGGGGACCCTAATTTAAGGGGGGCTCTCTGGGGGTATATACACACACACATATATTATATACATGTGTATGCCCACCTAAGCATATGAGCATATGACTTTCTTTACTATGCTACTATGAGCTCTAGCCCCAGATCTTTTGTAGACCTAGCAATGCCCCTGATCACACATTTGCCTCTTCAGATTTCCTAGAGCAGACTTTCAACAATTACAATTGTTAATAGACTATTATTTTCACTAAACTGAAGTACAACATTGCATCCTCACTAGATATACTTATCATGAGCAGTCAATGGGAACACTTTTCTCCCATCTTTACAAAGGTGTGCTGTAAGCGGATATAGACTTTTCTACAGCACTGCTTTAGGTGCCAGCGCCTGGCCTAAAACTGAACCCAGGAGAAAAGTAAAAACTACCCTTGCAGTTTAACGTTTAATGTTAACATTCCCACTATCAGTCTTATTGGAAGGCTATACTTTATCTATAATTTTAGTATTCTCACCTAGAGAAGACATCTAGCCAACACCTTCAACATGCACTCCTTAAAGACATGGAATACAATTAAATAATCAGGCATATGGAAATGACCTTCTCAAGACAGCGACAACATAACCCTGTATCAATAAATTAGAGGTCAACTGATATGGGTTTTTTTCTGGGCGATGCCGATATTTAGAAATCGCGGTGGCTGATGGCCGATATATGATGCCGATTTTTTTGGGCCAATATGTTAGGCAGATTTTTTTTTTCCCTTCATCTTATAAAATCTAACAGTTAGACCCCTTTCACACTGGGGCGTTTTTCAGGTGCTTTTGGGCTAAAAAAGCGCAAGTAAAGTGCCTGCAAAACGGCTCCCCTGCAGTCTCAGTGTGAAAGCCCCGAGTGCTTTCACACTGAGGCGATGCCTTGGCAGGATGTTAAAGTCCTGCAAGCAGCATCTTTGGAGCGGTGTATAGCGCTACTCCACCATTCCTGCCCATTGAAATGAATGCGCACCGCTGCCGAAGCGCCTGCAAAACGTTTCGGCAGCGGCGCTTCACGGGCACATTTAACCCCTTCCTTGGCCGCTAGCAGAGTTATAAGCGCCCTGCTAGCAGCCGAATAGCGCAGCTAAAATGACAGTAAAGCGCCGCTGAAACTAGCAGTGTTTTACCGTCAAAGCATGCCCGCTCCAGTGTGAAAGCAGCCTTAAGTAATAAGTGATACAGAAATTTTTTTACATTTAAACATTTATTAAACAAAACAAACCTTCAATCAGTTCACTTGTATGTATAATTTAGATTAAAAAAAACACAAAACTATATCTTAAATATTAAATACACAAAAACAGGTAATCAAAACTTTTGGACGAAAAAAAATAGGCTAACTTTACTGCTTAGTTTTTTTTTCTAATTCATTAGTGTATTTTTAAAAAAAAAATTGCGTTTGAAAGACCGCTGTGCAAATACCGCGTGACATAAAATATTGCAACAACCACTATTTTATTCCCTAGGGTCTCTGCTAAAAAAATATATATGTTTGGGGGTTCTAAGTGAATTTCTAGCAGAAAATGCAGGATTTTTACTTGTAAGCAACAAGTGTCAGAAAAGATTTAGTCTTTAAATGGTTAAACTGTTAACTCCTACACACAGAGATCAGTCCATTGATAAGTAGAATCATTGTATCTTTTTAGCTTCTTTTCTCAGACTTGGCAGGCTGCCCAGAGAGGAGAGAAGTCGCTCCACAGAAAACTTCAGGCAACTAGCATTGACTTCTATTACAGAAGTCATTTGCAAGTTGCGCTGAAGTTGTAATCTGCCTTTTTTTCAGCACAATCGGCCGATGACGATTAATAAAAAAACACCAAATATCGGCTTTGATCGGCTTGATTTATCGGTCGACCTCTAATCAATATAGATTCCATCATGTTTGTGATGTTGGGTAACTGGGATGCCTCTTATCTTGATGGCGATAGATCTACATCGCTGGATGACATGATTGACATTTGTGTGGTGGAAATGGTATCCAGGGGCCCTATTATTCCAAAGGGTTTTTTTCAGGCTTCAATAAGACCCCCAAATCCACTGGGCCAAGGATGTAGGGATGAGATTGTTTCCCCCTAAACATGGAGACAAGGTTTCTTTCTGGGGAGAGGTGGGGGGGAGGGGCATGGCAAGGCACACATCCAGTGTTGCGGGTATGTGGCCTCTCTTTTTCTTGGCAAGCCAAGCTGCATGCCTGGTATGAATTTTATGGGGAAACTTGTTTTTTTTTTTTTTACTTTGGGACCTAAAAATATAGGGGACCCCGCACCATTTTATTTTCTGCAGGGCATGCAAGGCTGGTGCCCCCCACCTTTCCTGGTTATGCAGGCTGCATGTCTGGATAATTGCAAATGCAAAAAAACTAAAACAAATAGTGTAGGTTCCCCCCAAAGTCCATACCAAAACCCTATAACAAATAGGGGCCTGGTATGGATTGTTAAGGGGGTCGCCATGCAAAAATCTAACAAACAAAAAAACAGTATGGGGCACCTCCAAAATCAAACATTCGACTCCCCCTTCTGAACCATAACAGGCAACATGCTCTCAACATGGGGGGCTCTTGGCAAGGTACCTTGTGTCCCCATGCTGAAGGGGACAAGAGCCTTGTTACCACATCCCTTGCCCGTCAGGAAAGGGGAGGAGGAATGAGCGCCCCCCCGGAACCATACCAGGCCATATGCCTTTAACATTGGGTTTGCTTTGGGGAGGGGCATCATTATCCTGGTTGACGATGGATCTACATTAGGGGACAGGTTTTTTATTTTCTAATAAAGGAATTGTTAAAAACTGTTCTGTCTTTATTCCCTTTTACACTTTTTTGGTGAATGGCTAGGGGTATTATGTACAGTGTCCCATATTCATTCACATGGGGGGGCTGGGATCTGGGGGCCCCCTTGTCAAAAGGGGCTTTCAGATTCCGATAAGCCCCCTGCCTGCAGACCCCCACAACCACAGCCCAGGGTTATAGGGATGAGGCCCCTGTCCCCATCAATATGGGGACAAGGTGCTTTGGGGTGGGGGAGCAGAGTCCTCCCTGTCCCATAGCACCCACCCCCTCATGTTGAGGGTATGTAGCCTGGTTTGGCTCAGGAGGGGGAGTGCTTACTCGTCCCCCCCCTTTCCTGACCTGCCAGGCTGCATGCTTGGATAAGGGTCTTGTATGGATTTTGGGGGGATCCCACACTGGTTTTTTTTCATAAATTTTAATTGTCGGCAGGTTTTCTAACAGTCATCCACTGTTAAGGACTTCCCAGCGGCTCCTTAGCTACCAGCTCAATGCAGTAAGTTAGCGCATGGAAAAATCAAGCAAATAATGCATTCGTTAGTTAACACAAAATTCTTAGTGAATTGCACTTTCAAAACCGATTTACCACAAGTGCTATTTTACCGCATTTTATTGGCCAATATTTAACTCTTAGTGAATTGACCCCTATGTCTTGGTGGCTTGAAGAAAATGGACCAGCATGTAGCACCCACGGACCAGCATGTATGACTCGAATGGGCCCCTAGCAGTTATATGGGCTATTATGGAGGTAGTTCTGCAAGTGCATTACAGTCATACAAGCCACGTGTCACTACAGAGAATAATGAGCACAATAACCTCATACCACGAACATTATTCTTTCAACAAGACTTCTAAACACATAAATGAGCAGATAGAATGGGGAATGGAGATGAAAGGGAAAACAGTGATAAAATAAGCTCTTGTTCCAGTAAAGACATTATCAAGAGCGCTGAAATCTTAACCAGAACAGAAAAAAATCCATTGTATAAAACTTAGAAATGAGCAGGCATCTGTCGGCTGCTCACGCAGACTGCAAAATGATATTAACATTTTCTTATTTTAAGGTGAGGTTTTTAAAACGGAATTTTAAATGGTACCCTGCTGGTTCACAATACAGAAACCTTTCATTTTATGCAAATAAGCAGCTTGGAGCTGAGTTCTTAATGTAAACGAACACTTTCTTTGTACAAGAAGCTGAAAAAGAAAGAGGCAGGAAAAATATATTCCCTTGGATTCTTTAATTGCCATCTGAAATTATGTAAATCCCTAGATACGTTAGGGCATAATTATCCTGTGGCCTCCGCATGCCAGTTTTACAAACATCTAACAAAATATTCACATGTGACATTTAGTGAAGGTAATGCTAATGAGTTTCTTAAACCATATATGTAGAGGAAGGATCAAAAAATTGCAAACATACAAAAATCATTGCACATATAATAAACAAGTTAGACTTGCATTATCTGTGGCTGCCCCTATGAATACCTCCATTAACTAGCCTGTAAATTCAATGCAAACAAGCCCCTGTACCAAATCAGTATTTATTTGGATATCTAAGAGGTAACATGAGATATCCAGCAGCAGCGGCCTGTCCATAAGGGGTGCCGCCCCCCTAATCTGTATGTGCCCAGCCCCTAATCTTGATGCAGGGCGCTGGACACATAGAGATCTAGAGGGGTTTTTTTTGTGAAGCACGTGATTAGACCCGGAGGCTCTAATTGGCTTCAAAAAGGGTGGGCTCTGTGCACCAGCCGCCACTGGTATCCGGTATAGTTACAACTGTTTCTATTTTCCACTACTAGACCAGAGAAGCAGGATAGAGCAAAACCAGAAGATTGTAAACAAAAAGTGAAAAGTAGCAAAAGCATTCTGAGACTTTTTAAAAATAAGGGCTAGCACCTAAAGAGTATTAGTGGGCCTCCCTCAATGTTGTACTCAAAAATGATTAATTTGTGCACGATGATTGCCCAAAGGCAACTTTGATAGTGAAAGGGCTTATGTCAATGGGCAAATGAAGTTTTATTTTGACATTAGTTTGGGATGCTTCTGAGATAATTTAGAAATAATTGACAGGTGAATTAGACCTGCAGTTAACCTCCGTCTAGCCTGCATTCAACCTGCTTCAAGTTGCTTTGGCATTTCCATAGACTTGTATGTGTGAGAAAGTAGGCATGTGTAAAATTAAAAAATTTGTTTTGTTCCGTTTTAAATCATTATTTAATTAATTTCGTTTAGATTCATTAAATTAATTAAATTTGTTTTTGAAATTAGTTTCGTTTTCGACTGAATTAGAAAATCTGTCGCATTAGAAAATATTTCAACCGGATTCGATATCATTTCAACCAAATTCGATAATATTTCAACCGCATTCGAAATAATTTCAACTGTATTCAAAATTATTTCAATCGCATTCTATAATATTTCAACCGCATTCGAAAATATTTATACCAAATTTGATAATATTTCAACTGTATTCAAAATTATTCTATTTGTATTCTAATCTTTTCTATTCTAATTAATTCTATATGAAATTTGAATGTCGGAACATGGTTTATATATATATATATATATATAGATATATATATATATATATATATATATATAAAAATGTTTTTTTCTGATCTGTTCTATTGTTTTTCTATGATATTCTTTTCTATTATTTTCTATTCTATTCTAATCTTTTCTATTCAAATTCGATTTCATTCTATATGAAATTCGAATTTCGGAAAATGGTTTATATATATATATATATATATATATATATATATATATATATATATATATATATATATATATATATATCATCTTTTGAAATTCGAAATTCATATAGAATGAATTCAAATTCGAATAGATTAGAATAGAAAAACAATAGAACAGAATAGAATAAAGTATATATATATATATTATATTTTATTCTATTCTATTGTTTTTCTAGTCTATTTTCTGTTTCTATTCTATATATATATCTACTCTATATAATATTTGTATATATAACCATCTTCTGAAATTCGAAATTCATATAGAATTAATTCAAATTCGAATAGAAAAACAATAGAACAGAATAGAATAAAATATATATATATATTATATTTTATTCTATTTCTAGTCTATTTTCTATTTCTATTCTAATCTATTCGAATTTGAATTCATTCTATACGAAATTCAAATGTCGGAACATGGTTTTATATATATATATATATATTTCTGATCTGTTCTATTGTTTTTCTATGATATTCTTTTCTATTATTTTTCAAATTCGATTTCATTCTATATGAAATTCGAATCTCGGAAAATGGTTATATATAAATATTATATATATGTATATATATATATATATGTATATATGTATATATATATATATATATATATATATATATATATATATATATATATATATATATATATATTCAATTGTAGAGGAGAACCGCACCCAGCTTACGATTCAGTGCCAGCAATCAGGTCCTCCCACTGACCTTATATATATTTATATATATAACCATCTTCTGAAATTCGAAATTCATATAGAATGAATTAAAATTTGAATAGAAAAGATTAGAATAGAAAAACAATAGAACAGAATAGATTAACCACCTCAATACAGGGCACTTACACCCCCTTCCTGCCCAAGCCATTTTTCAGTTTTCAGCGCTGTCGCACTTTGAATGACAATTGCGCGGTCATGTTACACTGCACCCTAATTAAATTTTTATCATTTTTTCCCCACAAATAGAGCTTTCTTTTGGTGGTATTTGATCACCTCTGCGGTTTTTATTTATTGCGCTATAAACAAAAGAAGAGGGACAATTTTGAAAAAACACAATATTTTTTACGTTTTGCTATAATTTATATCCAATTTTTTTTTTTTTTTAACAAATTTTTTCCTCAGTTTAGGCCGATATGTATTCTTCTACATATTTTTGGTAAAAAAAAATTGCGATAAGCGTATATTGATTGGTCTGCGCAAAAGTTATAGCGTCTACAAAATAGGGGATTGATTTATAGCATTTTTATTATTTATTTATTTTTTACTAGTAATGGCGGCGATCTGCAATTTTTATTGTGACTGCGATATTGCGGCGGACACATCGGACACTTTTGACACATTTTTGGGACCATTCACATTTATACAGCGATCAATGCTATAAAATTGCATTGATTACTGTGTAAATGTGACTGGCAGGGAAGGGGTTAACACTAGGGGGCGCTCGAGGGGTTAATGTACGATCTAAGGAGGTGATTCTAACTGTGGGGGGAGGGGAATGACTGGGAGAGGTGACCGATCGCTGTCCCTATGTACAAGGGACACACCATCGGTCTCCTCTCCTCTCTGACGGGGCGTGGATCTGTGTTTACATGCACAGATCCACGCTCCTGCTCTGTTACCCGGCAATCGCGGGTGCCCGGCGGACATCGCGGCCGCCGGGCATGCGCACCGGGTCCCGAGCGACGCAGCGGGCGCGCGCGCACGCCCCCTAGTGGCTCGGGAGGGTGAGGACGTCATATGACGTCCTCCCAGAACAACAGAAGCCTCGTCCCGCCGTCATATGACGGTGGGCGGTGGCTTAGTGGTTAAAATATTATATATATATATATATATATATATATATATATATATATATATATATATATATATATATATATATATATAAATATAAATATATATAATATTTTACTCTATTCTGTTCTATTGTTTTTCTAGTCTATTTTCTATTTCTATTCTGATCTTTTCTTTGCGAATTAATTCTTTACGAAATTCGAATGTTGGAACAAGGTTGGTTTTATATATATATATATATATATATATATATATATATATATATATATATTTTTTTTTTTTTTTCTGATCTGTTCTATTGTTTTTCTATGACATTATTTTCTATTCTATTTAAATTTAATTCTATATGAAATTCGAATTTCGGAAAATGGTTATATAAATATATATATAAAATATTTATATATAACCATCTTTTGAAATTCGAAATTCATATAGAATTAATTCAAATTCGAATAGAAAAGATTAGAATAGAAAAATATATTTTATTATATTCTGTTCTATTGTTTTTCTAATCTATTTTCTATTTCTATACTAATCTTTTATATTCGAATCCAAATTCATTCTATATGAAATTCGAATGTCGGAACATGGTTTATATATATATATATATATATATATATATATATATATATATATATATATATATATATATATATATATATTATTTTTGATATATTATATGATTTTATATAATATTTTATGATATTCTTTTCTATTCAAATTCGATTTCATTCTATATGAAATTCGAATTTTGGAAAATGGTTTATATAGAATATTTATATATATAACCATCTTCTGAAATTCAAAATTCATATAAAATGAATTTAAATTCAAATAGAAAAGATTAGAATAGAAAAAGAATAGAACAGAATAGAATAATATATATATATATTATATTTTATTCTATTCTGTTCTATTGTTTTTCTTGTCTATTTTATATTTCTATTCTAATCTTTTCTATTCAAATTCAATTTCATTTTATATGCAATTTGAATTTCGGAAAATTCTATTTTCGAATTCGAATTTATACTATTCGAAATTCGAATTTCAGAAGACTGTCATATTCTGTTGTATTTTATTAAATTCTATTAAATTCTATTCTATTCTTTACTATTCTTTTATTTTTATTATATTGTTTTATTATTTTATATTCTATTTTATTGTATTCTTTTTTAGAAATCAATTTATATCTTTCTAATTCGATTCGAATTTGTTTTCGAATTAGAGTCGAATAGATTTCGAAGTGGTTTTCTAATTTTTTTTCGAATTCGAGTCGAATAGATTTCGAATTTCGTCCGTGGGTTTTCGATTCAAAACATTTCAGATTTGTTTAAATTTGTTAGTATTGTAATTTGGTAATTTGGATGCATCCGAATGTCCGAATAATGGAAAATTCGTCCGAATTTTGATTCAGAACTAAACGAAATGCACATGTCTATGAGAAAGCAGTTCTGACATGAACAAAAGTCTATTGACACAGACCCTAAGGTTCTGCAGTGACAGGTTTGTGGATCAACATGCAGGAATTAACGTTAACTTAAACACAAATTGTTCAGATGCTCTGTTCAAATGTGAACTTGGGTACATAGGTACCTGAAGTATCTTTTTAGATCCTGAAAATACTTGTGTTAACCTTCAAACCAATAAATCCGTTTATTTTTCCCTGGGGATCTTTTGAATCCTAGGAGGAGGTTAAATCCCCATCATCCTCAGCAATAAGCCCAGCTCTGTCCTTTTTCTAGTAGTATAGGAACACTACAAGCCATAATGGGTGAAGCAACACCCCCTTTTGGCCATACCCCCATATGTGCAGTAGGCACCCAATGCACAACATTTTTCTCCTTAAACCCTTTATAATTATTTAAAAATATAGGAAAATATGGTAATCCATCATTTCACATGTATCAGCATACATAGGCTGGTTATGAAGTAGATCCAGATTAATAAAAGTGGTTCGGATACCACATCCCTGATTACAAAGAATAATGTGTAGAAAGAGGATGGGATTTTTTAAGCACCCAAAAAACAACATTTCAATCGACATAGTTCTGTTAAAAAAACATATGGATATAAAATTACCAGCATGGTCCGATACAATATACCAACATTACCCCAAACTGTTACAAATAGCAGTGAACTCCAACATGTTTCGATTCAATTGATCTTCATCAGAGGGATAAAAAAGGATGATTCTGGGGGTCATTTACTATAGCGCCGCGGCGCTAATTACGGCGAATTAGCGCTGATCATGGTAATTAGCGCTTATTAGCACTAAAACGGTATTCACTATAGTGGAGAGAGGTGAGAAAATACTCCCAAAATCGAATTTACTATAGTTCCCTGAAACTAAATAGCGCCCAAACCTTTACTCTGCTAAAACCTGGAGAATTGCACATGGAAATATTGTTTAGAGCATGATATAATTGCCTAAATAGTACTGAAATATGAAGTATATTATTTAAAGATAATCTGCTTTTAAACTGTGTGAAAAAGTGATTTCTACACTGAAATATCTTTAAAAGTCTGACAACAGATAAATTCCCCATTTTTGTACAAAAAGGTGCCAACACAACTGAGCATACCCAGACCTGCATATAGCTCTTATTTTAGCTCCAGTGTCTTTTTTACAAGGCGCTATAGTAAATACGAAAATGAGCGCTGTGTTAAAGAGCATTTTTTGGAAGTGAAAATCGGCGCTATTATAGTTCAATGCAAGTTTTAGCCATTGATTCTAATGGAACAATTGTAACTTTCACAAATAAATCCTTTTAACGTTGAGATGAAATGTATCTTTCTCTGAAATAAATTTTCCTTTGCAACGTTGTTGCTTCTACTTCAATAATTTTGTTTTTAAGAATGTGGAATGTTTTGATGTTTTGGTAAAATATATTTGTCTCTGTCACTTTCACTTGTTACTCTCCATCTCACAACAATATTTACCCAAACTCACACAGGTGTCTTTACAATCCACAAATAATACCATTGCTGATGCAAATTTAAAATTAGTCAAAATTTTTTGTGCTTTTTATTATTTCCAAATAATCATAATTTGAGCCCCAAAAATTTGATATGTGTACCAACATCAGAAATCAAAATGTAATTCCCCAAAATTTGAGGGTAATATCACTATTCTACACTCACCCACAAAGAACCACCAAATATCACAGAATAAATCAAGAAGAATAACACTTGAGTAATGTAATTCCATCACCTGTATGTCCAAAGAAATGCAGTATTTATGTGTATTTATATGTAGGACATTTTCACATGTGGCAGCTCTATGGCTTAGTGGCTTAGAGGTTAGAACTTCTGCTTAGCATCCCTGAGCATCTGGGTTTGAATCCCAAACATGCCACTTTATGTAGATAAGTTGTCTCATCTCCCAGGTTCTAAAACTATGTCTAAATGTAGTATTTATGTGTAGGAGGGTTCCACCAACATTATAAATATTGCCAGATACACTATCTAGTCAAAAGTATTGTGATGCCTTCCTTTGCACACACATGAACTTTAATGGCAGCCCAGTCTTAGTCTGTAGGGTTAAAATTTGATTTGGCCCACCCTTTGCAACTAGAACAGCTTCTGGAAAGGCTAGAAAGGCTGTCCACAAGGTTTAGTGTGTCTATGGGAATGTTTGACCATTCTTCCAGAAGTGCATTTGTGAGGCCAGGCACTGATGGTGGATGAGAAGGCCTGGCTCGCAGTCTGCTCTAATTCAGCCAAAAGGTGTTCTATCGGGTTGAGGTCAGGACTCAGCCAGTCAAGTTCCTCTACCCCAAACTCACTCATCCATGTCTTTATGGAACTTGACTGGCCTGGACAGAGTCCTGACCTCAACACAACAGAACACCTTGGGGATGAATTAGAGTGGAGCCAGGCCTTCTCGTCCAACATCAGTGCCTGACCTCACAAATGCACTTGAAAGAATGGTCAAACATGCCCATAGACACATTCCTAAACTGTGATCCCCCACTACCCTGTTCACCTTTTAGAATAACACTCCAGAAATATACAGTATCTCACAAAAATGAGTACACCCCTCACATTTTTGTAAATATTTTATTATATATTTTCATGTGACAGCACTGAAGAAGTGACACTTTGCTACAATGTAAAGTAGTGAGTGTCCAGCTTGTATAACTGTGTACATTTGCTGTCCCCTCAAAATAACTCAACACACAGCCATTAATGTCTAAACCGCTGGCAACAAAAGTGAGTACACCCTTAAGTAAAATGTCCAAATTGGGCCCAAAGTCTCAATATTTTGTGTGGCCATCGTTATTTTCAAGCAGTGCCTTTAACCCTCTTGGGCATGGAGTTCACCAGAGCTTCACAGGCTGCCACTGGAGTCCTCTTCCACTCCTCCACTGACGATATCACAGAACTGGTGGATGTTAGAGACCTTGCGTTCCTCCACCTTCCATTTGAGGATGCCATATAGATGCTTATTAGGTTTTAGGTCTGGAGACATGCTTGGCCAGTCCATCACCTTTACCCTCAGCTTCTTTAACAAGGCAGTGATCGTCTTGGAGGTGTGTTTGGGGTCCTTATGTTGGAATACTGCCCTGCGGCCCAGTCTCCGAAGGGAAGGGATCATGCTCTGCTTCAGTATGTCACAGTACATGTTGGCATTCATGGTTTCCACAACGAACTGTAGCTCCCCAGTGCCAGCAGCACTCATGCAGCCCCAGACTATGACACTCCCTCCACCATGCTTGACTGTAGGCAAGACACACTTGTCTTTGTACTCCTCACCTGGTTGCCCCCACACACGCTTGACACCATAGTTACATAGTTAGTAAGGTTGAATAAAGACACCAGTCCATCCAGTTCAACCTGAGTGAGTACACCCTCACATCAGTCCCTACCATCTGAACCAAATACGTTTATCTTGGTCTCATCAGACCACATGACATGGTTCCAGTAATCAATGTCCTTAGTCTGCTTATCTTCAGCAAACTGTTTGGGGGCTTTCTTGTGCATCATCTTTAGAAGAGGCTTCCTTCTGGGATGACAGCCATGCAGACTACATTGATGCAGTGTGCGGCATATGGTCTGAGCACTGACAGACTGACCCCCCCCCACCCCTTCAACCTCTGCTGCAATGCTGGCAGCATTCATACGTCTATTTCCCAAAGACAACCTCTGGATATGACACTGAGCACATGCACTTAACTTCTTTGGTCGGCCATGGCGAGGGACTGTTCTAAGTGGAAACCTGTCCTATTAAACCGCTGTATGGTTTTGGCCACCGTGCTGCAGGTCAGTTTCAGGGTCTTGGCAATCTTCTTATAGCCTAGGCCATCTTTATGTAGAGCCACAATTCTTTTTTTCAGATATTCAGAGAGTTCTTTGCCATGAGGTGCCATGCTGAACTTCCAGTGACCAGTATGAGAGAGTGAGAGCGATAACACCAAATTTAATACACCTGCACCCCATTCACACCTAAGACCTTGTAACACTAATGAGTCACATGATACTGGGGAGGGAAATGTCTAATTGGGCCCAATTTGGAGATTTACACAAATTTACAGCAAATTTACACTGTTATACAAGCTGTAAACTCACTACTTTACATTGTAGCAAAGTGTAATTTTTCAGTGTTGACACATGAAAATATATAATAAAATATTTACAAAAATGTGAGGGGTGTACTCACTTTTGTGAGATAGTGGGGGTTATTTATGAAAGGCAAATCCACCTTGCACTGAAAGTGCAGTCGCTCTAAATCTAAGGGGTAGATCTGAAATGAGTGGAAGCTCTGCTGATTTTATCATCCAATCATGTGCAAGCTAAAATGCTGTTTTTTATTTTCCTTGCATATCCCCTTCAAATCTACAGTGACTTTACTTCCAAGTGCACTTTCAGTGGATTTTCCTTCAGTAAATAACCCCCACTGTATTATATTTATTGCACTTTATATTTGCACTGAGCACTTTATATCATGTCATTAAGCTATATCATGATAATGTATTTGTTGATAAAGGGTTGCTTAATACTATATTGGTTTGAGTAAAGGAGCAGCGCTGAGTTTAATTTTTATGTTTTGCATAGTACACAGATTACTATTCTTCAGTTGAATGAACAGAATCTTCCTCCACTCTCATTGAAATTGGAGGAGCAGTGATTTAACCCTAAACTGTGTAGAGGGTTTTTTACTGTCAGAGCGGTAAGGATGTCAAATTCTCTTCCACATGCAGTGGTATCAAGAGGGAACGCCGTTATTTTAATAAAAATGATTAGATGGGCACCTTAACGATCACAACATACAGGGATATGCAATTTACTATTGGCATAAACACATGTACACGCACAAACCACAGGTTGAACTGAATGGACTGGTGTCTTTATTCAATCTTACCAACTATGTGACTATTACTCCATCCTGAAACATCACCTTGTGTGCCTACAGCAGCAGCTGCCCAATCACGTACAAGGAAAATTTAAAACTAAGATTATAAGATCTGGAGCAACTGCACTTTGCAAAGTGCACAGTCTATGTGCCTTAAGTAATTCAACCCCTATGTCTGAGCATTCTCTTGTAATCTCTGGTAATGTCCAGGTGGGCGTCAGTTCCATCATCCCCCGGGGAGGCTTGCGGGCCCATATACCAAGGGATGGAATACGACTGGTAGGTCAAGGCTAACACAAGGGAGGACTTCCAGGTGCACGCCTATGGACTTACACCTGTCTGCCAGCATTGTGTACCCTCTAGTGACAGTACGCTAATGTCACGAATACCCAGTGGTAGCAGAACACAGTGGATGATATGTACTGCCTCCGAAGTGTCTGATGGTACTCACCCGCGACCCGGAAGTGGTAATGTACTACGATGTGCCCACTCTCTGTTTACCACTGACATTATCATCAATGTTGCTTGCTGCTGATGTTGATTGCTGATTGAAATATCCTCTCACCAGTATATATATGTCAGTATTATACATGCATCTATAGACTCTGTCATCGCCAACGCTTGATTGGTTGCTTCAATCTACTCAGCATTATTAACAGACCACACACGGGACTATCTCCCCAGCAAGTCCATATAGGATTATAGTGCCCTTATCCCTTTCCTTCCTTTGCCTTCTCCTTCCCCTACCTGGCTCAAGCCTTCCCCTCGGGGGGTTGATGTCAGCCTAATTTGCCATACTCAGCAAAAGCTGGATAGTCCCATTGGCGGTTGGCTGGGCAGACATCAATTTCCTTTGCGTCCGGATGCCGTTGTCTGTTATTTGTGTTATATGTTGTTTTTGTCCCCCAGTCTGTGGTTGCACCGATTGACCCTCACAGGCCAGTCGGCAATCTGTATTTAGGGTAGTTGAGCAAATGGTTTATACTCTTTTATCTATGTGTTTTCTTTTTTTGTACCGCTTCAATAAATTTTGGAAACATTTTTTGAATATGTATCTATCATGTGTATTGCTCCTCAGTAAGTCCCATCTTTTTCTTGGTCCCCTCTCTGTTTGGGACATATCGTTTTTTGCAGAGGAGGGAAGCAGGTAGCGCTGCGGGGGGTGGATTCCAGGCAGCAAGGAGAATCTGCGGGGTGTGCCAGGCACATCCGACACACCCAGTGCGCACACCTATGCTAACCTCCAAAACAAAAGTCCACAATTTTTTTTAAATCTTAGCAGAAAAAAAAAAACCAGATTCACTTTAACCGCTTCAGCCCTGGAAGATTTTACCGCCTTCCTGACCAGAGCACTTTTTGCGATTCGGCACTGCTTCGCTTTAACTGACAATTACGCGGTCGTGCGACGTTGCACCCAAACAAAATTGACGTCCTTTTTTTCCCACAAATAGAGCTTTCTTTTGGTGGTATTTGATCACCTCTGCGGTTTTTATTTTTTGCGCTATAAACAACAAAAAGAGTGACAATTTTGAAAAAAAAACACAATATTTTTTACTTTTTGCAATTATAAATATATCTCCCAAAAATATATAAAAAAAGATTTTTTTTCCTCAGTTTAGGCCGATATGTATTCTTCTACATATTTTTGGTTAAAAAAAAAAAATGCAATAAGCGTATATTGATTGGTTTGCGCAAAAGTTATAGCTCTACAAAATAGGGGCTAGTTTTAGGGCATTTTTATTATTTTTTTTTTTATTATTAGTAATGGCGGCAATCTGCGATTTTTATTGTGACTGCGACATTATGGCGGACACATTGGACACTTTTGACACTATTTTGGGACCACTGACATTTATACAGCGATCATTGCTATAAAAATGCATTGATTGCTGTGTAAATGACACTGGCAGGGAAGGGGTTGACCACTAGGGGGCGATGAAGGGGTTAAGTGTGTCCTAGGGTGTGATTCTAACTGTGGGGGGGATGGGCTTCAACTCACATGACAGCGATCACTGCTCCTGATGACAGGGAGCAGCGAAATCTGTCATGACACAAGGCAGAACGGGTAAATGCCTTGTTTACATAGGCACTTTCTCATTCTGCGGCTCCGTGACATGATCGCCGGGAGACCAGCAGACATCGAGTCCACCGGTCCCGCGGGCACGGTTACGCTGTACTCGTAACCACTTCAGCCCCGGACCATTTGGCTGGCCAAAGACCAAAGCACTTTTTGCTATTCGGCACTGCGCCGCTTTAACTGACAATTGCGCGGTCGACGTTGCACCCAAACAAAATTGATGTCCTTTTTTTCCCATAAATAGAGCTTTCTTTTGGTGGTATTTGATCACCTCTCCGGTTTTTATTATTTGCGCTATAAACAAAAAAGCAATTTTGAAAAAACGCATTATTTTTTACTTTTTGCTATAATAAATATCCCCCAAAATATATAAAAAAATGATTTTATTTCCTCAGTTTAGGCCAATATGTATTCTTCTACATATTTTTGGTCAAAAAAAAATCGCAATAAGCGTTTATTGATTTGTATGCGCAAAAGTTATAGCGTCTACAAAATAGGGGATAGATTTATGGCATTTTTATTAATATTTTTTTTTTACTAGTAATGGCGGCGATCTGCGATTTTTATCGTGACTGCGACAATATGGTGGACACATCAGACACTTTTGGTGCTATTTTGGGACCATTCACATTTATACAGCGATCAGTGCGATTAAAAATGCACTGATTACTGTGTAAATGTGACTGGCAGTGAAGGGGTTAACCACTAGGGGGTTAGGAAGGGGTTAAGTGTGTCCTAGGGAGTGATTCTGTTAGGGGGTGTGGCTACAAGTGACACATCACTGATCGCTGCTCCCGGTGAGAGGGAACAAACGATCAGTGACATGTCACTAGGAAAAACGAGGAGATGTCAGTGTAAACACAACATCATTCTTCAGCTCCATAACACGATCGCAGGACACCGGCAGGCATTGAGTCCGCGGGTCCCGCGGGCACAATCACGGAGCTCGCGACAGAGTCGCGTGTGCGCCGCCACACGGCAGCAAATTTAAAGGGACGTACCTGTATGCCCATTTGCCTGTCCATGCCATTCTGTCGACGTATATCTACATGCGGCGGTCGCCATGTGGTTAAAGAGGACATACAGGTAGCCCATTTGCCCATCGCTGCCATTGTGCCGACATATATCAGCATGCAGCGCTTGGCAAGTGGTTAAGTAAAAGAAAAAAAACAACATTAACCACTTGCTGACTAGCCGCCGTCATTATACTGCAGCAGGACGGCCCGTTCCTGTGAATCACCGTGGCTGTACATCGGTCTGTTTTACAGGCGCCCGCGCAACGGCAGGGCTGCTGATGCGCATGGTTGGCGGCCTCGATGTCCGCCGGCCACCCACGATCGCTCCAGAGAGAGCCAGAATGGGGATCTGCCAATGTAAACAAACAGATTCCCATTCTGACAGGGAAGTACAGAGAGATCGTCTGTTCCTAGTGATTAGGAACAGCAATCTCTCTGTACTCCCCGTCAGTCCCCTCCCCCCACAGTTAGAAAAAGCTACCAGGGAACACATTTAACCCCTTGATCACTGCTAGTGTTAACCCCTTCCCTGCCAGTGTCTTTTATACAGTAATCAGTGCATTTTTATAGCACTGATCGCTGTATGTCACTGGTCCCAAAAAAGTATCAAAAGTATTCAATCTGTCCGTCGCAATCCCACTAAAAATTGCTGATCACCGCCATTACTAGTAAAAAAAAAAAATTATAATAAAAATGCAATAAATCTATCCCCTATTTTGTAGACGCTATAACTTTTGTGCAAACCAATCATTATACGCTTACTGGATTTTTTTTTACCAAAAATGTGTGAAAGAATACATATTGGCCTAAAGTGATGAAGACATTTTTTTTTTTTTTATATTATAGCAAAAAGTAAAAAAAATATTGATTTTTATTTTCAAAATTGTCGGTCTTGCTTGGTTTATAGCGCAAAAAACAAAAACCGCAGAGGTGATCAAATACCACCAAAAGAAAGCTCTATTTGTGGGGAAAAAAGGGCATCAATTTTGTTTGGGCACAGCGTCGCAAAACCTCGCAATTGTCAGCTAAAGTGCCGTATCACAAAAAATGGCCTGGTCATTAAGGGGGAAATTCTTCTGGTCCTTAAGTGGTTAAAGCAGAACTTAACCCAAAAATGAAAATTTCACTCATCCTCCTCTTTCCCCCCTCCTCTCTCATCAATGTGAACTTTCTTTTTCTGGGAGTGGGTACCTATTTATGACAAGTACCCGTTGCCACTTCTCTGCTTTCCTCTCTGCCCACCTGGACATTAACAGAGATTACATGAGAGTGCTCAGACATAGGGGTTGATTTACTAAAGGTAAATAGACTGTGCACTTTGCAAAGTGCAGTTGCTCCAGAACTTATAATCTTAGTTTTAAATTTTCCTTGTACGTGATTGGATATTCTTTGCAAAATTAAGCTTTACCTCATTTACGAAGCTCTGGAGCAGCTGCAAAGTGCACAGTCTTTTTGCCTTTAGTAAATCAATCCCATAGTATACATAACAGTAATATTAATGTACTTGGGAAACTGGAAATACAAAGCATATGCTAGCACAAATATACTTATAGACTTGAGCACGCTGCATGAAATAAAATACATTTTTGAAACCTCGTACTTTATATACTAAAACTGTAGTTTTTAAGGGCTCCACCGCTACTGCAGAAAAAAGACCAAGCAGCTCATTGTGTCTGGCCTTTTTTTGGTCTCATTTTCTAACATTTCTTCTGAATTTAGACCCATTTTTAACCCAAGCATGTTCACCCAGAAATGGAACTTCCGCTGTTCGGATTCCTCTCACCCCCCCCCCCCCCCTCCTTCAGTGTCACATTTGGCACCTTTCAGGGGGGAAGGGGGGAGCAGAGACCTGTCAGATTGTCAGATCCAGGTATCTACTCCCACTTCCGGGGAAAGATCTACGCAATGTCCGGCAAATCCTCCTCCCCCCACTGTCTTCTGGGAGACACACAGGCCCAGAAGACAGCAGGGACCAATCAGAACGGGCAGCGCGATTTGCCCAATGCGCAGTAGGGAACCAGAAGTGAAGCCAAAAGTCTTCACTGCCTGGTTTCCTTACCAGGAATGGTGGCGGTAGCACCCGGGAGTCGATCCGAAGATCGACTAGGGTGCAGACATCTCGTGCTGCCTGGACAGATACGTGTCCTTATATTAAAAGTCAGCAGCTACAGTATTTGTAGCTGTTGACTTTTATTTTTTTTTCCACCGGCGGAACTCCGCTTTAAATTTACTTACTGATGACTGACTCACTGCCTCTGATGAAGGTGTGTTCCAAGCATCAACTTTCCTCCTGCTAGTTTGATGGTGAGCCTCTATGTTCTGCATGATCCCTGTATTATATAAAAAAAATCTGTCCTCAGCATTAAACCTAACTTAAACCTGAATATTTAGATTTAGATTTCAGTTATGTCCCCACTTTCCCTTCTTTCCTTGAGGCCATGCATTTTAAGTTCCTCCAGCCACTCCTGATATGTTGCCTATCCCTGGTAACTTAAAGTCTTTTTGTAGGTGACGTCTCTATAGCTGAACACACTGCTCATTTTGCAATAATCTGAAACAAGTACTCCAAATGTTTCTTCTGTAGTTCTGGGCAACACTATAGGGCTGATTTACTAAAGGCGAATTGACTGGACACTTTGCAAAGTGCAGTTGCATTCTGCAAGAGCAGTTGCTACAGAGTTTAGTAAATGAGCAGAAGCTCTGATGACTTTCATCATCCAATCATGTTCAAGCAAAAATGCTGTTTTTTTATTTTACTTGCATATGATTGTGTATTCTTTGCAAAGTGAAGCTTTACGTCATTTACTAAATGCTGAAACAACAGTTTAGTTGCCTTAAGTAAATCAACCCCTATATGCCCAATATTATTCTCTGCGAGAGGATGCTTTTTATCTGAGAGCATTATTTTCAGGGCCATATTTAACACAGGGCAAAACGGGCAGCTGCCCTGGGCCCTGTCATTGCTGTGGGGCCCAAAGCAACTGCCACTTAAGCTCTGCACTGCCCACAGTTTTCCCGGAGTAGCGGGTGCAGCCGAAACCCCCCTTCTCTGCTGTCCCAAGCGGCAGCCACAATATGACAAGAGAGCGGGACAGCTGCAGGATTCATGTGATTGAGCCCCCTCGTCCTGCTTCTCCCTCTGTCAGGAGCTGCAGACCGGAGTGACAGGGAATGACAGAGCGGCGCTCTGCATTCTTCCTGTCCCTGCCTGACAGACCTGTGTAGCACACAGCCTAGTGAAGTGTTCTGGCTGGGTGCTAGGGGTCTGATAGGTGGAGACTGTGTTGCACCACTGTGAAAAAGATCACTGTGGAGAGAAGGGGAAGGGGATTCACATGTGCAAAGAATTGGGGGTACAGAGGTATTGTGGAGGAGGGGGGGATACAGAGGTGAGCGTGGATGGGGAGTACAGAGGTGTGGTGGAGGAGGGGAGTACAGAGGTGAACATGGATGGGGGGGTACAGAGGTGAACGTAGATGGGGGGGTACAGATGTGGACATGGGGGGGTACAAAGTTGGACATGGGGGGGTACAGAGGTGGGGTGGTACTGAGGTAGATGGAAGGATATAGAGGTGAACATGATTGGGGGGGTACAAAGGTGGACGGGAGAATACAGAGGTGAACGTGGATGGGAGGGGGGGTACAGAGGTGGACAGAGATATATAGGTGAACGTGGATGGGGGATACAGAGGTGGATGTGGATGGGGGGTACAGAGGTGGACGGAAGGATACAGAGGTGAACGTGGATGGGGGGGTACATAGGTGGGGGTACAGAGGTGAACGTAGATGGGGGGATACAGGAGGTGGACATGGGGGGGTACAAAGTTGGACATGGGGGTACGGAGGTGGAAGGGGGGGTACAGAGGTGGATGGAAGGATACAGAAGTGAACGTGATTGGGGGGTACAAAGGTGGACGGAAGGATACAGAGCTGAACATGGATGGAAGGGGGGTACAGAGGTGGACATTGGGGTTACAGAGGTGGACGGACATACAGAGGTGAACGTGGATGGGGGGGTACAGAGGTGGACATGGGGGGGTACAGAGGTGGACGGAGTTACAGAGGTCAACATGGATGGGGAATACAGAGGTGGAACGTGGATGGGGGGGTACAGAGGTGGACGGGGGTACAGAGGTGAACGGAAGGATACAGAGGTGGACAGGGAATAGAGGAGTGAGCTGTGAATAGAGGTGTATAGAGGTGAGCTGTGGATAGGGGGGATACAAAGGTGAACGTGGATGGGGGGTACAAAGGTGGACAGGGGGGTAGAGAGATGGACAGGGGATACAGAGGTGAATGTGGATGGGAGGTACAGAGGTAGACGGGGGATAGAGAAGTGAGCTGTGGATAGAGGGGTACAGAGGTGAGCTGTGGATGGGGGGATACAGAGGTGAACGTGGATGGGGGAAACAGAGGTGAACTGTGGATGGGGGGTGGTACAGAGGTAAACAGGGGATACAGAAGTGAGCAGTGGATGGAGGGATACAGACGTGGATGTGAAAAACAGAGGTGAACTGTGGATAGAAGGGTACAGAGGTGAGCTGTGGATGGAGGGGGGTACAACGGTGAGCTGTGGATGGAGGGGGGTACAGAGTTGAGCTGTGGATGGAGGGGGATACAGAGTTGAGCTGTGGATGGAGGGGGGTACAGAGGTGAGCTGTGGATGGAGCGGGGTTCAGAGGTAAGCTGTGGATGGAGGGGTACAGAGGTGAGCTGTGGATGGAGTGGGGTTCAGAGGTAAGCTGTGGATGGAGGGGGGCACAGAGGTGAGCTGTGGATGGAGGGGGGTACAGAGGTGAGCTGTGGGTGGAGGGGGGTACAGAGGTGAGCTGTGGGTGGAGGGGGGTACAGAAGTAAACTATGGATGGAGGGGGGAACAAAGGCGAGCTGTGGATAGAGGGGGGTACAGAGGTAAGCTGTGGACGGAGGGGGGTACAGAGGTGAGCTGTGGATGGAGGGGGGTACAGAGGTGAGCTGTGGATGGAGGGGGGGATACAGAGGTGAGCGTGGATGGGGAGTACAGAGGTGTGGTGGAGGAGGGGAGTACAGAGGTGAACGTGAATGGGGGGGTACAGAGGTGAACGTAGATGGGGGGGTACAGATGTGGACATGGGGGGGTACAAAGTTGGACATGGGGGGGTACAGAGGTGGGGTGGTACTGAGGTAGATGGAAGGATATAGAGGTGAACATGATTGGGGGGGTACAAAGGTGGACGGGAGGATACAGAGGTGAACGTGGATGGGAGGGGGGGTACAGAGGTGGACAGAGATATATAGGTGAACGTGGATGGGGGATACAGAGGTGAAAGTGGATGGGGGGTACAGAGGTGGACGGAAGGATACAGAGGTGAACGTGGATGGGGGGGTACATAGGTGGGGGTACAGAGGTGAACGTAGATGGGGGATACAGGAGGTGGACATGGGGGGGTACAAAGTTGGACATGGGGGTACGGAGGTGGAAGGGGGGGTACAGAGGTGGATGGAAGGATACAGAAGTGAACGTGATTGGGGGTACAAAGGTGGACGGAAGGATACAGAGCTGAACATGGATGGAAGGGGGGTACAGAGGTGGACATTGGGGTTACAGAGGTGGACGGACATACAGAGGTGAACGTGGATGGGGGGGTACAGAGGTGGACATGGGGGGGTACAGAGGTGGACGGAGTTACAGAGGTCAACATGGATGGGGAATACAGAGGTGGAGGAAGAATACAGAGGTGAACGTGGATGGGGGGGGTACAGAGGTGGATGGAAGGATACAGAGGTGAATGTGGATGGGGGGAACAGGGATGGACGGGGGGTACAGAGGTGGATAAGGGATACAGAGGTGAACGTGGATGGGGGGGTACAGAGGTGGACGGGGGTACAGAGGTGGACGGAAGGATACAGAGGTGGACAGGGAATAGAGGAGTGAGCTGTGAATAGAGGTGTATAGAGGTGAGCTGTGGATAGGGGGGATACAAAGGTGAACGTGGATGGGGGGGTACAAAGGTGGACAGGGGGGTAGAGAGATGGACAGGGGATACAGAGGTGAATGTGGATGGGAGGTACAGAGGTAGACGGGGGATAGAGAAGTGAGCTGTGGATAGAGGGGTACAGAGGTGAGCTGTGGATGGGGGGATACAGAGGTGAACGTGGATGGGGGAAACAGAGGTGAACTGTGGATGGGGGGTGGTACAGAGGTAAACAGGGGATACAGAAGTGAGCAGTGGATGGAGGGATACAGACGTGGATGTGAAAAACAGAGGTGAACTGTGGATAGAGGGGTACAGAGGTGAGCTTCGGATGGAGGGGGGTACAGAGGTGAGCTGTGGATGGAGGGGGATACAGAGTTGAGCTGTGGATGGAGGGGGATACAGAGTTGAGCTGTGGATGGAGGGGGGTACAGAGGTGAGCTGTGGATGGAGCGGGGTTCAGAGGTAAGCTGTGGATGGAGGGGTACAGAGGTGAGCTGTGGATGGAGTGGGGTTCAGAGGTAAGCTGTGGATGGAGGGGGGCACAGAGGTGAGCTGTGGATGGAGGGGGGTACAGAGGTGAGCTGTGGGTGGAGGGGGGTACAGAGGTGAGCTGTGGGTGGAGGGGGGTACAGAAGTAAACTATGGATGGAGGGGGGAACAAAGGCGAGCTGCGGATAGAGGGGGGTACAGAGGTAAGCTGTGGACGGAGGGGGGTACAGAGGTGAGCTGTGGATGGAGGGGGGTACAGAGGTGAGCTGTGGATGGAGGGGGGTACAGAGATGAGCTGTGGATGGAGGGGGGTACAGAGGTGAGCTGTGGATGGAGATGTGTACAGAGGTGAGCTGTGGACGGAGGGGGGTACAGAGGTGAGCTGTGGATGGAGGGGGGTACAGAGGTGAGCTGTGGATGGAGGGGGGTACAGAGATGAGCTGTGGATGGAGGGGGGTACAGAGATGAGCTGTGGATGGAGGGGGGTACAGAGGTGAGCTGTGGGTGGAGGGGGGTACAGAGGTAAACTGTGGATGGAGGGGGGAACAGAGGTGAGCTGTTGATGGAGGGGGTACAGAGGTGAGCTGTGGGTGGAGGGGGGTACAGAGGTGAGCTGTGGATGGAGGGGGTACAGAGGTGGAGGAAGAATACAGAGGCGAACATGGATGGGGGGGTACAGAGGTGAACGGGAGGTACAGAGGTGGACGGAAGGATACAGAGGTGAATGTGGATGGGGGGGAACAGGGATGGACAGGGAGGTACAGAGGTGGACAAGGGATACAGAGGTGAACGTGGATAGGGGGGGGTACAGAGGTGGTCGGGAGGTACAGAGGTGAATGTGGATGGGGGGAACAGGGATGGACGGGGGGTACAGAGGTGGATAAGGGATACAGAGGTGAATGTGGATGGGGGGTACAGAAGTGGACGGGGATACAGAGGTGATTGGAAGGATACAGAGGTGGACAGGGAATAGAGGAGTGAGCTGTGAATAGAGGTGTACAGAGGTGAGCTATGGGTGGGGGGGGATATAAATGTGAACGTGGATGGGAGGTACAGAGATGGACAGGGGGTAGAGAGATGGACAGGGGATACAGAGGTGAATGTGGATGGGAGGTACAGAGGTGGGCGAGGGATAGAGAAGTGAGCTGTGGATAGAGGGGTACAGAGGTGAGCTATGGATGGGGGGATACAGAGGTGAACGTAGATGGGGGAAACAGAGGTGAACTGTGGATGGGGGGTGGTACAGAGGTAGACAGAGGATACAGAAGTGAGCTTTGGATGGATGGATACAGACGTGGAAAACAGAGATGAACTGTGGATGGAGGGGTACAGAGGTGAGCTGTGGATGAAGGGGGGTACAGAGGTGAGTTGTGGATAGAGGGGGATACAGAGGTGAGCTGTGGATAGAGGGGGATACAGAGGTGAGCTGTGGATGGAGGGGGTACAGAGGTGAGCTGTGGATGGAGCGGGGTTCAGAGGTAAGCTGTGGATGGAGGGGGGCACAAAGGTGAGCTGTGGATGAAGGGGGGGTACAGAGGTGAACAGTGGATAGAGGGGGTACAGAGGTGAGCTGTGGATGGAGGGGGGTACAGAGGTGATCTGTGGATGGAGGGGGTACAGAGGTGAGCTGTGGATGGAGGGGGGTACAGAGGTGAGCTGTGGATGGAGGGGGGTACAGAGGTGAGCTGTGGATGGAGGGGGTACAGAGGTGAGCTGTGTGTGTATGGAGGGGGGTACAGAGGTGAGCTGTGGATGGAGGGGGGTACAGAGGTGAGCTGTGGAGCGAGGGGGGTACAGAGGTGAACTGTGGATGGAGGAGGGTACAGAGGTGAACTGTGGATAGAGGGGGTACAGAGGTGAGCTGTGGATGGAAGGGGGTACAGAGGTGAGCTGTGGATGGAGGGGGGTATAGAGGTGAGCTGTGGATGGAGGGGGTACAGAGGTGAGCTGTGAATGGAGGGGGGTACAGAGGTGAGCTGTGGATGGAGGAGGTACGGAGGTGAGCTGTGGATGTGTCTGGTACAGAGGTGAGCTGTGGATGGAGGGGGGTACAGAGGTGAGCTGTGGATGGAGGGGGGGTACAGAAGTGAGCTGTGGATGGAGGGGGGTACAGAAGTGAGCTGTGGATGGAGATGTGTACAGAGGTGAGCTGTGGATGGAGGGGGGTACAGAGGTGAGCTGTGGATGGAGATGTGTACAGAGGTGAGCTGTGAATGGAGGGGGGTACAGAGGTGAGCTGTGGATGGAGGGGGTACAGAGGTGAGCTGTGGATGGAGGGGGGTACAGAGGTGAGCTGTGGATGGAGGGGGGTACAGAGGTGAGCTGTGGATGGAGGGGGGTACAGAGGTGAGCTGTGGGTGGAGGGGGGTACAGAGGTAAACTGTGGATGGAGGGGGGAACAGAGGTGAGCTGTGAATGGAGGGGTTACAGAGGTGAGCTGTGGATGGAGATGTGTGTAGAGGTGAGCTGTGGATGGAGGGGGGTACAGAGGTGAGCTGTGGATGGAGGGGGTACAGAGGTGAGCTGTGAATGGAGGGGGTACAGAGGTGAGCTGTGGATGGAGGGGGTACAGAGGTGAGCTGTGGATGGAGGGGGTACAGAGGTGAGATGTGGATGGAGGGGGGTACAGAGGTGAGATGTGGATGGAGGGGGGTACAGAGGTGAGCTGTGGAGCGAGGGGGGTACAGAGGTGAAATGTGGATGGAGGAGGGTACAGAAGTGAACTGTGGATAGAGGGGGTACAGAGGTGAACTGTGGATAGAGGGGGTACAGAGGTGAACTGTGGATAGAGGGGGTACAGAGGTGAACTGTGGATAGAGGGGGTACAGAGGTGAGCTGTGGATGGAGGGGGGTACAGAGGTGAGCTGTGGATGGAGGGGGGTACAGAGGTGAGCTGTGGATGGAGGGGGGTACAGAGGTGAGCTGTGGGTGGAGGGGGGTACAGAAGTAAACTATGGATGGAGGGGGGAACAAAGGCGAGCTGTGGATAGAGGGGGGTACAGAGGTAAGCTGTGGACGGAGGGGGGTACAGAGGTGAGCTGTGGATGGAGGGGGGTACAGAGGTGAGCTGTGGATGGAGGGGGGGATACAGAGGTGAGCGTGGATGGGGAGTACAGAGGTGTGGTGGAGGAGGGGAGTACAGAGGTGAACGTGGATGGGGGGGTACAGAGGTGAACGTAGATGGGGGGGTACAGATGTGGACATGGGGGGGTACAAAGTTGGACATGGGGGGTACAGAGGTGGGGTGGTACTGAGGTAGATGGAAGGATATAGAGGTGAACATGATTGGGGGGGTACAAAGGTGGACGGGAGGATACAGAGGTGAACGTGGATGGGAGGGGGGGTACAGAGGTGGACAGAGATATATAGGTGAACGTGGATGGGGGATACAGAGGTGGATGTGGATGGGGGGTACAGAGGTGGACGGAAGGATACAGAGGTGAACGTGGATGGGGGGGTACATAGGTGGGGGTACAGAGGTGAACGTAGATGGGGGGATACAGGAGGTGGACATGGGGGGGTACAAAGTTGGACATGGGGGTACGGAGGTGGAAGGGGGGGTACAGAGGTGGATGGAAGGATACAGAAGTGAACGTGATTGGGGGGTACAAAGGTGGACGGAAGGATACAGAGCTGAACATGGATGGAAGGGGGGTACAGAGGTGGACATTGGGGTTACAGAGGTGGACGGACATACAGAGGTGAACGTGGATGGGGGGGTACAGAGGTGGACATGGGGGGGTACAGAGGTGGACGGAGTTACAGAGGTCAACATGGATGGGGAATACAGAGGTGGAGGGGGAATACAGAGGTGGAGGAAGAATACAGAGGTGAACGTGGATGGGGGGGGGGGGTACAGAGGTGGATGGAAGGATACAGAGGTGAATGTGGATGGGGGGAACAGGGATGGACGGGGGGTACAGAGGTGGATAAGGGATACAGAGGTGAACGTGGATGGGGGGGTACAGAGGTGGACGGGGGTACAGAGGTGGACGGAAGGATACAGAGGTGGACAGGGAATAGAGGAGTGAGCTGTAAATAGAGGTGTATAGAGGTGAGCTGTGGATAGGGGGGATACAAAGGTGAACGTGGATGGGGGGTACAAAGGTGGACAGGGGGTTAGAGAGATGGACAGGGGATACAGAGGTGAATGTGGATGGGAGGTACAGAAGTAGACGGGGGATAGAGAAGTGAGCTGTGGATAGAGGGGTACAGAGGTGAGCTGTGGATGGGGGGATACAGAGGTGAACGTGGATGGGGGAAACAGAGGTGAACTGTGGATGGGGGGTGGTACAGAGGTAAACAGGGGATACAGAAGTGAGCAGTGGATGGAGGGATACAGACATGGATGTGAAAAACAGAGGTGAACTGTGGATAGAGGGGTACAGAGGTGAGCTGTGGATGGAGGGGGATACAGAGTTGAGCTGTGGATGGAGGGGGATACAGAGTTGAGCTGTGGATGGAGGGGGGTACAGAGGTGAGCTGTGGATGGAGCGGGGTTCAGAGGTAAGCTGTGGATGGAGGGGTACAGAGGTGAGCTGTGGATGGAGTGGGGTTCAGAGGTAAGCTGTGGATGGAGGGGGGCACAGAGGTGAGCTGTGGATGGAGGGGGGTACAGAGGGGAGCTGTGGGTGGAGGGGGGTACAGTGGTAAGCTGTGGATGGAGGGGGGCACAGAGGTGAGCTGTGGATGGAGGGGGGTACAGAGGTGAGCTGTGGGTGGAGGGGGGTACAGAGGTGAGCTGTGGGTGGAGGGGGGTACAGAAGTAAACTATGGATGGAGGGGGGAACAAAGGCGAGCTGTGGATAGAGGGGGGTACAGAGGTAAGCTGTGGACGGAGGGGGGTACAGAGGTGAGCTGTGGATGGAGGGGGGTACAGAGGTGAGCTGTGGATGGAGGGGGGTACAGAGATGAGCTGTGGATGGAGGGGGGTACAGAGGTGAGCTGTGGATGGAGATGTGTACAGAGGTGAGCTGTGGACGGAGGGGGGTACAGAGGTGAGCTGTGGATGGAGGGGGGTACAGAGGTGAGCTGTGGATGGAGGGGGGTACAGAGATGAGCTGTGGATGGAGGGGGGTACAGAGATGAGCTGTGGATGGAGGGGGGTACAGAGGTGAGCTGTGGGTGGAGGGGGGTACAGAGGTAAACTGTGGATGGAGGGGGGAACAGAGGTGAGCTGTTGATGGAGGGGGTACAGAGGTGAGCTGTGGGTGGAGGGGGGTACAGAGGTGAGCTGTGGATGGAGGGGGTACAGAGGTGGAGGAAGAATACAGAGGTGAACATGGATGGGGGGGTACAGAGGTGAACGGGAGGTACAGAGGTGGACGGAAGGATACAGAGGTGAATGTGGATGGGGGGGAACAGGGATGGACAGGGAGGTACAGAGGTGGACAAGGGATACAGAGGTGAACGTGGATGGGGGGGGGTACAGAGGTGGTCGGGAGGTACAGAGGTGAATGTGGATGGGGGGAACAGGGATGGACGGGGGGTACAGAGGTGGATAAGGGATACAGAGGTGAATGTGGATGGGGGGTACAGAAGTGGACGGGGATACAGAGGTGATTGGAAGGATACAGAGGTGGACAGGGAATAGAGGAGTGAGCTGTGAATAGAGGTGTACAGAGGTGAGCTATGGGTGGGGGGGATACAAATGTGAACGTGGATGGGAGGTACAGAGATGGACAGGGGGTAGAGAGATGGACAGGGGATACAGAGGTGAATGTGGATGGGAGGTACAGAGGTGGGCGAGGGATAGAGAAGTGAGCTGTGGATAGAGGGGTACAGAGGTGAGCTGTGGATGGGGGGATACAGAGGTGAACGTAGATGGGGGAAACAGAGGTGAACTGTGGATGGGGGGTGGTACAGAGGTAGACAGAGGATACAGAAGTGAGCTTTGGATGGATGGATACAGACGTGGAAAACAGAGATGAACTGTGGATGGAGGGGTACAGAGGTGAGCTGTGGATGAAGGGGGGTACAGAGGTGAGTTGTGGATGGAGGGGGATACAGAGGTGAGCTGTGGATAGAGGGGGATACAGAGGTGAACTGTGGATAGAGGGGGATACAGAGGTGAGCTGTGGATGGAGGGGGTACAGAGGTGAGCTGTGGATGGAGCGGGGTTCAGAGGTAAGCTGTGGATGGAGGGGGGCACAAAGGTGAGCTGTGGATGGAGGGAGGATACAGAGGTGAACGTGGATGGGAGGGGGGGTACAGAGGTGGACAGAGATATATAGGTGAACGTGGATGGGGGATACAGAGGTGGATGTGGATGGGGGGTACAGAGGTGGACGGAAGGATACAGAGGTGAACGTGGATGGGGGGGTACATAGGTGGGGGTACAGAGGTGAACGTAGATGGGGGGATACAGGAGGTGGACATGGGGGGGTACAAAGTTTGACATGGGGGTACGGAGGTGGAAGGGGGGGTACAGAGGTGGATGGAAGGATACAGAAGTGAACGTGATTGGGGGGTACAAAGGTGGACGGAAGGATACAGAGCTGAACATGGATGGAAGGGGGGTACAGAGGTGGACATTGGGGTTACAGAGGTGGACGGACATACAGAGGTGAACATGGGGGGGTACAGAGGTGGACGGCGTTACAGAGGTCAACATGGATGGGGAATACAGAGGTGGAGGGGGAATACAGAGGTGGAGGGGGAATACAGAGGTGGAGGAAGAATACAGAGGTGAACGTGGATGGGGGGGGGTACAGAGGTGGATGGAAGGATACAGAGGTGAATGTGGATGGGGGGAACAGGGATGGACGGGGGGTACAGAGGTGGATAAGGGATACAGAGGTGAACGTGGATGGGGGGGTACAGAGGTGGACGGGGGTACAGAGGTGGACGGAAGGATACAGAGGTGGACAGGGAATAGAGGAGTGAGCTGTGAATAGAGGTGTATAGAGGTGAGCTGTGGATAGGGGGGATACAAAGGTGAACGTGGATGGGGGGTACAAAGGTGGACAGGGGGGTAGAGAGATGGACAGGGGATACAGAGGTGAATGTGGATGGGAGGTACAGAGGTAGACGGGGGATAGAGAAGTGAGCTGTGGATAGAGGGGTACAGAGGTGAGCTGTGGATGGGGGGATACAGAGGTGAACGTGGATGGGGGAAACAGAGGTGAACTGTGGATGGGGGGTGGTACAGAGGTAAACAGGGGATACAGAAGTGAGCAGTGGATGGAGGGATACAGACGTGGATGTGAAAAACAGAGGTGAACTGTGGATAGAGGGGTACAGAGGTGAGCTGTGGATGGAGGGGGGTACAGAGGTGAGCTGTGGATGGAGGGGGATACAGAGTTGAGCTGTGGATGGAGGGGGATACAGAGTTGAGCTGTGGATGGAGGGGGGTACAGAGGTGAGCTGTGGATGGAGCGGGGTTCAGAGGTAAGCTGTGGATGGAGGGGTACAGAGGTGAGCTGTGGATGGAGTGGGGTTCAGAGGTAAGCTGTGGATGGAGGGGGGCACAGAGGTGAGCTGTGGATGGAGGGGGGTACAGAGGTGAGCTGTGGGTGGAGGGGGGTACAGAGGTGAGCTGTGGGTGGAGGGGGGTACAGAAGTAAACTATGGATGGAGGGGGGAACAAAGGCGAGCTGTGGATAGAGGGGGGTACAGAGGTAAGCTGTGGACGGAGGGGGGTACAGAGGTGAGCTGTGGATGGAGGGGGGTACAGAGGTGAGCTGTGGATGGAGGGGGGTACAGAGATGAGCTGTGGATGGAGGGGGGTACAGAGGTGAGCTGTGGATGGAGATGTGTACAGAGGTGAGCTGTGGACGGAGGGGGGAACAGAGGTGAGCTGTTGATGGAGGGGGTACAGAGGTGAGCTGTGGGTGGAGGGGGGTACAGAGGGGAGCTGTGGGTGGAGGGGGGTACAGAGGTAAACTGTGGATGGAGGGGGGAACAGAGGTGAGCTGTTGATGGAGGGGGTACAGAGGTGAGCTGTGGGTGGAGGGGGGTACAGAGGTGAGCTGTGGATGGAGGGGGTACAGAGGTGGAGGAAGAATACAGAGGTGAACATGGATGGGGGGGTACAGAGGTGAACGGGAGGTACAGAGGTGGACGGAAGGATACAGAGGTGAATGTGGATGGGGGGGAACAGGGATGGACAGGGAGGTACAGAGGTGGACAAGGGATACAGAGGTGAACGCGGATGGGGGGGGGGTACAGAGGTGGTCGGGAGGTACAGAGGTGAATGTGGATGGGGGGAACAGGGATGGACGGGGGGTACAGAGGTGGATAAGGGATACAGAGGTGAATGTGGATGGGGGGTACAGAAGTGGACGGGGATACAGAGGTGATTGGAAGGATACAGAGGTGGACAGGGAATAGAGGAGTGAGCTGTGAATAGAGGTGTACAGAGGTGAGCTATGGGTGGGGGGGATATAAATGTGAACGTGGATGGGAGGTACAGAGATGGACAGGGGGTAGAGAGATGGACAGGGGATACAGAGGTGAATGTGGATGGGAGGTACAGAGGTGGGCGAGGGATAGAGAAGTGAGCTGTGGATAGAGGGGTACAGAGGTGAGCTGTGGATGGGGGGATACAGAGGTGAACGTAGATGGGGGAAACAGAGGTGAACTGTGGATGGGGGGTGGTACAGAGGTAGACAGAGGATACAGAAGTGAGCTTTGGATGGATGGATACAGACGTGGAAAACAGAGATGAACTGTGGATGGAGGGGTACAGAGGTGAGCTGTGGATGAAGGGGGGTACAGAGGTGAGTTGTGGATAGAGGGGGATACAGAGGTGAGCTGTGGATAGAGGGGGATACAGAGGTGAGCTGTGGATGGAGGGGGTACAGAGGTGAGCTGTGGATGGAGCGGGGTTCAGAGGTAAGCTGTGGATGGAGGGGGGCACAAAGGTGAGCTGTGGATGGAGGGGGGGTACAGAGGTGAACAGTGGATAGAGGGGGTACAGAGGTGAGCTGTGGATGGAGGGGGGTACAGAGGTGATCTGTGGATGGAGGGGGTACAGAGGTGAGCTGTGGATGGAGGGGGGTACAGAGGTGAGCTGTGGATGGAGGGGGGTACAGAGGTGAGCTGTGGATGGAGGGGGTACAGAGGTGAGCTGTGTGTGTATGGAGGGGGGTACAGAGGTGAGCTGTGGATGGAGGGGGGTACAGAGGTGAGCTGTGGAGCGAGGGGGGTACAGAGGTGAACTGTGGATGGAGGAGGGTACAGAGGTGAACTGTGGATAGAGGGGGTACAGAGGTGAGCTGTGGATGGAAGGGGGTACAGAGGTGAGCTGTGGATGAAGGGGGGTATAGAGGTGAGCTGTGGATGGAGGGGGTACAGAGGTGAGCTGTGGATGGAGGGGGGTACAGAGGTGAGCTGTGGATGTGTCTGGTACAGAGGTGAGCTGTGGATGGAGGGGGGTACAGAGGTGAGCTGTGGATGGAGGGGGGTACAGAGGTGAGCTGTGGGTGGAGGGGGGTACAGAGGTAAACTGTGGATGGAGGGGGGAACAGAGGTGAGCTGTGGATGGAGGGGGTACAGAGGTGAGCTGTGGATGGAGATGTGTACAGAGGTGAGCTGTGGATGGAGATGTGTACAGAGGTGAGCTGTGGATGGAGGGGGGGTACAGAAGTGAGCTGTGGATGGAGGGGGGTACAGAAGTGAGCTGTGGATGGAGATGTGTACAGAGGTGAGCTGTGGATGGAGGGGGGTACAGAGGTGAGCTGTGGATGGAGATGTGTACAGAGGTGAGCTGTGAATGGAGGGGGGTACAGAGGTGAGCTGTGGATGGAGGGGGTACAGAGGTGAGCTGTGAATGGAGGGGGTACAGAGGTGAGCTGTGGATGGAGGGGGGTACAGAGGTGAGATGTGGATGGAGGGGGGTACAGAGGTGAGCTGTGGAGCGAGGGGGGTACAGAGGTGAAATGTGGATGGAGGAGGGTACAGAAGTGAACTGTGGATAGAGGGGGTACAGAGGTGAACTGTGGATAGAGGGGGTACAGAGGTGAGCTGTGGATGGAGGGGGGTACAGAGGTGAGCTGTGGATGGAGGGGGGTACAGAGGTGAGCTGTGGATGGAGGGGGGTACAGAGGTGAGCTGTGGATGGAGGGGGGTACAGAGGTGAGCTGTGGATGGAGGGGGGTACAGAGGTGAGCTGTGGATGGAGGGGGGTACAGAGGTGAGCTGTGGATGGAGGGGGGTACAGAGGTGTGCTGTGGGTGGAGGGGGGTACAGAGGTGAGCTGTGGATGGAGGGGGGGGTACAGAGATGAACTGTGGATGGAGGGGGTACAGAGGTGAGCTGTGGATGGAGGGGGGTACAGAGGTTAGCTGTGGATGGAGGGGGGTACAGAGGTGAGCTGTGGATGGAGGGGGTACGGAGGTGAGCTGTGGATGGAGGGGGGAACAGAGGTGAGCTGTGGATGGAGGGGGTACAGAGGTGAGCTGTGGATGGAGATGTGTACAGAGGTGAGCTGTGGATGGAGGGGGGTACAGAGGTGAGCTGTGGATGGAGGGGGTACAGAGGTGAGCTGTGGATGGAGGGGGGAACAGAGGTGAGCTATGGATGGAGATGTGTACAGAGGTGAGCTGTGGATGGAGGGGGGCACAGAGGTGAGCTGTGGATGGAGGGGGGTACAGAGGTGAGCTGTGGATGGAGGGGGGTACAGAGGTGAGCTGTGGATGGAGATGTGTACAGAGGTGAGCTGTGGATGGAGATGTGTACAGAGGTGAGCTGTGGATGGAGGGGGGTACAGAAGTGAGCTGTGGATGGAGGGGGGTACAGAAGTGAGCTGTGGATGGAGGGGGGTACAGAAGTGAGCTGTGGATGGAGATGTGTACAGAGGTGAGCTGTGCATGGAGGGGGGTACAGAGGTGAGCTGTGGATGGAGATGTGTACAGAGGTGAGCTGTAGATGGAGGGGGGTACAGAGGTGAGCTGTGGATGGAGGGGGGTACAGAGGTGAGCTGTGGGTGGAGGGGGGTACAGAGGTAAACTGTGGATGGAGGGGGGAACAGAGGTGAGCTGTGGATGGAGGGGGTACAGAGGTGAGCTGTGGATGGAGATGTGTACAGAGGTGAGCTTTGGATGGAGGGGGGTACAGAGGTGAGCTGTGGATGGAGGGGGTACAGAGGTGAGCTGTGGATGGAGGGGGTACAGAGGTGAGCTGTGGATGGAGGGGGGTACAAAGGTGAGCTGTGGAGCGAGGGGGGTACAGAGGTGAAATGTGGATGGAGGAGGGTACAGAGGTGAACTGTGGATAGAGGGGGTACAGAGGTGTGCTGTGGGTGGAAGGGGGTACAGAGGTGAGCTGTGGATGGAGGGGGGGTACAGAGGTGAACTGTGAATGGAGGGGGTACAGAGGTGAGCTGTAGATGGAGGGGGGTACAGAGGTGAGCTGTGGATGGAGGGGGGTACAGAGGTGAGCTGTGGATGGAGGGGGTACAGAGGTGAGCTGTGGATGGAGGGGGGTACAGAGGTGTGCTGTGGGTGGAAGGGGGTACAGAGGTGAGCTGTGGATGGAGGGGGGGTACAGAGGTGAACTGTGGATGGAGGGGGTACAGAGGTGAGCTGTGGATGGAGGGGGTACAGAGGTGAGCTGTGGATGGAGGGGGGTACAGAGGTGAGCTGTGGATGGAGGGGGTACAGAGGTGAGCTGTGGATGGAGGGGGTACGGAGGTGAGCTGTGGATGGAGGGGGGTACAGAGGTGAGCTGTGGATGGAGGGGGGTACAGAGGTGAGCTGTGGATGGAGGGGGGTACAGAGGTGAGCTGTGGATGGAGATGTGTACAGAGGTGAGCTGTGGATGGAGATGTGTACAGAGGTGAGCTGTGGATGGAGGGGGGTACAGAAGTGAGCTGTGGATGGAGGGGGGTACAGAAGTGAGCTGTGGATGGAGATGTGTACAGAGGTGAGCTGTGGATGGAGGGGGGTACAGAGGTGAGCTGTGGATGGAGATGTGTACAGAGGTGAGCTGTAGATGGAGGGGGGTACAGAGGTGAGCTGTGGATGGAGGGGGGTACAGAGGTGAGCTGTGGATGGAGGGGGGCACAGAGGTGAGCTGTGGGTGGAGGGGGGTACAGAGGTAAACTGTGGATGGAGGGGGGAACAGAGGTGAGCTGTGGATGGAGGGGGTACAGAGGTGAGCTGTGGATGGAGATGTGTACAGAGGTGAGCTTTGGATGGAGGGGGGTACAGAGGTGAGCTGTGGATGGAGGGGGTACAGAGGTGAGCTGTGGATGGAGGGGGTACAGAGGTGAGCTGTGGATGGAGGGGGGTACAAAGGTGAGCTGTGGAGCGAGGGGGGTACAGAGGTGAAATGTGGATGGAGGAGGGTACAGAGGTGAACTGTGGATAGAGGGGGTACAGAGGTGAGCTGTAGATGGAGGGGGGTACAGAGGTGAGCTGTGGATGGAGGGGGGTACAGAGGTGAGCTGTGGATGGAGGGGGTACAGAGGTGAGCTGTGGATGGAGGGGGGTACAGAGGTGTGCTGTGGGTGGAAGGGGGTACAGAGGTGAGCTGTGGATGGAGGGGGGGAACAGAGGTGAACTGTGAATGGAGGGGGTACAGAGGTGAGCTGTAGATGGAGGGGGGTACAGAGGTGAGCTGTGGATGGAGGGGGGTACAGAGGTGAGCTGTGGATGGAGGGGGTACAGAGGTGAGCTGTGGATGGAGGGGGGTACAGAGGTGTGCTGTGGGTGGAAGGGGGTACAGAGGTGAGCTGTGGATGGAGGGGGGGTACAGAGGTGAACTGTGGATGGAGGGGGTACAGAGGTGAGCTGTGGATGGAGGGGGGTACAGAGGTGAGCTGTGGATGGAGGGGGGTACAGAGGTGAGCTGTGGATGGAGGGGGTACAGAGGTGAGCTGTGGATGGAGGGGGTACGGAGGTGAGCTGTGGATGGAGGGGGGTACAGAGGTGAGCTGTGGATGTAGGGGGGTACAGAGGTGAGCTGTGGATGGAGGGGGATACAGAGGTGAGCTGTGGGTGGAGGGGGGTACAGAAGTAAACTGTGGATGGAGGGGGGAACAGAGGTGAGCTGTGGATGGAGGAGGTACAGAGGTGAGCTGTGGATGGAGATGTGTACAGAGGTGAGCTGTGGATGGAGATGTGTACTGAGGTGAGCTGTGGATGGAGGGGGGTACAGAGGTGAGCTGTGGATGGAGGGGGTACAGAGGTGAGCTGTGGATGGAGGGGGGTACAGAGGTGAGCTGTGGATGGAGATGTGTACAGAGGTGAGCTGTGGATGGAGGGGGGTACAGAGGTGAGCTGTGGATGGAGGGGGGTACAGAGGTGAGCTGTGGATGGAGGGGGTACAGAGGTGAGCTGTGGATGGAGATGTGTACAGAGGTGAGCTGTGGATGGAGGGGGGTACAGAGGTGAGCTGTGGATGGAGGGGGTACAGAGGTGAGCTGTGGATGGAGGGGGGAACAGAGGTGAGCTGTGGATGGAGGGGGTACAGAGTTGAGCTGTGGGTGGAGGGGGTACAGAGGTGAGCTGTGGATGGAGGGGGTACAGAGGTGAGCTGTGGATGGAGGCGGTACAGAGGTGAGCTGTGGATGGAGGCGGTACAGAGGTGAGCTGTGGATAGAGATGTGTACAGAGGTGAGCTGTGGATGGAGATGTGTACAGGGGTGAGCTGTGGATGGAGATGTGTACAGAGGTGAGCTGTTGATGGAGAGGGGTACAGAGGTGAGCTGTGGATGGAGAGGGGTACAGAGGTGAGCTGTGGATGGAGAGGGGTACAGAAATGAACTGTGGATGAGGGTGCAGAGGTAAGCAAAGTGGTGTGGGTGTGCAGAGGTGACCAATAGATGGTTACTTTGGGGGAGGGGGGAGAATATGCAAGTACTGCCCCTTGTTCTAATTTTTTTCTGTGCCCTGTATGATACAAACACCTCACAGTACACACTCCCAATCCCCGTGTGTCATCCTGGATTCCCTTGTTCACCAATACATAAGTGTTTTTTTTTTTTTGGAATGTTGGGGTGGAGAGAGAATTTGCATGGGGGGGTGGGCAAGAAAATGTTTGCCCAGGGTCCAATCAATATTAAAGACAGCCCTGATTATTTTGTATTTATAAACACTGAACGGCTATTAAACGTGCTCTGACAAATCTTCCAGATAAATCTTGTTTCATGTTCAAACACCTCCAGAAATATTCATCCTATTACACACCTAAATGTCATCAGCACAAGGACATGTCTTACTCTCCAAACCTTCAGTTATGGTAAACTTATTAGGCTACAGTTATTATCAAAGCGGACCTTGAGTCATTTTTTTCAACTTTCCATCTATTAACCGCTTGCCGACCAGCCGTCATTATATGGCGGCAGGTCAGCTCTTTCCCACAAATAACCGTAGCTCTACGTCGGTCCCTTTAACAACTATAGCAGGCATGCCCGCACCACCAGAGGCGCGCGCCTGCGGCACAGTGGGGGAGCTGATGCGTGTGTACGGCGGCTGCGATGTCCACCGGCCACCCGCGATCACTCCACAGGGAGCCAGAACGGTGATCTGTTAATGAAAACAAACAGATCCCCATTCTGACAGGGAAGTACAGAGTGGTCGTCTATTCCTAGTGATTAAGAACAGAGATCTCGCTCTACTCCCAGTCAGTCCCCTCCCCCCACAGTTAGAAACACCTCCCAGGGAACACATTTAACCCCTTGATCACCATTAGTGTTGACCCCTTCCCTGCCAGTGTCATTTATACAGTAATCAGTGCATTTTTATAGCCGAAAAAAGTGTCAAAAGTGTCCGATCTGTCCGCCACAATGTCACAGTCCTGCTAAAAATTGCTGATCACCGCCGCTACTAATAAAAATAATCAATAATAAAAATGCCATAAATCTATCCCCTATTTTGCAAACGCTATAACTTTTTTGCAAACCGATAAAAGTACGCTTATTGTGATTTTTTTTACCAAAAATATATAGAAGAATACATATTGGCATAAATTGATGAAGAAATTAATTTTTTTACATTTTTTGGGGGGGATATTTATTATAGCAAAAAGTAAAAAATATTGTGATTTATTTATTTTTTTTTTAAATGTCGGTCTTTTTTTGTTTATAGCACAGAAAATAAAAAATGCAGAGGTGATCAAATACCACCAAACAAAGCTCTATTTGTTGGGAAACAAAAATGGACGGGGGGATAGATAAGAAGGCCAATGAAAGCTGCAGAGCTGGAGGTGTGCCTCTGCGTGTCTGTGTAAATCCAGGAAGTGAACAGGCAGCAGCTTTAGCTGCCCACAGTTAAAATGGCTACAGACTTAGTGAAGGGAGATTTCTGCAGCATATTTGGCAAGTACAGAATCACAGTAAATATAAAATAACATGCAAAGTGGATGGAGGGAAGCTTCAGAATGGCAAAGATGTTTTTATTACAAATTATGTGAGCAGACTGCAGTTTCACTTTGAACACTAGGAATGTTTCCTGGCACTGCAAATATAGTAAATGCTAGACACTGGCTACACCAAGAACATGGTATTCAAGTAACATATAACATCAATAATAATGTTTGGAGCTTGGAGTATAAGAACCTGCAGCATTTCACATATAGCTCCAAATTCACATAAATATATGTGAGTGATTACAATATTACAATAATAATACAATTTTTTAAATGGTCATGAGGATCGCCAAACTAGCACTGGAGGAGTACAGCTACAGGGGGGAGCACAACTCTAATTGCTACCAGAGTACTTCCAGCGGGGTGGCTCCCCTGTATCCTCGACGTGGGATCCCTCCAACCATTTGCCTGTGTTACCAGAGCTACCCTAAACAAATTTATAGGAGGCACAGAGGAGTTTAGCTTTGAGGAAATTAGATTAATTTCACTTTTTCTCTCTTGAGAAGAGGCGATTAAGGGGGATATGATCACCACTTATAAATAAATAGGTGGTCCTATCATGTCTTTACAGAGGACAAGGAAGAACTGTATCTGTTGGGAAAGGAGCGCGGCTTGTAAACACATCCAAGTGCGCACGCTCGGGCCCACGTTTGATGACGTCACCCATCTGAGCCAGCCGCACTGTGCGCTTCAAGCCTCGCTCTGAGGCCGCCTTCCGGAGCTGGCGAATCCAGCTGTCAGAAGAGCCACTGTCCTCAGCAGCGTTCAGCTAGAATGTTCATGGCAAAGAGCCTGGGAGCGCCATCCTGACATCTGTATACCATTCCTGTCATTTCCATCTAAATGTGAGTGTATTTATTCAGAGATTAAAACCGTTTGTTCAAACTATTTCACCTAGAGGCGCCTCTCCTTTTGTGAGTCTGAGTACCTGACCTAGAATAATTAGGTAGTTAGTGAAGTCATAAGTAAGAGATCCTGAGCTGCGTAACTGGTCTGGATTAGTGACTGAAAGTAACAAAGACATTGGATCAGCATTACAGCCAGGAAGCCATCATTTTTAAAAAGAAAGCTAAGCAATGGCAGCTTCCTTGCAGTTTTTCTAACAATAGCATGGGATACATGAGTAAGTTGTTGCTAAATAATTTTTTGACCTTTTTCTCTTTGGCTGATGTGTGGGACTTGGTAGAGTTTATGCAGGAGCATAGAACTGTAAATGTTTATTACGTATCCCCCTAGGCTTTCTCTACAACCCCTCCCCATCACCCCCCGGTTTTCTTCCTCCCTTCGTGATATCAGCCGTTTCCAGGAATAATACATAGAAAGGTCAGCAAATTCTTAGTGACAGCGACGGAGCATGGAGAGAATTTCAGGAGGAGCAGCATATGCTTATTGTGTTTTTGTGTGCATATCTCTACTTATACACAAAAAATAGATATTAAGGTTGTATCTAATTCCATGAACAAAAATGTAATATAGTGCAGCTTACCATGGCAGAAGTGAGGTGGCTGCATTTTGTTTTCTTTTTTTTTCAGGCTATTTTGCCTTATTTTCACTTGATGATCCAGCTAAAGACTGTTGTAGAAATTTTTATTAATGTATGTTGTCAGATGTCCCCAGTGTCAGTTTTGCTGTAATGCGCTCATGTGAGCATATTCGCACATACAGACGTTGGTGGAAGACTATTGGCTGCGGAAACCTTCACGTGGACACAGCAGATCTGTTTGCTCTTTTAAGGATGTTTGTTTATGCCCCACCAAAGGACTGGCCACTCCATGGCGACCACATCTAAACTCTTAAGTAAGCAGATCTGCATACATGGGAACCATAGCATAACCATACAAAATTATGGCCCACTGAGCCATGATAGAGTATGACTCGCGTCATTGGTAGCAGTGTGAATGTGCACACGGTCGTGTTCAGAGGCATGTAAGTAGTGTTCAAATTGTGAGTCCTTTGTGTCTCACAAAACACTTGCCACATGGCTCTTAACACGAGGGTCTGCACACATCTCTACCGTATTTATATTTTAATATATACATGTGTGTGTGATTGGTTCTTTTGAAAGAATACAAAAGTGTCTGATTGGCTGATTCTGAAGCCACCACCTTCCTTTGTTTATTCATGTTGACAGTATACATAGAAGGAGTAAAGCATTTAATGGCAGGTTTCTACTGAGCTCAATGTGATACCAGCGTCTGTCTGTATTACTTGGAGACATACAAGCGCGCTTTCCCAACATCATATGAGAGAGCTGTTTTTGTGCTTTTAAGCGCAAAGAAATTATTTGTTTTTAAGGGAGAAGCTTAAAATTTACCAGACAAGACACAATTTCTGTACTTTAGTTATAACACATACTTACTGTACTTTGTCTATTGAGCTTTTTCACCCTAGGACAAGGAGGGTGTTAGGACTAAAAAAAGACCTCCCCCTCTCCTAATCTCCAAAACAGAGGCAAGGGGTCCTTCATAGAGGTGAACTGGGCAGAGCTGAAAAATACTGTGGGGGAGTTCAGAAAAGCATTTCCTCCACTTTTCTGGCAGTATGGCCCTTAAAAAATCCTGCAACAGTTTTAGGCTGGGTTCACACTATTGCAAATTGGATACCGGTTTCTCTACATCCAATTCGCATAGCAGAATGGAGCCGTTTCACACATCTCCGCAGCTGCTCCAGTGCAAATTTCACAGGAGTCCTGTGCATCTTTTGGTCCATTTCAAGTCCGAATTCATCCCAAAGCTCAGGATGAAATCGGACCTGAAACGATGAATGGGGTTGAATCAGGTAGTTTGTTAATAGCTGAACCAAAGTCAAAAATAATTACCTTGAGTTCGTAGCTAACAAACTTGAGGTAATGAAGACAAAATGCTTGTCTTTGTATGCTGTGTAACATGCAGGCCTGTTTGCCACTGCTACCCAATAACCTCCTCACAAAGGTTCAGTTCAGGTATGTTCAGACACAAGTCCGAACCCGCCTCAGCCATCCCTCCAGGAAGTTGCCAAATTGCACAGCCAATCACAGGCAGCGGAGGCATGCTCTGCCCCACATGTATACAAGTGACATGTATATGTGTGGCTTCAGGGCAGGGAATGCCTCTGACACCTATGATTGGCTGTCTGTATTGACAGCTGTCACTCACCGAATGACAGGTAAACATGGGTGCAGGGTCACCTCACCAAAAGCACCCCTCATGCTGAGGGTATGTGGCCTGGTATGATTCGGGGAGGCATTCGCTTGTCCCCCCCCTTTCCTGGCCTGCATGCTCAGATAAGGGTCTGATATGGATTTGAGGGGAGGGGGGCTTGCGTCATTTAAAAAAAGTTTGGTGTGGGGTTCCCCTCAAAATCCATACCAGACCCGAAGGGCCTGGTATTAAATGGGGGGGAGGGGGGGCTTGCTTGTTTTGTTTACATTCTGCTGACAGCGGGGAATCACGCTGACAGCAGATGAGTTATGGTTGCCAAGGATGTGGCTCCAATCCTGGGAATCACACAGGAGTGCGCTTGTGCTTTTCTGTGTGATTCACATGCAGTTCAGTGAGGTGCAGTTTGCTGTCATCTTGCATTTGGGAACTGTGATGTCGTCGTAATATGGATCTTTATCAAATAAAGCACCATGCGATCCAATGCAGGCAAATGCATTGGGTGTCATTAATTTAACCACCTCAATACAGGGCACTTTCACCCCCTTCCTGCCCAAGCCATTTTTCAGTTTTCAGCGCTGTCGCACTTTGAATGACAGGTCATGTTACACTGCACCCTAATGAAATTTTTATCATTTTTTTCCCCACAAATAGAGCTTTCTTTTGGTGGTATTTGATCACCTCTGCGTTTTTTATTTATTGCGCTATAAACAAAAGAAGAGCGACAATTTTGAAAAAACACAATATTTTTTACTTTTTGCTACAATAAATATCCAATTTTTTTTTTTTTAACAATTTTTTCCTCAGTTTAGGCCGATATGTATTCTTCTACATATTTTTGGTAAAAAAAAATCGCGATAAGTGTATATTGATTGGTTTGCGCAAAAGTTATAGCGTCTACAAAATAGGTGATAGATTTATAGCATTTTTATTTATTTATTTTTTACTAGTAATGGCGGTGATCTGCGATTTTTATTGTGACTGCGATATTGCGGCGGACATATCGGACACTTTTGACACATTTTTGGGACCATTCACATTTATACAGCGATCAATGCTATAAAATTGCATTGATTACTATGTAAATGTGACTGGCAGGGAAGGGGTTAACCACTAGGGGGCGATCGAGGGGTTAATGTATGACCTAGGGAGGTGATTCTAACTGTGGGGGGAGGGGACTGACTGGGGGAGGTGACTGATCGGTGTCCCTATGTACAAGGGACACACCATCGGTCTCCTCTCCTCTCTGACAGGACGTGGATCTGTGTTTACATGCACAGATCCACGGTCCTGCTCTGTTACCCGGCAATCGCGGGTGCCCGGCGACATCGCGGCCGCCGGGCACACGCACCAGGTCCCGAGCAATGCAGCGGGCGCGCGCACGCCCCCTAGTGGTTCGGGAGGGCGATCACGTCATATGACGTCCGCCCAGAACAAGAGAAGCCTCGTCCCGCCGTCATATGATGGTGGTCGTGGCTTAGTAGTTAAAGGAGTTGTAAAGGCAGAAGGTTTTTTTATCTTAATGCATTCAGCTAGAAAACCTTCTGTGTGCAGCAGTCGCCCAGCACCCCCTAATACTTACCTGAGCCCCATCTCTCTCCAGCGATGTCCAGGAGTGTCTTAGCAGTCTGGGACTCTCCTCCTGATTGGTTGAGACACAGCAGTGGTGCCATTGGCTTCTGCGGCTGTCAGTTAGCCAATCAGGGAAGAGAGGGGCCGGGGTAGGGGCTCCGTGTCTGAATGGACACAGAGAGAGCTGTGACTTGGCTCATGTTCCCCTATAGCAAGCTGCTTGCTGTGGGGCACTCGACAGGAAGGAGGAGCCAATAGAGCAGAAGAGGGAACTGAGAAGAGGAGGATCCAGGCTAGTCTGTGCAAAACCAATGCACAGAGCGGGTAAGTATAACATGTTTGCTTTTTTTTTGTTTTTTAAAAGAAGACTTTACAATCATTTTAACATTGACACTCGCTGCAGATCGCAGCTGCAGTATGTTTTGAATGTAGTGTGCTGGTTTTCCACACTACGTTCTGGTGTGAACAGGGCCTTACAGAATAATTTGTTTATTAAGGATTGTTATTTTGTATCAACTCATACTTAGAGTATTTTGTTTATGTGGTGAGTTTACACTTTTGTTTGTACAGGGTTTGGATCAACACAGAGCTAAATGAAATGGTCATATTTAAAGCGGGGTTCCACCCAAAAAAGGAACTTCTACTTTAAGGGAAGATGACCCCCTGACATGCCACATTTGGCTATTTTTTGGGGGAGAGCAGAAACCCTCTTTTTAGAGGGTTTCAGCTCCCACTTCCTCCCGGAGATTTTTGTAGCTGCTGACTTTTAATGAACTTAAAAAAACGATTGGAGCTCCTCTTTAAGCACAATAAACATTTTGTAAATGATAGGTAAGCAACTGTTCACTTTTTGAGTTCTGGTTCTCTTTTGAAGAGTCTCTAAAATTAGAAACAATGTATTAGAAATAACACAGCTGGATTCTTTCAGTATGCATGTGAGTGAGCCATCTGGTCCAGGTGCTTTTTTTTAACCTTTATTTTGTCTATTTCTGGACGTAGTTCATTTAAGATTATATTACTACAGTCATCATTTTGTACATCATCCTCACCATTCTCCTTTGTTTATACAAAGATGAAGATGGTATTTCATTTTTTTAATTTTTTTTTAAGGCTCCAGTAAAGGGCTTGAATAAAAAGATAACAGTTAATCATTTTACTATTGATAGAATTTAAAAAAATGTTGGGTTACTTTCTTTAGCACTTGAGGTTCATTTAGAATTTTTGCCATCCTTATCAAATGATTAAACTTTTCCTTCAATTATATATTTTTTAAGTGTCCTTTTCTTCTTTTTTTTTTAACATTGGAATTTAGACATATAGAATTTACATATTGATCATGGGAATACATTTTGTATTGTATTTACATAAAATCTATTTCAAACATTCATAATACAAGTTACAGTTTACATACAAAACTTACAGGAAAAAGAAATAGGTTGCAAGTTTCAAACTCCTGTATTTTTAACTCCACTTAGTTTTAGCCATTTTGTTCACAAACCTATTGTGCAATCACGCTCATTATTGTGAAATGTGCAGTTCATTTTAACCACTCCTACGAATACCTAAAGTAACAATAAACAATATCCTTTTTCTCTAAAAATAATTCATACACATCCGCCTTTTTAAAGTGGAAACCCAGGCAAGACCCTGTGAAAGAGGTCTATACTTATCTATACTCAAGAGCGCACCGTTCCAGGGATGTCCCCAGTGGCTGGCTTCAGCGAAAGGACAGAGTGATGGCAACAGCTGCAATGCCTGGGTGGTGGCATCATCCATAGGCTTACTATGGGACATCCATTTTCAGCTGTCCCTCCTCTCCCCTGAAGCCGCCACTGGGAGTCAACCACGTGACCAGACTGGAGTGTCATTAAGTATACACATCTTTCTTCTACACTGTAGTAGAGCAAATTTAGGAGTAGAACCGGTTTAGCCCGAACTTCCACTTTAAAGTGGAAGTAAACTCCCTTGTATGATTTTTACCTATAGGTAAGCCTATATTAAGGCTTACCTATGGGTACTCTAAATATCTAATAAACGTGCACCGTGTAGGCGATATTTACTTTAGATGCTGCTGGTGATGTCACTGGCGCATGCTCTCTGAAGGAACAGCCACCTGTGCTGTTCCTTCAGAGACCTGTCCTGTAAACGGCGGACGTTACATATACCCAATGAGAGAAAAAAATGACGTTTCACAGTATGACATCAGAACATGCGTGAACCCCTATGCGTCAGCACGTTTCGCTGGATCACTTCTTCAGGACACACATTGGGGGGTAAAGGAACAAATCTCACTACATGAAGTAGAAGACTACATCATTTCACAACACATTCAAATATATATATATGACAATAATTACATACAGTATATACATATATCATACTACATCAAAAAATAAAAAAAAGTATATCATAGTTTTATTAGTAGTGGTCATGCATTCATATTCACCTTATCTGGACATATGCCACCACCTGCACAGGACCTTCCCTGGATGGGTGCCGCAGCACCAAGATAACCAGAACCAGGGTTCGAATTTGAAATATATAACAAAAATAGCTATAGATCATAGGGGAGAGAAAAGAGGACAAAAATGAGGAAGTGTCGCATGGCAATCACCCATAGTGAATGCATGCATCAGCTGCCATCTTGGTGTATATCACACATCTCAATAGAAATATAAGAAGAAAAGTACACCTGTTGCAGGTGCAATTGTCAAAAATAAGGATAAAAAACAGTGACTTGTTTCTGACTTTTTTGATAAAGTAGAAACCATACCGGATGTAACCCATGCACCCATCGATCCTTCCATCCTGTCACCTTACCCGCTATCTCATGATGAAATAGAACTATTGAAGTGGGCCTGAGTTTCTGCCCTAATTCTAACTCCACGAAATTTGATATTGCTAAAGACCTACATCTATTTATGCGCATAAACTTATGTACAAATATGTGTTTGATAAAGACAGACGGGATAAGCAGGTTGAAGCTGCTAATAAAGAGGTATAGAAAGATTTTACGGTACCAGAATTCTGTGCATTAAGGGACCTGGTACTATTACTACAGGAAAATGATGGTGGCAGAGTGGGCAATGAGGATGATGATTCATTGGATGATGGTTTGCCTTCGGAGGAACAGACACGAAGTCTCAAACGTTCCATCTTTACATACTAATTCCAACATTTGGTCATTTTTAAACCAAGACATAAATGGGTCTAGAATTAAAAGATCCCCCAACGCAAAAAATTCTATTCAAGCTGCGGCTTTGGAAAACTAAGTAAGAACTCTGACCTAGTCATAAAACCATCTGACAAAAGGTGGAAGTGTAATCCTGATGATTGCGCTCCAATATAGAAATATGTGTTACATAGTTACATAGTTACATAGTTAGTCAGGTTGAAAAAAGACACAAGTCCATCCAGTCCAACCATATAAAAAAAAAAAAACAAAAAACAAAAAACAAAAAAAACGTACAATCCAATATACCCAATACTATACCCACAGTTGATCCAGAGGAAGGCAAAAAACCCCAGCAGAGCATGCTCCAATTTGCTACAGCAGGGGAAAAAATTCCTTCCTGATCCCAGAGAGGCAATCGGATTTTCCCTGGATCAACTTTACCTATAAATGTCAGTATCCAGTTATATTATGTACATTTAGGAAAGTATCCAGGCCTTTCTTAAAGCAATCTACTGAGCTGGCCAGAACCACCTCTGGAGGGAGTCTATTCCACATTTTCACAGCTCTTACTGTGAAGAAACCTTTCCGTATTTGGAGATGAAATATCTTTTCCTCCAGTCGTAAAGAGTGCCCCCTTGTCCTCTGTGTTGACCGTAAAGTGAATAACTCAACACCAAGTTCACTATATGGACCCCTTATATATTTAAACATGTTGATCATATCCCCCCTTATTCTCCTCTTCTCAAGAGTGAACAAATTCAGTTCCTCTAATCTTTCCTCATAGCTGAGCTCCCCCATGCCTCTTATCAGTTTGGTTGCCCTTCTCTGCACTTTCTCCAGTTCCCCGATATCCTTTTTGAGAACTGGTGTCCAAAACTGAACTGCATATTCCAGATGAGGTCTTACTAATGATTTGAACAGGGGCAAAATGATATCTCTCTCTCTGGAGTCCATACCTCTCTTAATACAAGAAAGAACTTTGCTCGCTTTGGAAACCGCAGCTTGGCATTGCATGCTATTATTGAGCTTATGATCTACCAAAACCCCCAGATCCTTCTCCACTACATGATGTTGGGACATCCTTAAAAACAAACAATGGTATAAACCCATCCTAGAGGAAGTAGTGAACCAATTCAATCAAGAATTTCGTGAGATAATTTTTCAAGCATACACGGAGGGCATAATTAATAAGAACACCTATGAGGGTATTCAGGTACCTCACCCCAGAATCGCGACGTTCTACGCGCTTCCGAAAACGCATCAAAAATATAACAAATCCACCTGGTCGGTCCATTTAATTGGGGATAGGGTCCCAAACTGAACGTGTGAGTAAATTAGTAGATGAGTATTTGCACCCCCATGTGAACACACTACCCACCCTCCTTTATTTAGGATATGCCAGATCTCTTAAAAATCACTGGATGGAATGCATGTCCCATCCGTCTGCCTCATGGTGGCCATTGACATAGAGGCTCTATATTTCTCAATCCCCCACAAATTCGGTGTAGCGACAGTAAATACCTCATGGAGAGGGGTGATACAACATATCCATTGAATCAATTTTTAACCCCAGCTCTTAACACGTATCCTGACATGGCATGTTTTTTCTTTCGATGGGTCCCACTTCCTCCAGGTACAGGGGGTTGCTATGGGCACTTGTTGTGCGCCATCATATGCCAACCTGTACCTGGGTGGGGTGGGAGTGTGATTTATTTGCCACAGAAGAACACGGCAATTTACTATCCAACATTCTATGTTGGTATAGATATATCGTCAATGTTTTCATGTTGTGGGCAGGAACATCTGAGGAACTTGATCAATTTATGTGTGTGATTCATGATAAAAAGTATAATCTCAAATTCATTATGGAACATAGTGTTACCAGCATTGCATTCCTTGACATCAATATTAACATTAATTCTGATGGCTCTCTTGACATATATCTATTTTGTAAGCCCACGGTGGGAAATACAATATTACATGCATCAAGTGCACATCCCCGCCCATTGGTTCAAAATATTCCATACAGCCAGTATCTGCGGCTGAAAAGAAACTGCTCGGACGATCAGGTGTTTTAACGAGAAGCAGATCTCCTTCGCGGCAGATTACTGGATAGGGGCTATAGCCAGACTTGTCTTAAAAAGGCCTTTTGAAAGGCCAAATTCAGATCAAGGAATGCAATTCTGTACGACCGATTGATGCCAAAAATTGTGGATACGGTTAGATTTATCACCACATACTCTGATCAGCATGGACAGGTGAGGGATATTATGAACAGGCACTGGCACTTATTTATTAGTGATCCGACCCTGTGCAAATATATCAAGGAATACCCAGAAATCACCTTTAAATGGTCAGGGTCCATTAGGGATCGTCTGGTTAAAAGCCATTATACTAGACAGAGGGATCAACAAGAAGACAGAGTGGTGACTTTTAGATGTGGCTGGTGTGACTATTGTGAGTTGCTGTTGGGAGGCTCTTCCTTTCAGCTTCCCAACGGACGTATTCTTTCATTGAAATATCATGTTACTTTTCTCACTAAAGGAATTATCTATATCATCCTATGTCAATATGGTGCCTTCTACATTGGCAAGACCATAAGGCCATTTTGGAAGCGTATGAAGTATTATGTTTTATGTATACATGTATTATGTCACAGCTTGGATTTTGAACACCCCCATAGGACATCATATAGCATTCAAGAACAATTATTATTCCCATGTCTTTAAATTTGCAGTGTTGGATAGAATCCATGAGGACCCCCGTGGGGGAAATTTTGATCAATGGATTCTATGTAGAGGGGCAAAATGGATTTTCGATTTGAAAGCTACAGAATCACCTGACTTAAACAATGTATTAAGTTTTAGATCTTTTCTTTAAAGTCTGTATCTGCAGCTATTTGCATTTTTTACTTGATCTATTTATTTTTACTTTATATTTTTTCTTTTCTTTCCTTGTTTATTTTCCCATTTTGTTTTTGTTTTTTGTTTCTGTTTTCTTCCCTTCCTTGCTCTGCGTAGGTACCAGCTATAGAGGATTAGTAATAATGTAGGATCGAACTATGTATATGAGTCTCTACTGATAATGATAACCTAATATGTATAGTGAAGTGAAGTAATATAATATGATAGTGTACTGTCTTGCATTCGTGTTTGTCTGTGCTGGTTAATGTGTCCCTGCCTGCATTGAGACCTACAGTGGGGACGGAAAGTATTCAGACCCCCTTAAATTTTTCACTCTTTGTTATATTGCAGCCATTTGCTAAAATCATTTAAGTATTTTTTTTCCTCATTGTACACACAGCACCCCATATTGACAGAAAAACACAGAATTGTTGACATTCTTGCAGATTTATTAAAAAAGAAAAAAATTAAATATCACATGGTCCTAAGTATTCAGACCCTTTGCTGTGACACTAATATATTTAACTCAGGTGCGAAGTGTCAGCTTCCTGGCGGGCGTGGGCACGTGGCGTTGCAAACACGCCTGAGTTCATCCTTAATTGCAATGTTTGGATGTACAAGCTTCTGTCTCAGTGGGGTCGATTTACTAAAACTGGAGAGTGCATAATCTGGTGCAGCTGTGTGTGGCAGCCAATTGGCTTCTAACTTCAGCTTCAGCAATTAAAGTGACACTGAAGGTATTTTTTTTAAATAACAAACATATCATACTTACCTCCACTGTGCAGCTTATTTTGCACAGCGTGGCCCCCACCTTGCTCTTCTGGGGTCCCTCGGTGGCTCTCGTGGCTCCTCCCCACAGTAGATAATCCCCTAGGGGAAGCGCTCTCCCGAGGAGTTACCTTGCAGGTGTGCTCCCGAGTCCAGCATTCGGCGTCCATAGAGGCTGAATGTAGGACTCGGCCCCGGCACTCGCGTAATTGGATTTGATTGACAGCAATGGGAGCCAATGGCTGCGCTGCTATCAATCTATCCAATTAACAGCTGAGAACCCCCGGCACAGAGAGAGCGCGTCCCCGTGGGTCAAGTTTGAGGGGTCAGGTAAGTAAAGCGGGGGGGGGGCGGTCACTGACAGGTGTTTTTTTACCTTAACGCATAGGATGCATTAAGGTGAAAAAACACAAATCTTTACAACCTCTTTAAGCTTTGACAAAGAACTTGGAAGCCAATTGGTTTCTTTGCAGACCTGCACCAGATTTTGCACGCTCCAGTTTTAGTAAATCAACCCCATTGTGTTGCTGGACTTTAAAGACACTGTGATGAAAGTTTTACTTCTGAGTTTTTCTGACACTCCAGCTACATACGTGATTAGTACACTGCTCAAATAAATTAAAGGAGCACTTTGAAAACACATCAGATCTCAATGGGGAAAAATATCTATACTGATATGGACTGGTTAATGTGTTAGGAATGAAAGGAGACCACATCATTTCATGGAAAAGAAAACAATCAACCTACAGAGGGCTGAATTCAAAGACACCCCGAAAAATCACAGTGAAAAAATGATGCAGGAGGCTAGTCCATTTTGTGGAAATGTCATTTCAGCAACTCAAAATAGTACTCAGTAGTTTGTATGGCCTCCACGTGCTTGTATGCATACCTGACAACATCAATTCATGCTCCTAATAAGAAGATGGATGGTGTCCTGGGGTATTTTCTTTGAGATCTGGACCAGGGTATCACTGATGCTCCTGAACAGATTGAGGTGCAACCTGGAAGCATCGGATGGACCAAAACAATGTCCCAGAGGCATTCTATTGGATTTAGGTCAGGCTAACATGGGAGCCATTCAATAATATAATTTCCATCATCCTCCTGGCTGCATACTCTCGCCACATGAGGCTGGGTATTGTTGTGCACCAGGAGGAATCCAGGAGCCACTGCACCAGCATAGGGTCTGGCAATGGGTCCAAGGATTTCATCATGATACCTAATGGTGGTCAGGGTGCCATTGTCTAGCCTGTAGAAGTCTTGGCATTCCTCAATGGATATGCCTCCCCAGACCATCACTGACCCACCGCCAAATATGAAACGCCTATAGTCAACTTCACAATCTTAGGTCGATTCCATGTCCCGTGAGGGGGGGGAGACTGGAACAAGACCCTGCTCCACCGCGAAATGCGCTGGATCAGGTGTCTTAATGGCACGTCTTCCCCTGGCCTCAATGAAGCTGAAAGCTTTAGACCCTTCTTGGAGGGAAAACAGATTGCAATAGTTACACTAACACATAAACAAGCTCACGCTTGTCTCCAATATTCCATTTAATTTATTATTTGGAATATCATCTGTCATATGCGGTTTCCTTCTCACATCTTTTTTTCATTCTTTTTTCTAATGAAGATTGCTCTTCAATTTAAGGACTACTGAATAGGACTACTGAATAGGAGAATAGTACTACTTGACACCTATGGAGTGCTACTTTAATAGTGTTGATTGTTTTGTACGTGGCATGATGTTAAACACTGTTGCTACTGTGGCTAAACCTAGCACAGGAAGGCCCCTGTGTCTTCCCAGAGGGGCCTTTATTTATTTTTTGCTATGCAGAAGGAAGCGTCTGCATTCTGCCCCGTAGTTGGATACAGTTATGGAGTGGAATTCCATTGATAGCATTAGACTCCTGTGTCTGCATTTTTGTCTCCAATATGGCTGCCGGACGGTCCCTGGATGTTGTCATCATAGAGACCGGATTTGACGCGGCAGCATGTGACGTCAAATTGACATGCATGCACAGTATATGGAGACCGCCTCAGCCACCATTCTTCCGCCTCTTTTGGATGGTGTGGGTGGACAATTGCCCTACAAAATAAATCAAGGCAGCTGATTGCCATCTATGGGCCTCCAGTGGACTTCTACTGGGAAACAGCCCAACGGACATAGTATACCTCTAGAGGCAATTGGAACTCCTAATTTCTTATAGAATCTTACTTGCATGTAAGTGTTTTTTCTCTTTTTTTATTTAAGCATTTGGAATGTGTTCCCTGTTTGAGGTCTCTCACTGATAGCTCAGTGATTGATCGTCTTTGAACTTTTATGCTATACCATTTAGAAGGGGCTTTTTTGTTTTAATTGACAAAAACCCCCTCATTATATTTCTTATTTCTTCTCTTTTTTTTCTTGAAACCATCAATTGCCTGTACAAGTGATGGAATTTAATAGCAAGTAGCTGGGGAAATGCCACTCTTTGTATTCAGACTCTTTCTATATGGTGTATTATGATATACAGAATATGTGTCATGTAAAAAAAAAAAAAAAAAAATAATGTAATTTTTATATACTCTTAAGTATTCATTTTCTTGGTTGCCGTATAAAATACCAAAAAGAGAGGATTTACAATTTTTTGTTGGAACTCTGCACTTTATTATAGCACAAATTGAGGCTCACCTCTGAGTCAGAGAACTGCCTTAATGCTTGACTTTTCAGATGACCACAGTCCCCGCCTGGTCCCAGGTATTGATGAGTGAGCTCTGTGCAAAGTATACCCCCATGTGCACAGGAACAGTAGACCCCGCCCACAGCTGTATAATAAAATGATACGTAATGCAACATGAACTCCATTCAATGAAGCAGTGAAGGTCACCATCTGACAGCAGTGCAAAAGAAAGATATGGCTCTAAAAGCTCATTATAATTTAGGTTGGTTGCCATTTTTGTCTATCTTGCTGTAATTGGCACAAGGACACATATAAGGCCTTCAGCTGCCATTGTGCTTCACTGGGTTTTAGGTCCCCCCCTGCACCTGTAAGAATGAATTGGAGGCCTCCGGGCATTTCTATTTCTTTATTTCCTCCAGTGTGGAGGCTCTCATAGGTTAGATTTAGGACCATAAAGTGTGGCCTTGACAAGACAGTGTGGCTTCCGTACATACTTGCAAACGTTGTGCAAATTGGTAAAGATAAAGGAAAATTGGGGCAAGTGGGATTTTACTGGTACCGTCTTAAGACATTACATTTTCATTCAAATCAATTTTTTATTTAGTATCAAAAAAGATTAAAAGTGCGTACAGAAGACATCAGACTTCAGAAAACATCTGTTACGATGAAACATGTCAGGCAGGCTGACATCCGTACGCTGATTGCTGCAGCCGTTTGTTCCTATCATTGATGCATGCTGTTTTAAGCTTCAACTTGACCATTGGGAGATGTTTATATGTGAAGGAAATCCCACGGATGTTGTGGTCTGATGAGGGGTTCCAGTGGGCTGGATTTGCTGGATGCTATTGAGAATTTATCATCTATGCCTAATCCTTAACACCTTCTGGTAAGCAGACTACATTACCACGTGGTGACGAGTGACTCTTTCTACATCTGCACAATATATATGGTGATTGGATTCCTCCCACTCTTCAATTTCATTTTTGAACTTTTCAGCGCCGCAATAATTTTTATACATATACATGTTAGTTCCTCCATGGTAGTCAATACACGTCAATGTAAGTCACTCATCTCAGTGATGCCTCCATGAGTCGTATGGATGTACAGATGTACAGATATCACACTCTCAACATATTTTGCGGTTACTGCTTCTTCAGGAGTGGAAACACAAGCAAAATAGAGGGAAGAACCATACACTAAATAAATATTTTTTTGTAAATACAGGTAAACAGAGAAAGCAAACATTCTTCCTCGTAAGAATACATACATACATAAATACTGAAAACAATGGAAAGGCATAAGTGCATTTACCTCAGAGATCAGATCAAGGCTGGCATATGGCAGAGCATCAGGGCCACCATTTGTGGGCGAACATGGGAGCACATACACCGCTATGAACACTTTAAAACATATAGGTATACAGGCCATAAAATCTATGATAATCTAAAGAGTTAGCACATGGTATGTACGTGCTAACTGATTTGATTATCATAGAAGCGGGAAACATGGCGAGAGTGCGATATCTGTACGTCCATACGACCCTTGGAGACATCCCTAAGATGAGTGATTTCCATTGAGGTGTATTGACTACCATAGAGGACCTACTGTGTATATTACCTTTGTACACAATTTTAATCTTTTTTGATACTAAATAAAAAATAGATCTTAATGAAAATGTTGTAATGTCATAAGACGGTATCAGTAAAATCCCACTTGTCCCAATTTTCCTTTATCTTCAACCAATTTGGGGATGTAGGTACCCAATATTCTATTATATATTCCTTCTGAGCAGCCATACTCTTCCTCAAATGCAAATTGTTAGACTGTGTACTTTTTTATTTTTGTTGGCTAGCTGGTAGGTGTTCTGGGAAATACATTTTACCCTTTCTTGCTATAGGCAAAGCCCTTCTATGTGCACCTTACTCTAAAAGATTGATATAAATTAGAAATTTTGCCTGGTTGTGTCTGCCTGGTTTGGAATTGGACAAAACATTTTTCCGAGCATATAAACTTGTGGAAGGCTGGAACAAGTGCTTTGAAAAGCAATGGGAGTACAGTGCCTTGCAAAAGTATTCACCCCCCCCCCCCCTTGGCTTTTTACCTATGTTGTTACATTACAGTCTTTAGTTCAATGTTTTTTTTAATCTGAATTATATGTGATGAATCAGAACACAATAATCTAAGTTGGTGAAGTAAAATTTGAAAGATATATACATAAAACTATTTTTTAGAAATAAAAAACTGATAATTGGCATGTGTGTATGTATTCACCCCCTTTGTTATGAAGCCAATAAAAAGCTCTTGTGCAACCAATTACCTTCAGAAGTCACATAATTAGTGAAATGATGTCCACCTGTGTGCAATCTAAGTGTCACATGATCTGTCATTACATATACACACACACCTTTTTGAAAGGCCCCAGAGGCTGCAATACCTAAGCAAGAGGCACCACTAACCAAACAATGCCATGAAGACCAAGCAACTCTCCAAACAAGGGACAATGTTATTGAGAAGTACAAGTCAGGGTTAGGTTATAAAAAAAAAATCCAAAACTTTGATGATCCCTAGGAGCACCATCAAATCTATTATAACCAAATGGAAAGAACATGTCACAACAGCAAACCTGCCAAGAGACGACCGCACACCAAAACTCACGGACCAAGGAGGGCATTAATCAGAGAGGCAGCACAGGGACATAAGGTAACCCTGGAGGAGCTGCAGAGTTCCACAGCAGAGACTGAAGTATCTGTACATAGGACCACAATAAGCCATACGCTACATAGAGTTGGGCTTTATGGCAGAGTGGCCAGAAGAAAGCCATTACTTTCAGCAAAAAGCAAAATGGCACGTTTTGAGTTTGCAAAAGGGCATGTGGGAGACTCCCAAAATGTATGGAGGAAGGTGCTCTGGTCTGATGAGACTAAAATTGAACTTTTTGGCCATCAAAGAAAACGTTATGTCTGGCGCAAACCCAACACATCACATCACCCAAAGAACACCATCCCCACAGTGAAACAAGGTGGTGGCAACATCATGCTGTGGGGATGTTTTTCAGCAGTCGGGACTGGGAAACTGGTCAGAGTTGAGGGAAAGATGGATAGTGCTAAATACAGGGATATTCTTGAGCAAAACCTGTACCACTCTGTGTGTGATTTGAGGCCAGGATGGAGGCTCACCTTCCAGCAGGACAATGACCCCAAACACACTGCTAAAGCAACACTTGAGTAGTTTAAGGGGAAACATGTAAATGTGTTGGAATGGCCTAGTCAAAGCCCAGACCTCAATCCAATAGAAAATCTGTGGTCAGACTTCAAGATTGCTGCTCACTAGCACAAACTATCAAACTTGAAGGAGCTGGAGCAGTTTTGCAAGGTGGAATGGGCAAAAATCCCAGTGGTAAGATGTGTCATAGAGACTTATCTAAAGCGACTTGGAGCTGTGATAGCCGCAAAAGGTGGCTCTACAAAGTATTGACTTTAGGGGGGTGAATAGTTATGCACATTGACTTTTTCTGTTATTTTGTCCTATTTGTTGTTTGCTTCACAATAAAAAAAAAATCTTCAAAGTTGTGGGCATGTTCTGTAAATTAAATGATGCCAATCCTCAAACAATCCATGTTAATTACAGGTTGTGAGGCAACAAAACACGAAAAATGCCAAGGGGGGTGAATACTTTTGCAAGGCACTGTATGTTGAAAAGTGATTTGTTCTTGTTGTTCAAATTAATTATAGAAATAGAGTACAGATAATTATTGACTCATCCTCATATGTAGTTGCTTGGTTACAGTTGCCTTATTAATATTAGGAAGTGATATGCATATACAGTAATTATAAATGTACAGTATCTCCCTGGGTCCTCGGTGCCTGCAGGTACCATAAAAACTGACATGCATTCCTATGGCTATAGTTAAACCCTGTTCACAAAGAAAAAAGCCAGGCTTCAAAATATACATCAGTCATGTCTGCGATATGGAGGAACAAATTCTCTTAGAAAATATATTTGCTCTTTTGTGGTCTTTGAAATGTGACTTTTAGGTACAATTTATATAAATTGTCAGACTGATCTTTATGAATGTGGTCTAATGCCTTCAATTATATTTTCACATCAGTTGACCTCCCATCCCAGTGTGATAAATGCTCCATTCTCATGTGCTTTACATACATTCTCTGACATGATACTAATATCTGCAGCTTTTGCTGCTCTTTTCATTTCATCTTATTGAAGATTCCATTAGTATCACAGAGCTTCACTGCCTGTGAACCATATTAGCACATTCACTCAATATGAATTTTCCTTTGCCAGCCTCACCTTTTAATGGAAAGTCATTAATGTGTTAATGCTACCCTCTGGTGACCATTGTAACACATGTAGACTCAACACAGATGGCTAGAGAACCAGGCACCGTGAAACATATTAAAAAGGAAAATTCATTTACTTGTCAGTTTGAACCTTTCTGTGTGCCTATGTATTAGGTATTATAGATACGCCCATTCTCTAAATTTGTCTCTCCATGTATTGATAAAAAATGAGAAGAGACAGGAGAGAGATGCAGGGCAGAGTAGGACAATGTAATGGACTCCAGTTCACTCTGCACTGAGAGAAGAGCTGCATGCACACAGTAAAAGGGCTACATACCCTAGACCCCCTTGCAAAAAAAAAGCTAGGGTAGGTTATAGAGTGATGGATGTACAGTATATTTTTGGAAAAGTAGGAATTCTGGAGCATAATGCATTTTGCAGATATACAGAGTATTGGTAACTGTAAGCACAAACACACAAGTCCATATATAACAAGAGATATAAAGGGCTGAGCAACTTAGTCCATAGGGGACAGGCTGGAAGTTCAAGGGTTAAGTGGTAACCGGTAATGTAATGGTTAAAGTAGGCTGGTAGGCTAGGCGGCTGCTGTTTCCTCAGAGAGCTGGCTCTGTGATGGATGAGAGAGGGGTAGAGAAGGAAGCGCCACCTGAGTGTAGTATTAACAAATGATGTTTAATGGCACCAGGTAAAAACACACTTACAGGATAAAAACATATAAAAGGCTCATCTGTATAGGTATGTGGTCCTCGCTGTTCCCTCTGATCCTGTGGTGGTGACGCTGCAGGGATGCTGGGCTGCAGAAGGTGGATTACCAGCCGGGAGCTCCTTCTGTGGCCATCAGGAAGAGACTAGGGGCCGGCGTGGAGCGCACATGAAGCGTGCATGACGTCACAGGTCGTCCGTCTGCTTCCGAGTCCGGTATCCAGGGGAGAGATCGTCCAGGGAGGAGGGCTAGCAGAGAGGTTGAGAGAAGGCTACGCGCTCGGAGCCACTGCTCCTTCAATAGGCCTAATAGGGAGGTGTCTGCAATGTGCTTTTATATGGCAGTGCTGTGGGATAACAGGTCCCAGCGTCTATCAAAAGAAAGCACAGTGCCACCTGTGGGCGGGAGGGGAACTACAAGGTAACAATATACACAGAGAAAAAAACAGGCGGTTATATAATAGTCAGTGTCATGGAAACATATATATGAAGAAGTCCATGTTAGTAAACATGGAGACAATAATATTAACAATAGTAAAAATGGGAGTAACAATGGGGGCAAAAGATGGAGGTAAGTATAAGCCCGGTTTCACACATGTGCGGTGTGAATTGAGCTCAGGTTTCACTGGGAAGATAAAAGTCTCCTGTTCAAAGGAATCATTGCGTTTTAGCTCAGGATCAGTGAGCAGGGAGAGGGGGAGGAAGAGGGGGGGGGAGAGGGGGAGGTGTAGTGAGGAGAAGTAGAAAATCCTTGTTCAGAACGCAATGCATCTGCGAATCAGATGCGTTCCCATAGGAGATAATAGGCTTGTAGTTCGCACCGCAATGCCCAAAAAACGCACACGCGAATGCAACGCACATATGTGAACCAGATGCATTCATATGAATGTATTTTAAAATGTCCTGCGAATTAGATGCGGTGTAAGCCGCATCCAATTCGCATAGACCCGGGCTAAAAGTATAAAAGTATAAGTATAAAAAAAATAAATAAATACATACATACATATATACATATACATACACATATACATAAATAAAAAAATAAAAAATAATAAATAAATAAGTAGAGAAAGGCAAAAAAATGGTGAAAAAAATTATGGTATAAGAAGTGGACATGGATAGAGCATGCGTATTGGGAAAACACAAGAAACAGGGAAGCACATATCTGTGCAGAGTTTTTAAAGATATATATATTGTAGCAAGGCTACATCTGTAGGGGTGGTCTCATGAGGAAACGGGGTGGCTTAAAGTAGTGTGTGCACCTCAATATCCTCGTTCAACCCCCCAGGTGCTAAAGTGCCCAAAGAGTAGATCCAGTAAGTTTCTTGCTGGCAGAGACGTTTATACCGCTCAGCGGCAGGGTATTTGGCCAGGATAGATTCAATGACCCACACACTGAGGCCAGCTGTAGATTGGCCGTGGTGAGTCAGGAAGTGTTTAGGGACGCTGTGGTGGTCACGGCCTTTTTCGGCCCCCTAGTCTCTTACTGATGGCCACAGAAGGAGCTCCAGGGAACACCGAGGACCACATACCTATACAGATGAGCCTTTTATATGTTTTTATCCTGTAAGTGTGTTTTTACCTGGTGTCATTAAACATCATTTGTTAATACTACACTCAGGTGGCGCTTCCTTCTCTACCCCTCTCCCATTTTGCAGATATGATGGTTCAGAAGTTTTTGGCCTCATTCTTATAGGAGTATTTAGGCATACACCCACATGAGGGGCCGTGTTTGCTCACATGGGATGCACAGGCGTTCCATGCATCCATGTGCAGGCAGTCCCATTCATGTCTATTTGGAGCAGTGACTGCATGGACATAAACAATGTGAGTTCATGGACACTCACCCATTCCCATGTGAAATTGGGAGCAGTGGTTGTGCCAATGCAGCTACTGCTTTCAGCGGAAAGGAATGGGACTGTCCAGACACAGATGCAGGGAAACACCTCTGCATCCCATGCGGGCAAACACGGCCCTTGCACTGGTGTAAGCTTGGTGTACGGTCATGTGAACTAGACCTTATACCACATGGCAGTATTATTCATATATTTATATGGACTAGTAACATCACTTTAAACTGCTGTGTGGGTGCTGCCTTATATTGCTGCTATCCATGCCGTTGTTGGTGGTAGGATGTGTGCTGATTGTTTACTCGAATCTTTCTGAAGAAAGAATGTTACGCATCGGATTGATCAGAGAGCTACCTGAAGCTCTTTATTCTTGTATGGCCATATAGAAAAGCAACATTTTAGGAACTTGCATGCCTGAAAAGGGAGCACAGCATGGTCCTGAAATGTTAAATTAACCCAAAAAAACTTTTGCACTGCTACCCAAATAGATCAAAAACATATAACATAAATAAATAATCACTGCTGCCCACACCTTATAAAACTACCAACTGTGCACAAATAACTAAGCAGAAAGCAAAATGGTGTAGCGCTACTATTTCAACTTCTGTTGTGTCTGTGCATCAATTATCTCCCAATATTAATAAAAGACATTAAACCACAAACACAAATGCTTTTCTATGCATTAATAAAATAGTCCCATATGAATTACAGTCTCTTTTTGTCACGTGACGTCAGAAGGGAGCAGTGCCACCGGGTGATGTAGCTTTGTGGCCACGCCGCTTTATTGACCTGCCGGGCTGCATGCATGGATAAGGGTCTGGTATGGATTTTAGGGGGGGGGACCCTACACCATTTTTTTTTAAAAATTTGGCGTTTTTTTCATTTATTTTTTTATCTGTATTGCCAGGAGTCGGTAATACATTACAGTCACAAGCAAGTTTAAATTACATTTTTCCTTTAGAAATGTCAGTTTTGCTGCAGAAGGTTCTATACATCGTAACAGATGTGCCACTTTAGGGGCAGACTAAAGGGGACCCCCCCCCCCCCCGGCATCATATTTGAAGGAATTTTTCCTTTTTTTTTTTTTGTTTTACTTTGCACATCATTAAAATCACTGATCCTTTCAAAACGATTGTATTTTTTTTTTTTATTTGCATTGATACATGTCCTCCAGGACAATACCAGGTCCCCATACACTTAACTTAGGGCAATAACTTGCATATAAGCCTTTAAAATGAGGACTTTTGATTTTTAATATTCGTGTCCTATAGACTTTAATAGAGTTTGCATGTTCTGTAGAACTTTTTTCCTGTTCGAGATGTTCTGGTGCGAATCGGCCTATCTCTAATCCTAAAAACCCTGGTTAAGACAACCCTCCAAGTAATCTTATTTAGATATGTTTTTGTATATTATCATAGCCTTATGAATTTTATTTTGTTATATAGGATTGTTTGTTTATTCATTATTATTATATTTTATCTTTGGTGGCCTCTTATGCAGTTTCCTTAAGGCTACTTTCACACCAAGGCGCTTTTCAAGCGTTTTAGTGCTAAAAAAAAGCGCCTCTCAAGCCACCCCAGTGTGAAAGTCCAATTGCTTTCACACTGGGGCGGTGCGTTGCAGGACGGGAAAAAAGTCCTGCAAGCAGCGTCTTTGGGGCGGCCCTAAACCGCCCCTGCCATTGAATTAAATGGGCAGTGCTACCGAAAGCGCCTGCAAATCGCTTCGGCAGTGGCGCTTTTAACCCTTTCCTCAGCCGCTAGCGGGGGGTTAAAAGCGCCCCTCTAGCGGCCGAAAAGCACCACTATAACAGCGGTAAAGCGCCGCTAAAACTAAAAATGCGCTCCAGTGTAAAAGGGGTCTAAGTATCCTGAGGAAGCCATTGTTTGGTGAAACATGTAGGGTTGCTAACACTGCACATACATTCAAGCCGCATGGATTATTCTTTGATGACTTTATAATAATATAAAAGTAGTGGTTTTAACTATGTTTACATTGTAATAACATTTTGCACATTTTATTATATAAATTTTTTTGGAGTTAAGTTTTTCGGCACCTATAAAGTCCCTTTCATTTTGTCCTTTTTCTAATGGAGTATCTCTAGCGCTTTATTTATAGGTTGTAGGATAATTGCAATTAAATGGATCTCGCCTCGCCCACCAGCACTAAGTGGATAATGATTCTAAATAAGCATATCTCTTTATGAAAAAATTACTTATGATCTGAGAAACTCTATGCATAAATTTAATGTTATATGGTATGATGGTAGTAGATAGGGAGCGCTGTTGACTAAACTAATTCCGGTAGTAGCAAAAAAAAAAAAAAAAAAGTACTACAAATAACCGTTCCTAGTGACCAAGGTACGCTTCCCTGAAGACGTTATTACGAAACCTACATCGGAGCGGTACCTGGTCACGTAATCTCTTCCCACTTCCGGTTCCCTGGTTGTCATTTTCGTCGGGTGGAAGGCACGCCGACCACGGAGGTGGTCTACGGCATTCTTGTACAGACCTACTACTAGACGAGTGAGCAGCCCCAGTGCCGGGTGGGCACCTACTAATTTAAGCAGCCAATTGGCTTTACGTTTTGTTTTTAACCATTTTAATAAACTATATTACGCTATGGAAGTATCCACTGTTTTTTCCATGGCCCATGGTTAACCATCCGGGGAAGAAGTTTTCTTGCCTACTGCCATCCAGCCTCCATATGTGAGCAGGCACAATCCTGCACAAGCTTTCATGACTTTCTTTTTAACTAAAGAAGTCATTTGCATCTGGTAAGCAGATTTTTCACCTATCACTGTGGGGTGCACTGACTTCTTGGTGAAGGAATTTCCACTCTCTGCATAGAAGATTTTACCTACAGTTAGAAGATCACCTTATACTGCAATTTAACTGTGGTTGTTTTCTTCGCTATTGGGACTTATACTGTATATAATTATCACTGTATGTTACAGCAATGTGTGTTATTACCTATGATATACTTAGCACCATCTGTACTTAGTAATCTCCCTTTGGGGTTTTTTTATTTCTGGCATTTAGCCAAATGTCTCACTATTATTTTTTTATTTTCTTATTTGCTACTACCGGCATTCGTTTAGTCACTAGCGCCCCCTATCTACTACCAATTACTATTGACCACTTTGCTCAAATCAGGGCAGCAGCTGCAATATTATTTTATATTTCATTTTATGGTTTTTTATTTTGGCGTGGAGTCTATTTTTCCACTTTATATGGTATGGTATTTTTTGTTGTTGTTATTGTCTGACATGAAAATCTAAATTGAGAAAAAAAAACCTCACTAACCAGGAAGCGCACTGATATTTTTAAGGAGTAGTCCAGGAGAAAAGTGTTTAGGGTTCTGTTTATGAAAAATTTACATTACACGTTCCCTATAAATTAGGTTCAGTTCGAGCAAATTCAGACACAGAATTCCAACTGTAGGCACTAGAAGTTGAATCTTAAAAATTATTCTGGCCATTTTTTAGGCTGATAGGCAAGACATTTTCAAACAAATGGCATGGAGGCTGGGTACTAGTTTTGGCTGGGAGCAGTGATTTTTAGTAATGGTTAAAGTGAAACATTAAGAATGCAAAACTCCATGTAAAAACATACCTGGGAGTTGCCCTGACCCTGCCTGTGAAGTGGGCACCTGTGCGATGTATACAATCCACTAATCCACTGCAGCATAGCTGGCATGTACAAAAAAAGTGTGATTAAATTCACAGCAAAATGACAGCTTATACTGTTTGTAAAAAAAAAAAAAAAAAAAAAAAAAAAGTCTGTGATTTACATTTATCTATACCAGACCCTTATCCTAGATTTTAACGGCGGTCCCGCACACAGAAAAAAAATGCATTGGGTCCCCCCCCCCCGCTGATTCTTATTAAGCCCGTTAGGTCTTGTATGAATCTTAAGAGGGACTCCATGCAAAGAAAACAGATTCCAATTCCCCCGTACACACGGTCGGACATTGATCGGACATTCCGACAACAAAATCCATGGATTTTTTCCAACGGATATTGGCTCAAACTTGTCTTGCATACACACGGTCACACAAAGTTGTCGGAAAATGCGATCGTTCTGAACGCGGTGACGTAAAACATGTACGTCGGGAGTATAAACGGGGCAGTAGCCAATAGCTTTCGTCACTTAATTTATTCTGAGCACGCGTGGCACTTTGTCCGTCGGATTTGTCTACACACGATCGGAATTTAAAGGATCGGATTTTGTTGTCGGAAAATTTTATAGCATGCTCTCAAACTTTGTGTCGGAAATTCCGATGGAAAAAGTCAGATGGAGCCCATACACGGTCAGAATTTCCTACAACAAGCTCCGATCGCACATATTCTGTCGGAAAGTCTGACCGTGTGTACAGGGCATTAGGGTTTGGTGTGGCTTTTAAGGGAGAACCCCACGCAAAACCATCTATACCAGACCCTTACCTGAGCATGCAGCCTGGCAGGCCAGGAAAAGGGGAGGAGGAGCATACTTGTCCTCATCTGAACCATACTAGGCCAGATGTACCTTGCCAGGGAGAAACACTCTGGCAAACAACTTGCACTCACGTTGACACAGACGAGGACCTCTTCACCACCACCCTAGCCCAATGGTTGTGCCTGCCAACACATGTCCTGTCGCTTCACATTTGCTGATTGACAGGTCCAGCAGATCACAGCTGATATATGCAAAGGGCCAGGGTCTCCCAAGTGAGGTGATTGACAATATATGGTCAATGAAGAAACTCATTTGACACTGACTGCAGTTCTTAGTTTCTCCCAAGTTCCACTCAGACTTTCTCCTCCTACCAATCAGGCAAGGGTCTTCCAATCACACCACAATCTGCTGACTGTTAACAATTTGTGGCTGTTCTTTACTGCAATGCCCCAGTAGGGATGAGGTTTGCGTTCACTGCTACCATGGGTTTTTAGCAAAATTCCAGAATTTGCTAAGTTTATGAATCACAAACTTTCGGCCAAAACGTTTACAGGTTCACCACCATTAATAACCAACATCCTTTAATGTTTTCTATAGCCTTTGCCATGGTCAGCTGAGTTACAAGGGTCAATACTCTGAAGGAATATTTAACAAAGCCTCATGGGCTCACATCAGCCATAAAGCCAGTGGATTTTGGGCCTGTTAGGGAGAGTTAACTATTCTGTGTAGGGTGTAATACTGTTTTTATTCATCTATTTTTGCATGGGTACATGTTCCCCATAGCAGTGCTTGAGTTCCCATACCCTAACCTGCTTGTTAACCCTACATATGGTCAGAATAAATAACAAGATTTTCTCCCAAAGACCTCAGTGAAGTTCACTGCGATGTGTGCACAACTTGGAAATCAAGCAAAATGTGTGAAACTAACACAAATCAAATTGGAAAAATTCTGTGAGCCACAATGATCTTATGCCCTGCTTGTGCTACCTCCAGCTGCATGCGCTAATCACGCTTCATATAACGTGCATAGGATAAATTTACAAGTTATGCGCTGCGCTTGGGTGACCCTAAAAACAAAATTAATAATAACCAACTTTGTGCTTACTAGTGCGATAATATTAAATACAAATAATATGAATGTTGAATAAATAAACAAGGTGTGAGAAAACAAGTGCTTGTTACACCATAAATTAGTGCTTATTAGTGCTTTTTACACCATACATAGTGTCTTAATCAACATAAAAAGTGTGCTTAGTGCTCAATACACAGTAACCTACTTTTCTTAAATGAAAAAAAAAAAAAAATGTTCTCTTTGGCACTCTCAATAGTGTGTGCAAATAATGTCCAGCAGTGATAATAAAACAATGCGTGCAGGTGGTGTTCAGCTGTGACAACAATCCAACATATCCCCCTGATGATGACACGTGATCCCTGTGTCGAAGACGCGTAGGGGAGGGGCCAGGACGGAGAGACTGACACAGACTTTACACCAGCGCTGTCTCAGCACAGCATACCGCACCAAACTTCCACTAATTTTGCATAGAAAGCCGTTACAGTATGGTGCACTGACGCACCAGTGCCTTGTGAGTACCCCGGTGTGGGGAGCGTTTTCTTTTAATAAAAGTATTTTGATTATATTACACTATATAGTTTCCTTTTCATTCTATGTATGGAGCCACATTGTTTCCAGCTGGAGGAGTGGAGCAGACACTGAGACTAAGCCCAGGGGTGGCTCCAAAGCGTATTTGGACTCAGGGTGGAAGCTGAGTCACACGCTCTGAGGTGAGCACATTAGCTTAAGGGGGTCACGAAGGAGCACAGGAGCATGTTTTGCAGCACTCAGGATATCTTCGGCATGATGTTGGATTGTTGTCACAGCTGAACACCACCTGCACACATTGTTTTATTATCACTGCTGGACATTATTTGCACACACTATTGAGAGTGCCAAAGAGAACATTTTTTTTTTTTTTTTTCCATTTAAGAAAAGTAGGTTACTGTGTATTGAGCACTAAGCACGCTTTTTATGTTGATTAAGACACTATGTATGGTGTAAAAAGCACTAATAAGCACTAATTTATGGTGTAACAAGCACTTTTTTTTCACGTTTTTTCACACCTTGTTTATTTATTTAACATTCATATTATTTGTATTTAATATTATCGCACTAGTAAGCACAAAGTTGGTTATTATTAATTTTGTTTTTGGGGTCACCCAAGCGCAGCGCATAACTTGTAAAAATGTGTGAAACTATTCATAAGTCTAACCCAGGCTGATTCACTCACCCTATGCTCCATTAATACAGACCTTTCTTACTATGGTTTAGCAAATAAGGTTTTGTCCAATGATCACTGCCTAGTGACAGTACAATGTCGTCCTCCCAGTGTTAAATGATTCTATGGCTGAGGAGAATGAAGAGCCATGAAACACTGTTTAGTTGTCAGACAGTACTCAGAACCATTGCTGATGTTACAGATAAAGGTATTTTAAGATTTAAATTATGAACCCACCATCCCCCCTTCCACATGTGTATAATTGTGCAGAGAGATGGACGACCTTCAGTCCGAATAGAGACGCACAAGAGAGGTGATAAATATCAGAAACAACATTATACACCTTTTTCCCCTTACGTTATTTCTGTCTTTGTATTATTTATTATTTCTACTTCTAATCTATCATTTGCATTCATCAGATGTATCCTGGTTTTCTCATATCCTTGTTATTTGCATTTCATAAACTAATTGTAAAAGAATAAAAAATGAACAGCTAATAAAATTCACAGTGAGAAAAAAAAGTGTTCATATACAAACAGATATAAATTAAAATCTAGGTAGGCGTGCTGGAAGATGGTTTTAATCTTGCTCTTTGGATTTTTGCTGCTACATTAGGGAACAGTGAAACACAACCAACAACATATTTAAAGCCTTTTAGTACTATTTTAACATATTTTGTATGTAGTAGAGGTAAACAATATATTAAAAGTATGTAGTATCAAAAAAACCAAGCAGCATGTACTGAAAATTGTATGAAACTCTAAGCACAAAAATGCTAAAACAATACACAGTTAAAGTGGCTGTAAACCCTTACAACACACTTTTTGCTACAGGTAAGCCTATATAAGGCTTACCTGTAGCTACCCTGGATATCACCTAAACCTGAACGGCTTAGGAGATATCCCCGTTTTTGCATGTGCCAACGTCATCGACACATGCACACTGAAGCAAACTGAAGCAATGGCACGTACGTGCCGTTGATTCAGTGAGTGTGCCATTACCAGCGGCTCCATCGCTAATGCGCGGGAGTGACATCATCGCGGCTCCAGCCCAATCACAGCGCCAGAGTCCGCAATACCCGGAAGTAACTCTCTTGAGCGATGTCGGCTGCCGGAGCGGTGTACGAGGAGGGCTGCAGGGGCTTCGATCTCAGGTAAGTCATTCATAATGAGCTAGTATATGCTATGCATACTAGCTCATTATGCCTTTGTCTTGCAGAGTATTTTTTTATCCTAGGGCTTACAACCACTTTAAAGTGTCATTAAATCCAAATCATCAAAACCTGTCAATTGATGCTATATTACATTGTGATCAGACTCACTCATTCACTAGAGCATTTGTTTTCTGTAGACTGCAAAAGTCCTGGTTGATTCTGATGTTCACTGTTCCTCCCTCCTTGTCTTAGATTGTGTAGACCAGCTGTTGATATCTACTGAGCATGCTCCAGTTTCAGTTCCCTTCTAAGCTTTGCATTCGCTCCTTTTTTTTTGTATCTGTGCAGCACATACACACCATAGACACATAAATAAAAAACAAATGCTACTGCGCTTGAGAAGTTGCTATGCGGTTGGCAAAAAAAAATGTGTGTCACCACTGGTTCAGCCACCACCTCGACTGTGCTGCCACTCACAACAGGTCAGGGAAACCCAAGTAGAATTAAAAAATTAACCACTTCAGCTCCAGAAGATTTGGCTGCTCAATTAACAGGCCATTTTTTTGCTATACGGCACTGCCTCAATTTAACTGACAATTGTGTGGTCGTGCGAAGCTGTAGCCAAACAAAATTGATTTCCTTTTTTTCCCACAATTAGAGCTTTCTTTTGGTGATATTTGATCACCTCTGTGGTTTTTATTTTTTGTGCTATATACAAAATAAGAGTGACAATTTTGAAAAAAAACACAATATCTTTTACTTTTTGCTATAATAAATATCCCACATTTAAAAAAAAAAAAACAAATTTTTTTCCTCAGTTTAGGCAGATATGTATTCTTCTACATATTTTTGGTAGGAAAAAATCACAATAAGCGTATATTGATTGGTTTGCACAAAAGTTATAGCATCTACAAAATAGGGGATAGATTTATGGCATTTTTATTTATTTATTTTTTTTACCAGTAATGGCGGTGATCTGCGATTTTTATCAGGACTGCGATATTGGGGCAGACAATTTGGACACTTTTGACACATTTTTGGAACCATTGAAAATTGTACAGCGATCAGTGCTATAAAAATGCACTGATTACTGTATAAATATCACTAGCAGGGAATGGGTTAACACTAGGGGGCGATCAAGGGGTTAACTGTGTTCCCTCACTGTGTTCTAACTGTAAGGGGGATGGGACTGTCTAGGAGGAGAGACAGATCGGTGTTCATACTTCGTATGAACACACGATCTGTCTCTACTGGCCTGAAAGAACTGGGATTTGTGTGTTTTGCCCAGCGGTCATCGCGTCTGCCATTCAGGATTCCCACGCAGGGGTTCAAACTTCCTTTAGCACTCAAATCAAAATATACCAAGCCACCTGGCTCTCTTGTCAGCAGTTCCTCTGCTTGCTCTCAACAGACTTGATTTTGTCCAGCCCCCTGGACTCACTGGCTTCCGTAGTCTTCCCGACCCTCAAGGCTGGCCAGCCTTTCCCAGTCCCTGGGCAAAGAATCCCCCTTACACAGGTTGCAGTCTCCCACAGGGCAGACAGCTTTCCAGACACAGGTCTGTCTTTACACAGCAACAGCAAGCTGCTCACACTCCACCTTCCTCCACTTACTGCTCTCACCAGCCCCTCCTAGTATCCACCTGGGCTCACAGCCTGCTAGCTGTCCACAACACCCGGACACAGGGTTGGAGATCCCGTCCCACCCAAGACTCTGAGGGATCTCTAAACTACAGAGCCCCATCCAGAAATAGCAAGATCCGGAGAAAGCTGCCAGAGCAGTTTTGTCCGTTTCAAATCTACGCTTTGTAGTCCGCCGATATGCAGACTCAGAGTCCCTGTCTCTGGGAAAATGGGGTTAAAATGGACAAACACTATTACAGCATGTAAAGTCCATCAGATGCTCCATCCAGCAAGACCCGCTGGCAAGTGTCAGTCGTGGAGGTGAGAGTCCAAACAAAACTGACGCGTTTTGAGGGGGGTCCCCTCTTCCTCAGAGCTGGAATGCAGGTAGCTGATCTTTATATGGTGAGTATGATCTAAAGGTCCCATGTGACCTCCCTGCAGAGGGTGGGCTGATGAAATCAAGTCAAATGAGTGCACACATGAGAACAAATCACATAATGACAAAACTTCAGGATCAGGCATCACAAACATATTGTGTATATATACACACACAGTATCTCACAAAAGTGAGTACACCCCTCACATTTTTGTAAATATTTTATATCTCTTCATGTGACAACACTGAAGAAATGACACTTTGCTACAATGTAAAGTAGTGAGTGTACAGCTTGTATAACAGTATACATTTGCCGTCCCTTCAAAATAACTCAACACACAGCAATTAATGTCTAAACCACTGGCAACAAAAGTGAGTACAACCCTAAGTGAAAATGTCCAAATTGGGCCTAAAGTGTCAATATTTTGTGTGGCCACCATTATTTTCCAGCACTGCCTTAACCCTCTTGAGCATGGAATTCACCAGAGCTTCACAGTTTGCCACTGGAGTCCTCTTCCACTCATGACAACATCACGTAGCTGGTGGATGTTAGAGATTTTGTGCTCCTCCACCTTCCATTTGAGTATGCACCACATACGCTCAATAGGGTTTAGGTATGGAGACATGCTTGGCCAGTCCATCAACTTTACCCTCAGCTTCTTTAGCAAGGCAGTGGTCATCTTGGAGGTGTGTTTGGGGTCGTTATGTTGGAATACTGCCCTGTGGCCCAGTCTTAGATGGGAGGGGATCATGCTCTGTTTCACTATGTCACAGTACATGTTGGCATTCATGATTCCCTTAATGAACTGTAACTCAGTGCCAGAAGCACTCATGCAGCCCCAGGCCATGACACTCCCACCACAATCCTTGACTGTAGGCAAGACACACTTGTCTTTGTACGCCTCACTTGGTTGCTGCCACACATGCTTGACACCATCTGAACCAAATAAGTTTATCTTGGTCACATCAAACCACAGGACATGGTTCCAGTAATCCATGTCCTTAGTCTTATAACAAAGAAACCGCGCTAGAAACAAAAAAACATAGTGAAAAACAACACTGTGAAGTATAGTTCATGTGCAAAGAAAGTCCCTTATATACAATAAAAATGAATGAAAAAATCTTGTCATAGACGAGTGACGAGATATTCCTCCAGGGTAAATATGTGATGCAAACAACATAAATCTGGAACCCTTAGTACAGTAATGTGCTTACCAGAAGTAAGCCAAAACAGGGCAAGTGGCTTATACCCAGCCTGGGCCTTGAGATGATCAGTCCAGAGGAGGCAGGATAAACACACTCGTTCCGTGTGTGCAGTCCACAGGATTTAGCAAAAAATAAAAGAAGCAAACATAGTGTAATAGTGTTATGTAAAACACCTCAAAAACCAAAAAAAAAAGGTGCAACACTCAATATCAGCCCAAAAAAATCATGTGTGATCATAAAGATTCAGTGTAAGAGATAACACTGAGGGTGATGATATAAGTGTCAAAAAAACATGCAAATCACAGATACTGGGATAGAGAAATGAAGTGAAAAATATTTATCTATAACAAAAAGCGTGACTGACACCCAGATCTGCTTACCAGAAAACGAAGGAAAAATCAGGCATGCAATGACAACCCAAGAAAAGTCCTCTAAGTGCAGCAAACCATATGTGCCAACTGCTTACCAGATAGAAAGAAACAAGTGAGCAGAGCCAATCTAGCCAAAGATTAATCTCCAAGCATGGGGCAAACACTGAGTAAAAAACGACAGCAAACTTCAGGAGATCTTGCTTACCAGATCTCTGAATAGGATAAGCGGTGTATCAGATCCAAAGCGGGCTTCTGTGGGGAACGATAAGGATGCGTCCAACCACAGTAGGGTCCAGGCTCATGCGTACATATGGTAGAAAAGGAGCCAATAGCATAATACTGTATGCACCAAGTTTATTAGAAATTGTAGTAACACTTACACAAACTCGAAGGATTAAAAGCGAAGTAAAGTAAAAACGGAGCCGGCCGGCAATTCAGACACTCTCCCGTCCTCACTGTAGCTGCGTGGTGACGTCAGCACGTCCCTCCCAGACGCGTTTCGTCATACGTTGACGTTCTCAATGGGGAACGGGCAGCGTGCTGAGCCACCACGTTATATGTGCACACCAAGCCTCGCTTTGAATCCCGCTGAGGGGAAGAGGGCGCCATCTTGGATGTGGGCATTCTAACTTAACATCATACAATACCATCATTACTGTGAGTATTTACAATCAGTCTGTAGATAAAAATAAAATAAAATATGAACCAACACCTCCTAGGATGCGTGCATTATATCCAAATGCCATCAGCACCTTTCTATGCTAAGGGCATTTGCGTATGAGATATAACAGAAAGCACCATTTGTTATACATATACCTTGTATGACACATCAAAACCCTAACATAGAAATCTAACCTATGCAGAGTGATATTATCCAAGGTATATTTTTAATTAAGACAACAGATAAAAAAATTTTTTGTACAAATAAAGTATCATAATACCTAAGTGTTAGGAAGTGAAAGCCTAAAAAATATATATGCATATACATATTACCTGCCTATAAAGGTAAACTGAACAGGATTGGGGGTAGGGAGGGAAATTATACTCCACCTCATATGCTAGGGTGGAGTGAAATAACAAAGGGAGCGGAACTCTCATATACCCCAAAATAACAAATTCTCTTAAAGGTATTGCATTGGGTACCCGGAGGGGCAGAGAAGTTACAAAAGTCAAAAAAATTCACAGAAAATCCAAAATTGGGTTTCATATACCTAACGTAGCAAGTCATATACATTCATCCTAAAATAATTTTTTAGTGAGATATGGATTCTCTACTCCCAATGGACAATCCACGCCTGGGACATAATTAGGAATTGTCAATAAAGGCGTTGACATCTACATCTATATTCAAACCATGGGGCGTGTAGCTTTTAATTCTATGGACCCAGGACATCTCCAATCTGGAGATGTCACGCACCATGGAACTACCTCGCCAGTGGGGATTGTATCGGTCAATACCTAAAAATAGGGTATTAGAAGGATCTCTTCCATGTACCAATCGATAGTGCTTGGAAACACAGTGGTTCTTGAAGCCTGTCAGGATATTAGTGATGTGCTCGTTGAGCCTCACTTGTAGGGGGCGTTTGGTACGTCCCACATATTGCAAGCCACACGGACATTGCAACATGTAAACTACCCCAAAGGTGGAACACGTAATAAATGGGGTAATTGGATGTGTTTGACCTGTCACAGTAGATATGAAAGACTGAGTTCTCCTATTTAGGCAGGAGTTGGTAGAACACACCTGACACCTATTACATTTATAAAAGCCAGTAAGTTGATCAAAAAAGGTTGTCTTGATGGTTGGGGGATCTAATATACTAGGAGCCAATTTGCTTCTAAAAGAAGAAGCTCCTCTGAAGATACTTTTTGGCTTCAGCGGTAGGGCCTCCTTCAGAACTTTATCATTGGTAATGATATGCCAATGTTTGGACACCAATTGTTTGACTTCCTTATGCTGTAGGGAAAAGGTAGTGATAAAAGGTACTCCCAAATTCTGATCTAAATTTCCAGGCCTAGATTTATCTCTCAATAAGAGATCTCTGTCCATGTCATGTACTTCTCTCAAGACTGGTAACAGGCTATCTTGATTATATCCTTTCTCAAGGAATCTCTCTGTAAGGATGTTGCTCTGTGCCATAAATTTATCTAGGTCTGAACAATTCCTACGTATTTTCATGTATTGGCTTTTAGGTATCGCATCGAGCCAAGGTCTGTAATGACAGCTCTCTAGAGATATGTAGGAGTTGCGATCACTTTCTTTGAAGAAAGTTGATGTTGATAAACAGTTACCCTCTATATTCAAAGTGAGGTCTAAAAAGTGAATCTGAGTTTGACTCAATTCAAAATTGAGGTGAATCCCACGGTTATTAACATTAAGGGAGGATAGGAACTGTTGGAGCTCCTGGCCATCACCATCCCATAGGAGGAGGAGGTCATCTATATACCTAGCCCACAGAACAAGATGGGGGTTCCAGTGGGCATAGATGACATCCTCCTCCCACTTGGCCATGAAGAGATTAGCCAAGCTAGGGGCGTATTTAGCCCCCATAGCAACACCACGGCTTTGCCGATAAAATTGGTTGGAAAACCAAAAATAATTATGGGAGGCCGCAAAAACGAGTAGTTCCATAATGAAAGAAATTTGATCCACAGGAAGACCAGGGGACTTTCTTGTGCATTATCTTTAGAAGAGGCTTCCATCTGGGACGACAGCCATGCAGACCAATTTGATGCAGTGTGCAGCATATGGTGTGGTCTGAGCACTGACAGGCTGACCCCCACCTCTGCAGCAAAGCTGGTAGCACTCATAAGTCAATTTCCCAAAGACAACCTCTGGATATGACTCTGAGAATGTGTCAGGTCACCTGAGTCCAGGTGACAGATACACCCCATTGGGGTCAATATTACCCTACAGCTGCCTGCTGCGGATGGAGATCTAGGTGATTCAGGAGAGAAGGTATTCTGGAGCACCAACATGGATCATACTGGGAGCTAGAGCATGAGATTTCCCAGGGCGTGGAATCTAATGGCCAGCGGGTGTTCACCAGAGAACCCTAGTGGTGGGGATGGATTTAGCTGCAGTCTGGCTCCAGGTCACGACCCCCAGGGCCTCCCAGCTCACGGTAAAGTACAGGAAGGTAGAGAGGAAGCAGCAGACTGCGACAACAAAGCATAGTCCGGAGATAGCCAAAGGTTGGGGCAACAAGCAGGTAAGGATAGTCAAGGAACACGTCAAGGTCGGAATATAAAGCAGACAAGGACAGTCAAGAACAAGCTAAGATCAGTAACTAGAATCAGACGTAGAACACACAGCAAGGAGCACATGGAAGCCAAACACACAATATTGATCAGCAGGGCTGGCTTGCAGTGCACAGGTTAATATAGTGTTTCCTTATAGGACCTGGGGTGGAGCCATGCTTTGAGGAGAGATTACTTAAGCAACCAGGTGAAGGGTGGCTGGTCTCTCCAGCTGAACACATGGAGAGGTAAGCAGACAGACAAACATTACTGCGGATCCATGACAGCACCACCACTCAACTTCTTTGGTCGACCATGGAATTTGAGTGCAAGTGCTCAGCGTCATATCCAGAGGTTGTCTTTGGGAAATAGACGTATGAGTGCTGCCAGCATTGCTGCAGCGGTTGGAGGGGTGGGGGGTCAGCCTGTCAGTGCTCAGACCATACGCCGCACACTGCATCAAATTGGTCTGGATGGCTGTCATCCCAGAAGGAAGCCTCTTCTAAAGATGTTGCACAAGTAAGCCCGCAAACAGTTTGCTGAAGACAAGCAGACTAAGAACATGGATTACTGGAACCATGTCCTGTGGTCTGATGAGACCAAGATAAACTTATTTGGTTCACATGGTGTCAAGCGTGTGTGGTGGCAACCAGGTGAGGAGTACAAAGACAAGTGTGTCTTGCCTACAGTCAAGAATTGTGGTGGGAGTGTCATGGTCTTGGGCTGCAGGAGTGCTGCTGGCACTGGGGAGCTACAGTTCATTGAGGGACCCTGAATGCCAACATGTACTGTGACATACTGAAGCAGAGCATGAACCCCTCCCTTTGAAAACTGGACCGCAGGGAAGTATTCCAACATGATAACGACCCTAAACACACCTCCAAGATGACCACTGCCTTGCTAAAGAAGCTGAGGGTAAAGGTGATGGATTGGCCAGGCATGTCTTTAGACCTAGACCCTATTGAGCATCTGTGGGGCATCCTCAAATGGAAGGTGAAGGAGCGCAAAGTCTCTAACATCCACCAGCTCCATGTTGTCGACATGGAGGAGTGGAAGAGGACTCCAGTGGCAACCTGTGAAGCTCTGGTGAACTGTATGCCCAAAAGGGTTAAGGCAGAGCTGGAAAATAATGGTGGCCACACAAAATATTGACACTTTGGGCCCAATTTGGACATTTTCACTTAGAGGTGTGCTCACTTTTGTTGCCAGCGGTTTAGACATTAATGGCTGTGTGTTGAGTTATTTTGAGGGGACAGCAAATTTACAATGTTATACAAGCTTTACACTCACTACTTTACATTGTAGCAAAGTGTAATTTCTTCAGTGTTGTCACATAAAGATATAATAAAATACCATGCTGCAGCTCAGTTTCAGGGTCTTGGCAATCTTCTTATAGCCTAGGCCACCTCTTTGTAGAGCAACAATTCTTTTTTCCAGATCTGCAGAGAGTTCTTTTTCCATGAGGTGTCATGTTGAACTTTCAGTGACTAGTATGAGAGAGTGAGAGCGATAACACCAAATTTAACACACCTGCTCCCCATTCACACCTAAGAGCCTGTAACACCCTGTTGCCTGCGGTTTAGACATTAATGGCTGTGTGTTGAGTTATTTTGAGGGGACAGCAAATGTATACCGTTATACAAGCTGTACAATCACTACTTTACATTGTAGCAAAGTGTTATTTCTTCAGTGTTGTCACATGAAAAGATATAAAATATTTACAAAATGTGATTTTATATATATATATATATAAATAAACACACACATATATATATATATATATATATATATATATATATATATATATATATATATATAAAAATAAAAGACTGTAGAACAGATGGAGCGCACAACGCAGCCGCACTTCTGGGTTTCGGCCGGTGTGCGTTCCAGAAGTGCCGTGTCAGCAGCAACACACTGACAATGATCTCACAGCCCTCCTAATAGCAAAGCACGGCCCTATTGTGGACAAGCCAGTTGATCCAGACTTCTGCATATGCATATTCATTACAAGTATATTCCAGTGTGCCAATTGCCCCATGTCCGATGAGTACTCATCCTCTCACATAGATACATACTTATATGGGCGAGTGTACAGTATGAAACACAGCGCACTAATACTTGAGGGTTCAGAGTCAATTACTTGAGTTTCTTCTACAGTCTTTTTTATATATATATATATATATATATATATATATATATATATATATATATATATACACACATACAATATGTTTGTATTGCATGATCCTGAAGTTATGTCATTATAAGTGATTTGTTCTCATGTGTGCACCAATTTCACTTGATTTCATCAACCCTCCCTCTGAAGGGAGGGGCCTAAATTAGAGGTCACATGGGACTTTTAGATCTTACTCACCATATAAAGATCAGCTACCTGCATTCCAAATTCAGGTCTGAGGAAGAGGGGACCCCCCTTGAAACACATCAGCGGGTTTGGACTCTCACCTCCAGGATTGACACTGACCGGCGGGTCTTGCTGGGTGGAGCATCTGATGTACTTTACATACATTTTGCTTGACACATTTATGTTATTTGTGAGTACAATATATACCTTTTTTATAATAAATTGTCACAAAGGTTATGCACTAGGCTGGTGCGCCCCCTCTGCTTCTTTTCATTATAGAATACCATAGACACAGGCTGGAGGGGCGTGACACAGCCTGTGATTGGCAAAACCTCCTCCAGATATCTTTACACTGTGAACAAAGGGAAAAGCTATTGTAAGTCAATTTAAACTATATTACTATATATGTTACTATACTATGTTATGAGGTTCGATCGCATGGTTTTCAGTGCAGAGGCTCCGGGGGACCAATGCTGCATCCACCTAGGTAAGTATGAATCTAAAAAAAAAAAAAGGATTCCTTTACTTCTCTTTTAACCACAGTGGCATTGCAGGGGGAGAGGAGGTGCAGAGGAGCTTCTTATTTGAGATTGACTAGTGTCTTTTTTCAACCTCACTATGTTTCAAACATGGTTCCTTCTTGGTTTCCTGGGTCACTGGGGAAGCTATCGGATTGGATGCTGCCACCCCATGTGACTCTGGCAGCCATCTTGGGACAGGCAGAGTCTGATTAAAGCTCTGGCTCCCTGGCTTAGTGTGCTTTTGTTTTCGGGTAGAGTAGGTTTAGGCTACCCGTCTGACAGGGACAGTAATTAGCGGAAAGGAGAGGTTCCAGACAAGGAAAGGAACGTGTCCATTTTGGTACAGACCAGCCACAGCCAGGCCACAATCTGCTCCTCAAGACAGACACTATCGGCACATCTGAGACCTGCTCCGCTACACACTGCTGCTACCTGCCATGAATGTTCTCAGTCAGATGTCTTCATGCTGGGTTTGTTGTGTTTTACTGGATTAAGGACAGGGTTCAGTATTGATGGAGCTTGTTCCGCCACCACGCCTCCAAAATGCTAGTGGTGATTCTGCCACAGCTCTCTCCTCCACCCTCTCCTCTTCTTCTTCCTCTATGGCCTCTTCCTCTGCAGATTTCTCCTCTCAACCAGCGGTGCTCCGTAGGTGTTCAAGGGGCTACGCAAGCACTCAGGCAAAAAGATGCCACGCGGTGCTTGGGTTGGTCTGCTTAGGGGACAGGAGCCACACTGGGGCAGAGATTCTGTCAGCTCTGCAGGGGCAGGCTCAGAGGTGGTTGACGCCACACGAGCTTCAGCCAGGAATGGCTGTATGCGACAATGGCACCAACCTCCTCTCCGCCTTCCGCCAGGGACACTTGACCCATGTTCCCTGTTTGGCTCACATCCTGAATTTGGTGGTGCTGCAGTTCTAGAGCAGGTACCCGGGGGCTTACAGGATCTCCTGAGGCAGGCCAGGAAAGTTTGTGGTCATTTCCGCCGGTCATATAATGCCAGTGCTCGGCTGGCTGACATTCTAAGAGAATGCAACCTGCCCAAGAGCCGCCTCATTTGTGACATGCCCACCAGGTGGAACTCAACGTTGGCAATACTGCAGTGGCTGCACACGCAGCAGAGGGCCATCAATGAGTACCTGTGTGAGTATGGCACCAGGACAGGGTCAGGGGAGCTTGGCTTTTTTTCACCACGCCAGTGGCTAATGATCAAGAATGCATGCACTGTCCTGTCACCATTTGAGGAGGCCACAAGGATGGTGAGCAGTGACAGTGCATGCATCAGTGATACTGTCCCTCTTGTCTTCCTGTTGGAGCACGCACTTCATGGAATAATGGACAGGGAACTTGAGGCGGAGCAGCGGGAGGAAGCGGACTTCCTTACCTCTCAAGGCCCCCTTTATCCAGATACTAGTATTCCTACAGGCCCGCCGATCACACAGGAAGAAGAGGAGGAGGAGGAGGATTGTGTCAGCATGGAGGTGGAGAATAACACTCAGCATCAGCAGCAGTCTTTAAGGGATTGTTTTCAGTCCCCAGAAACCCATGGAGTTGTATGTGGCTGGGAGGAGGTGGTTTAGGATCATGTGATCCTTAGTGACCCAGAGGACTCAGGATCGAATGCCTCTGCAAACCTATGCTGCATGGCCTCCCTAATCCTGCAAAGCCTGCAAAAGGACCCTAGGATTCGTGGTATCAAGAAGAGGAATCATTACTGGCTGGCAACCCTTCTTGATCCACCTTATAAGGGTAAGATTGCAGAACTTATCCAGCCTTCGCAGAAGGAGCAGAGGATGAAACATCTTCGGGAGGCCTTGCAGAAAGGTTTGTGCAATGCGTTTCCAGAGCCTGGGAGGTTACAATTTCCTGATGCTGGACAATTGGTTGCTGAGACTTTGTTCAGTCACAGAAAGAGCAGTGGAGAAGGTGGCCAGCTGACCGATGCCTTCAGGCAATTCTTCTGTTCTCAGCGCCCAGGTCTGATCGGTTCCAGCAACCATCGCCAGCATCTGAATTACATGGTGCAGGAATAGCTAAGGGCATGATCAGACTTGGAGACCATTCCACCAGAACATCCACTGGGTTACTGGGTCTTGAGGATGGACCACTGGCCAGAGCTTGTTCAATATGCAATTGAGCTACTGGCCTGTCCTGCATCCAGCGTTCTTTCTGAATGCACATTCAGTGCTGCTGGAGGCTTTGTAACCGATCACAGAGTGCACCTGTCCAGAGACTCTGTTGATCGGCTCACATTCATAAAAATGAATCAGTCTTGGATCACCAGCTACCAATGCTGATGCAACCGAATGATTTTTCTATGGATGTGGGATCCCTTGAAGACTGCATATGCTGAGTGACTATCCTATTATGCTGAGTGACTACCCTATTCCTCCTCAATTTTCATGATGATAGCTTCTAACAATATTTTCGGTTCAGGGCACCACCACCACTACCTAAGGCGTGTAATTATCAGAGGCGTGTAATTAAAATTTTTGATCAAATATTTAACAGCAGGGCTCGTTCCTGCACTCAACAAGAGTATCTGTGAGGGTTTGTAGTGTTGTGGCACCACCGCCTAAGGCCCAATTTTTCTGCCCCTGTTTAACAGCGACCATAACAGGGGAACATACCGTATATACTCGAGTATAAGTCGAGTTTTTCAGCACATTTTTTTGTGCTGAAAGTGCCCCCCTCGACTTATACTCGAGTCAAGCACTTTTCTGCAGCAAAAAATTTCATTTTCTGAACCGAATTTGGTGCCCCATATCTCAGGGTCACTTTGTGCTAGGAACCCCATATTTGATGTGAAAACCCAGTGGAACTGGTACCATAACATATCCAAAGCTGGGGTTCCTAGGACCAAGTGGCCCCGAGATACAGGGCCCCAAACCGGTTCAGAAAATGTCATTCTCTGCTGCAAAAAAGTGCTTGACATTTTCTGAACCGATTTTTGGGGCCCTGTATCTCGGGCACTAGGTGCTAAGCACTAAGGGGCCCCGAGATATGGGGCCCCAAAGTCGGTCAACTGTGTCCATCTGCAGCAATGTCATTTTGGGACCATTTGGCTGCAGCTAGGGGGCATCTAGGAACCCTTAACTACAGAGTTTGAAGTTCGGGGGACCTATGGCTGCAAATGGGCACAGTGAGGCATGCTAATGGGCACAGTGAGGCTGCAAATGGGCATTGTTGACCCTCTTTTCCACTTACAGTAGCTGTGCATTTCTCGCCCTCGTCTTATACTCGGGTCACTAAGTTTTTCCCTTTTTTTGTGGTAAATTAGGGCCTCGACTTATGCTCGGAACGACTTATACTCGAGTATATACGGTAATTACAATTTTTCACAGCAGGTCCGGTTCCTGCGCTACAAAAGTATCTGTGAGGCTTTACAGTGTTGTGCCACCACCACCACCGCCACCTAAGGCCCAATTTTTTCTGCCTCTGTTTAACAGGGGCATGTAATTACAATTCTTGATATAATATTTCACAGCATGTCATTTTGTGCAGGGACTGTTCTAAACACAGGAAAAATGCGTCACTTTACAGGCATACTATAGACACCCCCAGGATCACTGCTTCCGAAAAAACGGTAGTTTTTAAAACTTTTTTTGCATTGATAAATGTCCCCTGGGGCAGGACCTGGGTCCCCAAACACTTTTTATGACAATAACTTGCATTTTAGCCTTTAAAATTAGCACTTTTGATTTTTCACGTTCGGGTCCCATAGACTTTAACGGGGTTCGCATGTTGGCACAAATTTTTGGTCTGTTCGCATGTTCTGCCGCGACCCGAACCGGGGGGTGTTCATTACTACTCCTGGCCCACTTCCCACAGCTCAGCTGTGTGGGCCTTTTTTAGCATATGTGCAGCTGATCGCACTGTTGCAATTTGCAATCCCTGCCGCAAGCAGATCAAGCATGGCAAAACACCAGCCATATATATTAAAAGACATTTTTTATTTTTATTGTTTCACTTTAAGCATCATTAAAATCACTGCTCCTTTGGGGAAAAAAAAATGTTTGCATAGGTACAGGGCAGTACCCGGGCCCCCGTACCCATTTTATGGCCCATAACTTGCATATAAGTCTTAAAAATGGACACTTTTGATTTTTCAATAATCATAAATTGTGGGACTTGGAATGAAGCACCGGGTGGTGCCTCCATCCCTGGTTCGGGGAAATAAAAAAGGGGGGAGACAGACGTTGGGACTTTAAATGAGGCAGTTGATAGATTGGGGTTGAGGTAAAAAGTCAATTTTATTGTGTGAGGCATGCAGAAGTATATCATATAAAGCAAATAGAACACGCATAGACATGAGGCAATAATTGCATAGATCCATATGTATACAACAATCAGCATAACACCTGGGCAATGAACTGCATTGACATTTTGCATGAGAGGGTTGCGTATACAAAACTGGGAGGTACATGAAGCACAATATAAGGGGTAAATATCGATGCAAAAAAACATAAATCTGAGTAAAATCCTATTAACGCACGGGATACTGCATCCATAATGCCCGACGCGTTTCTGTGAGTACACTTCTTCAGGGGCGGATGCAATAGGGTATCTGCAAATGACAAGGTATGAAAGCATCAAAGAGAGAACTAGGTGTGACCAGAGAGGACAATAAGTCTATTTCTGGATACTTACATTGTATACCCAGCTGTGGTGTGGGGCAGAGGCCGGGCCAGAGGGGTTGTCCTCACCCGGAGCTGAGGTGGCGTAGGGCTCAACACTAGACAGGCATGCACGGGCATCGCTCCCCACCCGGGGCGCAGACCATCACTACCACACTATGGTGAAACCAAGTCAAAGTCAAGGATGTGTGTCTGAAATGGATAAAGGGTTCACTATGATAAACCCATGTTGCCAACAATGGGATTGGAAAAAGTAGATTTGTGCATGAGGGAACCATTGATTGTTACCTTGAAAGCTAAAGACCGGGGCTTTCCAAAGTTATGGCGTCTGCACGTGTGTGAGAGTGAGGACGGCGTCCGGGGGAGAGAGAGAAACGCCCTTATATGCTCCCCGCCCAGGTCGGCGAACACCACCGTCACGCTGAGCCGACAATGCATGGGGCGGGACCACAGGCTGGGCGGTGAGAACCGCCCAGTACTGACGTCACTACGTCCGGCTAGGTCGGCTAGATGGAACAGGGGGCGTGCCTGCATGCCGGTGCCACAGGAGTGACATCGTGTGGAGGAGCCGTGCGTGACGCCGATGCGTTGTGAGCACCACCCGGTCCCCCAAACAAGCGGAGAATGGAGGGGGGATGGGGGGGGAGTGCAGAGCGCATCGCAGCTCCGGGTCTCGAACAAAGAACATAGCCCGGACATCACCCCCCACATCCACAATTATGGGGTGGATCAAGTACCCCCAGCAAGCAACCAATAGTATGCTGCTGGAAACTGTGTGTCACGATCAACTGCCTCCAACCCTAATGTATAGCATGAAAAATTATGGGACTTTGAATGAGGCAGAAGATGGTGCCTCCATCCCAGTTTAGGAGGGAAAAAGAAAGAAGAAAACATTGGGACTTTGAATGAGGCAGTGGGCAGATTGTGGTTGCAAGAAAGGTCAATACAATTACGTGGTATTAGGATGTACGTCGCATGTAAAGAATTGCGCGTGCATACAGCAAAAAGAAAGACATAGCCTAAACAGTATGTTTGTAAAAAGCTGTGTGTATGGACCAGTAAGTGCATCACATACTGAGCAACTCCCAAAAAAAAGCTGGCAGGGGATAATTACCAGCTACTATCAACTGTCTCCATCCCTATTGTATAACAATAATCAAATTGTGGGACTTTGAATGAAGCACCGGGTGGTGCCTCCATCCCTGGTTCGGGGAAATAAAAAAGGGGGGAGACAGACGTTGGGACTTTAAATGAGGCAGTTGATAGATTGGGGTTGAGGTAAAAAGTCAATTTTATTGTGTGAGGCATGCAGAAGTATATCATATAAAGCAAATAGAACACGCATAGACATGAGACAATAATTGCATAGATCCATATGTATACAACAATCAGCATAACACCTGGGCAATGAACTGCATTGACATTTTGCATGAGAGGGTTGCGTATACAAAACTGGGAGGTACATGAAGCACAATATAAGGGGTAAATATCGATGCAAAAAACATAAATCTGAGTAAAATCCTAATAACGCACGAGATACTGCATCCATAATGTCCGACGCGTTTCTGTGAGTACACTTCTTCAGGGGCGGATGCAATAGGGTATCTGCAAATGACAAGGTATGAAAGCATCAAAGAGAGAACTAGGTGTGACCAGAAAGGACAATAAGTCGATTTCTGGAGATCCGCCCCTGAAGAAGTGTACTCACAGAAACGCGTCGGGCATTATGGATGCAGTATCTCGTGCGTTATTAGGATTTTACTCAGATTTATGTTTTTTTTGCATCGATATTTACCCCTTATATTGTGCTTCATGTACCTCCCAGTTTTGTATACGCAACCCTCTCATGCAAAATGTCAATGCAGTTCATTGCCCAGGTGTTATGCTGATTGTTGTATACATATGGATCTATGCAATTATTGTCCAATGTCTATGCATGTTCTATTTGCTTTATATGATATACTTCTGCATGCCTCACACAATAAAATTGACTTTTTACCTCAACCCCAATCTATCAACTGCCTCATTTAAAGTCCCAACGTCTGTCTCCCCCCTTTTTTATTTCTTTTGATTTTTCAAGTTCGGTTCCCATAGACCTTAATAGTAAGGAAAAAAAAGGAAGGGGGAGGCGCCAACTTTGATGACTTTAATAGGATAAGATTAAAAACACTTACAAGATGATAGAAGAGGCATGCTCGTCAAAGTAAAGTGCAGTCCTGGCATTCCACATGGATCTGCGGGTCTCACCGCTGTTCTGGATAACTGAAAAGGATTGGGCAGCTGGCTGGAATGGATCACAGTTTTTCTCCAGGAGCAAGGAACCAGGAAGCTCCACACTGACCAGCATAGACCGTGGACACAGGAAGTGATGTCTGATTGGACCAAGGCAGGGCTGGAATCTTGTCAAATCAGGGCTGCAGTGGTGAAGGCTACGCGTTTAGAGCTGGCTGCTCCTTCTATTAGAAGGAGCAGACGGCTCTGAGCCTTCCTTGAGCAGTATTCTAAGGAGCGCATGGTCCCAAGAGGTTTACGGTGGAATATACATCCCCAACATGGAGATCTTGATCTAGAATCCTGGTTTCGTTACTTTAATGAGGCTGGGATTTCCTTGTTGGGATTCCTGATTGATAGGAAACGTCTGAGGAGGACAACCTTAGACATAGAAATTAAAGAAATCAGAGATAAGCTTCTTCCACATAAATCCACTACTGAGTATAATTTACTTTCTACAAATTTAAAAAATCATTTAGAGAAGGAGGAACGAGAACAAAGAGTTAAGAAACAAAAAAAATACACAAGAGATGTTAGTGATTATAAAAATGGGTGTGTTTATAGTTGGCAGGATAAAGATCAACCAACTATGGTCCCTGAGGCAGAACGTACATCTATAGCTACCTCTGGCCCACCTGAATCAAGATTGCAACATCCACCAACTTGATCCGAACAGAATATACAAGAAACCCATCATCCATCGAGTAGGCCCTATACACCCACACCTCACCGGAGGAATTCATTCTCCAATAATGGAGGCAGAGGGAGAAACAACAGGGGCAGAGGGAGGGGGAACAGAGACCAACGATCATATTATGACCATTACAGGCAGGATTCTTCACCATGGAGAAGAAATGCGGACCATAATGATCACTATCCTGACCATCAATATTCTCAGAGAACTCCTGTCTATACACATAACAGATTTTCACCTTTGAGAGAAGAAGGATAATTATAATTCCCAATATACCTATTCTGATAGGGATAGTGGGTATTACAACAGATCACCATTTAACTATAATCAGGACTTACCAGGATCTTCCAACAGGGGGGGTTTTCACAGGGGAGTAGAAAACCACAAACGAAAGCCAGACCAAAACGTGGCACCAGAGGGGGGCGGCACGCCAGGAAAAAGAAAACATGTATAAGAGATAATGGCATCTTTAATTTAAGTAAAGTTGAACTTACTAAGGCAGAACAACTGGTTCTTGATAAAGGACTCATATTTGTGCCTCCTAAAAAACTAAACAAATTCTCTACATTTATAGATGTGCACAAATACGTACGTAAATTAAATGTTCAAAGATATATTTTGTCTAATCCTAGTAGGCCTTCTACTGTAGAAATTATTTAACATACCGTACATTCTGGCCTTGCGAATACATCATTGCTCAATCCCCCCTGCTCCACAGCACCTTCTATTAAGGTCTTCCACATTCTTGTTCTCAAGGATCTTGATGAGTTACCAAATAAAATAGTGTATAGTGATCCCAATTTAAAAATTGGACTCAAATCACTTTGCGAACGAAAAAACCTTATCATCCGTCCAGCAGATAAGGGGGGGGGGGGAATTGTCATTCTTGACAAAATGGACTATCATACCAAAATGACTAGAATTCTTGGTGATATGATACTGACACCTACCTGCGGTTAACCAAGAATCCAACATCGGATTTTAAGTAAACCCTTGCAGATCTTATTGATACTCGTTCCCAACTAGGGATCTTGGATAAAAAAGAAAAAAGTTTTTTGGTCCCAGTTGCTCTGCAGATTCCTATAATATATTATCTGCCGAAAGTCCATAAGAGAGTGTTACACAGCCTCCTGGTCGCCCTATTATTAGTGGTATTAATTCGGTTACATCCCGCATTGAGAAATACATTGATTTCTACCTTCACCCTATAGTCAAGTCTGTACCATCCTATTTGAAAGATACCAAGGATACCATTGCTAAACTCCAACGAGTTGTATGCAGTAAAGATCTTATACTAGCCACTGCCGCTGTTACGGCGTTATACACTTGTATACCCCATGACCTTGGACTTGAAGCAGTTGATTTGTTTCTTTCTAGGAAAAAGACCATTCCTGGAACTCAGAAAAGATTCATTATTGACCTTCTATGGTTTGCGACTAAGCATAACTATTTCTGGTATAATGACGAATTCTATCTCCAGAAAAAGGGCGTAGCTATGGGGGCTAAGTTCGCCACCCGCTTGGCCAATATTTTTATGGCCAAGTGGGAGAAGGATGTTGTCTATGCCCTGGACCCGCCACAGTTAGTGTTGTGGGCCAGGTACATTGATGACATCCTCCTCCTATGGAGAGGCAACATGGAATCCTTGGATTCATTCATGTCCACTCTGAATGATAACCGGATTGGAATCAAGCTAACTTACAAAGCCAGCTTGTCCAGGATCCACTTCTTGGATTTGGAGATCACAGTGGTCAATGATCATCTTGTGACCAAAACTTTCTTCAAAGCCACTGATCAGAATGGATACATTCCGATCGATAGCTGTCATCATGCAGCATGGTTAAAATCTGTTCCTCGAAGCCAACTGTTGCGGATCAGACGCAACTGTTCACATCTCTCAGACTATTTAGATCAGGCAGAAACCCTCAAATCCAGATTCATAGATAAGGGCTATAATTTGCCCCAGATTGATGAGGATATTCACAGTGTCGCATTGGTGGATAGGACCCTTTTGATTTCAGAACAACCTAAACGAATTCAAGATAATAAGCACAAGTTGTCTTTCCTTACTAATTTTTCTATTCAATATAAACAGATTAAGGATATCATTCACAGACATTGGAAGGTACCGAAGAATGATATAATCCTAGGCCCCATCCTTCCAGAACATGCAGGAATAGTCTACAGGGGGGCTATGCCTTTAAAAGGACAGATTGCGCCCAATATAATAGATACTCCTACTGTACCTTCGTTTTTTCACAACATTAAAGGTTTTTTTCCATGCCGGAGATGCAAAGTGTGTAAACACAATGCACATAGACCTGGAAAAATTGAGATCTTTGGATCAACCACTACTGGTAAAGAATATCAGATTAAACACTGTGACTTGCTCTACGAGGTATATTGTATACCTCATAACTTGCCCTTGTGGGAAGCAGTACATGGGCCGGACAATACGTACTTTTGCCATAAGAGTTAACAAACACATAAAGGCCATCAAGAAGGGATGCACTAATCATAGCGTACCCAAACACTATTTACTTTGCCATAACCAAAATCCAATGGGAACCAGGTTTCAAATAATAAATAAATTTGTGCCCCATTGAAGAGGTGAGTCCAATGTTAGGGGTGTGTCCAAGCTTGAAACTTTCTGGATACACCAGTTGAAATGTTACACGCCACATAGACTTAATGTTGAATGGGACATTAATTCCTTTATTAATCAATCTTAATTCCCTAATATCTGAGATTAGTCCCCTCCTATATGCCTTGACTGACGTTTAACACTTATATGTTTCCTGATTCCGTCTGGACAGAGACATTACTAGCCATCTAGGTTTGTTGCCCGGTTTTATTCTCGTTCTGTTGCATGCTTTGCAGGTGTGATCTATTCATGAATTATGTATTGATTATAATAATTTTTGTAATGTTAACATTTTTTGCTTTATGTACTTTACTTTTTATATTGTGCATTCTGACTTCCAATTTCTTTACGAACCTGTTCCGGCTTCCGGTTCCCAATGATAATATGCGCTCCAGGCACGCACTGTGTTGATACACGGTGGCGGTCACATGTGCCTTACTGTGGGTGTCGCGCTGTCTGCGGAGCAGGTGATACACTTAACAGCCGAGAGCGTTTTTGATTGGGTAACTAAATCGAGGCTTGGTTCTGGGCCAGCACGCGTTGGATTTCACTGGCTCACTTTGAGATCACATGACCGTGAATTGACATGCATGCTGAGTAACCAGGAAGTCAGGCTGCACGCTGTTTAATCAGCTGTTTTATGGTTTTAACTTTGTCATTTTTATATAAGCATGGCAGTGGCAGGTTAAACATACCCCAGCAGAAATCTTTTAAGAGGAAACGCGTAGGGTCTCTTTTCTGATCCCAGCCACTTTTTACCACGCTGTTTTAATATTTTGGAATAAATTCTACTGTCACGTTTTTATATTGAACATTGGATGATCCTTTTTTCAATAAACCCTATGCTCATTTTTGGATTTACACCATGTGGAGGCTCTCTTTTTTATTCCATATTTTGTATATTGCCCTCCTGATCGAGATGCTGACATACACCTTGGAGTAAGACGATAAAAAAGATATCCGGACGGATCCCCAGGTCTCCATTTCAGCAGAAACATCTCATCTCTTCAGATTAGATCCATACTGTCATCCACTATATGGCAGTTTAAGCGCTTTTGACTCACCGCTCATGGCTTGTGAATCCACCATTGCTGGTAAGAGTACCCCATCTTCTTTATTGTTTGGGATTACCATTGGGAAGAAAACCATCTTACCACGCAGTGCAGTTTGAGAAATATATAGGAGATCTGTGAATACTACTATCTATATCTCTATGAACTTTCCTTGGTGTTGGCGACACGGACTGTTTTTTGTTTATGCACTTATTATTGCCCAGTATATTTTCTCCACTTTTTATATAGGTTTACACATATTTTTTTGCATTTCAGTATGTAAGCCCCTTTTTTTGTTCATACATACAACCTTACACTTATTTTGTGTTCACATCTTTTATGTATGAGTGAGTGATTTGCTACAATAATTGGTTACACATTTACTTTGATTTAATTTGATAAGTACTTTCTACCGATATTGGTGCACCTTTATATTTATATATGAGGTCTCATGTTGCACCTTTCAGGGGATTGGTGTGATTTGAGGTCTTAGTCCAGTCGCATGTTGCTGATTGGTATACATTTCATTATATATTTAATTTTGAACTTTGGAGTGTCACTTCAGGTTGCCTTAATTTTTGTGGGCACTTATATATTGGTTTTCACACATTTAGCGCCACATTCTCACTTTATATGCATCTTCTATCATCTTGTAAGTGTTTTTAATCTTATTATATTAAAGTCATCATTTCAATACCACACACAGGTCGGCGCCTCCCCCTCCCTGTTTTTTCCTTACATGTCTTGCAGAGTTGTGGACACACTCTGAAGGATGGCTGCCTTCCTTTTTAACTCCTAATACCCCATTCTTTTCCAACTACCCAACCTATGGATAACATCATCATCCAGCTATAACAGCCACAGTCTATACCCCTAAGGATTACTCTATTTGGAGCGCCAGATAAACACTGACTATACTGCTAATAGACTTGAATAGGGTTCATGTACCGGGTCCAAACTTTTGCGATGTTCGAGAGTTCTGGCGCGAACCAAACCAGGGGGTGTGCAGTTCATGTCTATATAGGAGGAGGGATATATGGGGCTCCAAACATCAATTCATCAGGGGGTTGTGGCCAGCACTAGCTCCACATCACAAGGTCTGTGGAGCCAGGCATGTCCTTGAACGAAGTAGCAGTAAGCACTATCTGTGGTGGCAAAGATAAACGTCTTTCGCATATGTAAGCATATAGTCCTGTAGACCTAGTGGCTGCATAGGTTGACAACACTAAAAAAGTAACTTTCACTGGAAGGATCACCAGATATGTAATCCATCAATAAAGGGCCACTGATTGTTTAAAAATATTAACTTTTTTTGCTCCTTACTGTGTTGCCATGCTCGGAATCTGTCAAAAGGAGGGGAAGTGTAAGCAGGTGCAGTCAACTTTCTCCACTGCAGGTGGTGCTCAACCACAGCGGCATTGCAGGGGGAGAGGAAGTCAAGAGGAACATGGTTCCTCTATGGTTTCCTTGGTCGCTGGAGAAGCTATCTAATTGGATGCTGCCACCCCATGTGACTCTTAAGAGCCATCTTGGGTCAGGTAGCACCTATTTAGGGCCCTGGATCCCAGGCTTGACATGCTTTTCTTGTGTGGGTAGTGTAGGAACAGGTCACCCATCTGATAGAGACAGTGATTAGCCGATAAGTTACAGACATGTAGGGAAAGGATAAGGACACGCCATCCTTCCTGGGGACCTCCCCTTTTGGGTACGGACTGGCCAGACCACATTCCACCCCTCAAGACAGACGCTGTCAGCACATCTGAGACCTGCTCCGCTACACACTGCTGTTATCTGCTGTGAGTGTTCCCGGTCGGATTGCCTTCCCTCCGGGTTTGTTGGGAATTACTGGATTCTGCATTAATACAGTAGAAATTCTGTGTTCTGCAACTGGATTCTTGTGTGTTTACTGCCACTGCCCCAAGCTGCACCTCCCCACAAGCAACAGAGTATACTAGATAACTCCTGCCTCAGAACTTTCCCTAGGGGACAGGAAAGACCTGAGAAACATCAAGTGACCTCTGGACAGCTATGATTAATTAAGGTACTCAGATGATTACGTATACTAAAATTAAATACAGTGGCATGATCTTTATACATAAATAGAAGGGAATTTAAACATTGTATGCTTAATATCACTTTAACTGGACTTACACACACTATTGTCCACCTAAAATGGCTCCTTCTTCATTCTTCATGGTAATCACATTAAAAACTAATTGTGAACATCAGCCAATGGTTGCAGAATTTTTAAAGGTGAGGTATGGGGTTAAAAAAAAAAAAATCGACATACTTAGCTCTGCGTGATGCTCCAGCTGTCCCACCTCAACTCTAAGACCACATACACACTATTACATTTTCTGCAGATTTTTGTCTTCAGATTTACCAAAACCATGTAGTGCAAGGGCCTGCCTGATTGCATACAAATTGAAACTCTTAAGGTTTGACCTCATATTATATGGTTTTGGTAAATCTGAAGACAAAAATCTGCAGACCAAGAACTGGGTGATCACATGACCACTGATCTCTCAGTTCTCGTTTGCTCTGAGTAAAGAGTAGTGACCCTCACTGGAACACCAAGCTGGGGAGTGGCAGGGGTGAATGGATCCAGCTCTGCACCACGCTCTGAAAAATGGAACCAGTTGCCAATCAGGCAGCGAGGTGGATCCTGACAATATTTTCAGGATGCTTCCAGAGCCTCAAACAGCTCTACCCCATAAGCTGATAGCGGACATACAAGTACTGCCATTTAATAGCCAAAATCTATTTTATTATCTGCACATGCGGTAAATATATAATTTGTGAAGCCAATTTATATCATCTATTCCATAATGCCTTTAGGAAGCTGAAAATAGTTCTTTGATGATGTTAAACAAAAACAATATGTAGTGAGAAAAATATTGCAAACAAAATGCTTTTGTGGAATGAGTGTTATACTTGATAAAAATTAGGTTTTGCAAAGTGAGAATAAAGACTGTAAGGCCCAAATGTCCAACCTGCAATCCAGGGACCACACGTTGCCCTTTTTTTGTAGACCTATGGAGACAGTAGTCTGCGTTACTCTATTTACCTTGTAATAGAAGAGATTGCTAGCAGTCTTATGTAATGTGCCTCCAGTCTATGGGGTTGATTTACTAACTTTTGCAAGGGAAGTTGCACTTTGCATGGGATTTTTGCCCCAAAGCTGGGTGAACATGGTGAAATGTTTTCTTTGCAAAGAAAACCCAATCATGTGCAAGGAAAATTTAAAAAAAGCATTGTTGCTTGCTCATGATAGGATGATGGATGTCATGAGAGCTTCATTTTATTCACTAAGCTCTGGGGGGAAAAAACTTCTCATGCAAAAGTGCATTTTTCCTTGCAAAATGAGCAGCGTATTAGCCTTTAATAAATTAAACCTTATATGCCTATCTCCCAAAGCATGACCTTAGTCTCAAACAATTCCTATAGCATGTTGTCTCTGACCATCTCCTGTGGCATGTCTGCAACATTATATTCACTAAATATTATATGCTGCCCTTTGGGGAGGCCACTGGGGCCCTTTATGTCAAAAGAGTTTACTACTGCTCCAAGGAATATTTTTTACAGGTGCTACTCTCGCTTAAAACAGAACTCCAAAAAAATAAAAATGAGTGGCCCATTAAAATATAAAATAACAAAACCAGCTTTTCTGCAATATTCAGCTTGAATCTATATATTTTCCCCATAGTACTTTTTACTGCTGCTAGATGCAGTCTGATGATCACTAAAAGTCATTGGACAGAAAGAATAATGGATGATTATTTGCGATCAACAGGAGAGGCTGGTTTTGAGATGTTGATGAGCCTGATTGCTAGTCAAGTTCTGACAGAGGTAGCAGACCGGTTAGGGTGTGCTGCCTAAAGTGTGGTCCAGAAAAATGTTGTACCCATATGTTGCATTATTGTAGAGAAGTTAATGTGATGAATGCCCAGAGCTGTTTAAAAAGACTCCTTCTCTGCCAGTGGGATATTATATATCCTAAGAGAAGGATACAGCTGAGGGGGATATTGCTAAAGATATAGCTAATCACTGTCTGTCAGATGGGTGACCTGTATTGAGGGAACTGTAACGATATCACGTACTGGACATGAAAAGCTGTAGCTAGCTGCCATGTTGTGTGGAAGAAGCCATGACAGTTGGCTAACCATGTAACATTACAGAGAAATCTGAACTCCCTCCTCCCTTGTCTTAGGAATTCAAAGCTTTTTAAGTTCAACAGAAAAGGTTATCTCAACAGAGAAAACAGAACCAGGCTAGGTCAGTAAAAAACAGCTTGTTGAAAGGGCAGAGTGTTCAGGCCTGTCGTAAAACTGTCACCCTCTCCATTCAGAGACCTAACAGGCCCCGGTTGTAAATTGTATGAATACACATCCAGCTTAAAACAGTGGAATAAGTATGAAATCTCAGCATGTTTCATAACTTCCGACTTATTAATAGCACAGCCATAAAATGGACATATTTAGTTTCCTCAGATAATATGTAAAGTTTCAAGTCCAGACACCCCTATGTCAGGTCATATGGGAAACCACTGGTACCACTTATTCCTCCTGAGCAGACTATACATTATAGACATAGCATGTTTAGACTTGTTTTGAAGGAAATCTCACGTTGAATAATAATATGGATATTTGCAGTCTGTAAACACTATAGATGCAGATATATGAATATGTATCAAAAAATCTACCTGGGACGTGGTCATGAGTGTAGACACCTCCAAGAAACCAACCCCTAAACAAGATGACCAGACTGGTTACTGGCCGCTGTCAACACCCCCTTTGATTTGACAGAAAAGAGGAGATGCCAAGACAATGGTCAGTTCTCCTTTTACCATCCAAGAAGAAACATCTGCCAAGTCGAGAACCGATTACCTAGCTCATCGATCGAACTCTGATCAACCCTCGGACATTAATTGCAAGTATTCTTTCTTCCCAATTCTAACTTATTGCTTTGTGGCTTTATATTGTCTTTATCTTTTGAAACATCTTTTTTCTGTAAATGTTTTATTTGCATCAATTTTGACCTTTTCATAATAAACCCTTATGTTGAAAAGTGTTAACCTTGTCTCTAAAGCTCTTAATGCAAGCTATAAACTAACCTGCCTCTTGAAGGGCGCTACTGTTGTAGAGTAAGACTCTGAGCAGACCTGTCTGTGGTGGTAGTGTGTGTGGCAGACGCTTATTCTAAAATTATAATTGGTATTGCTAAAATTACGAGTCTCCCCCGGCTCGGTCTTTTAAACGGGGGTGGTGGCAGTTAAAGGGTTCATTGTGTAATTAGCCCAGTGACAATCACTCTCAGGCTGCTCGCACCTAGATTGTGGTCCCGCAAGCTGGAAAATCTTTGTGCTGGGCGCAGCTGAGAGTGGCATTGTTACGTAAGTCACAGCGTGGTGTGAGGTTGGCCGGTCCTTTGTTGCAAGTTAGGGAGGAGGGCAGGGATCCGACACCCGCGTTCGTCACAGGAACTAGGGGATTTTTTTTTTAATGCAAATTTGTACTTTAAATAAATAATGTAAGAAAAATGTGAATTTGTATTCATCATTTAAAATCTATTATATTACATTCTACAATATATAACGTGTTTTGCCCCTTCCTGCACAAGGTTTGAACCAGATAAATATCTTACATCACAGCTGTCAGAAAACATTGCTTGTTAACTTGACTGACCATTTCTGAAATTCCCTTTGCGGTGATCTTACAAAAGTTGAGAAACACTTGAAAATATTTATCATGAAAACAGTAATCATTAATAAAATGTTATCACTTTCATCCTTGCAATGAGAGCATCCTGTTAAATTGTGACAAAGATGAATTTCCACCTGTCTAATTATATAAACACAGACGTACCCTCGGTGAGATTTAGTGAGGATTGTGTATCTGATTAACCTGAGTGGAGACAATGAAATTTGCAGTGGAAATGTCTCACGTCAGACTATTCTGTGATAACGCATTAATCCTATCAATGGGAAAATTATGGGTATCACAGCTAATGAAGAGATCTTAATGGCAATGATAGAATGACCTTAGTCGAAGCCTTGTCTAGGTTATATATGATCATGATTGCATAGGGCAACAGCATTAATCTTTGCACTTTAACAAAAATGGTTAATGACTGCCACAGACAAAGAACTACAGGCAAATGTAAAAAAAAAAAAAAAAAATGATGTTATGCATACTCTTTCGTGTAAAAAAAGTTCATATTTTAAATCAGTGGACCTTTAATAATGGATTACATATCTGGTGATCCTGCCAGGGAGAGTTACTTTTTCAGACAACTCTAATCCTCCTGTAGTGTTGTCAACCTTTGCAGCCACTAGGTCTACAGGGCGATATGCTTACATATTCTGAGGGCGTTTATCATTGTTACTGCAGATAGTGCTTACTGCCAGTCAGTTGAAGGACATGCCTGGCTCCACAGACATTGTGATCTGGAGCCAGTGCTGGCCAAAACTCCCCTGATGAAAGGAGGGGAAAAGACAGGAAGCGCCACCTGAGCACAGTATTGGAGCACAGTTTTAATAACAATGTATGTAATACAGTCACCAGATAAAAGTTAAAATCAAGCTCATCTGTGTGTAGTATCTCTCCTAGCGCACGAGACAGGCATCCACGAGTTGAGGAGATGGCAGGGGATCCGTGGTGAAGTACAATAGTAAAGTATCGAACCAGGCAGAAATTCAGCAATGCAGGTTTATTAACAGCTGATAACATACAGGTTTATGTTCAAAGTATTACAAGATACAGGTCTAATTTTTACAGTTTCTTACAATGCAAGCATATTAGATATAAATATTCTTATCCTCTAACCAAATTGAAACAATTGTGAATTGTTCTCACCTTGAACCAGAATGGGTCTTTACTGCCAATTCTTGGGAACCTGTCACCTGATAGGTACCAACCAATTGGCCGATGGTCTGGTCCCCTCACAGAGTTCTAAGTTCCAGCTCGACCAAGTTCATGAGGGAAATTCACCTGAGACCACATTCTGGAACAAGTTAAGAAGTCTTCTCTGACTCATATGAGGAGACAAGTTAGGACAGATACTTGCCCATTGGTTCTGACCTCTATGATCCGTGCAATAGGGCAGCATACACAGAGTTCAGCCTTATGAGCTCCTATCTGACTTGTCTGTCTAACAATTGCAGAGCTTGCATTTATATACCCTTTACAAGTCTTATCCTAACCATCTCTCTTACATATGATTGGTCGCTAAGATTTACGTCAATGTAACTAACTATAAATCTGACACCTGTTCTACAACCAGATAAACTTAATTATTCCCAAAATTCCTATATGTTCATTAAAGTGATTTATAACTGGTTTTGTCCAATTAAAAACACCTGTGTAGAGACAGTTTGGCACCCAGCTGTGTTATCAAACTCTCCTTATCTTGATAAGATTTAACTAGCTTCAAGGATTTGCAGATTTACGACTTTGAGACAATTAACTTTCAATAACCCCACCAGATGTTTTATATGTTTTACTATATGCATGTATTTTAACAGTTTTAATGAGGGCACAAGCAGACCTTTGTTTGACCCTGTCAAACTTAATTTAATGTACTGTACTTTAATTATTTCTAAACCACCGGTTTTCTTATCTTTATTTGTCTGATTTATATGCATTTCAGACTTGAGACAATTCTATATTACTTGAATCTATCCTAATGAACTTTCACCCAGTAGACTATCTTAATACATTTTCGAGAACACCTGTGTACAAGTACTTGTCATAAAGCAGAGGTCATTTAAAGTTCAACACTTAAAAATGAAGACTTTCTAAATCTGGAAAACACAGTATACATTATTAAAGATTAATAATTGTTGCTTTACTTATTGAATAATAATATTGATAAAACCACTACTATATAATAATATGAATAATAATAATAATTAATAATCAATAAAATATATGCAAATCAATATATATAATATGAAATACAATGGCTAATATGAGATTTTACAACAGTTGTCAATCCTGTGGAAGTCGGCCGGAACCAGTGTGGAACTAAGGGAAATGATGTCACCGGAAGTAGAGGGGCATCAGGGAGAGAGACTGTTCTGGATAGGGAGAATGGGCAGGCTACGAGCTCAGAGCATCAGCTCTTTCTACCGGCCTAATGAGGCAGTGCTAAGGTGTCTTTTATACAGGTAACAAGCTGAGATTAGGAGCACTCCCTTTAGACATTGCTCCTAATTTTAGTTCGTTATATAAAAGACACCTGGGAGCCAGAAATCTTGCTGATTGATAGGGGATCAAATACATATTTTACTTATTAAAATGCTAATCAATTTACAACTTCATTGAAATGTGTTTTTCTGGATATTTTTTTTGTTATTCTGTCTCTCACTGTTAAAATAAACCTACCATTAAAATTAGACTGATCATTTCTTTGTCAGTGAACAAATATACAAAATCAGCAGGGGATCAAATACTTTTTTCCTTCATTGTATATATGTGTATATGTATATTTTTTATATACTTTTTTTATATCAATTTTTAATCTTTTTTTTAATGTATACATATGCATTTGCTACATGTTATTCATGTGGGTTCACTATCGTGTATGTATGTGTGTGTGTGTATATATATATATATATATATATATATATATATATATATATATATATATATATATATATATATAATCTTCCCATATACTACCTTTTTAATTGACAACCTTTTTGGCTCTGTAACATAGTCAGTGTTCAGACTTTCTGGCTCAACTTATATTTTCATCCCTATGCTGTTGTTGGTGGTGTGATGTGTGTGCTGGAGCTTATTGTCCCACAGCCAGCCCGAGCACATAAATAGCACGACCTTAGCACTGCCTCATTAGGCTTTTAGAAGAAGCTGATGCTCCGAGTGCCTACCCTGCCCATTCAGAACGGTCTCTTCCCCTGATGTCTCTCTACTTCCGGTGACGTCATTTCCCTGAGTTCCACACTGGTTACGGCTGGCTTCCTGGTGGCCACAGGATTGACAATGGATCCCCTGCCATCTCCTCAATGCATGGATGCCTGTCTTGGACGCTAGGAGAGATAATACATATACACACAGATGAGCTTGATTTTAACTTTTATCCTTAGTGTATTACATACCTTGCTATAAAAACTGTGCTTTAATACTACACTCAGGACTAACACGATTATTGGTTTATCGACCACCTATATGTTCACAGTTATACTATCTTTGCGCTTACAGTTACCCTTTTCTATTGTTACAACTCCCCTGATGAATTGCTGTTTGGGGACCCATATATCCCTGCTGCCAGACAATTTTTTTTGGTCCCTGAAAAGGGCAATTGAATTACCAACCAACCAAAGGGTCTGAAGGGAGCAATGAAGGTTGAAGTCTTGTTTTGATGCTCCAACAGACACTCAATTTTACAGTCCAACAACCAAATATGCTATGAATCCTATGTACAGTATGTCTGTCTAAGAAGAAGTAATGTATCCCATCAACTTTGTGCCCCTCAACGTGAATAGGCATGTTTGGTTTCTACCTGATCATTTTTTTTTATACAGTACATTTGCACAGCAACTTGTCATAAATGTAGTTTTATCATAGCTTGAATTATGGATTTTGTGTGAAGAGTGGCGCTTGGCAATTCGACATCTGGTAAGAAAAAACAGACTTACAATGTGTATTTATTTAAACTGCTCTGCCAGAATATTTTTGACCAGCATTTAGCACATGACTTCATTAAGAGCCTTTACAACATCCCGTATTGCTCTAGATAGAGCTGTTTTAATGGAATATAATATTTGATCCCTCTACTTTTTGTTTTAAGCTGGCTGGGTTGTTTTATTTTTCAAATGCCTGGCTTTTTAAACTTGTTACTGTTCCTTCTCCATTACAAACATTTGATTTAAATCTGACTGTTTTGTCATTGACCTGTGCATTCTGGAGAAATAAGGGTGGCAGCGTGTTCAGTATAACTTCCCTGTTCTCCCCATTCAATATTGGGTTTTTAAGACCTTATTATTGCCACACTTGCCATAGGTTTTATTCTTTAAAAAAATGTGTGGCATGTTTACCAGCATTCTTTTCTCGATTATTATTATTAATACATTTGCCAAAAAAATTATACATTTTTCAAAAAAGGCCATGTTACCAACATTTGATTCTGTATGTGTGCACTTAAAAAGAAAAATCATAAAATATTTAAAAAAAATAGCTTTTGTAACTTTCATGAATCATTTAAAACCTACAGCACCTTTAAAAAACACAAAAAGTACTTATCGGAACTCAAAAAGTGATGTTTTGATATAGGTAACATTTAGAAACGTTAATGATGCCTAAGCAATTACCTGAAAAATCTACACTTTTCTAGAATTACTCTGTAAAAATAGCAGTGCAGTTCCTGGTATGTGAGTGTTACCTATGTGCTCCTATGACTTCATCATCATAGCTATCTTATCTGCAGTATAAGATCTAAGGTACTGTGCCTCTGACTGCTAATCTCATTCATTTTACTCAGTTGTAGCGAGATTTGCTGATGTCAATACTTTTGCTGCTTACTATTCTCCTTATGGAGGCTTTGGCATGAGGAAGCAGAACCCTATCTCTACAAAGATGGCTGCTTTTACACACCATGCAGATAAGGACATGGTAAGTCATTTAGGGGGAAAAAGATAAGCTGCAGGGAGGCCATAGGCAATACTGATGACTAGTCATTCACCCTCCGCCTGTCTTTTTTTTGGGGGCACAGCTTCCAGAGTTCAGAACTCTTCTTTAATAAAGCCCTCCCCATTTACTAATGCATTTAACCAAAAATCTCAATTTCAAATCCCTAATGTGTTTTTGTTTACTAGGGAGAACAACAGTTTCAGAAAAAAAAGTCGAAATTCTCACAAGGAACAGGATTGGTAAAAAAAAAGCAGAATAAAAGATTCCTGAAATGGAAAGTAATAATAGTGAGAGAAAGATAACCATCAATTTTAAAGCAATGCACAAATGCAGACCATATCTCCCTTTTATCAAAATATTTAACACTCTTACAAACAGTACAGGGAGGTGAATATAGCATTATAAGAATAGTTATTTTTAACAAAAGCATTACTCATAATACTTTATAGCAATAATCAAAAAATTATGAAGGAAGAAAACCTTAACTTAGAAAACAGTCTGGAGAGGAGGAGATAAAAATATGCCAGAGAAAAGTGGACAAGTACCCCCAGTGACCCATTTCAAACTTAAAGGGTTTCTAAAGGTCAGTATGTTTTTTACCCTAATACATTTAGTCCCACTATTTGTTGTTCACCCCCCCTACCCCCAAACACTTACCTGACTCCTCCAACGATCCAGCACTGTCCTTGTTTGAGCACCGCTGCTCCTTCTTCCTGGTCTCTGAGAGTAATGGGAGCCTATGCTTGCTTGAGAATACATGCATAGTGCAACCCCTAGGTATTCCCCATCCTGCACAGCTAGGCATATACAATTTCCATAGGCACTCCGGAGTCAGAGAACAGTCCGTGAGTTTTTTTTTTTTTTTTTTTTTTTTTTTATCGAGGGAGAAGAAGTTGGATAGGCATGGGAGTTTATGAGGTGTCCAATTGACTTTAGAACAATATTCAGGGACAACTCTTCCTATAAAAAAAGTCTCAATTTACAGCTCATCTTCTTCCTCCAGTACTCACTTGCTTACAGAACCCAACTGCAACACTGTGAATTATCCAACAGTGAGGCATTAGTCCATAACAGGCAGAAACCCGAGGCCCCTTAGTTGTGAAGAAGAATTTTAGTGTCCAGCTTACAATTCCTTCTGTGGCTACTGATCCCAGCAATACCTCTTCCGGCACTGCCAACCCACCTGGCTGGAACCGTCCTTTTCACTGGCCCTCCAGGCTAACTTCTCCCCATAGTCCTCCAGACTGACATTCACCAGCCCACCCGGCTTTTTAACTCTTTAAGGAGATCTACTGGACATGCTGACCTGCTCCTGCTGTCCTCTCTTCTTGCTTCTGTGACTCTAGGATTAGCTTCCTTCATTGGCTTTAGCGGAAATCTTCCAGCACCCAAGCCCCAGGCCCTAACTCACCCCCACCACACCATCAAGGGCCACTGACAGAATCCTCAGCACTCCATCTCCATCTTCCACCTGACAGCCCCTGCTGGCATGACTCATGTCTATTTATGAGGTAATCTCGGCTCCCTGCCAGCCCAAAGCTGGGGATTGACTGAGGCCTCATAAATATGCATGGTAGCTCCTCCATACTCCCACCCTCCAGCTCTGGAAGTTTCTAACAACTTCCAGACCAGGGGGAATAAAGTACAAAAATCTTCATGTTTCGCTTAAGTTCATATGTTTTTAATATATTCATGTTTTACTGTTAAAAAAACATATAAAGCAAATTATATTTCTTCATGAATTTGGTCCAAAATGTATTTTGCTACACTAATTGATAAAGAAAACCCCAAACAAGTGTATATACTTTGGTCTGTGTGAAAGTTATAGAGGCTACAAGCTATGGTATGTATATTTTAATGTATGTACCCAGATGTTCGGACTGAACATCACATTTCTTGAGTCTCTAAACTGCCAGGAAATTAAAAACACCCCCAAATTTTTTTTGCAAGGTACTGTATTTTTTAAGTGGTATGGTATGGTGAAGATCTCAAGATCTAATTTTTTGCCACTTTTGTTTCTTAAAAGTAATAAATTAAGTTTGATTTTTTTCACAACATTATAATTTTAATAAGATATTTCACACACAGCATTGCTATACCTAGAATTACACTCCAAACACATTCTGTTACTCCTCTCAAGTATGGGGATATACATGTGTGAAACTTTTTCAATAGAGGGGCCCATAATACAAGGAGCACATTCAGACTTTCAAGGGGCATAAATTATGCATCTCATTTTCTGACTACCTCTCACATTCTTAGAGGTCCTAAAGTTGCAGGACAATAGAAACACATAAAGATCACCACAGTTTGGAAAGCTGACACCCCAAGGTATTTATTAAGAGCCATGGTCAGTCTTTTGAAGATTTATTTGTTGCTGCAGCCGACCTCAATGCACTGTTTAATTGGGCAACTGTGTTGCAAATGGAGTTTAATGTTGAAAAATGTAAAAATATGCACCTTGGTACTAAACATATGCATTTACCATACATAATAGGGGGGATTGATGGTGGAGCATCAATCCACCAGGTGTTCTGGTAGATCATAAGTTTAATAGCATGCAATGTCAAGCAGCGGTTTCCAAAGTGAGCAAAATCTTCTCTTGTATTAATAGAGGTATGGACTGCAGAGAGAGAGACATCATGTTACCCCTGTACAAATCATTAGTAAGACCTCATCTGGAATACGCAGTTAAGTGTTGGGCACTAGTTAACAAAAAGAATATTGGGGAACTGGAAAAGGTGCAGAGATGAGCAACCAAACTGATAAGAGGCAAACGATTAGCTGAACTAAATGTATTCTCTTTTGAGAAGAGATGATAAGGGGGAATATGATCAACATGTACAAATAAATAAGCGGTCCATAAGTGAACTTGGTGTTGAGTTATTCATTTAAAGGTCAAAACAGAGGACAAGGGGGCACTCTTTACGTCTGGAGGAAAAGAGATTTAATCTCCAAATATGGAAAGCCTTCTTCACAGTAGGACCTGTGAAAATGTGGAATAGACTCCCTCAAGAGCTGGTTCTGGGCAGTCAGTAGATTGTTTTAAAAAGGGCCTGGATTTTTTCCTAAATGCACAGAATATAACTGGGTACTAACATTTATAGTTAAAGTTGATCCAGGGAATATCCAGTTGCCTGTTGGGGAATCAGCAAGGAATTATTTCCCTCGCTGGAGCAATTTGGATCATGCTTTATTGTTTTGTTTTTGCCTTCCTCTGGATCAACTGAGGGTATAGGATTGTATATATGAATGTTTTCTACTTGTGAGTGTGTGTTTATTTTTTTCTATGTTGGTTAAACTGGGTGGACTTGAGTCAAGGTTATGAACATAAATATTTGTATTTTCTTAACAAGTAACAAATAAACTAAGACTTTACTGATCTCTGTAGTTGCAGTCACTGTGGGGTCACATTTTACAACAGAAAGCATTTATTTATTTATTATGAGCTCAGTTTAATGTGTTACCCCCCTTTCAGCAGTAAGTAGCAACCCAACAGAGACAGGTGCAGTGTCCAGCTCTATGACAGGCTGCGGCTGTATGTGGCGAAATGCTGTTCCGAGTGGTATCAGCATTTAGGGCCCTGTGCGTTCAGAGATGAAGTGAACATCTTCACTCCTTGTGTTGTGAAGTTTGAGGATGAATTGCTTTGGAGTTCCTGCAGCTACAGAGGTCAACAAAGATTTGTTATAAAGCTCATATAAAGCTCTTAATGCGGACATGCTAAGGATGGTCAAGTTAAGGTGAGTACCTCTGCAAAATTTTTCGACACCCACCCAGCCAGGGGTAAGGGCAGGCACAAGCAAATGGAAGGGGGAAAATCCAACGGTCAGAGGGAAGGGCAGGAAGCAGCAAAAATTATTCCAGAACCCTACAGTCATAAGCTGCCCCACCTTTCTCAAATCAGGGTTTATGATTTATTTACATTTTTTTAGGAGAGGTATGTATTTTATTTTGGTAGCATCTTTTTAATTTTAAGGCCACAGCAGCTTGTCACCTCATACTGGGGAAAAGTAGTGTGCATTAACACAAACTACATATGTAGCACCTCCTAGCTTTGCTAGAGTTAGTTTTTGTACAGAGTAGGTACATTGTTCAGGCTTGGCTGATCAGGTTTAAGTGACTCAGGGAGGCTGGTATGTCTCACAGGCAGCATCTCTGAGACCTCTCCCTACTTCTAGAAACATGTAGAAGGTTCTAGAAGGATGGGAGGGGAGGAGGAGCGGCCTGGAGTATTCCGAGGGCCCTGACCAATCCCCAACAGATGGATTGGGTCAGCCCAGCTGGGGCAGTGGAGTGTTTGGCTGTCAGAGGCCTTTGAGAGTAATCCCCTAGTCTGGGGTGGGGAGGTGAACTCAGGCCTGGGCTTGGGTGCGGAAAGGACCCCTCTTCATGGCACACAGGGAGATCCTGACCAGGACACACAGGAGCAAGGAGAGGACAGCGGGAGGACACTGCCGGGCAAATGAAGAGGTGGTACTGGGATCAGTAGCCAGAGGAATAGGACAGCTAAGCATTAAGACCTCTTTTCTGCTACACTACCAAAGGGGCCCATGGTCCCTGCCTGTAAAGGGCACTTGCTCTGGATCTGAGTCTGTGTTGGAGTAATCATTCAGTGCTAGCTGGTCCTGGGAGATGTAGTTCTACAAGCAAGATTGTGCTGGAGGTAGAAGAGGATTAGTGTATATATACTGTGTGTTTATAGTTGTGTCCCTGAATGATTCTGTGTTGATCAAGTGGGCATCCCATAAGAACCACATTCCCTATCCAAGTTCAACTCCCCTAATTAAAATACAAAAACAAAGCTGCAAGGACTGATCTCTGACTCCAGCGTGTGTGAAAAATCTGTGTGCCTGGCAGTGCAGAGTGGGAGATACCCATATTCACCAGCGGCGCCTACGGGGATAGCACTACACATATTTATCCCCACTTTTGCCATAGTTACCAATAACTTTAGGCAATCCGTATATTAAAAAAAGTCAGACATGGCCTAAAGTGAGAGGCAAAGGTCCTGAATACAGAGGTAGTAGTTTATTTTAAATAATATTTACATGTTACTTTTTTATAATTATCATTTTTTGTGTTTTTTCCCCTCTAAGGCTGGGGTTCTTAACCTGGGGTCCATGGATCGGTTTCGGGAGTCTGTGAGGTCTGATAAAAACATAGAGATAGGGGGGGCATGACCGTAAGCCAACCTAGATGGGTGCCTGATCCACCAGCTCTCTCAGCCTGCAGCACAAAATAGCACAATTTGGGAACAATCCACCACACCTACATGGGCAGATCGAGGACCACCCACTCGTCTAAAGCCCGGGGGCACATCACAGCCTCCTCCGGGCTCCTCCATGGACCTCCAAACCTATTTATGCCCGACTGACATGACATCAGGCAGAGCGGAACAGATGGCGCGGGACGCCTATGCAGCCCGCTCTCAGACTCCCACGCAGCTCTCCCCCTTGGATCACTCCGCACACTGGACCTCCACAGGTCCCCAACCGGCAGCTAGAGGCCCCACGGAATCGGTCTCATACACCAGAGCGGTGAGTCCCCCAAACCTCCCTACCTACCCGGAGGCCCTACCACGGTGGCTCCAGACCGCCATGTCTGACCCCCCTCCAGCACTACACGCAATGCTCGGAAGGGTTTCTGAGGCTGCTGAAGACAGCCTTGGATCCCTGCGATCATGGGACCCTAGATCCCCCACCTCCTCAGTTTTTTCGCTGGACTTTCAGGCTCTACCAGGCCCTGCATATCCCACCAGCCAGACACCTCAAGAACCTGTGAAGATACATGCGGCATCCTGGGCCTCAGCTGCCACCTCTCCATCCCCAAAGGCACAGAGACTGTCCCGTTTCAGGGACCCAAGTCCATCCAGAACCCAGCCACCCCAAAGGGCCACATATGCCCAAAAGGCCCGATCCCTGGCCCCTCTTCTACCAGGGGCACACAGTGTATGGCCTCCCCAGCCAGCCCAGACAGCAAACTGGTCAGAACCATGGGACCCACTGGCACTGAAACCACACCTGGCCTCTGGAATAGCAACAGTGAGCCCCCAATTACTCCCTCCATGCCCGCCATCACCCCCCAATATCATGGGCCTACTCAAGTGCCACCTCTACCCCCCCAGTGGCAAGCCTACCTGCAAGCCATGCAGACAAAAGAGGACTTTAGGCAACTGATAGAGGATGTGAAATCTACCTGTCACTCAGAAATCCAGACCCTCCAAACAGGCCTCAAACACCTTGCAGACAGAGTAGAAATGGCCAAAGAAGAAATTCAGGAAACAAAACTGGCAGTGCACAGGACCCAACTTCAGGGAGCAGACCATAGATCCCTGCTCAGAGACAGGCAGCGACACGTAGAAGACCTCGATAATAGAGGATGCAGAAACAACATCTGAGTAAGGGGCGTACCAGAACTAGAGGGCTCCGAAGACCTGCAATCAACGCTGCAGACCGTATTCAACAACCTCCTAGGCGATCCTTCTGCAAAACATATAGAGATGGACAGAGCCCACCAAGCCTTGCGCCCTAAGGGAGCCACCTCTAAACCAAGAGATATCATCTGCAGGATTAGCTCCTACCCTCTCAAGGAAGAAATTATGCGACAAGCACGCCTGGCGCGCAAAGTGACATTTGACGGTGCCCAAATACAAATGTTCCCTGACCTTTCCTGAATCACTCTGCAAAAACGCAGGCTTCTCCAACCCTTACTGCGCACACTGCAAGAGGAATCCATTCCCTACAGATGGGGATTTCCCTTCAGCCTCACCGCAAAACACCAAGGCAAGTCCGCAGTGCTACGATACCCAGAGGATCTACTTGCTTTCTACGATATCCTGGGGATACAAACCCCCCCAACTACCTGACTGGGACCTAGTGGCTACACCACCTACGCCGCCCATAGTTTGCCAGAAAGTCCCTCCCTCTGCCCGTCCTCGGAACAGACTCTCCCTGCAGATCTGCTAAGCACAAAAGCAGTTGAACTTTACTTTCTGCAATACCGGATCACTGCAATAATTTGTTACTTAGACACAGAGTTTGAACCAGCCCTGGACATTACCCAGGTTATAGTTCCACAATGTGCCCCAACGTTAACCCCCAGTTCGCCACATGGGCAAGTCTCGGATGAGACCTGAGAGTGTGGGATTTGTCTTGCACACCTATCACACCCCCCCCCCCGGTTTATAGCTTAGAGCTATCTGAAGTTTCTTTTTTTTTGTTCTCCTTATCCTGTGCCCCCCTGGCCCATCCTTCCGGACCAAGGCCGAGGGAGCACCCAGGAAACTGTATCAACCTAGGCCTGTTGACCTCTCAAGGTGTTATGAAAATGTGTGCTCCTTCTTCACCCTGTTTTCTTGCACTAACCTTCTTCTTTCAGCCTCCCCTCCTCGGTCATTGACAGGCTTGCCACGCAGAAAGCGATGAATGCCTGGTTCTCCTTCCGCAGGGTGTCGGCTCCCAGACCTCAGCCTATGGCGGCGTCACAATCACATCAGGTAAGCAAACCCTCCCCTCCCCGCCCATACCCAACACTATGGCTAAGATCTTATCTCTGAACGTACACAGCCTAAACTCCAATAGAAAGAGGCATCTGGTGCTGAGGGAGTTCAGACAGTCAGGAGCAGATGTCATATTAGTCCAGGATACTATTCGCCTCCAGATACTATTCCTAGATTTTTCTCTCATCGGGTGCCCATAAAAAAGCGGGGTTGCTATACTCAAACACAGATCCCCTTTTACATGCTCGGCACACTACTGTGACCCCCAGGGTCACTACATCATACTACAAGGACTATGGCAAACACAAGAAGTTACTTTCTGTACCCTCTATGCCCCAAATACTAAACAACGCAGTTTTCTGTCCAGACTATTTGCCGGCATTTTCTGGTCAAACCACGGGATCCTTGTGATGAGGGGGGGACTTCAACCTAATACAATCAGCTACTGCAAATCGTAATGTGGTGAGCCCCAGGGCATCCACAACTCGAGCCCTTAAAGATTCAAAGCTCTTCCGTCAACTCACCAGACGTTATGCTCTCTTTGATGCCTGGAGGGCTCTCCACCCAGGTGATCGGCAGTACACCTTCTACTCAGCCCCCCATCTCACACTTCCTGCATTGACTATTTTTTTTCGTTAATAACCCCACACTCAGATTAATACGCACAACACAGATACCCCCTATCTCATGGTTGGACCATGCCCCTATCCTACTCACATTAGACCTAGGCTCCCCCAACCACAGCCCATATAACTAGAAACTGAACACATTTCTCCTCCAACACCTCCCCGCTTGGGAGGAATTAAACTCCACCCTAAAATTCTACTTTGCAGAGAATAACACTACCGACATATCTCTCCCCACACTATGGGAAGCCCACATAGCACTCCTCCGAGGTAGGTGCATGGCACTGTCCTCTGCCATGAAAAAAGATGCAGTGGCCACAAAATTGCAAACAGAGAGGGAACTTCGGGACCTTGAGCGACAGCTACAACTCAACCCTACAGTATCCCTTCTTAAAAAGATCACTAATCTGCGAGCAACCCTAAGCGAATTAGCGTTAGGCCGCATTGAAAAAGCACTGATCAGACTGAAACAATTATTCTATGACAAAGGCAACAAAGCAAACTCCCACATGCAGACTCCTCACCAGATTAAAAGCAAATCGGGCCACTTACTATCCCACCCCACAGAGATTGCCCATACCTTTGCTGACTTTTATAAAGACCTCTATAACAAACGGGACATCCCCAGTAACCCCCCCTCCCCTGGCCTCTCCCACCGCATGCAACAATATCTGGAGCGAAGCGGGAACCCCCATCTCGAATCCTCTGACCTACTGTCGCTAAACCCCCCCGATCACTGAAGAAGAAATAGAACAGACTTAAATCCCTACCCACTCGCACAGCCCCAGGCCTGGACAGATTGCCCTATGAATATTATAAATCCTTTCTCCCTCTGTTCGCCACGCTATGCCATATGGGGTTTCGGGGGCCCTTCTTTTTGGGGCGATTAGACACCTCTACACTAACCCATCCTCCCAGGTCAGGACCCCCTTTGCCCTTTCCCCCTCTTTCTCAGTGGCTAATGGCACTAGGCAGGGGTGCCCGCTCTCACCCTGCTCTTTGCACTTTGCATTGAACCCCTAGCTGCCCTAATCCGCAGCAACCCTGATATACAGGGCATGTCGGTGAGGGGTAAAGAGTTTAAAGTCTCCTTCTTTGCAAACGACATTATCCTCACACTGACCCAACCCCATATATCTCTTCCGAACTTGCACGCAGAACTAGATCACTATGAAGCCCTCTCGGGATATAAAATAAACACATCCAAATCAGAGGCCTTGCCTATTAATATTCCTGAAGCAGACATCACACATTTAAAAACCAGCTTCAGCTGGAAAACGGCCGCCCTGAAGTACCTAGAGATCCACATCACACCAAAATTCAACACTCTATACCTAGAGAATCCCCCCCACCACCACCACCGTTCGATCAGATCTTTACTACTCCAATGGAAAAAACACAATCCTATGGCGGATTGCCTCAGTTAAAATGACGATTCTCCAGAAGCTTTTAGATCTATTCCAAACACTACCCATACCTGTACCCTACAAACACCTGAAAAAACTTCAATCCGACCTATTGCAATACACTTAGAACTACAAAAGACATAGAATACCTAGGTCGGTTCTGATGGCAGCTCGCAGTGACAGAGGCCTCACATTTCCCACCCTCATTAAATACTATCAGGCAGCCCAACTAAGAGCAGTTGCCTCATGGTTCACTCAATGGTCCTACAACAAACGGACAGAAATTGAAAAAGTTTGGCTAGCCCCAACCCATCAGACGTCATACCCATGGACATCACGGGACCTGTTTCACTATAGGGGACCCCAGATCATGCAAGTTGTTACCCTTTGTCGACCCTCAGACTAAATTCGATCTACCACAACAGGTTTTTTTTGGGTATCTCCAAATCAGACATTACGCACTTACTATTGCCCCAGACCTGCAATTCGCCCCCCTTCCCCTTTTTAAAATCTAATTCTGGCGGGTAATGCTCAAAAGGGCCTAATATCAGATATCTATAAAATACTGAATGCCTGCCCCCCAGACAAAAAGGGCAAACACTCCAACATGACTATATGGGAGAAAGCGCTCAATGAGGAAATTCCCATAGAACAGTGGTGGGTGATATGGTCCCAAGCAGCAAAGAGTACAATTTGTACACTATATAAAGAAAACTCAAAATCATCTTATTCTGGTACATGACCCCAGGTGTACTCCATGCCATTTATCCTACTAGCTCCGATAGGTCCTGGAGATGTCAGGGGGCGAAAGGCACTCTCCTCCATATTTATTGGAACTGCCCACTAATTACCCCTTTTTGGACCATGGTTCAACAACTTCTAGTCCGCCTACTGGTCCCGGTGATCCCAAAAATTTTCCTGCTAGGCCTGCCAGCTCTAAAGATCCCCACACCCTACAAAAAACTAGTACGGCATGTCCTCACAGCAGCACGCTGTCTTATAGCCCTAAACTGGAAACGCCGCATCCCCCCTTCCTTAGGGGCCCTTTTCTCCAGAATTAAGGATGTGGAATCGATGGAGAAAATGACGGCTAGGATTCAAGACAGACTGGAGGGTCATAATAAGGTCTGGGAGCTGTGGCACCTTCGGGAGGACCCACCGTAAACAGGTAAAAAAAAAAAAACAGAAGATACTTTGATTACTTTTCTTCCCCTTTTCCCTCTTTTCCCTTCCCTCCTTTCATATAGAGTATTCTTGTGACTCTTACAGCTATATACAAGATGTTACAGTTTATTAAATGAAACTGCAATGCATGTTTGACAAAACGGTAATGCTAGATAAATGCTTACAGCAGTCCTTAAACCTAGCATTAGTACCCATGGGTGAATACCTGAAAGTATTGTTGCACAATACGATATGTACCTTTTGAACTTATGTACCTCTGTATATTGTATCGCAACCATAAACTTTAATAAAAATGTTATTTGGAAAAAAAAAACAGAGATAGAGAGAGATAGGGTAGCAGTAGTAGAAATATAGTAGTTACAAGTAATAGTAGCAGAATTAAGTAGGATTAAAACTGGTTTATTTAATTTTCACAAGGTGATTGTATTTCATCTTTGTAATTAGTATATATATATTTCATATACTGTATATATGAGGCAACCAAATTTCAATACAGTACATAAATTAATTGAATGGTTTTAAGTTGTGTGTTTGTGTGAATATTTCAGATGTGTATATTTCAGGGTGTGAGGGTCCACTGCTTTCATAAGATTCTTAAAGGGGTCCATGACTCAAAAATAGGTTATGAACCATGCTTCTAGGGCTATCCCTGCATTGGTCAAACAAAAATAGTCAGGGACAGCAATGTAAACTGTGCACCTCTTTAGGTAGCAAGGAGGAACCTAGGCCTCAACACCACTTTGTCCCTACGCAAAAATAAACATTTCTGAAGTGTAAACAGAACCAGATTAAGTCTTAATCGAGAAGTGAGAAGCCCACAGTTTTTGAAACAAGAATAAAAGGCCATAGTTACATAGTAGGTGAGTTGAAAAATGTTGAAAAAAGACATCAAGTCCAACCTATGTTTGTGATTATATGTCAGTATTACATTGTATATCCCTGTATGTTGCGGTCATTCGGGTGCTTATCTAATAGTTTCTTAAAACTATCAATGCCTCCCGCTGAGACCATCGCCTGTGGAAGGGAATTCCACATCCTCGCTCTTACAGTAAAGAATCCTCTACGTAGTTTAAGGTTAAACCTCTTTTCTTCTAAATTTAATGAGTGGCCACGTGTCTTGTTAAACTCTCTTCTGGCAAAAAGTTTTATTCCTATTGTGGGGTCACCAGTACGGTATTTGTATATTGAAATCATATCCCCTCTCAAGCGTCTCTTCTCCAGAGAGAATAAGTTCAGTGCTCGTAACCTTTCTTCATAATTAATATCCTCCGGACCCTTCATTAGGTTTGTTGCCCTTCTTTGTACTCGCTACATTTCCAGTACATCCTTTCTGAGGACTGGTGCCCAGAACTGGACAGCATACTCTAGGTGCGGCCGGACCAGAGTCTTGTAAAGCGGGAGAATTATCGTTTTATCTCTGGAGTTGATCCCCTTTTTAATGCATGCCAATATTCTGTTTGCTTTGTTAGCAGCAGTTTGGCATTGCATTCCATTGCTGAGCCTATCATCTACTAGGACCCCCATGTCCTTTTCCATCTTAGATTCCCCCAGAGGTTCTCCCCCCAGTGTATAGATTGCATTCATATTTTTGCCACCCAAATGCATTATTTTACATTTTTCTACATTGAACCTCATTTGCCATGTAGTTGCCCAACCCATTAATTTGTTCAGATCTTTTTGCAAGGTTTCCGCATAAACCTGACCTTTTATAGTGCCGAGAGCCAAACGCTGGTCCAGACCCATAACTTTCCCCACCTACCATCATTTTTTTTTTTTTTTACATATTTACAGCATTATAGTTACTATTTTTAATGCTTTTATTTATTTTTTTGCCTTATATGCCTGTCCCTGCACTGGTAATGGAAACCCAGACAGAGCAGCAATGTAAACTGGATCCTACTAAGCAACAAGGAATTCCTAGGCCTCATAGCCCCCTTGTACCTATGCAAAAATAGTTAAACTTTTTAGTGTAGAGGATATGTGGCAAATTCAGATTAATGTAAACCAACTGCATACCTCCCAACTTTTAGAAATGGGAATGAGGGGCACCTATCGGCAAAAGCATGCAGGCATAGGGCACACCCCTTGCCACACCCCCTTAAAGGAGAATTGTACAAAAAACAAGATTGGTTAAACCCACAAGTGCTTTTTTTACCACTACTATTCCTTTATATTGGCTTTTGGAATTTACAAATGCAGCAATTTAGAAATCAGATGAAAGGTTTAGCGCCTGAAAACACTGTTTTATAGCTAAAAAGTGCATTTTATATACATCTATATAGATCAGACCAAAATGAGGGACAAATGAGGAGGGATGAGGGAGAGGAGGACATTGCTCCAAATCGGGGACAGTCCCTCAAAATCAGGGACAGTTGGGAGCTATGCAAATGATTGCCCAACAACAACTATAATGCCGCGTACAGACGATCAGACATTCCAACAACAAAATCCTGGATTTATTTCCGACGGATGTTGGCTCAAACTTGTCTTGCATACACATGGTCGCACAAATGTTGCCGGAAATGCCGAACGTCAAATACGTTGTGACGTACAACACGTATGACGAACCAAGAAAAATGAAGTTCAATAGCCAGTGTGGCTCTTCTGCTTGATTCCGAGCATGCGTGGAATTTTGTTCATCAGAATTGTGTACACACGATCGCAATTTACAACAACGGATTTTGTTGTCTGAAAATTTGAGAACCAGCTCTCAAATTTTCTTTGTCAGAAATTCTGACAAAAAATGTTCGATGGAGCCTACACACGGTCGGAATTTCCAACAAGCAGCTCACATCGAATTTGTTGTCGGAAATTCCATCCGTGTATATGCGGCATTACAATGATAACAACTGTGTAATTGCAATTTTCTATATATTTTATTTATTTACTGAAGTGTACACTGGGAATGTGTTGCATGTTGCATGAGTGTTTAACTGAGAATGACTCCATTACATCATTACACTATAATATGTGAGGATTAAGAACCCTTCTATTTGCATTAGAAGAACTTTCACAAAACATAACATTTGTGATTTTTTTCCCGTATTAGCATATTATTTACTAGTTCTATCCATTGTTCCCCCGTTGGTACCCTCGGGGTTATTCAGAGTCTCGCTATCGCCTTGCGTGCCAGGTATAATAGACGCAGAACTGCCGTGTGGCCGTTCGGTGAGAGTGAGGGTATCTCAAGGAGGCAAACAACTGGGTCATTCAGAATTGGAAATTGAAATACCTGAGAAATAGTGGACAGAATATATTGCCAGTATCGGAATAGTTTTGGACATTTCCACATCATGTGTAGTAAATCTCCTTCCTGTCTACCACATTTTGGACATATTGGGGAATACCGGAGCCCCCATTTGTGCAGTTTAGTCGGTGTCCTATATACTCTGTGCAATAAGAATAAATGCGACAATTTATGTGATGTTTAGACTGATACCAATGGGGCAGAGGCCAGACAACTCCCATGTTTCTCCGTCAATAGGGCCTAGGTCTTTTTCCCACCCTTTTCTACAGGGCAAGTTAGAAACATAACATTTGTGCATATTTTGTATACAACAGCAACAACAAGATATCAATTTTACTGAAGTATACAATGAAAACCGCATGTATGTTGAAGACCTAAAGTTACGCTGCAGGAATAATTTTTCCTTGCTGCAAATCAATGTACAGTATATGAAAAGAAATGTCGTATGCACTTTATATTGTATCTGGCACTGAGTACTGTCACTGGACCACAAAGAAGGACTCGACGATGTTGGAGCACTTTTTCAAATTTGTATTTTTTTTACCACAATTGGCATTAAAAAAGTCAGGAGTTTTCACACCCCAGAGCTTCTTCACACTTTCTACCCAACAGCTAGTGATAGATGTTGGAGATGCAAAAAGTAACAAGGCTCGAGTCCCTATACCACATATTTGGGCAGTGCATGCTTATTAAACCCTACTGAGAATTGGTTCATGCGCTTATTCAGCTCATGTTCGATTCATGAATCTCCTTTATCTGAGAAAAAAAATCCTTTTGGGGTTACCTCGACTGGCCTTTTCCAAAACTGCTAAGAAGCAACTATCACATATTCTCAATGCAGCTAGATGTCTAGTAGCCCTCAGCTGGAAAAAACTGAACTTCCATGTCTACTAGATGTACACATTAGAATTACGAATGTTAAATTGATGGAGAACCGCACTGCACACTTACATAGCACTCTAGAACAATTCAATAAAGTGTGGGAGCTATTGCACCATAAGGAGGATCCACCCTGATATAGGTCTACACACCTGCAGTTGCTTTTCTGGGATATTTGAGCTGCACACCTGGTGTCGGAGAGCAACGGGACTGGAGAACTTTCTGCTGTTTACTCTTTTTCTATCCATCCTTCTATTTCTTCTATATATTTTGCACTGTTATTTATGGTTGATAATACAGTGGAGACTTTGCATACAGTCATATTGAATACATATATACTCCATTTTAAATGGTTGGGGTTGTCTTCTGCTTAATAAACCTAGTGTGGTTCACTCCTGTTGATAGCTTATTGTTATATGATAATGATTGTAAGACAAAAATTGGGAAGCAGCCATATATACTGTAGGTGTACATGACATTGCTGTTTATTTTGTGTAACCTATACTTAAAATGGTCCTAACGTTTGACCTATTGTTTTTGTTTTGCCTAAAGGTATTATGGATTAACATAAATGTCCTCTGTCAAAACGGTCTTCTATTCAGGTAGAATGTACCTCAACCACTTTATGTATCATCAAGTGTTGTATTTGTTGTCGTATACTGTAAAATTAATAAAAATTTTATTTATAAAAAAAATCTGAAGAGAAGCATTTACTGTATTAAGAAGAAAAAAAAACATAAGCACTAGGTAGCAAAGCAGGAAAAAAGAACTTCTGGTTTACATATTCTAGAGTGCTGAATTCCAAGTAAACAGATGAAAATACACAGTTTAAAAACATATGAAGGGGTAAATATATTTTTTTTACTTTTTGTCTTTTTTTGCACATTTTGGGGGTGTACACAGGCCCTTCATTAAAGTGGACCTTGCATGAAGAAATTGTGCATTACACATTAAAAGAAACACACCTAATGAGAAAAAAAATTAAAAATTACTAACCTTACATTCTGGTTTCTGATCACAGCTCCGAGGCAGGGGAGACACTGGCCATTCAACAAGATCCTGGGATGGGTCAGGATGCTCCAACACTGTACATAAAGGAAGGAATTAGAAAAGTTTACATTTTTAATGAATAAAAGAAAAGTTTTACGAAGAGACATAACTTTTGGGGTTAGTAACGCATTATACAGTCTCATTGATTCGCTAGTGGTCCAACTGCACTGACCCAAGTTGTTGATGGAAGCTTTGTGAGTTTTGGTTACACCTTAATTTAGGAAAAAAAACATCAAGGGGATGCATAATGCATGCAGTGCACCTACTTATTAAGAGCGACAATATTCCTAAAATAAATAAGTTCTCTCCCAATTGAACTAGAATGTAAATGATTTTAATCATATCTCAATGGGCTCGAGGGTGATGTTTTACCAGGTCACAAGACAGTGAAGATGATATATTCTCTTTTATTCACTTGCCAACCTGCCCATAGTAAAAATACATCATTACTTTGATGTTTAAGGCTGGGTTCACATATGAGCTGCATGCGGCTCACAGCAAGGGTCCGGTGCATCCTGGTTCACCGTTTCAGGTCTGATTTCAGCCCAAATTTTGGGCTCAATTCGGACCTGAAACGGACCAAAAGACACACATCGTTTTTGTGCAAATCGCACCGGGCCTGCTATGGAAGTATGTGAATCAGCTCCATAGTGAGCCGGTCAAAATCTCCTGCTTCCTGTGGGGAGCCTGCATCCAATTCGCAATGGTGTGAACCCAGCTTCATACCAGGGTTATGGCAGCAGCTAGCTGCCATAACCCTGGTATCATTTTTTAGTACGGTTCGGCTCTCTGTAAGATGAAAGTGGTCCTGCGGGCGTACTCGCCGCGGGATCGCTTTCAGAAGCGGAAGAAAGGATGCCCCCCTTCCCGCCACTTCCCGGTCGTTCCCAGGCTTACCTGACCAATCAGCAAAGAAAGCATGAGAGCGATCTCATGCGGCCATTTGCTGGGCGGGAAGACAAGTGAGGCCAAGATGGCAGCCACTTGTCTCTATTCCCTTGGAGGACCGGAGTGCCGTCTGACGTCACTTCTGGTTCTCAGGCTAAAATAAATATTTATTTTGTTAAAGTAAAGTTTTTTTTTCTTTTGCTTTTAAAGGTAAATTAGAGGTCTGGGGTCTTATTGACCCCCGATCTCTCAATAAAGAGGAATAATCAAAAGAACCGCGCTACAAAATTGAATACATAAATGTGAATAAAACCACAAACTCCAAAAATTTATGAAAACTAATCATTAAGTGTGACCAAACAAATTATAGATAAAAAACAGTGTAATATTAAGTCCCAACCAAGTCGTGGAAAAATGAAAAAACAAAAATCAATAGTTTGCAGGTTTTCCTATATCTTGCACAGGTGCTTTAAAATCAGAAAAAAATCCCAAAACATGGCCTGTTGGGGGTACTTGAGGACAGGGTTGAGAACCACTGATCAAAACCTTCTTCCAAAATTCAGAGAATGATTTTTCACCCTCTCCATCATTGATTTGAGGTTAAATTCTGACCGTGACCTTAAAATGCAGCAGATAAAATCACCTCATTATCCCACATTACAGCCTATATGAATAACTTAACATAACAGATGCAATAATGGTGAAAATATACAGTATATTATATTGATCTTGCAAATATAGGATGGTGATTGTATTTACTGTATATTTATCAGAAGCATGGAGAGTATACGCCGATCAGCCATAACTGTATCACCACTGAGAGGTAAAGTGAATAACATTGATCATCTCATTACAATGGCATCAGAAAGTGGGAGGGATATTTTAGGCTGCAAGTGAAGATGTTGTCCCTGAATTTGAAGTGATGAAAAGCAGAAAAAATGGGCAACTGTAGGGATTTAAGTGACTATGACAAGGGTCAAATTGTAATGGGTATACAACTGGGTCAGAACAACTCCAAAACTCCAGCTCTTGTGGGATGTTCACTGCCTGCAGTCTTCATGGGCGAACAAGGCTCATTGATATAGGGGAGCAAAGGCTGGCCTGTGTCGCCCGATCCATTATAAGAGTTACTGTTGCTCAAATTGGTGAATAAAGTAATGCTGATTACAATAGAAAGGTATCAGAAAACACTGTGCATCACAGTTTATTGCATATGGGGCTGCATAGCCGCAGATCAGACAGGGTGCCCATGCAGGTTCCACAGACAAAAGCAACTATAATGGGCACATGAGCATCAAACTGGACAACAGAGCAAGGAAACTAGAGCCTGGTCTAATGAATTATGTTTTATTTTACATCATGTGGATTGTCGGGTGTGTTCGCATTGCTAACCTGGGTAGAGAAAGCACTAGGATGCACTATTGGAAGAAGGCAAACCGGTAGAGGCAGTGTGATGCTTTGGGCAATGTCCTGCTGGGAAGCCTTGGGTCCTGCCATTCATGTGGATGTTGCTTTGACAGGTATCAGCACATACCTAAACATGGTTACTGACCAAGTACACCCCTTCATGGAACCTGTATTCCCTGATGGCAGTGGCCTCTTTCAGCAGGATACTACATCCTGCCACACTGCAAAAAAAGATTTAAGAAAGGTTTGAAGGACACAACAATGAGTTGGAGGTGTTGATTTGCGCTTCAAACTCTCCAGATTGCAATCCAATCGAGCTCCTGGGGGATGTAACTAGAAAAACAAGTCTGATCCATTGAGGCTTCACCTCAATCTTGGTGACAGCTTGATGTCAGATACTACAGCATACCTTCAGAAGTCTAGTGCAGTCTGTGCCTCCATGGGTCAGAGCTGTATGGCAGCAAAAGAGGGACCTATATAATATTAAGTGGATGCTTATAAAGTTATGGTTGATCAGTGTAAATCCAACATAACATGGTTAGAGAATTAAATAATATTAATCCACAAAGCATATCTGATTAAAGCAGAATTAACTCTCTCAATTAGCATTACAGTGAGGGAAATAAGTATTTGATCCCCTGCTGATTTTGTACGTCTGCCCACTGACAAAGAAATGATCACCCTTTAATTTTAATGGTAGGTTTCGTTTAACAGTGAGAGACAGAACAACAAAAAAATCCAAAAAAAATCATTCCAAAAAAGTTATAAATGGATTTGCATTTTAATGAGTGAAATAAGTATTTGATCCCCTATCAATCAGCAAGATTTCGGGGTCCCATGTGTCTTCTATACAGGTAACGAGCTGAGATTAGGAGCACTCTCTTAAAGGAAGTGCTCCTAATTTCAGTTTGTTACCTGTATAAAAGACACCTGTCCACAGAAGCAATTAATCAGATTCCAATCTCTCCACCATGGCCAAGACCAAAGAGCTGCTCAAGGACATCAGGGACAATATTTTATACCTACACAAGGCTGGAATGGGCTATAAGACCATTGTCAAGCAGCTTGGTGAGAGGGTGACAACAGTTGGTGCGATTATTCACAAATGAAAGAAACACGAAAGAAGAAACAAGAAAAATTACTGTCAATTTTCCTTGCTCTGGGGTTCCAAGCAAAATCTCACCTTGTGGAGTTTCAATGATCATGAGAACTGTGAGGAATCAGCCCAGAACTACACAGGAGAATCTAGTCAATGATCTCAAGGGAGCTGGGACCATAGTCACCAAGAAAACAATTGGTAACACACTACGCCGTGAAGGATTGAAATCCTGCAGCACCCGCAAGGGCCTCCTACTCAAGAAAGCACATGTACAGGCCCATCTGAAGTTTGGTAATGAATATCTGAATGATTCAGAGGCGAACTGGGTGAAAGTGTTGTCGTCAGATGAGACCAAAATCGAGCTCTTTTGGCATCAACTCAACTCGCCATGTTTGGAGGAGGAGGAATGCTGCCTATGACCTCAAGAACACCATCAAACGTGGAGGTGGAAACATTATGCTTTGAGGATGTTTTTCTGCTAAGGGGACAGGACAACTTCACCGCATCAAGGGGACGATGGACAGGGCCATGTACCGTCAAATCTTGGGTGAGAACCTCCTTCCCTCAGCCAGGGCATTGAAAATGGGTCGTGGATGGGTATTCCAGCATGACAATGACCCAAAACACACGGCCAAGTCAACAAAGGAGTGGCTCAAAAAGTAGCACATTAAGGTTCTGAAGTGGCATAGACAGGCTCCAGACCTTAATCCCATAGAAAATATGTGGAGGGAGTTACCAGAAGTCAGCCTCGAAACCTTGGAGAGGATCTGCAAACAGGAGTGGGACAAAATCCCTGAGATGTGTGCAAACTTAAGTACTAATGTTTTGTGAAGGGGTCAAATACTTATTTCACTCATTAAAATGCAAATCACTTTACAACCTTTTTGAAATGTATTTTTTTGGATTTTTTTGTTGTTGTTATTCTGTCTCTCACAGTTAAAATACACAATTTCTTTGTCAGTGGGCAAACATACAAAATCAGCAGGGGATCAAATACTTTTTTTCCGCACTGTAACTATTTGTAATTCTTATGCTTCTATCATTAGTAAATAGAAAGGAATGTATACTACATTTACTTGTTTTAAACTTTTTTTAAAATTTCTTCAGTTGCTTCCTGGTTTCTTGCCTAGGTCAAAATTATGTCATACATCATTTTTGTTCTTTCATCAGGAAGAAGGGAGGATGGACTTTTTTGGCTAAGCACACACTCCTGCCTACATGCCTGAAATAAGGGCAGATGGATTCCAGGAAGTACATTCTACATGAGTCATCTGCCTTGACTCAAGATGGACGCAGCTAGAAATGCTAGGGGGTGTTTTTCAATGTGATTTTTCAACAAAATAAAGCATGGAGACATGGATTGATGTGTGAGTTTGCTTTGAATACTAGTGTAACTTCATTCAGAAAACTAAGTCTTAATAGATCACTTCAGACTGGCCACTTTTGCAAGTATAGCAAGTGTAACACTTGGAAAATAAGTGCCTATAATGTTTTGAAATCCAATAATGCATTGTCTAGACCTGCTCTGCACATGCTCAGTTGCTCTGTATTCTTGGCACTGTGCCTGAAATTAGAGCCCCTAAAGGCTGATCAGCTGTCAACTTTAGGATTATGACCCCTTTCACACTGAGGCGGTTTTCAGGTGCTTTAGCACTAAAATAGCACCTGAAAACCCCATGAAAACTGCCACCAATTCATTTGAATGGGTGCTTTCACACTGGGACGGTGCTCTTGCAGGACAGTAGAAAAAGTCCTGCAAGCAGCATCTTTGGGGCATGTTTGGAACGCTATAAATAGCACTTCAAAAATGCCCCTGAAAGGGTCATGTAAAAAAGCCCCCCTTATGTTCATACTGCGATTGAAGGCTGGACTGTGTTCCTTTAAGTGTATTTTGTTTAACCACTTCAGCCCCGGAAGATTTTACCCCCTTCCTGACCAGAGTACTTTTTGCGATTCGGCACTGCGTCCATTTAACTGACAATTGCGCGGTCATGTTACTTTGCACCCAAACAAAATTGACCTCCTTTTTTCCCCACAAATATAGCTTTCTTTTGGTGGCATTTGATCGCCTCTGTGGTTTTTATTTTTTGCGCTATAAACAAAAAAAGAGCAACAATTTTGAAAAAAACGCAATATTTTTTACTTTTTGCTATATAAAGATCTCCAAAAAATATATATATAAAAAAAAAAAAATTTCCCCAATTTAGGCCAATACGTATTCTTCTACATATTTTTGGTAAAAAAAAAAAAACTATCCACCACTATCCACCTCTGACCATTCCGAGTACTCCCCATTTATCACCACCCACTGAACTCGCCCTTGAAGCCAGTTTTGAATCCATGTACTCACCCTATGGTCCATGCCAACGGACCTTATTTTGTGCAGTAGACATTTGTGGGGAACTGTGTCAAATGCTTTTTCCAAAATCCAGATACACCACGTCTACGGGCCTTCCTTTATCTAGATGGCAACTCACCTCCTCATAGAAGGTTAATAGATTGGTTTGGCAAGAACAATTCCTCATGAATCCATACTGATTACTGTTAATGATACTGTACTTGTTACTAAAATCTTGTATATAGTCCCTTATCATCCCCTCCAAGAGCTTGCATACTATTGATTTTAGGCTAACTGGTCTGTAATACCCAGGGATGTATTTTGGGCCCTTTTTAAATATTGGTGCTACATTGGCTTTTCTCCAATCACGTGGTACCATTCCGGTCAGTAGACTGTCAGTAAAAATTAGGGAAAATGGTCTGGCAATTATTTGACTGAGTTCCCCCAAGTACCCTCAGATGCAAGCCATCTGGTCCCAGTGATTTATTAATGTTAAGTTTCCCAAGTCTAATTTTAATTCTGTCCTCTGTTAACCATGGAGGTGCTTCCTGTGTTATGTCATAAGGATAAACACTACAGTTTTGGTTACTGAAGCCCCCCCGATTCCCTCATGAAGACTGAGGAGAAGAATAAATTCAATACCTTTGCCATCTCCCCATCCTTTGTAACCAGATGTCCTTCCTCATTGTTTATGGGGCCAATATGGTCTGTTCTCCCTTTTTTGCTGTTTACATACTTAAAGAATTTCTTGTGTCTTTCGTGTTCTACCTTAGCCGCCCTAATTGCACCCTTATATTTCTTGTTGCATTCTTTATAAAGTCTGAATGCTGATGATGATCCCTCAACCTTGTATTTTTGAAGGCCTTCTCCTTTGCTTTTATATGCATTTTTACATTGGAGTTAAGCCATCCAGGACTTTTGTTTGCGCTTTTAAATTGGCTAATGCCCTTATTTAATATGCTCTTAAAGCAAACCAATCTGTCCTCCATGTTCTTTGTTCCTAAGATTTTATCCCAATTCATGCCTTCTAACAAGGTTCGTAGTTTAGGGAAGTTGGCTCTTTTGAAATTCAGTGTCTTCGTATTCCCCTTATATTTCCTATTTGTGTGATTTATACTGAAGCCAATTGACCTGTGATCGCCGTTTCCTAAATTGCCCCGTATTTACACATCTGTGATCAGGTCTGTATTGTTGGTAATCAGTAGATCCAGTAACGCTTCTTTTCTAGTTGGTGCGTCTACCATCTGAACCATGAAATTGTCCTGCAAGACATTTAGGAACTGACTAGCCTTAGGCGAATGCGTGGTTCCCTCCGCCCAGTCTATGTCTGAATAATTAAAATCCCCCATTATGATAACACCTCCCATCCTTGCTGCTAATCCAACATGTGATAGGAGATCCGTCTCCCCCTCCTCCCTCGGGTTAGGGGGCCTATAGCATACTCCCAGTAATATTTTCCCCTTAGCTTCATCTTCACCACTTGTATACACTAAGTGGTTGTGTCCACAGTTGTGTGTGAATGGAAACACAGCGCAATGGCTTTGGAGCGAGCCTGCTTAGGTGCCCCCATAGCAAGTTGTTTGCTGTGGGGGAACTTGGCAGGAGGGAGGGGCCCAGAACACTGGTGAGGGACCCAAGTAAAAGAGGATCAGGGCTGCTCTGTGCAAAACCATCACACAGTGCAGTTAGGTATGACGTGTTTCTTATTTTTAATTTTAAAAAATCTGCCTTTAATAACACTTTAAGAAAAAGTGATCATAGTAGTGAGGGGCACAAATTGTTACACTTTAATATCATCCCAACTTGTGACAGGTGTGATTTGGTGAGTGTATTGCCTGGCCACAGAATAAAGCAAGTGAAGTTGATGCCTATGGCTTAATTACATGCGTCATATTCTACATTCTGGCAAGAAAGATGTCGAAATTATTATATCTACCCACGACTAGACTATTTGATGTCTCTGGAGATCCCACTACTCTTTCACACTTTTGGGATAAGCAACATTTTTATGTTGTACAACCATGTCTTGTCATTTTAGGCTGTCCGACAATTACAGTATGTGTCATTTATATAAGAGACACGTCAATTGGCACTGTTATAAGTTTTCCAAATCAACACAATGTACCTAACAGAATTCTAAATAAGGTGCTCTAACTAAAGATGCTACAGTCAAAAAACTGTACAATTATTTAATTCATGAGCAACAGTCCCAAATGATAGAAACATCATGTGCCAAAAGTGATTAAAACTGCAAGAAAGGAGAAACAGTGGTGGGAAGGTGAACAGAAATCAAGTGACTCTTAACAGATCAGTTTCTAAATTTAATGAAGAGAAGTGATCAGTATTAAAATTAAATTAGTGTCTTTGACTAAGCCTTGCCAAAAAAGATGAAAAAATGGTAAAAGAAACTGCGCTAAAAACCAAGTGTTGAAATAAAATACAGTGAATCAGCAGCAACCTTCACAAAAACATCAAATGTGGAAAAGCATAAAGAAAAAAGAGGTTGCGCTAGTGCTAATGAAACATAATAAATAATTGACAGTGACAAAATTCATATATGTCAAAAAAAATCAATGTGTAGAACTCTAATATTGAAAAAAGTCCATAAATTAAAATCCCAATCAAGTGTTATACGGAGTCCAAAAAATCAATAAACATCAATGAAATGTTATTAAATGTCCAGAACCCCGATAGAAAAAATAAGAATAAAAATAAAAATAAAACTAATTGTGAAAAGTAAAAAATCCAAGTGATGAATAGTGAAGATCAGTAACAGCGAGGAAGAGTCCACCACCAGGTACTGAAGGGGTTACTTCTTACCAGAATGCCATGACCCCCCACTACAGAGGATCACAGCAAGCAGGGATCTTTTAAAGCCAGAATGGAGATTAGCAGCAGTGTCCACCAGGGGTCATCACCTCAGCAGCCGCTCCAACAACCCAGGGCATTGATACCATGAAAATAAAAAGGGGCTCACATAGTGTAAAACCACTTAACGCTTTATTAAAATATATAAAAAGCAGATGTACACTTACAAAGTGTCAGATAATTGAACAGCCTTAAGTCCGGCTCCGTGGCCACCGGAGCTCGGACAAACCCGTCCACTGGAGATAGATTCGCTTGGGGGTGACGTCAGCGCGTCGTCTGGCTCCGCCCTACGCGTTTCGTGACATCATCACGTCTTCCAGGGGCACAGGCGGCGCGCTGCGTCACCCTTCTTAAATAGTGCTGAGTCCGACCAAGCCTCACTGTGGATCACCGCACTCGCCGGACCGCACACACCACCGCATACACTTCCGGTGTCAAAGTGCATCCAACGGTGCGATCGACCAGCGGAGACCACATAGCCCAGCCAGCACAAATTTAGATCAATATATATTCACAAAGCCTTATGCATTAGACCATTCCTCAGCGGGGTGCCCAATACAGGATAAGCTTAATGACCAATATCAATACATGCATATGCACAATTACACACAAAACGAACAAAGCGTACTATGTTAAAAAGTACTATATTAAAAAACTTTCCCAATTTGTACCACCATAGACCCACCAATCAACAGAAAACGATCCAGGTTGAATAGATTGAACTAAAGGGAATCCTGATCACATTATGGAGTAACGGATAGAGGGCCCATGGAAGCCTCCAAAAGGGGAGTTAATAAGGGGCAAGTAAGAGCCTCCAGCCCAATACCATCTATTGGAAGCGACAGCGCCAAAAGGCGTATGTCGTTCCCTTTTATAATTGGAGAGAGGTTTCGATCTTGGAACAGAAAATAAAATGTATAAAAAACATAAATAAAATGAGGTCAATTAACTCCAGATGCATGAATAAGAACCGGAGCAAAAGGGGTCAACAGGATCCATCCCTCAGAGCCTCCAACGAGCTCAACTAACTTCAAGGTGCTCGTCTCCACCCCAGACAACGGAACTCCGAAGCCGGAAATGGGATATTTTGGCAGTTGTAGTCACCAACTGCCAACACCTAGTGAGTAGCGCCATCTAGTGGGTGTGCCAGGAATTATAGCAAAGGTCCATATTCCAATTGGAAATGTCAGTGTATAATTCCTGATGTAAATAAAAGCAAAATTGGCAAAAGGTGTATATAAAGTGGGTCTCTTTTTTGTTACAGAATTAAAGATAAAAGAGATGTGATGAAATAAATAAGGGATTAAGAATGGATTTAAACCAATAAGCATATATGTTGTTCAAAAAGGGACATTGATAACAAACCATAAATTAGAAAGGAAAATTGTGCATATGTATGACCCAATATAACCCTGCAGACACTGACGTCAACCTACGTTAAGAGTTATTAATAAACGCATTAACATCAGTGTCAACATTTAACCCAAAAGGGGTATAAGTTCGAAGTCGGTAAATCCAAGACATTTCACATTTGGAAATTTCTCTTACAAGAGAGCTCCCCCTCCAATGTGGTCTGTACTTGTCAATCCCAACGTACAGAGTATTGGAGGGGTCCCTGCCGTGCACTTCGTCAAAGTGTCTCGACACAGGGTGCTTATCAAAACCCCTGCGGATATTGCCAATGTGCTCGGATAATCTAACTTTAAGGGCCCTCTTGGTCCTGCCCACATATTGCAATCCGCAGGGGCATTGAATAAGATAAATGACCCCCTCTGACGAACAGGTTATAAAAGGTTTAACCTGATAGGTTCGTGAGGTACTAGCAGACATAAATTGATTTATTTTCCTACCTCTATCGCTGTTGTGGGAGCAGGCTTGGCAATTTCTGCATTTATAATACCCTGTGAGGTCATGAAAAAAAGACCTGTTGGTGATGGGTGGATCCTGCACTGTTGGGGCGATTTTATTGCCCAGCGTGGATGCACCCTTAAATATAATGCGAGGATTGTCAGGTAGGACCGTACTTAAAATAGGGTCTGTGGTTAGAATGTGCCAGTGTCTCTTTATCAGGTCTTTGATCTGGCGATGCTGGGTGGAGAAGGTGGTGATAAAAGGTAGACTAAAGTCCCCTTCATTGTCACGTCGTTGGCCTGTATTTAGTAACAGGGATCTATCTTTTTCCCTCACTTGCGCCAGCGACCTTAATAGTGCAGATTGATCGTAGCCCTTCTCAACAAACCTCTTAGTTAGAGAGGCTGCTTGGTTATCAAAGGTCTCGATTTCGGTGCAATTCCGCCGAAGGCGTGTATATTGCCCCATTGGGACCGCCTTCAGCCAAGACTCATGGTGACAACTGTCAAGGGGAATGAAGGAGTTCCTGTCCGTAGCCTTAAAATGGGTGGACGTCACCAATCTATCACCCTGGACCTTGACTTTAAGGTCAAGGAAGCTGATCTCTTCCATGCTTGTCTCAAAGTTCAGCCTAATGCCCCTGTTGTTATCGTTCAAAAAGGTCATGAAGTTCTCAAGCTCAGTCTCGCTGCCATCCCATAGGAGGAGGACGTCGTCAATGTACCTGGCCCACAGGACCACCTGTGGTCTGGTCCAGGCCTTGACGACGTCCTCCTCCCACTTGGCCATAAAGAGGTTGGCCAGGCTGGGGGCGTATTTAGCCCCCATGGCCACACCCCTGTCCTGGCGAAAAAATTGATGATCGAACCAAAAATAATTATGGCTCGCTGCATAATAAAGTAACTCCATGATGAAATTCCTTTGGGGCGGGGCGAGATCAGAGTCTCGAGTTAGGTACATCTCTACTGCCTCAAACCCCAACTCGTGGGGTATGATGGTATAAAGTGAAGTCACATCGGCAGTGACTAACCTAATACCTGGCTTCCACACTACATGGGACAACATGTTAATGACCTGTGTGGTATCCTTGATAAAGGAGGGAACCTTTTGAACAAGAGGCTGTAGGAAATGGTCTATATACTTGCCCACCCGGGACGTAACCGAATCAATGCCACTGACAATCGGCCGTCCCGGGGGGCAAGTGAGGCTTTTATGAACCTTGGGGAGATAATAGATGACAGGGGTACGGGGGGCCCTCGGTATCAAAAAGAGTTTCTCCTTTTTGTCCAGGATACCCTGATGGAAACCCCTGTCTACTATTAACTCTAATTCTTTCTTATATGTAGCACCAGGATCTCTCGTGAGGGGGGTGTACGTATCTAGGTCATCCACGATCCGATGCATCTCTGCAAGATAATCGCTTCGGTCAAGAATGACGATCCCCCCGCCCTTGTCCGCAGGGCGGATGACCAATGACTTGTTATTACACAAAGAGTCTAAACCAGCTTCCAAGGTGGCGCTCATTTTTGTTTTTCTGACCCTAATACGTTCCAAATCCCTCAGAACTACCTCCTTAAAGGTCTTAACCGCCGGGGCGATGGACCCTGGAGGGTTGAAAAGTGAGGCATTAGCAAGGCCTGAATGCCTAAAACTTGAGCCTGAACCACTCGCATTACTCACAATGGGATTATGTAATATATACCTCTTAATATTGATTTTTCGTATATATTTGTGTATGTCCATGTATGTCTGGAACTTGCTCAGATGGCGCAAGTGAGGGAAAAAGATAGATCCCTGTTACTAAATACAGGCCAACGACGTGACAATGAAGGGGACTTTAGTCTACCTTTTATCACCACCTTCTCCACCCAGCATCGCCAGATCAAAGACCTGATAAAGAGACACTGGCACATTCTAACCACAGACCCTATTTTAAGTACGGTCCTACCTGACAATCCTCGCATTATATTTAAGGGTGCATCCACGCTGGGCAATAAAATCGCCCCAACAGTGCAGGATCCACCCATCACCAACAGGTCTTTTTTTCATGACCTCACAGGGTATTATAAATGCAGAAATTGCCAAGCCTGCTCCCACAACAGCGATAGAGGTAGGAAAATAAATCAATTTATGTCTGCTAGTACCTCACGAACCTATCAGGTTAAACCTTTTATAACCTGTTCGTCAGAGGGGGTCATTTATCTTATTCAATGCCCCTGCGGATTGCAATATGTGGGCAGGACCAAGAGGGCCCTTAAAGTTAGATTATCCGAGCACATTGGCAATATCCGCAGGGGTTTTGATAAGCACCCTGTGTCGAGACACTTTGACGAAGTGCACGGCAGGGACCCCTCCAATACTCTGTACGTTGGGATTGACAAGTACAGACCACATTGGAGGGGGAGCTCTCTTGTAAGAGAAATTTCCAAATGTGAAATGTCTTGGATTTACCGACTTCGAACTTATACCCCTTTTGGGTTAAATGTTGACACTGATGTTAATGCGTTTATTAATAACTCTTAACGTAGGTTGACGTCAGTGTCTGCAGGGTTATATTGGGTCATACATATGCACAATTTTCCTTTCTAATTTATGGTTTGTTATCAATGTCCCTTTTTGAACAACATATATGCTTATTGGTTTAAATCCATTCTTAATCCCTTATTTATTTCATCACATCTCTTTTATCTTTAATTCTGTAACAAAAAAGAGACCCACTTTATATACACCTTTTGCCAATTTTGCTTTTATTTACATCAGGAATTATACACTGACATTTCCAATTGGAATATGGACCTTTGCTATAATTCCTGGCACACCCACTAGATGGCGCTACTCACTAGGTGTTGGCAGTTGGTGACTACAACTGCCAAAATATCCCATTTCCGGCTTCGGAGTTCCGTTGTCTGGGGTGGAGACGAGCACCTTGAAGTTAGTTGAGCTCGTTGGAGGCTCTGAGGGATGGATCCTGTTGACCCCTTTTGCTCCGGTTCTTATTCATGCATCTGGAGTTAATTGACCTCATTTTATTTATGTTTTTTATACATTTTATTTTCTGTTCCAAGATCGAAACCTCTCTCCAATTATAAAAGGGAACGACATACGCCTTTTGGCGCTGTCGCTTCCAATAGATGGTATTGGGCTGGAGGCTCTTACTTGCCCCTTATTAACTCCCCTTTTGGAGGCTTCCATGGGCCCTCTATCCGTTACTCCATAATGTGATCAGGATTCCCTTTAGTTCAATCTATTCAACCTGGATCGTTTTCTGTTGATTGGTGGGTCTATGGTGGTACAAATTGGGAAAGTTTTTTAATATAGTACTTTTTAACATAGTACGCTTTGTTCGTTTTGTGTGTAATTGTGCATATGCATGTATTGATATTGGTCATTAAGCTTATCCTGTATTGGGCACCCCGCTGAGGAATGGTCTAATGCATAAGGCTTTGTGAATATATATTGATCTAAATTTGTGCTGGCTGGGCTATGTGGTCTCCGCTGGTCGATCGCACCGTTGGATGCACTTTGACACCGGAAGTGTATGCGGTGGTGTGTGCGGTCCGGCGAGTGCGGTGATCCACAGTGAGGCTTGGTCGGACTCAGCACTATTTAAGAAGGGTGACGCAGCGCGCCGCCTGTGCCCCTGGAAGACGTGATGATGTCACGAAACGCGTAGGGCGGAGCCAGACGACGCGCTGACGTCACCCCCAAGCGAATCTATCTCCAGTGGACGGGTTTGTCCGAGCTCCGGTGGCCACGGAGCCGGACTTAAGGCTGTTCAATTATCTGACACTTTGTAAGTGTACATCTGCTTTTTATATATTTTAATAAAGCGTTAAGTGGTTTTACACTATGTGAGCCCCTTTTTATTTTCATGGTATCAATGCCCTGGGTTGTTGGAGCGGCTGCTGAGGTGATGACCCCTGGTGGACACTGCTGCTAATCTCCATTCTGGCTTTAAAAGATCCCTGCTTGCTGTGATCCTCTGTAGTGGGGGGTCATGGCATTCTGGTAAGAAGTAACCCCTTCAGTACCTGGTGGTGGACTCTTCCTCGCTGTTACTGATCTTCACTATTCATCACTTGGATTTTTTACTTTTCACAATTAGTTTTATTTTTATTTTTATTCTTATTTTTTCTATCGGGGTTCTGGACATTTAATAACATTTCATTGATGTTTATTGATTTTTTGGACTCCGTATAACACTTGATTGGGATTTTAATTTATGGACTTTTTTCAATATTAGAGTTCTACACATTGATTTTTTTTGACATATATGAATTTTGTCACTGTCAATTATTTATTATGTTTCATTAGCACTAGCGCAACCTCTTTTTTCTTTATGCTTTTCCACATTTGATGTTTTTGTGAAGGTTGCTGCTGATTCACTGTATTTTATTTCAACACTTGGTTTTTAGCGCAGTTTCTTTTACCATTTTTTCATTTATCTGCAAACATCCTAGTAACTGCTGCTCTTAACTTAATTTTAGTAGTTTAAACACATGGATATTTTTGAGTTCAGGGCTAAGAGGGTGGTCGACACCACCGGGGTTTTCGATTCCAACCCCACCCCCATTGACTCAGGAACAAGTGGTCTCTTTGTCCGTTTAAAGAATTTGACCATATCTGAACTACACACACAATGGGACATAGCCTATCTTGAGACCTACATTAGGGAGGCTATGGTTCCCAGGAGTCTGAGATGGGAAATATCCCCCCAAAAAGGTGAGGTTGACCTAGAGGGGTGGTTTAAATTCTTCAATGACTCCGGCCTTGGCCTCCTGCGTTTCCTCATCCAGAGGAAGACCAATAAACTGGCCCGTCTGGATGATGAGATTAAGATTGTCAAGGAGAAACTGACACCCTCTGCCTCCAGTGACGAGTATAGGGAGTGCTCTAAAACCCTTCTCAAAACATTAGAGAAGGAAGAAAGAGACCAAAAGGTCAAAAAGAAGAAAAAATACCTAAGGGACAGGGAAGACTACCAGGCTGGCCTAGTCTTTGCCTGGCAGAAAAAACTTGCCTCAGAACAGGTAGAAGATACAACTATGGATACCCAGCCAGCAAATGGGGGAAGTTTGAGATCTACATCGAAACCTACCCCTGCACATAGAGAAAGGGAGTATCAGCACTCTCCGGTGAGGAACACCTCTAATAGGAGCAGGGATAAGAGAAACAATAAAACTAAGGGTAGATTCCCGATACCCGCACCTATGTATCCTCATTCAGGTCCAACCCCCTATACATTTAGTAATCATTATGATTACAGTTATGCCAACCAGCTTGATAGGCAAAGGGTTAATTCACCACGCCCTTGGGGTACCCCAAGGGGGGGGCCAAGACCAGGTGGGTCTCAGCGCCGACCTGGTCCTGACTATAATAACTACACCCATTACCCGACTCAAGATAGGGATTTTGGGTCCAATATCCCTATTCAAAATCGTTTTTTTCCCCTTTCTGACGCTGAGGCTCCAGACTTTTATGACCAGCAGTCTCAGGGACGTACCTACAATGGGGCTGAGAGAGATATGGGGCCTCACTATCCCGCTAGATATGCAGGTGATTATGATCAACCAAGACCGAAACCTGCCCCCAGGTCACAGGGGGCACAGGGTGGTTCGGATTTGGGTTTTTCCAGGACCAATCAAGGCCAAAAAAGGCCAGGAGAACGAAAAGAGGAGTCAGAGGGGGGAGGCGGATCCAACAAATCAAAAAGAAGGCGCCCCTAGGAACAGGAGTGTTTAACTTGAGCAAACAGACACTGACCGATTCTGAACTACAACTGTTAGACAAGGGTCTGAAATTTGCTCCGCCCAGGAATCTGAGCAAGTTCCAGACATACATGGACATACACAAATATATACGAAAAATCAATATTAAGAGGTATATATTACATAATCCCATTGTGAGTAATGCGAGTGGTTCAGGCTCAAGTTTTAGGCATTCAGGCCTTGCTAATGCCTCACTTTTCAACCCTCCAGGGTCCATCGCCCCGGCGGTTAAGACCTTTAAGGAGGTAGTTCTGAGGGATTTGGAACGTATTAGGGTCAGAAAAACAAAAATGAGCGCCACCTTGGAAGCTGGTTTAGACTCTTTGTGTAATAACAAGTCATTGGTCATCCGCCCTGCGGACAAGGGCGGGGGGATCGTCATTCTTGACCGAAGCGATTATCTTGCAGAGATGCATCGGATCGTGGATGACCTAGATACGTACACCCCCCTCACGAGAGATCCTGGTGCTACATATAAGAAAGAATTAGAGTTAATAGTAGACAGGGGTTTCCATCAGGGTATCCTGGACAAAAAGGAGAAACTCTTTTTGATACCGAGGGCCCCCCGTACCCCTGTCATCTATTATCTCCCCAAGGTTCATAAAAGCCTCACTTGCCCCCCGGGACGGCCGATTGTCAGTGGCATTGATTCGGTTACGTCCCGGGTGGGCAAGTATATAGACCATTTCCTACAGCCTCTTGTTCAAAAGGTTCCCTCCTTTATCAAGGATACCACACAGGTCATTAACATGTTGTCCCATGTAGTGTGGAAGCCAGGTATTAGGTTAGTCACTGCCGATGTGACTTCACTTTATACCATCATACCCCACGAGTTGGGGTTTGAGGCAGTAGAGATGTACCTAACTCGAGACTCTGATCTCGCCCCGCCCCAAAGGAATTTCATCATGGAGTTACTTTATTATGCAGCGAGCCATAATTATTTTTGGTTCGATCATCAATTTTTTCGCCAGGACAGGGGTGTGGCCATGGGGGCTAAATACGCCCCCAGCCTGGCCAACCTCTTTATGGCCAAGTGGGAGGAGGACGTCGTCAAGGCCTGGACCAGACCACAGGTGGTCCTGTGGGCCAGGTACATTGACGACGTCCTCCTCCTATGGGATGGCAGCGAGACTGAGCTTGAGAACTTCATGACCTTTTTGAACGATAACAACAGGGGCATTAGGCTGAACTTTGAGACAAGCATGGAAGAGATCAGCTTCCTTGACCTTAAAGTCAAGGTCCAGGGTGATAGATTGGTGACGTCCACCCATTTTAAGGCTACGGACAGGAACTCCTTCATTCCCCTTGACAGTTGTCACCATGAGTCTTGGCTGAAGGCGGTCCCAATGGGGCAATATACACGCCTTCGGCGGAATTGCACCGAAATCGAGACCTTTGATAACCAAGCAGCCTCTCTAACTAAGAGGTTTGTTGAGAAGGGCTACGATCAATCTGCACTATTAAGGTCGCTGGCGCAAGTGAGGGAAAAAGATAGATCCCTGTGACTAAATACAGGCCAACGACGTGACAATGAAGGGGACTTTAGTCTACCTTTTATCACCACCTTCTCCACCCAGCATCGCCAGATCAAAGACCTGATAAAGAGACACTGGCACATTCTAACCACAGACCCTATTTTAAGTACGGTCCTACCTGACAATCCTCGCATTATATTTAAGGGTGCATCCACGCTGGGCAATAAAATCGCCCCAACAGTGCAGGATCCACCCATCACCAACAGGTCTTTTTTTCATGACCTCACAGGGTATTATAAATGCAGAAATTGCCAAGCCTGCTCCCACAACAGCGATAGAGGTAGGAAAATAAATCAATTTATGTCTGCTAGTACCTCACGAACCTATCAGGTTAAACCTTTTATAACCTGTTCGTCAGAGGGGGTCATTTATCTTATTCAATGCCCCTGCGGATTGCAATATGTGGGCAGGACCAAGAGGGCCCTTAAAGTTAGATTATCCGAGCACATTGGCAATATCCGCAGGGGTTTTGATAAGCACCCTGTGTCGAGACACTTTGACGAAGTGCACGGCAGGGACCCCTCCAATACTCTGTACGTTGGGATTGACAAGTACAGACCACATTGGAGGGGGAGCTCTCTTGTAAGAGAAATTTCCAAATGTGAAATGTCTTGGATTTACCGACTTCGAACTTATACCCCTTTTGGGTTAAATGTTGACACTGATGTTAATGCGTTTATTAATAACTCTTAACGTAGGTTGACGTCAGTGTCTGCAGGGTTATATTGGGTCATACATATGCACAATTTTCCTTTCTAATTTATGGTTTGTTATCAATGTCCCTTTTTGAACAACATATATGCTTATTGGTTTAAATCCATTCTTAATCCCTTATTTATTTCATCACATCTCTTTTATCTTTAATTCTGTAACAAAAAAGAGACCCACTTTATATACACCTTTTGCCAATTTTGCTTTTATTTACATCAGGAATTATACACTGACATTTCCAATTGGAATATGGACCTTTGCTATAATTCCTGGCACACCCACTAGATGGCGCTACTCACTAGGTGTTGGCAGTTGGTGACTACAACTGCCAAAATATCCCATTTCCGGCTTCGGAGTTCCGTTGTCTGGGGTGGAGACGAGCACCTTGAAGTTAGTTGAGCTCGTTGGAGGCTCTGAGGGATGGATCCTGTTGACCCCTTTTGCTCCGGTTCTTATTCATGCATCTGGAGTTAATTGACCTCATTTTATTTATGTTTTTTATACATTTTATTTTCTGTTCCAAGATCGAAACCTCTCTCCAATTATAAAAGGGAACGACATACGCCTTTTGGCGCTGTCGCTTCCAATAGATGGTATTGGGCTGGAGGCTCTTACTTGCCCCTTATTAACTCCCCTTTTGGAGGCTTCCATGGGCCCTCTATCCGTTACTCCATAATGTGATCAGGATTCCCTTTAGTTCAATCTATTCAACCTGGATCGTTTTCTGTTGATTGGTGGGTCTATGGTGGTACAAATTGGGAAAGTTTTTTAATATAGTACTTTTTAACATAGTACGCTTTGTTCGTTTTGTGTGTAATTGTGCATATGCATGTATTGATATTGGTCATTAAGCTTATCCTGTATTGGGCACCCCGCTGAGGAATGGTCTAATGCATAAGGCTTTGTGAATATATATTGATCTAAATTTGTGCTGGCTGGGCTATGTGGTCTCCGCTGGTCGATCGCACCGTTGGATGCACTTTGACACCGGAAGTGTATGCGGTGGTGTGTGCGGTCCGGCGAGTGCGGTGATCCACAGTGAGGCTTGGTCGGACTCAGCACTATTTAAGAAGGGTGACGCAGCGCGCCGCCTGTGCCCCTGGAAGACGTGATGATGTCACGAAACGCGTAGGGCGGAGCCAGACGACGCGCTGACGTCACCCCCAAGCGAATCTATCTCCAGTGGACGGGTTTGTCCGAGCTCCGGTGGCCACGGAGCCGGACTTAAGGCTGTTCAATTATCTGACACTTTGTAAGTGTACATCTGCTTTTTATATATTTTAATAAAGCGTTAAGTGGTTTTACACTATGTGAGCCCCTTTTTATTTTCATGGTATCAATGCCCTGGGTTGTTGGAGCGGCTGCTGAGGTGATGACCCCTGGTGGACACTGCTGCTAATCTCCATTCTGGCTTTAAAAGATCCCTGCTTGCTGTGATCCTCTGTAGTGGGGGGTCATGGCATTCTGGTAAGAAGTAACCCCTTCAGTACCTGGTGGTGGACTCTTCCTCGCTGTTACTGATCTTCACTATTCATCACTTGGATTTTTTACTTTTCACAATTAGTTTTATTTTTATTTTTATTCTTATTTTTTCTATCGGGGTTCTGGACATTTAATAACATTTCATTGATGTTTATTGATTTTTTGGACTCCGTATAACACTTGATTGGGATTTTAATTTATGGACTTTTTTCAATATTAGAGTTCTACACATTGATTTTTTTTGACATATATGAATTTTGTCACTGTCAATTATTTATTATGTTTCATTAGCACTAGCGCAACCTCTTTTTTCTTCTTGCCAAAAAAGATGTCATGGGCCCCACAAAAAAATGGAATGCATGGCAGAGTTGCCATTTAAAAACTGCTTGTAACCAAGGTCAGCTCACAAAGATTATTAGCATAGAACCTGGTCACATATGTAATAGAATAAATAAAATAGTTTAAATTGCATTATATATTGATAGAAAAAAATTATGCCTTTAACCAAACAAGGTCTGTTTGGGGATCCATAATGATACCAGCAGCCAACTTGTAGGAGCCTGATAATTGCTCTGCATTGTCGCAAAATTGGCAAGAAATATAAAGCCTTTTAACGGGACCAGACATGGCAAAAAAACACAGTTTTATTCCCACATGCCAGGATGCCTCTAGATGCATTGCCAAACAAATTAAATTACGTTTTTGAGAACAGACTGTAACATACAGTATATTTCTATCTCCTTCCTCCCTTAAAGGGGAGATTTTATTTTTGAGGAATTGTTCAGTGACCCACTACACACTGTAGAACATTCCAAGAAACAGGATGTAATAATCTGGTACAGGTACTCAATCTTCACTGATCCTCCAACAGCCACTGGCCACTCCACACATAGGCTCTAAAAATTCAAAAAAGGGCTGAAGTTGTTCCAAACACACACATTGTTTCTGTTATTTTGTCCACCCAGTTTGTACAATTATATACAGCTATTTAAACTAATTTGATTAAATATGTTCATGATAGGCACTTGCCTGGCATAGAGATCTCCAGCTCCGCATCATCTTTAAATACATTGTCCCTAATAAATGGCGATACATTGTTCTTCTGATCATTACTATTATACAGGATTTATATAGCGCCAACAGTTTACACAGCACTTTACAACATAAGGGCAGACAGTACAATTACATTACAGTAGGAATCAGAGGGCCCTGCTCGTTAGAGCTTACAATCTAAGAGGGAGGATCAAGACATAAAAAGGTAATAACTGTAGGGGATGGGCTGATTGGGGAAATAACTGCACAGTTGTTAGGTTCACAGACAAAGGATATGAGAAAACATGTATCCAAGATAAGATTAAAAAGGTGGCCATGGAAGATAGGAGGAGTTAATACGGAATAAAGAGAAATACAATAATGATGGGTTCGACCAGTGGTCCTAAAGGATTATAGTAAACAGTACAAGAGTAGAAAACATAATTAAGTGATAACCATCGAAAAACAATTTTACCTGAACAGCCTAAATGTATTTATCGTCAGGCCCCCACATTACATACACAGCTAATTAAAAATGTTGTTGACCCCCAACCCAATAAAAAAAAAATCATTTTTTGATATGAAAGGTATTTTTGCCTGTGGTAAATAATATGCTTGCAATCAAGTCAAACATAGTAAAAAATAATAAATGTATTTACATAATATATCAGGGGTAAAGGATACCACATCAAAGATTGCATTTCATGCAACACTGAATGTGTGGTTTATGCCATATCCTGTCCCTGCGGCTATCAATATACAGGAAGGATGAAAAGAACTTTAGCAAAAATAAATTTGCATCCAATTCGCATAGGTGTGAATCCAGCCTTATATATGAACCCTTTGTTAAAGGATCCCTCCAAAAAGTCCTTCTGGGGCATAGAAAAATATAAAAAAGATTGGAGAGGCAATGATAAAATTAAATCGTTAAGCAAGGCAGAACCAAAATGGATATATGAACTTTAGAACCAAACAGATTGAATGTAGACTTTGACGTCAATTGTTTTATAAAAGTTAATTAGAAACTACTGATTCTGTATCTCTGAAATAGATTACTGTGTATATTGGGAAAATGACACCCATGCTGTACATGGGAATCACATTTTACAATAATAGAAACCATGTTTAGTCTTTTAGTTTGCGTTTAAAACTTTCACCTTTTTTATACTGTGTAAAGTATTGGTTTTAAAGAGATACCCCATACATGTGGCAATCACATCTCTTCGGGAGGATGGTTTCTATGGTTACTAGTAAACCATGTGTATGGTTATAAATGGGCACACGTCACCATGCTCAAATCCCTCTGACAAAAGCCCCTCCAGTGGTGTAACGTGTAAGGGTTGCAAGCCAGTGACATTTCTTTTCAACATTAGGAGACCACTGGATTGATTGTAGTAGAGCCCAGTGAACCGGGTGGGTTTTAACTGCATGGCGGTGTTATGACAAGTAAAGCTGCTAATTGCCAATTGTCAGCTGCGGATTCCATCATCCCTTTTATTAGAAATTGTACATATCTATCCACACCTAAACCCTTTAGTGCACTTTTTAAGTGATTTGCTAATAAGTCTACCAGAATGAAATCAACACTCTCTTGTATGGGAAAAGGCGCAGTTTGACAGAAATCTTGAGTAAATCAATACCCTAAGGTGAGAGGCTAGTGGAGGTGGTTGTCACTAGTGGTGATATAATCATCTTTGCATATTTTCCTGTCTTTTCCCCCTCGGAGTATCGGGTATGGGTATTTTCCACCTGCTGGGAGTAGCGCTACCAGCTACTTGCCCATAGCATTCTGACAAACAGCTTTTTAGCTCTCATTTCTGATTGCTGTCACTATACAGAGTTTTGTCCCAGTATATATAACAGTGGGTACGGAAAGTATTCAGAAAGTATTCAGACCCCCTTAAATTTTTCACTCTTTGTTAAACTGCATCCATTTGCTAAAATCATTTAAGTTCATTTTTTTCCTCATTAATGTACACACAGCACCCCATATTGACAGAAAAACACAGAATTGTTGACATTTTTGCAGATTTATTAAAAAAGAAAACCTGAAATATCACATGGTCCTAAGTATTCAGACCCTTTGCTCAGTATTTAGTAGAAGCACCCTTTTGATCTAATACAGCCATGAGTCTTTTTGGGAAAGATGCAACAAGTTTTTCACATGTGGATTTGGGGGATGCTCTGCCATTCCTCCTTGCAGATTATCTCCAGTTCTGTCAGGTTGGATGTTAAACGTTGGTGGACAGACATGTTTAGGTCTCTCCAGAGATGCTCAATTGGGTTTATGTCAGGGCTCTGGCTGGGCCCTTCAAGAACAGTCACGGAGTTGTTGTGAAGCCACTCCTTCCTTATTTTAGCTGTGTGCTTAGGGTCATTGTCTTGTTGGAAGGTAAGCCTTCAGCCCAGTCTGAGGTCCTGAGCACTCGAGAAGGTTTTCGTCCAGGATATCCCTGTACTTGGCCGCATTCATCTTTCCCTCGATTGCAACCAGTCATCCTGTCGCTGCAGCTGAAAAACACCCCCACAGCATGATGCTGCCACCACCATGCTTCACTGTTGGGATTGTATTGGAAGGTGATGAGCAGTGCCTTGTTTTCTCCACACATACCGCTTAGAATTAAGGCCAAAAAGTTCTATCTTGGTCTCAGACCAGAGAATCTTATTTCTCACCATCTTGGAGTCCTTCAGGTGTTTTTTTAGCAAACTCCATGCAGGCTTTCATGTGTCTTGCACTGAGGAGAGGCTTCCCTTGGGCCACTCTGCCATAAAGCCCCGACTGGTGGAGGGCTGCAGTGATTGGTGACTTTCTACAACTTTCCCCATTTCCCGACTGCATCTCTGGAGCTCAGCCACAGTGATATTTGGGTTCTTCTTTTTTTTTCCAAATATATATTTTATTAATTTTCAAAGAAAGGGCAATGCCCACAAGGATACAGCAGTAGCATTTAACAGTGGGGGTCGCAGCCTCCCGACAGTATATCACAGTAGGTAATGTTGTACATTGAAGCATTCAGAACATATCCTGTCAATATCACAATTAATATGTATAGTTATCTCTTGGCTACACGGTACTAGAGTCCCAAAGCACATAGAGATGGTAAAGAAACCGGGCGGCCTCTGTCTCCAGATGTCTATCAATTCTTTCATGAGTAGATAGAGTTAAGTAAGTCAGGAGGTAGCTTCTGAAGAGAGGAAGAGAAGGAAAGAAAAACAAGTATCAGATAGGGGGGGAGAAAAAGGGGGGGATGGGGAAGGGAAGAGGGTGGGGGGGTGGCGTTTGTTTATATTTGTCTCCGTGTTTCAGAGTGGCTATGAATTTCTGATCTATATAGATTTGTAGTAGTTCAGGTCCCAAGGAGGGATTTACTCTCTTCTGAGTGTATAAACATGTTCCAAAGGGTCCATGTTTTCTTATAGGCTTCGTGTCTATCTTGGGCTGTCATTATCAGATCCTCCATTTAATTTATATCTTCTACCTTCCGCAGCCACATCAATACAGTCGATGAATATTGTTGCTTCCATAGTAGGGGAATACAAGATTTGGCCGCATTTGTTAAGTGACGCAGTAAAGACTTTTTATAAGTTCTGGGGGGCAGAGTAGATATGTGAAGTAGAAAAAATGCCGGGTCATTCGGGATCTGGAAATCAGTGAATTTTTGGGAAATGGTGCGAACCGCAGTCCAGAAGGTTGTCAACTGAGGACATGACCAAAACATGTGCAGCTTCGTTCCCCTGTCCTCATGGCAACGACAGCAGTATTCTGATGTGTCAGGAAAAATGACATGTAAATGACTAGGTGTTAAATACCATCTCGTCAGGATCTTATAATTTGTCTCCTGTATTTTAATGCATAATGAGGACTTAAGGGAGAGACTAATCATGTTTTGCTTTTGGACTGTAGTAAAGGTGCGTTGAAGGTCTGTTTCCCATTTTGCAATGCATGGCAAACATGGTGGCTGAGGGGGTGTATTTAGTAGAGCATACATCTTGGATAGAACCTGTGGTAGTGTTTCTGTTTCCATGCAGATTTCCTCGAAAGTGGTCAGAGATCTAGCGTAGCCTTGAGGGTTCGGGATAGTCTGGAGAAAGTGGTGAACTTGCGCTGCGTTCCAAAATAAAAGTTTGAACAGGCCGGGCCTATGGGGTCCATTAACTCTGTTATGGAGGGCCATTTATCTTGTTTCACAAATTGTGATGTTGTTACAAAATTGGAGTTCCTTAATGTCTGAAATTGCGTAGATGAGATCCCAGAAGGGAACTTGGGATTACCCAGAATCGGGGTTATGGGTGACATTTTGGTTGTTAGGGAATTTTGTAATGTAGCCTGAAAACATTACCTTATAGTGTTCCCTATAAGAGGATGTGATTTCAACTCTAAGGAAGGGAATCACTGCATCATAGCACTTTGGGTTCTTCTTTACCTCTCTCACCAAGGCTCAGTTTGGCCGGACGGCCAGCTCTAGGAAGGGTTCTGATCGTCCCAAACGTCTTCCATTTAAGGATTATGGAGGACACTGTGCTCGTAGGAACATTAAGTGCACCCAAATTTTTTTGTAACCTTGGCCAGATTTGTGCCTTGCCACAATTCTGTCTCTGAGTTCTTCAGGCAGTTCCTTGGACCTTATGATACTCATTTGCTCTGACATGCACTGTGAACTGTAAGGTCTTATATAGACAGGTGCGTGGCTTTCCTAATCAAGTCCAATCAGTTTAATCAAACACAGCTGGACTCAAATGAAGGTGTAGAACCATCTCAAGGATGATCAGAAGAAATGGACAGCACCTGAGTTAAATATATGAGTGTCACAGCAAAGGGTCTGAATACTTAGGACCATGTGATATTTCAGTATTTCTTTTTTAATAAATCTGCAAAAATGTCAACAATTCTGTGTTTTTGTGTCAATATTGGGGGCTGTGTGTACATTAATGAGGAAAAAATGAACTTAAATGATTTTAGCAAATGGCTGCAATATAACAAAGTGAAAAATGTAAGGTGATCTGAATACTTTCCGTCCCCACTGTACATTCAGTTGATTATTTAACCATTGTATACTGCATATGTATTAATGATTATTATTTACATGTGGTGTAGCACGGTCCCTACATTTTAACATTGCTTGAATAAGGTGATGTGAACACATAAGATCCGGTAGCAACACCGTTATTACTGGATTATAATTATATATTAAGGTGAAGCTCCAGACTTGTTCAGAAACAATTAAAAGTTAGCATTCTACAAATACTGTAGCTGCTAACTTTTAATATTAGGGCACTTAATTGTCCATGCAACCAGCGGTGTCTTCAACAAAGTCGATTCTTCAATGAGCTATCGGTTGCTGGCGCCATCTTGACTAAGGCTTCATGTACATTACAGCTCCTAAACTTGAGTTTAGGAGCTTTTGGTGGTTTTTTTTGCCAAAGCTCCTAACTTTAACTCCATAAAAGGCTATGTGCCCATGTACACATAAGCTTTTAGGATCATTTAGGAGCTGCTGCAGTTAGGGGAGGTTCAAACTCCCTCTCCTGAATGTGGAAGAATCACGTTCAGGATAGGAAATATGGTTTGGTTATCCTCTAACTGCTACTAATTAAACTGATGGTTAGGTTAACAACCTATGGCTTGCAGCCCCAAACTGAGCCCAAAACCTGGAGAATTAAAGCTAAACTCTGGGAAATACATTTTTTTACATTTGGAATTAAAAAAAAGGACCTCTTATAATAGGTATCCCATGCATGGATGCTGCTGCATAAGTTTCATTCATCTCATACACTACTATAAATACCAGCACTAAGACGTACAGATTCAGCTCTGGTACCATGATAGTTGGTGGCTTGTGCTTGCCTTCATTTATTCACAAAAATATTTGCATTCTTTTCACAGAATACAAGCTGTACTGTGAATGTACTAGGTGAAATTGTGACATTCATTCACCCCTCCACTCACCTTGTCTTTTCACAGAATGCATTGTATTCCGCAAAAAGAATATAAGATGATTTGTGAATGTACAGGGTGTACAGCAAGCAATCAATTGTCATCACTGGCACTTCTTTCTACATAGCAAATGTCTAAAATTTTTTCTCCAGAATCCAGCTTTAAAATAGGCAAATATTAACAAGCATTGATAAGGTTAAGCGGTGACCTGGCCATTGTTACCTGCCAACCCTTGCCATTGGTCAAAAAATGTGATGGATGGCCCCAAATGTGATGTGTAGAAATGTGTAACTAAGCACCCCGAGTTGTGGGGACGAAGGGTATTCACAAATATGTGCAATCAGATATGCAAGCAGACATCTGTATAAATCAGTTATTATGTCCAGGTACCAGATTACGAATGTTGCCATAGGCAGGCTTTAAAATGAAATGTATAAGCTTTGTACATATTTTCTTTCTTTATGATGTTATCTTTTCAGTGAGGTAATTATCAAATACTACCACATATAGTAAAAAAAACTTTTTTTTTTTTGCAATAGCTACATTTAATGAGTGTCCACGAGTCTTGTTAAACTCCCTTCTGCAAAAAAGTTTTATCCCTATTGTGGGATCACCAGTACGGTATTTGTATATTGAAATCCTATCCCCTCTCAAGCGTCTCTTCTCCAGAGAGAATAAGTTCAGTGCTCGCAACCTTTCCTCATAACTAATATCCTCCAGACCCTTTATTAACCTAGTTGCCATTCTTTGTACTCACTCCATTTCCAGTACATCCTTCCTGAGGACTAGTGCCCAGAACTGGACAGCATACTCTAGGTGCGGCCGGACCAGAGTCTTGTAGAGTGGGAGAATTATCGTTTCATCTCTGGAGTTGATCCACTTTTTAATGCATGCCAATATTCTGTTTGCTTTGTTAGCAGCAGCTTGGCATTGCATGCCATTGCTGAGCCTATCATCTATTAGGACCCCCAGGTCCTTTTCCATCCTAGATTCAATAGCTCAGTCTGAAATTTCAAACACAAGTCAATGAGTCAGAATAGTAATTTAAAGTACAGTAGTAGATTCATCAGATGATTTCATTGAAGGTTTCAATTAGACCAAACAGGTCTCAAGACAGGGCAGCTACTGCTATGTTATATCTTTAGATACTCTGTTCTGGAAGCCTTTGTAGTGCAATAAACAGCTAGTTAACCTTTTTATACGACGAAAAAGGTGGACTCAGAACACCCTTCCTACACCTTTAAGTTCTGGATGCATGTACCTTATGTCTTTCCTTCATATAAATAACGTTTTGTATTTTTTACTATACTATTTGGTGTAGAAAAAGTGATTCACTGCAACTGCTTTTTTTGCCGTAAAAGTCCCATCCATGAGGGTTGTTCTACTTTCATATGTATTAAAAGGGATGTTGACAACCATAAGCTATTGCTAAAAACACCTAAAATGTACTTTACGTAATCCAGATCTTTTGATGTCCTCTCCAGCAGGTATAATGATCCGGCGCATTCAAACTTGACTAAACAGCAGTGGGGGCTGGGTAGTAGCACATTGCTTACAACAGTGAGCGCTCATTATTTAACACTAATCAATGAGAATCTCCTCTTTGTTCTGGGATGCCATCCTGGAGAAAAGACATTTTAGGAATGTAATATGCAAACTTGAGAACACCAGGAAGCAGCTTTACTGAACTTGCATAACAGGCAAGGAAAAACAGCCTTCATCAGCAAAAATAAAGCAAACAGTCCATACTCCTAGTAGAAAAAAAAAAAATCAAACACTTGGCTCACCATTTACCTACTTGTCCCCTAACAGGGTCCTGCCTCAGGAGGTCCCAGAGAGGAGCTTTCTTCTGCAACCATTAAGCAGAGTTTGTCACAAGCAGTCCACAAATCTGAGTACTGCTGCACACTGCACTTCATAGACAGTGGCTTGTGGATTTCTGTTCTTCTTTAGGCCTCTCTTGCACGTAAGCAAAGTTCCAGTAAATCAGGGTTTGGAGGTTCTTTTCCACCCAAAAGTCTCTCTGAACCTCCCAAATCTGGGTCCCAAAGAAGAACTTACCAATTCTGAGAACATTGTAAATCACTCTTCTCTGAGGTCTACCCCAGAACCCCTCATCCTGCATGGGTGAGAACCCATGAGTACCCAAACTGCATACAAGTCATCCCCTTAAAGGGACCACAGCCCAAACAGTGGGGAAATATACCTGCTGTCCAGGAAACCTCCCCACCATCCTATACAATAACTAAGCAAAAACACTTGGCATTCTCTTTAGGTCATTGATACATTTTAAATTAATTTATCACCCATTCACAACAATGATAGGCATTCTAATAAATGTTCAGGGGCTGCAGCTACAAGTTATTAGGAAAAAACAGAAAATTGTATGTTCACCTTTCCATAATTTTTCTTTTCTGGTGCATCTTCATGGCAGCACACACCGGGGTTGTGACTCCGCCCCCACAACCTGATAGAACTGGTTAGCTACAAGTTCTAAAGAGGAACCCACCACAACATTCTTTGTATCTATCAACTCAAATGAGTGGGAGTCTGTGTGCGGCCAAGAAGATGCACCAGGAAAGGAAAATTACGGAAAAGTGTGTATACAGTCCCATTATGGCAGCACACACTGGGAAATAACTCGCCAGACAGCTGGGTGCTTAGAAAGTATCGATTTAAGGAAAAAAAAGGAGAATGCTGTGGTGGTTTCCTCTTTAGAGCTTATAGCTAACCAGTCCTATCAGGTTGTGGGGGCGGAGTCACAACCCAATGTGTGATGCCATGATGCGACAGGAAAGGAAAATTATAGAATGATTAGTATACAATTTCCTTTTTTTCCTAACAACCTGCAGCCCCTGAACATTTAATGTATGAATTATTTAATTTTTTAATTATTAATTTGAGAAAAAGTACTTCCTTTTTATAACCTAATGCAGCCATTGTTATATAAAGAGCAGGCAACGTAGCTAGGCCAACACCACTAAATATCCCTTTCATTCCTATGAAAAGGGAAGTATGCAGTAGGACTGAGAAATCAACATAACACTTTGTGGTTTTTAAAGCTGAGAAAATAATGCCTAGTGTACGGAGGTGATTAAAAAAGATGGCAGATGAAATCTTACCCAGACAAATTGTAGTCTGGAGAAGCAAGTTGTTGCTAAATGCCAATGGTCTCAACACAAATTGATATGTTGTGAGTAGATTTTAAAGACATAAATACCCCAACTTATTTAATATATATCCTACGATGATCATGATCATTACTTAGCACATCATTATCTGGATAGTACTATCTTAAATAAGACGGGGTGTGCATTAAAGATTAGAATTCAGTTTATAGAGTCAGATCACAGGGCGAGAAATGCTGATTTTGCACTTTGTCTTATTAAATCAGTATACAGCAACTCTTTACAAGCAATCTACAACTAGACTTTGCTGCTCAACACATAATAATATAATAACTGCAATGTTGTCGTTGGCAATGTTAGTCTCTCAAGACAGCCAAAGAACACTTTTTTTCTTCCACCAATACGGTTAGATTCCCACTATTCTGAACCATATACTGCTTAATATCATACTAGCGTCTGTCAATACCTCTGCGTTTCCCTGACAGCGACAAAAACATTATCAGTATACTGCTAAAAAATTCCAAATGCTCCAATGTTATTACTCTGAATATCCCCGCTATTGTCATGTATTGTTCTTGAGGGAGCATAAGTAAAACACATTAGAAGTAATTTAAAGTTGCTATGAGCTTTGCTTATTTATATCTCTACATAAAAGACACAATTTCCTCCATGAAGCAGGCCAGCCTTGATAAAGTGTGTATGTTAAATCACATCATCCCAGATCAGCGGACAGACTCTCTAGGCGTACGTTGTATTTTCTGGTTTTAATATATAAGGAGTGAGATGCTGTTTTGTTACGAATTCCTCCTTTAAATCACACCACTCGTATAAATAATGAATGAGCCTCGATTGTATCCCTAATATTATTCTCATGTCTTATTAAACTAATATTTCAAATGAAAAAAAATATGTATTTTTTTTTATTCGCTTGTTGGCAAAACAAAGAAAATCAGGATTTTTTTGTGTGATATTACAGATCGCATATAATATATATATACATACATACACACATATAAACAAACACCATATTAGAATAGTGTGTTTATATACACTGTATATGTATTTAAATAATAGTAAATAATACAAATATATATATATATATATATATATATATATATATACACACACACACACACACACACACACACACACACACACACACATACTTACAAACAGCATATTATAGTTGTGTGTATATATAATTAAATGCTTATAGATACATGGAAATACAGTGTCCTGAAAAAGTAGTCACACCCCTTGAAATTTTACACATTTTGACATGCTACAACCAAAAATAAAATGTATTTTATTGAGATTTTATGTGATAGACCAATACAAAGTGGCACATAATTGTAGAAGGAAAGAGATAAACGTTTTTCTTTCTTTTTTTTTTTTTTACAAATAAACAAGTGAAAAGTGTGGCGTACATTTGTATTCAGGCCCCTTTACTCTGATACACCTAACTAAAATCTAGTGGAACCAATTGCCTTCAGAAGTCACCTAATTAGTAAATAGAGTCCACCTGTGTGTAGTTTAATCTCAGTATAAATACAGATGTTCTGTGAAGCCCTCGGAGGTTTGAGAACCTTAGTGAGCAAACAGCAACATGAAGGCCAAGGAACACATCAGACAGGTCAGGGATAAAGTTGTGAAGAAGTTTAAAGCAGGGTTAGGTTATGAAAACTTATCCTAAGCTTTGAAAATCTTATGAAGCACCGTTTAATCCATCATCCAAAAATAGAAAGAGTATGGCACAACTGCAAACCTACCAAGACATGGCCGTCCACCTAAACTGACAGGCCGGGCAAGGAGAGCATTAATCAGAGAAGCAGCCAAGAGGCCCATGGTAACTCTGGAGGAGCAGCAGAGATCCACAGCTCAGGTAAGAGAATCTGTCCATTGGACAACTATTAGTCGTGCACTCCACACATCTGGCATTTATGGAAGAGTGGCAAAAAGAAAGCCATTGTTGAAAGAAAGCCATAAGAAGTCCCATTTGCAGTTTGCGAGAAGCCATATGGGGGACACAGCAAACATGTAGAAGAAGGTGCTCTGGTGAGATGAGACCAAAATGTAACTTTTTGGCATAAAAGCAAAATGTGTGGCGGAAAACACTGCACATCACCCTGAACACACCTTACCCACCGTGAAACATGGTAGTGGCAACATCATGTTGTGGGGATGCTTTTCTTAAACAGGGACAGGGAAGCTGGTCAGAGTTGATGAGAAGATGGATAGAGCCAAATACAGGGCAATCCTAGAAGAAAACCTGTTAGAGTCTGCAAAAGAATTGAGACTGGGGCAGAGGTTCACTTTCCAGCAGGACAAAGACCCTAAACATACAGCCAGAGCTACAATGGAATGGTTTATATCAAAGCATATTCATGTGTTAGAATGGTCCAGTCAAAGTCCAGACCTAAATCCAATTGAGAATTTGTGACAAGACTTGAAAATTGCTGTTCACAGACGCTCTCCATCCAATCTGACAGAGCTTGAGCTATTTTGCAAAGAAGAATGGGCAAAACTGTAATTCTCTAGATGTGCAAATGTGGTAGAGACATCCCCAAAAGACCTACAGCTGTAATTGCCTTCCACTTAACAATAATGAGCCACTTTGTGTTGGTCTATCACATAAAATAACTTTACGTTTTTGGTTGTAACGTGACAAAATGTGGAAAATGTCAAGGGGTATGAATACTTTTTCAAAGCACTGTATGGGAGAGTGTCTTTATTATCTCAAATGAGTCTAAAGTTGCTAATTTTTATTTGATTTTTTTGATTTTTTTTTTAAGATAATGAACCAGTAATCCTTAGTTTTTATTTTATGAAATAGAGAATCGTTTTATGTAGTTTCAGTAATCCTCAGCTTTATTTTATGGTTGATCAGCATTAATTATATATTAATTCCCCAGAACTAATCATAATATTTCCAGGGCTAGATTTCAATCACTGTAGCCTATAGGCACCATTTTTTAATGCACCCCCTGCTAGGATCACCTCTCACAATGTGTACATAAGCTTAAAGTAAATGTAACCTAATCACTAAAATTCATAGCATATTTAACATTAATGTAACCCTATCACGCAGTTTACCCATAAAAATTACAAGTGGGCGTTTCAACACCCATTGCAGGTATGGTACACCATCAGGAAACCAACCCTGAGAAATGCCAAGCAGTCTCCTCCCCCCATTCATGTAGACAGAAAATGACTGCAAAGAGGCTGCAGGAGATCAGAATCACTTAGATACAAAAGGATAAAAAAATATTTTATTAAAATAAGTGTTTATGATAGGTAGCAATTTAGCAAATTAAATATCAATTAAGGTATACAAATGAGATGATTACTATATATTTCTGCTAACAAAGGGAAAAAATGTATGGGCAATAATGAGGAGTATACTGTATATTTATCTGCTACCTACAGTATATACACAGGACTGCCGATCCTGACGCCCTGCTGATCTGTGCTGTCTCCCACTGCTGACTTGATGCTGTAATGCTCACTAATGTGATTTCAGTATGCCTAGGATAGGGACTATCCTCAGAGTGTGGTCTTAACTAATTCACTCCCACAGCTGAAAAGCCGAGTGCAATTAGAAAATGGGTTGACTGTCCAATAAACATAAAAGGGAGGTGTGTCGTAAAGCCGAAGGAATAGTGATGTGTTCATTTGACTAAGCAATTAATGATCCCCATCAGCAGAGAGGGGCCAAACACCTTTGGGGCACTACAAATACCAGCATACCTTGGCAGGGCACAGGAAAAAATGGAGATGTATGATTACAGAACAGTATAAAGATATATGTAGACAGGGAAATATGGAGGTGTATGGATAAGGGACAATGTTATGGTATATGCGCACATTTCACTATGCACGTGTATGGGCACAGGTAGGTAGGAAAATGTATCATTACACAGTAGTATGGAGGTACAGGAAAGTGTGAAAGTGTGGGGTCATAGGGCAATACATAGGTATGCGCACAATGTATGGTATAAGGAAAGCAATTGGATATAGTATACTGCTAAAATGGAACATCATTCTTTGTACCCAATTATCCTAAAGAAAAAATGTGACACATCAAGCCCTCTCCAAAGTCTTAGTACCCAGTATTACCAAACAAAAGAGAAGAGAATGAAAAACAGGACACATTATGCCCTTTCCCCAGTCTTATTTCACAATAAGGCTAGATCTGGAATTCCCTGAACACTAATGACCCATGCTGACACCAGTGTCCCGTAATCTCACCAAACACGAATGCATCCTCTCTCTCCCCTGAGCATCTGTTGCCCCCACTCAGTACTGGTCCCCAGTTTCCCCCAACAGAGTACCAGGTCCTCCTTTCTTAAAAAAAGAGCACCAATGTGTTTCTTAGGGTTGCCACCTTTTCTTCAAGCCAAACCCCAACACTGCGGCGCAGGGCAATTATTTTTTTTCGTAGTATACACTGTGGGATTATAAAAGACCTGGGACACCTTTGGGTGCCCCAAGGCTAGTAGTAATGTGGTGCGTATAGCACGCAGTGGCGAACATTGGGTATGGTCAAAATGCTCTTGTTGACATCACCGCCCAGCCTCCCAGTGGTGCTGAACCTGCTCCCACAGGCGCCCGCAGCTCACGGAAGGCAACAGATTTGTGTGTGACTAGCTTGGTTACTTGGGGAGCCACAGCCGGTCTGAATAATGTGTCTAGGTTTCAGGCGGGCTGAAACCTGGACACATGATTTAAAACCCGGACTTGTCCGGGTGAATCCTGGACAGGTGGTAACCCAAGCCCTTCTGCCCCCTTTGAGCAACAGTACCCCCTCTTTCCCCCAATGTGGAAATTTTTCTCCTATTAATCACAGATGTCAAGCACTTTCTTCTTCCCACTCACAACCAACTCTGTGTATTTTTTTCTCCCATTAAATTAGAAGTCTGAGCTTAAAACTGTTCCCATCCCTCTTCTAAAACCTATACTAACTACCCTGCAGAATGAGGATGCTCAGGGAACCAGTCATGTAATCAGCTCCCAGCAGCCAGTTTCAGGGGAGAGGAGGGATGGATGCCCCATAGTTAGCCTATGGGTGACATCACCACCCAGGCCTGAGTGCTCTGGTGAGAATAGGTAACCATACAGTGCCCTGAAAAAATATTCATATCTCTTGACATTTTCCACATTCGTGTTACAACCAAAAACATAAATGTATTTTACTTCGAATTTATGTGATAGATCAACACAAAGTGGCACATAATTGTTTAGTGGAAGGAAAATGATAAATGGTTTTCAATTTTTTTTTACAAATATATGCAAAGTGTGGTGTGCATTTGTATTCATCCCCCTTTACTCTGATACCCCTAACTAACTAAAATCTAGTGGAACCAAATGCCTTCAGAAGTCACCTAATTAGTAAATAGAGTTCACCTGTGTGTAATTTAATCTCAGTATAAATACAGCTGTTATGTGAAGCCCTCAGAGGTTTGCTAGAGAACATCAGTGAACAAACAGCATCCTGAAGGCCAAGGAACACATTGTAGAGATATGGGTTGGACCCATCTCAGGTATGGGTGTCCCTTCCCAACATAAGGTTACATTGGTATATCGGGGTGTTTGTTAGGTTATACCTGGGAGACATAGGTGGTTAACTGTCCCTGAGGCAGTGTAGTAGCTGCTGGGACATTTTCCACTATGACAGATACAGGAAGTTTGTTATGCCTTCATAGACCTTAGAGATGGTAGAGCAATTACTGATGTTTTTGTTTATCTATTAAGCTCTGATTGTACTTTTCTCAATTTTGAATCTAATTGTATTCAATGTTTTAATAAAGGGCTGCTATGGCCATTTCCGAAATGGACACTTCGGGATGGGGGTGGCATTGTAGTTGGGTTCACCGGTTTGGATGGAATTGTGAGCCTTGGTATTCTGAAAATCCCTCAGTCATGTGCATCTGTGAAAATTTCACTAGTGGTATTTGTTAAGCATTATTTTGTGGATACAAGCAGCATGTGTGTGCAGAGTGTATTGCAAGTAGGTTTAGACTGTATGTTGCTTTACACCGATATCCAGTGCAATTTAGCCACACCCAATTTTGACAACAACATGCTCCGTGCACTGCATGTTTTCTCCTTCCCATGTTGTCTCTCTTTCTTAACTTGTAATGTTGGATGGTAAGCCACCCAAGGACTGCAAGTGTGTGCTTTGCAAGATTACCAGGTGAAAATAAATAGTCTGAATTAAAAGCTAATGCAGCCCCCTCATCTAAAGACTGATAAGCTGCAATATATAACATTTTTGTTTTGGGATTTCAAAATTATTTATTGGCACTTACAGTGCTCGGTATAAATTAGTGCTCAGTATAAATGAGTACTTTTCCTTTCAGAATCAACATTTTTTATGGGACACTATACTACAAAATACTCCCACAAATGTGGGCCACTGATTGCAACCAAGATTTGTTAATTTGTACACACAAAGTATTTGTCCTAACAAATTCATTCAAGACCATATTGCAAAAATAAATACACCTCAATGAAAGTCTTAAGCAGGCTATACATGGTCGAATTTCAAACAAATTTTCTTTTCAAAATCAGAAAGTTCGTTATTTTTGTTATCCGATGATGCCACCATTGATTTTCGAAATTCGGCCAACCAAGCCTTCAATTTCACCTCATGTTGCTACAGAAAAGAACTTTCGTGGCCGGGAATCTTCTTTCCTCTCCGTAAATTTACTTCTCTTGCACATGCGCATTTGTTTTTCTTATTACATTTCTTGCACGATTCTCCCATCATTGATTAGAAAATCGTTCGTTTTTCAAAAAACTTCCAACATGTCCGATTCCTAAAATTTGATTGCCACACAAAAATTGGCATTTGCTGCAGCCCACTAATAGTGCAAAATGCTTACGAAAATTCTTAGATACGTTTGCAAAAGAAAATTCTTTCGAAATTTGAACCGTGTATGGCTGGCATTAGGAGCAAAGCTAAATTTTAGACAACAAAATCCTAATTATTAAGAATTCAACTACAGGTGAGTCTATTTATTCATTAAACAGGTGTCCAGCAGACAGTTGATTATAAAAAGCTGTTACTTAAAGAAAACCCCTTCCCATTTCATGCTGTCAGCAATGGTACCACATGGAAGACAAATGTCACAAGGCCTGAGAAAGAAAATAATTTCTTTACACAAGAAAGGTGAAGGCTACAAGAAGATCAGCAAAGCTTTACTTATCAGTCAGAATACTGTGGCAAAAGTGATCTAAAAATTTTACAAAGATGGAACTGAAACATCTCACAGAGACGTCCAGGCCGGCCACAGAAGTTAAAACCTTGTCAGGAGCATCATCTGATGAGTAGGGTTGAAGAAAATCACCATGCAAGTTCACTACAGTTAGCTAAAGAAGTAGAAAGCCAAACTGGGGTGATTGGTTCCCGTGACAATAAGGTGTACACTGCAGAGGAATGGCATGCATTGGTGACATCCACGAAGGAAGCCTCTCCAAAAGCCCATGCACAAAAAAGCCTGCCTAGATTTTGCCAGGGCCCATGATGAAAACGAAGGAGACTACTAGGACTCAGTACTCTGGAGTGATGAGACCAAGATAAATGTTTTTGGAACCAATGGTTTCAAAACTGTATGGCACAATGAGGAGCACAAAGACAAATGCATGGTGCCTACAGTAAAACATGGTAGTGGCAGTGTCCTTCTGTGAATGCTGCTGGTGTCGATGAGCTACATTTCATTGATGGTGTCATGAATTCACAGATGTACTGCTCTATATTGAAATAGAAGATGTTACTATCACTCCGTGTCCTTTGTCGTTGTGCATCTTTCCAATATGACAATGATCTAAAACACACCTCTAAGGCCACTGCTGTATTTCTGAAGAAGAAAAGGGTGAAAGTGATCCAGTGGCCAAGTATGGCTCCTGATCCGAACCCAATCGAACACCTATGGGAAATTCTGAAGAGACAAGTTGAGCATCAATCTCAATCCAGCATCCAGACTCTAAAAAAAAGGTCTCAATTGCCCCCCCCCCCCCCCGAGAAATTAGTGATGGGCTGGTGTGTGAGCGGGTAGGCCAGTCAGTGGGCCAGTTAGTGAGTTGGCAGACCAGTCAGCGGTTCGGCGGGTGGACCAGTCAGGGGGCCAGCAGGTAAGTGAGCAGGCCAGTCAGTGGGTCGGCTGGCGAACCAGTCAGCGTGCTGGCGGGTGAGTGAGCAGGTGGGCCAGTTAGAGGGTCCACAGGTGAGCAGGTGGGCATGCCCGTCAGTGGGTGGGGGAGCAGAGAGATGACATCTCTCACCGCCCGCCCTGCATCACCGCAGTTCCACCCTTACTGTGCAGCCACAGGCAGCAGAGAGATTAGATCATCCCTCTGCTGCCTGCCCTCACTCTGAGACACAGCAAGTGACAATCCGTACCTTGTAGAAAGCAAGTGACAATCCGCAATGTGTGGCAGGTGACATGGCAAGGGACAATCCGCAACTTGTGGCAGGTGACGTGGCAAGTTACAATCTGCATCTGGTAGCAGGCAAGTGACAATCCGCAACTTGTGGCAAGTGACAATCCACACCTGGTGGCAGGAGACGTGGCAAGTGACAATCCGCATCTGGTGGCAGATGACTTGGAAAGTGACAATCTGCATCTGGTGGCAGGTGACGTGACAATCTACAACTTGTGGCAGGTGACAGTGGCAAGTGACAATCTGCATCTGGTGGCAAGTGACAATTAGCATCTGGTGACAGGAGACGTGGCAAGTGACAATCCCCATCTGGTGGCAGGAGACGTGGCAAGTGACAATCCGCATCTGAAGGCAGGTAATGTGGCAAGTGACACACTCGGGGCTCCCACTGTTTATGCATTATGGTGAGTTGAACTATTTAATCTTATATAAGAATGTAATTGAAATAATGCGCTTCAATCACGTGACACCATATCAACTTTGGTGCCGTGATGATTGAACCTCCAACACCCCGATAAATTGCCCGCAAAAAAAACGTATTTTTTGGCAGTGCTCCTCCCGAGACTAGACTCTGGATCCACTTCTGACTCCAGATATAGTTTTTGGAGAGCTATATCTCAGAAAGAACACAACAGAGGTAAATGTATTAATTTCTTGTTTTGGAAACAATATTCCAATAGTAGCCAAACTGCACCTTTCATTCATCTTCCTTTAAAAATTTAATAGATTTGCAGTTACTGTAAATCCCCCCCAACCAGAAAAAAGATAAATATCAATGTCGGTTTCATGGACATCCATATATTTTGACTGTGCTCTATTTCTGGGAAAAAAAGGACGTCATTTTGTTTGGGTACCACGTCACACGACCGTGCAATTGTCAGTTAAAGCAACGCAGTGCCGTATCGCAAAAAATGGCCTGGTCATTAAGGGGGCAAATCCTTCCGGGGCTGAAGTGGTTAAAGAGCCACCTCTGACTGGGCCCCTGTGGATAGAGAGGTGCCTGTAGGTGATCTGATCCTCTCAGTTAGTTTATTCGAGCCCTGTTCCTTCAAATATTGTTTATTACATGGCAATAATTTTTTCTTCAGTTTTTTATTGTCCTGAAGTGCTAGCGATTTATTATTATATTACAGATTGGTACATTATGTGCTTTGTGACTATTACCCTCTATTACCCTTTAGTATCTGAATTTCTATTTCCTATTTCTGTTACAACAGATAACCTTTTTCAGGACATAAGGACATAGTTACATAGTAGGTGAGTTTGAAAAAAGACACATGTCCATCAAGTCAACCTATGTGTGTGATTTTATGTCAGTATTACATTGTATATCCCTGTATGTTGCGGTCTTTCAGGTGCTTATCTAATAGTTCCTTGAAACTATCGACGCTCCCCGCTGAGACCACCGAATGTGGAAGGGAATTCCACATCCTTGCTGCTCTTACAGTAAAGAACCCTCTACGTAGTTTAAGGTTAAACCTCTTTTCTTCTAATTTTAATGAGAGGTCCAGAGTTTTGTTAAACTCCCTGCTGTGAAAAAGTTTTATCCCTATTGTGGGGTCACCAGCAATTTGAATATTGAAATCATATCCCCTCTCAAGCGTCTCTTCTCCAGAGAGAATAAGTTCAATGCTCGCAAACTTTCCTCATAACTAATATCCTCCAGACCCTTTATTAGCTTGGTTGCCCTTCTTTGTACTCGCTCCATTTCCAGTACATCCTTCATTAGAGGACTGGTGCCCAGAACTGGACAGCATACTCTAGGTGCGGCCGGACCAGAGTCTTGTAGAGTGGGAGAATTATTTTATCTCTGGAGTTGATCCACTTTTTAATGCATACCAATATTCTGTTTGCTTTGTTAGCAGCAGCTTGGCATTGCATGCCATTGCTGAGCCTATCATCTACTAGGACCTCCAGGTCCTTTTCCATCCTAGATTCCCCCAGAGGTTCTCCCCCCAGGGTATAGATTGCATTCATATTTTTGCCACCCAAATGCATTATTTTACATTTTTCTACATTGAACCTCATTTGCCATGTAGTTGCACACCCCTTTAATTTGTTCAGATCTTTTTGCAAGGTTTCCACATAATGCGGAGAAGTTATTGCCCTGCTTAGCTTAGTATCATACAGAGATTGAACAGTTTACCCCATCCTCCAGGTCGTTTCCGAACAAAATAAATAGGACTGGTCCCAGCACAGAACCCTGGGGGACCCCACTACCCACCCCTGACCATTTCAAGTACTCCCCATTTATCACCACCCTCTGAACTTGCCCTTGTAGCCAGTTTTGAATCCATGTACTCACCCTATGGTCCATGCCAACGGACCTGGTTTTGTACAGTAAACTTTATGGGGAACTGTGTCAAATGCTTTTTCAAAATCCAGATACACCACGTCTACGGGCCTTCCTTTATCTAGATTGCAACTCACCTCCTCATAGAAGGTTAATAGATTGGTTTGGCAAGAACGATTCTTCATGAATTCATGCTGCTAATGATATCATTCTCATTACTAAAATCTTGTATATAGTCCCTTATCATCCCCTCCAAGAGTTTGCATACTATTGATGTTAGGCTAACTGGTCTGTAATTCCCAGGGATGTATTTTGGGACCTTTTAAAATATTGGTGCTACATTGGCTTTTCTCCAATCAGCTGGTACCATTCCAGTCAGTAGACTGTCAGTAAAAATTAGGAACAATGATCTGGCAATTACTTGACTGAGTTCCCCAAGTACCCTCGGGTGCAAGCCATCTGGTCCCGGTGATTTATTAATGTTAGGTTTCCCAAGCCTAATTTTAATTCAGTCCTCTGTTAACCATGGAGGTGCTTCCTGTGATGTGTCATAAGGATAAACACTGCAGTTTTGGTTACTGAAGCCCCCCGATTCCCTCGTGAAGACTGAGGAGAAGAATAAATTCAATTCCTTTGCCATCTCCCCACCCTTTGTAACAAGACGCCCTTCCTCATTCTTTATGCGGCCAATATGGTCTGTCCTCCCTTTTTTAATGTTTACATACTTAAAGAATTTCTTGGGTTTTTTTTTGCTCTCCTCCGCTATGTGTCTTTCATGTTCTATCTTAGTCGTCCTTATTGCACCCTTACATTTCTTGTTGCATTCTTTATAAACTCTGAATGCTGATGATGATCCCTCAACCTTGTATTTTTTGAAGGCCTTCTCCTTTGCTTTCATATATTATACAGGTTTTATGTAGCGCCAACAGTTTGCGCAGAGCTTTACAACATGAGGGCAGACATTACAGTTACATTACAATTTGGTACAAGAGGAATCAGAGGTTACAATCTAAAAAGGGAGGGTCAATTGATACAAAAGGTAATAGCTGTGGGGGGATGAGCTGATGGAGGAAGTAAAACAGTGTTAGTTAGAAGCAGGATAGGCTTCTTTGAAGAGAAGGGTTTTCAGGGATCGCCTAAAGATGGAAATATGCATTTTTACATTGGAGTTAAGCCATCCAGGACTTTTGATCGTTCTTTTAAATGTATTACCCAATGGGATGCATTGGCTAATGCCTTTATTTAATATGCTCTTAAAGCAAACCCATCTCTCCTCCGTGTTCTTTGTTCATAAGATTTTATCCCAATTTATGCCTTCTAGCAAGGCTCGTAGTTTGGGGAAGTTGGCTCTTGAAATTCAGTGTCTTTGTATTCCCATTATGTTTCCTATTTGTGTTATTTATACTGAAGCCAATTGACCTGTAATCGCTGTTACCTAAATTGCCCCGTATTTCCACATCCGTGATCAGGTCTGTATTGCTGGTAATCAGTAGATCCAGTAACGCTTTATTTCTAGTTGGTGTGTCTACCATCTGACCCATAAAATTGTCCTGCAAGACATTTAGGAACTGGCGAGCCTTAGATGAATGCGCGGTCCCCTCTGCCCAGTCCATGTCTGGATAGTTAAAAATCCCCCATTATGATAACACTTTCCATCCTTCCTGCTAATCCAAATTGTGATAGGAGATCTGTCTCCCCTTCCTCCCTCAGGTTAGGGGGCCTATAGCATACTCCCAGTATTATTTTCCCCTTAGCTTCATCCCTTTGGAGCTCCACCCATAAGGATTTCACCTCCTCCCTAGCTACCTTAGTGATGTAATCTCTCACATTCACTTGTACATTATTCTTTATATATAGGCATACCCCTCCCCCTTTTTTACCATCTCTATCCTTGCGATAAAGGGTATACCCTTGAATGTTTGCCAGCCAATCATAAGAGCTGTTGAACCAGGTCTCTGAAATTCCCACAAAATCCAAATCCTCCTCGTACAACAGTATCTCTAGTTCACCCATCTTGTCCGCCAGGCTCCTGGCATTGGTGAACATGTCACGTAGTTTAGACCGGTCGCATATTATCCTCTTATTGGGTGTTCTGAGTTTGCAACTAGGACTTGCTACTATACTTACCTTGGGTTTATGTGCTTTGGTCAACCTACCACTAATGCCCCCAATACTACCCTCTGGAATATGTTCCGAGCTGACTATCTCTACCTCTGGACCCTCCCCACATCGCCTAGTTTAAAAACTCCTCTAACTTTTTGGCCATCTTAATTCCCAGCTGATCTGCACCCTCCTCATTTAGGTGCAGTCCATCCCTTCTATAGTACCGGTTATCAACTGAGAAGTCGGCCCAGTCCTCCAGGAACCCAAACCCCTCCTTACTACACCAGCTCTTCAGCCACTTGTTTACTTCCCTAATCTCCCTCTGCCTTTATGGTGTGGCTCGATGTACCGGTAGTATTCCTGAGAATACTACCTTGGAGGTCCTTTTCCTCAATTTAGCTCCTAAGTTCCTAAAATCGTTCTTTAGGACACTCCATCTGCCTCTGACTTTGTCATTGGTGCCAACAGGCACCATGACAGCTGGGTCTTCCCCAGCCCCTCCCAGTAATCTGTCCACCCATTCTGTGATGTGCCAAACCTGAGCGCCCGGTAGACAACATACTATTCGGCGCTTCAGGTCTTTGTTACAGATTGGCCTCTCTGTCCTTCTAAGAACTGAGTCCCCTACCACCAGAATCTGTCTTTCCTTTCACTTCGCTTCCCCCCCACTCTCACTGGAGGTGTAATGTACCTGGTAGTTGAGCCTGACTGGTAGAAGGAGACCTCTCTTAAGCGCTGGTTCAGGAGCCGCTGGAAGTGGGAACAGTGGTCTCCTGAGCACAGTGGGTAGGAGGGCCTGATGCGGGTTCCAGCAGAAGCAGACACCGGAACTGGAATGAAGTCCCTCAGGGATGGCTGAGCTGTGGATGCAGGTAGCTGGTGCAGGCCGGTAGGTAGGCTGGTAGCCGGATGCGCAGACAGCAGCTGGATGCAAACAGGCAGGCTGGAGCAGCGTGACAGGACACAGGCAAGCAAGGTCAGACAGTCCGTATTTGGCAGGAGATCAGGCAGGATATCAACAGGAGGGATGATCCAAGGGTAGTCAGACAGGCAGGAGTTCAGCAACGGGTAGCAGAAGAAACAAGGTCAGACAAGCCGGGTCGGATCGGAGACTGGAGAATGGTCAGACGTAGCCGGGTCAATATCAAACAACAAGCAGGCAGATTCAGGAACTTTCAGGTGCAGAGCTGCAGACGAACAGCAGCTAACATGAGCACCTGTCATCCTTTTAAAGGCCCTTTGGCGCCAAACGGCGCTAGCGCGAACGGGCGCGCGCACGGGCGCGCGCGCGTACCCGCGAACGCGCGTACGGGCATTCGCGGGAGCGCTCCGGCGCCCCCTGGTGGGGATTTTGGCTGAATCTGCTTGGAAATGATCCTTGAGGACCTACGTGCACGCAGATTCACCCGACGACTGCTGACATGCCCCTGACATTGCCCCCCCCCAACGGGCAGCCTCCGGATGCCCAGATGCGCCTTTTTTTCAGGATGGGTAGAGAAGTATGCATGAATTAAACGTTTGGCATGAATATTACAGTCAGGTTCCCATGAATTGTTCTCCGGACCATACCCTTTCCACTTAATTAAAAACTGTACTTGCCCAGACCTCTTCCTGCAGTCAAGGATGGATTCCACTTCATATTCTTCATTGCCGTCCACCAGAACTGGTTCAGGGACCCTGGTGCCCCTATCAGGAAAAGGATCATCTACAGCAGGCTTTAAGAGTGATACGTGAAACACAGGATGTATTTTAAGTGAATCAGGTAAGCATAATTCATACGATACTTCGTTAATTTTCCTTTTCACAGGGAAAGGTCCAATAAATTTTGGGGCAAGTTTCTTGGAAGGACATGACAATCTGATATTATTAGTGGACAGCCATACCTTGTCGCCAGGTTGGAGGTTTAGATCTCCCCTTCTTTTCTCATCAAAGAACCTCTTATTATCCGCTTGCGCTTTGGATACCGCCTCCTGCAAGATCCGATTATTACGACTGAAGAACTGCACTGTGTCCTGGACCGCTGGAACTGGAGATTCTGAAAAACAATCTGGTAAAAAAGATGCATGAAACCCATAATTGGCAAAGAAAGGAGATTGACCGGTGGCAGAGTGACTGGCGTTATTGTACGCAAATTCTGCAAGTGGCAGCAAGGATACCCAATCATCTTGCACAAAAGATGTAAAACACCTAATGTATTGCTCCAGAGTTTGGTTTGTCCTTTCAGTTTGCCCATTTGTTTGGGGATGGTATGCTGAGGACAGGGCTAGTTCAATCTTCAAGCTTTCACAAAGGGCTCTCCAAAACCGTGAAGTAAACTGCACCCCCCTATCAGACACTATATTTGCGGGGATCCCGTGTAATCTAACGATTTCCTTAATGAACACACGGGCTGTCTCCACAGCAGAAGGTGTTCCTTTTAGGGGCACAAAGTGGGCCATTTTGGATAGCCGGTCGACGACCACAAAGATCGCCGAACACCCCTCCGAATGTGGCAGTTCGACTATAAAGTCCATTGCTATCATTCTCCAGGGCCTATCTGGTATAGGCAATGGTCTTAGTAGACCCCACGCTCTGTTCCTGGGGGTTTTGTTCTGGATGCAGACAGAGCAGGAGTTGACATATTTCTTGCAAAATTCCTTTAAGTTAGGCCACCAAAAGGTGCGCTGCACCAGTTCAAGGGTCTTACGGACCCCAAAATGTCCTGCAAGTGGATGGTCATGCAAAAGCGTCAGTACCTTGACTCTAACGTTCTCTGGCACGAAGATTTGACTTCCCCTCCATAATAGTCCATCTCGAGGTGTTAAGAAAGACTCCTGAAGACTTGAAGGTTCTGGGGATGCTTCTCTAATCATGGATAGCAAATCTGTCTGAAGGAGAAGAAAACTGTTTGCCGGCAAAATGGTGTCAGGGACAGAAGAGTCCTTAGGATTATCAAACATGCGTGACAAAGCGTCTGGTTTTGTATTCTTGGATCCCGGCCGGTAGGTGATGTGGAAGCAAAATCGTGTGAAAAATAGGGCCCAACGGGCCTGTCTGGGTCTTAGCCTTTTAGCAGATCTTAGATACTCCAGATTTTTGTGATCTGTATAAATCAGTACTGGATGGACTGCACCTTCAAGCAAGTATCTCCATTCTTCCAAGGCAGTCTTGATGGCAAGTAACTCCCGATCCCCCACATCATAGTTCCGCTCAGCCGGCGAAAGTTTTCTAGAGAAGTACCCAACAGGATGCATCAGATCTTTGTTGCCCTGACGTTGGGAAATAATAGCACCCACAGCTACTTCGGAAGCATCAACCTCTAGAATAAAAGGCAAAGATGGGTCTGGATGGCTAAGAATCGGAGCTGACGTGAAACGCCTTTTTAATTCTTCAAAGGCCTCCTGGGCCTCCTGGTTCCAGTGGAACCGAAGATTCTGCTTGGTTAGCTGTGTAATAGGGGAGATGATGGCAGAGAACCCCCTGATAAACTTCCTGTAAAAGTTTGCAAAGCCAACAAAGCGTTGTACACCTTTCTTGTCCATGGGTGCTGGCCATTCTAATACAGCAGACACTTTCTGGGGATCCATTTTAATACCGGTTGGGGAGATGACCAACCCCAGAAACTGGATCTCTTCTTGTTCAAATTCGCACTTCTCCGCTTTGGCGTACAATCTGTGCAAGCGGAGTCGTGCTAGGACTTTACGGACATGTTCCCTGTGTTGCTCAAGTGAGCTGGAGAAGATAAGGATGTCGTCCAGGTAAACAATTAGGAAGATGTCCAGGAAGTCTTTAAACACATCGTTGACCAGATGCTGAAATGTGGCAGGAGCATTGCAAAGGCCGAAGGGCATGACCAAATATTCGTAGTGCCCGAAACGGGTCCGGAAAGCCGTCTTCCATTCATCCCCGGCCCGAATGCGGACCAGGTTATAGGCCCCTCTCAGGTCTAATTTGGTGAAGATAATGGCGGTCCGTAATTTTTGAAACAGTTCTGGTATTAGGGGCAACGGATAACGGTTCTTGACCGTAACCTTGTTTAATTCCCGATAATCCACGCAAGGGCGGAGCGTATGATCTTTCTTGGAGACAAAAAATATTCCCGCTCCTGCTGGTGAAGTGGACTGTCGAATAAAGCCTTTCTCTAGGTTTTCATTGATGTAAACCTTGAGCGCCTCTTGTTCCTTTTCGGACAGAGGAAAGATGCGCCCAAAAGGGATCTCAGCTCCAGGAAGCAATTCAATTGGACAGTCATAGGGGCGATGGGGTGGCAGGGAGTCTGCTCCCTTCTTGCTGAAAACATCTGCAAAGTCCTGATAGACCTCTGGTACGTTTTGAAGCAGATCTGGGTCAGTGTCCATACATAGTAGGGTAGTAGCAGGATTAACAGGTTCAGGTAGGCAATGTCTTTGACAATAGGGTGACTGAAACTTGATCTCGCCCGTGGCCCAATTAACAAGAGGATTGTGGGCTTGAAGCCAGGGCATACCCAGAATGATTGGGAAAAGAGGTGATGAGATGACGTCCAAGATTAAGATCTCTCGGTGCTGGGATGAACAGATAGCAGATAGTGGAAGGGTTTCTTGAGAGACCTGCCCGGACTTTATACGGGACCCATCGGCCAGAAAAATTGAAAGTCTATGTGTCTTGTCTTTTAGCGGAAGTTCTTGCTGTGTGGCAAAGGTGGAGTCAACAAAACAGCTACATGCCCCGGAATCAACAATGGCGTTGACTTGAATTGTTCTTCCCTGGAGCTGTAATGAGAGAGGGAGCACAAGTTGAGTGGCATTGGCTGTTAAAGCAGACAAACTGGTTGAAGCTGAAGAAAAACACTTACGGATCTTCACTGGGCAGTTGTTCACGTAGTGGCCCGTTCCGCCACAATAAAGGCAAAGGTTTAGTTGGCGCCTGCGTGCCCGTTCTTCAGGGGTCAGAGTGGTACGCATAAGTCCAAGTTGCATGGGTTCAGGGGCATCAGTTGCCTGGTTGATTGGACTTGGCCCGGCAGAAGGTAGATACCGAGAGGCAGGCAGCGGAGCTCTGGCAGTCATCCACATAGGCCGGGTTTGTTGGACAGATCGTTCAGAGCGGCGCTCACGAAGGCGTCGGTCAATCTGGATAGTGATGGTAATGAGCTCTTCTAAGGTGTCAGGCATTCCTACTCGGGCAAGCTCATCCTTAAGACCCTCAGATAACCCCATGCGGAACTGGTGACGTAGGGCTGCATTATTCCATTGAGTATCCGCGCTCCAGCGTCGAAAGTCCATGACATAGTCCTCGGCCGGTCTACGGCCTTGCTGGAGCGCGATCAAAGCTGCCTCAGCGGTGGCAGCCCGCTGAGGATCCTCATAAAGCTGGGCCATGGCTTCAAAAAAGGCAGGTAGGGTCTGAACCTGTATGGCGTTGGATTCAATCAAGCGATGGGCCCAGGTCTGGGGTTCCCCCTGCAGGAGGGATACAACAAACCCCACTTTGGTGGCTTCCAAAGAGAAAGTCCGTGGCTGTAGTCCAAAGTAAAGTTGACAAGCGCTGCGGAAGGCCACAAACTTAGTTCGGTCACCGGAAAACTTATCAGGAACAGGTACTCTTGGTTCTGGTGGGAGCATGACCACTGAGGGTGATGCAGCAGCCTGTACTGGAGCAGCTGCGGGTGCAGCGGCCACACCACCGGAACCACTGAGGTTTAACACTTGCCCTTCCAGTCTGTTATAACTGTCTTGTAAAGTCTTTACTGCTTGGGTGAGGGCCGCCAAGTGTGTACAGATCTCCTGAATGGGAGAGGTCTCTCCTGCAGGCTCAGTCATGGCTGTTTGTACTGTAATGTACCTGGTAGTTGAGCCTGACTGGTAGAAGGAGACCTCTCTTAAGCGCTGGTTCAGGAGCCGCTGGAAGTGGGAACAGTGGTCTCCTGAGCACAGTGGGTAGGAGGGCCTGATGCGGGTTCCAGCAGAAGCAGACACCGGAACTGGAATGAAGTCCCTCAGGGATGGCTGAGCTGTGGATGCAGGTAGCTGGTGCAGGCCGGTAGGTAGGCTGGTAGCCGGATGCGCAGACAGCAGCTGGATGCAAACAGGCAGGCTGGAGCAGCGTGACAGGACACAGGCAAGCAAGGTCAGACAGTCCGTATTTGGCAGGAGATCAGGCAGGATATCAACAGGAGGGATGATCCAAGGGTAGTCAGACAGGCAGGAGTTCAGCAACGGGTAGCAGAAGAAACAAGGTCAGACAAGCCGGGTCGGATCGGAGACTGGAGAATGGTCAGACGTAGCCGGGTCAATATCAAACAACAAGCAGGCAGATTCAGGAACTTTCAGGTGCAGAGCTGCAGACGAACAGCAGCTAACATGAGCACCTGTCATCCTTTTAAAGGCCCTTTGGCGCCAAACGGCGCTAGCGCGAACGGGCGCGCGCACGGGCGCGCGCGCGTACCCGCGAACGCGCGAACGCGCGTACGGGCATTCGCGGGAGCGCTCCGGCGCCCCCTGGTGGGGATTTTGGCTGAATCTGCTTGGAAATGATCCTTGAGGACCTACGTGCACGCAGATTCACCCGACGACTGCTGACATGCCCCTGACAGGAGGAGTTCTTCCCCTGGCAGCTAGGAGAGTCCCTCAGCTCCAGCAGTGCTGGTCCCTGACTGGTTTCACCAATGTCACTCAATGGAGCGTACTTATTGGGATGCTCCAGCCCTGGATTGGCCTCCCTGGCACTTCCCCCTCTACCCTTCCTGTCGCCCATCTACTCTTTGCTAGTGCTTGCACCTCTTTGTCTCCCTCCGCCTCTGTGCTGGCCCCAGCCGGCACTTGCCGTGTACGTTCCTGGCTCTCCTTTAGTATGGAGGGACAGTACTGACAGTTGCTTCCCCAGATTCAGAACCTGGGCTTCCAGGGAAACAATGCGCTTACATTTTGCACAGCAGTATTCACCCTTGATCGGATGATCAAGGAACGCATACATGCCGCAAGATGTACAGCTGTCTGATCCTGTAATACTGAAGGTCCATAGTTGTGCGCAGCCTAACGCATTAGGGTGTGCACATCAAATGTATTAAAACATGGATGGTGTCACTAGAGCAGTCGACTTCTCAGTAGAGCAGAGGTTGGTGTCAGTAGGGCCGTGGACAGTGTCAGTTTATTTTTATTTTAATCTTTTTATTTTATGCAATTTTTTTTTAGGGGCCCTGTTCGGGGGCATTGGTGCAATATCAGCAGGGGAGATCTGCACCTAAAGTGGTGATTAGGGTGTGCCCAGGCACACCCGGCAGACCCCCTGTGCATGCCTATGTGAAGGTCCCTTTTGTGTGTAACACTTTTTAATAGATTGATCTGGCTAGTTTGCAGCATTTTTGTTGCAAGGCTTGGTTCCTTTATTTGTGGCTTCAGAAACAGAATGAATTTTCCTGCTAAATAGTCTGAGATTGAGTGGTTGCCTGAATTTCAGCATTGGGTTTCCCTCAGCAGGGCCGATTTCTGCGGGAGGGTCATCCACCATTGAGTCAGCCCCCGGGGCTGGGGCAGATGGCTGGGGGGGGTCAGAATCTCACAAGGCAAAGGAGTCCACTGAGGATAAGGTGCAGTTGATGGACTCAGTGAAATGCGAGATTTACGTATATACTTTGAGGGCCCGCTGGGGGTCCATCTACAACAGGACGTCGGGAAAAGATCTGGAAGGGGGAATATGTTGAAATATTCTCCCTTTTGCTGTTGGAAAAATTTAATATAGAAAAAGTTAAGGCGGACAAAAGCAAGAAAGAGGAGGAGGAGAAGCGCCGCTGGTGGCTTATCGTACTCTTTCTAAAGCACCGTAGAATTGCCCTCCGCTTTTTTTTTTTATCTTAACGCTATTGGAGAAGCGTATAGAGTTTACGGGGGTACTGCTTGGCTGCGATATGACGAGCAGTTCCGCCAGCGCAAGGTCTTGCGGCCTGACTTGTGCTGGGATCATATGGACATTGGGCTTTGGATGAAGCTCATGGCTTAGTTGAGGGCTCTGGGTCAGCCCTTTCTTTGGGGGACAGCGGTTCGGGTCCCGCTGGACAGTTGGCTACCCAAAAAAGAGGTGTTTGTTGGCGGATCAATGAGGGGGTTATGCCGTTTTGGCGCGGCCTGTCATTTCCGCCATGAGTGCTCCAGTTGCGGGGGCTCCCATAGTTACGCCAAATGTTTTAAGAAAAGGAAGTCCCAACCCGGGGAGTCTACTTCAAAAAGGAGGACACTGGTAAGCGTTTCCATAATGATGGTGTATCTAGGTAGATATCCAAGAAGGGAGGCAGCGAGTTTCTTGGCTGATGGTTTTCGTATTCCATGCTTTGGGCCGGTGGCTCCATCTCCACGGCCTCGGAATCTGAAATTAACACGGCAATTTCCCCAGGTTGTTTCTGAAATGTTGGCTAAAGAGATGGAACTTGGAAGAATGGCTGGACCATTTGACCATCCGCCCATTCCGTCTTTGCATGTGTCTCCCTTGGGGGGTTGTCCCCAAAAAGAAACCCAATGGTACGGTTAATACATTTGTCTTATCCAAAGGGTGCGTCAGTGAATGATGCCATTTCTCCGGACCTGGCTTCGGTGTCTTATACCTCCTTTGATGCCGCAGTCGGATGGGTGCAACGTTATGGCCAGGGTTCGTTGTTGGAGAAGACAGATATCGAATCTGCCTTCCGCCTGCTGCCGGTTCACCGGAGAGCCAACATTTGCTGGGTTGTTTTTGGGATGAGCAGTTTTTCTTGTCTCCCGGGGGGCTGTTCCATTTCCTGCGCATTTTTGAGGTCTTTAGCACCTTCGTGGAACACACTTTGGAATCCTCTGGCGCCTGAAAAAAACAGAAGGTCCTGCCACAGTCATACAATTCTTGGGTATTGTCACTGACATGCGTCTCATGGAATGTCGCTTGCCGACTGACAAACTGGAAGATCTGCGTCAGAAGGTTTCCGATTTTGGTAGCTGTCGATATCTGGGGCTTTAAGTTTCGGGATCGTCAAATTTGTTTTCATTGCGACAATATGGAGTGGTGGTGGAGGTTGTGTCCAGTCTGTCTGCTTCTTCGCCGCCAGTGGTGCGCTTACTGCATCACCTTGTCTTGCGGTGTTTAAGTTTGAATTGTTCCGTGCAAACTGTTCATGTTCCAGGGGTTTTGAATTCCATTGTTAAATCCTCGTCTCGTTTACAGTGGGGTTCGGGAAGTTGGCACCAGAGGCGGAGCAGGGGGGGTTACTTGTCCCGAGCGGCTGTGGAGACTGCCGTTGCAGTAGCAGGGGAGCTGTTAAGTCCCTCTGTGAGTGTGGGTACCTGGGCTGCATATTCGTCAGTATGGGGTGAGTGGTCCACATTGGTAAGTTCGGTTGGGGGCTGTTTTTCCACTCAGGATCGCTTGGATTTGCAGTTGTATTTCATTGCGACTGAATTTACTCGGGGCACATCAGTTTAAAAAATTAACAGGTTTGGCAGCTTTTCTCTTCCAGATGCATGGCCTGAGCAATGTGACCAAAGACTTTATTTCGGCGCGGGCAGGTGCATCCAGATACCAAGCGCCTAGTCTCGTTTGATTTGCTTCGGGTTCTAGTGGAGAAGTTGCCCGTGGTTTGCACTTCTGCTTATGAGGTGCAGCTGTTCACTGTGGCTTTTGCGCTGACTTTTTTTGGGGCATTGCGAATTGGAGAGTTGGTAAGCAAGAACAGCTGTGTATGGGTGGGCTACAATTATCGGATGTGACAGTGGCTGGCGATTTCGTCCGGATTCATATTGGGGAATCAAAAACTGACCAGTTGGGAAAGGGGGTTACTGTGTCATTGTTTCGGGTGCTGCCGGACCCGGTTTGCAGTTTCTTCTGTTCAACAGTTTCTCGAGGTGAGGGGGTTGGCGCTTGGTTCCTTTTTGCTGCACAAGGATGGATAGTTCTTGTCGTGCTTTCAGTTTTTGTCGGTTTTCTGACGTTGTTTGGCTGGGGTGGGCAGAGAGGTTTCCCAGTTCAATACTCATTCCTTTCAGGTGGGGGCAGCTACAGAGGCGGCCAGATGGGGTTTGGGCTCTCAGGTGGTGAGACGAATAGGGAGGTGGGAGTCAGATCGTTTCAAGATTTATGGTAGCTCTCAATTGCTTTAAAGTTACATGTGGGTCTATATTTTCCTTTGTTTTTCTCTTTCAGATCTTCCTCCTGGTCTGGTCAGGATTTTAGGGGATTCATATGTTTTTTTGGGGGGCTGTGAGGGCTGACGCTCGGCTCGAGGGTAGGCAACTTGGCATTCCACGGAGTGAAGCTATTATTAAATGGCTGGGGATTCGGGGCATAGTGTGGGGCCGGGTTCTCCCCGAATTTTTCTACTATTCTAGAGTAAGCAGGCCACCAGATGTTTTAGTGCTGCAGGTTGGGGTAATGATTTTGGGGTCCGGGCCAGCCGGGGACCTGGCAAGGGATGTCAAATTTGACATTTTGAGCTTGATGCACGATGCATCATTGTATAGTTAGATATAGTGGCTAGAAAGGTTTGGGGTTTTGCTCCCCTCCATTGGTCACTTGAACAAGGCAAGAATTAAGTTGAACAGGGAGGTTGGCAGGTTTGTGGCCCGGCTCGGGGGCATAGTGGTTCGGCACTGGGAGCTAGAGGATAAGTCCGTCTGCTATTGGTGGGACGATGGTGTTAACCTGAAAGGGGTGACAATCGACATCTGGCCGTTGGGCCTTCGGGAGAGGGTATTGAGGGCGCTGCAGGTGTGGAGGGATTTGCTTGAATGAGGTTTTCAATCAAGCTCATGTGGCGGTTCAAGGGATCTTTGGGGGCTCAGTGAGGAATTACATGGTTACAGAATTAGTGGGGCCCCTTCTAAGGTATGGCGCTTCCACTTGGTTAGCGGTGGTTCTCCCAGGAGCTAGGTCCCCTGGGGGAGGGGAATATGGAAGTATGTCTGATGTCAGAATGTCTTCGAGCCAGTTGGAGCGCGTCTTAGGACATAGACCATTCCAGTTAAAATTGTGCCTTAAAGACACCCAAAGACCTCTTGTTGTTGGGCATTACTTTGTTGAATTTGCACTTACGGGTATGTTTTACGTGCTGTTATTTTATTCTTTGGTTAATAAAAATTTGGCTGCTGTGGCCGTATAAAACCCATGTCACCCAGTCCCTGTCTTTATTTTAATTGTAAGGACTAAGGTTGATGAATCCTTTAGTCATGGGGGGGGGTTTTTTTTGGTTTTTATGCACAGAACATTTTTGCATTCACCTTTGTATAATTTCCATTTCATTTTTAATTTGGTTAGCCATGGTAGGATCTAAAGCTGTTAGGGTTTCAAGAATCACACACAAAAAAAGGACCTTAAATATTACAGCTGTACCTCATGTAATGTTGTGTACCTCGTCCAATGCAAAAAATGCAAACAAGGATCTTAAGTTGGTGAAAAAGCAAAAGTACAAACAAGACACACTATTAAAGAACATAAGGAAGATGCTTTTTGCACTCCTGTGGGACATCATTTCTTACAACCAGACCACTTTATGGAAGACATGAATGTTTTAGTTCTTAAAAAGAGAACTTTAAAACTACTCAGAAAAGGAAAACTTTTGAAAAATTATAATTCTTTTTGACACAAAAGATAATGGCCTAAATGTGGACATCAGTTAAATAATTATCCAACAGTTTTTTGACCACTCTCACCTCTGTGACTCACCATCCTGTAAAAGGATGAAATAGGTTTAAACAAGTATTTTATTTAAAAATAAATTTGCAGCTGTTTATGATACACAGCGCTTTAGCAAACTGTGCAGTTCATTAAGGCTGGGTTCACACTGTCACAGATGCGGCAGGGGTCCGGTGCGTCCCTGTTCTCCATTTTAGGGATGAATCAGGGACGAATTTTTGTCTGAATTCAGCCCTGAAACAGAGCCAAAGACACACAGGACTCCCGTGCAAGCCGCTCCACAGCCACCCCAGAGATATGTGAACCGGCTCCATAGAGAGCCGGTCACAATTTCCTGTCATGCAAATCAGATGCGGGGAAACCTGCATCCAATTCGCACTAGTGAGAACCTAGCCTGAGGGTTTACATCTACTTAAATGCACTGTTACACTACATCTCTTGGTCTCCAGTTGCCGCCAGTGCTTCTGGGTTTTACTCAGAGTGCCAGCATGTGGCCAATCATGAAAAAGCTTAGGTGTCCCTACACCTAAGCTGGGCCCCTGTGTTGCCAGAGTCTTAACTGCATTCCAACTTCAGTCACCTCTGTGCTTCCAGAGTCTCAGTATTTTCCAGAGTCCTTGCGCACCCTCTTTGTGTAACGAGCCCCTTGCTCACTCGGTTCCACTCTCCCGACACTCCTCTGCAGCTATTGAATCAGATTACATCGTCTGATGGTTCGCTCATTGGATGCTCCGGGACTAGAACTACAGCTCTGTGCCATTCTAGTCCAGTTGTGATAGCTCAGAACAAACACCAGGCAGGCTGGCTAGGTCTGTCACACTTTGCCTGCCTCCTTAGCATGTTCCCCGGTTGCTTCACAGCTGTTAGTGATTTCAAGTACCCCCCCCTTGAAATCAAGTAGCCCCTCCTTTGAGCTTTTTGCCTCTAATGCACCCTCCTGCTGCTCAGCCATTTGTTACATCTGAGAGAATTGAAAATTAAATGGCTTATTCTTACTACGCTCAATGACCTGGTCACCCTGGTTATTCAAGAGCGCATTCATTTTCAAGAGTTTCCCCAATAGAAGTCTCACCTTCAAAAAAGAACTTTCACCTTTATCTGTCACCAACATTTCAGTGCCACCTTGAATCAATCCAGTCTGCTACAAATTAATGTCCATGTATCACTGCCCAAACCTCCAGTTCTGAATAGATTCTCTTACCCTTTGTTTATCCTTCATCTCTAGCTATTACTTAGCCAATGCATCTCAAGAATTTGAGGTTCACCAAATCCTGGACTCCAAGATTGCTTGTGAAAAACACCAGTACCTAATTGACTAGAAGGGCTTTGGTCCTGATCTGATCTGTGGACTCCCCTCATTGTAAACAAATTCCATTTTTGATTTCCATTAAACCAGGACTTCTATGGGTGGCGATGCCCATCATCACCCCCCTAAAACCATAAAAGAGGGGGTAATATCACACTTGCCTCTCCTGGGATGCATCACCAGGTCTTTTTTCTGAAGCACAGCCAGCATTACTTCCTAGATTCATCCAGAGTGTAGTTGCCATGCCCAATAAGGAGAGAGCTCTTCTAAACAATGCTACAGTTGAACAGGAGACAGCCCTGACTGATACCACCTCAACTGAGAAGTGCCCTTAGTGACTTCTAAGCCTGCAGATTCAATCGCCTCAGTCTCCTCTGCCCCAGTGTTCCTGAGACCTTGTAACTCTGTGCCTGCCTCCAGCTCTCAGTGTGTCCCTCTGTACCACCTCAGCTGTCAGTGTCCGCAAGTACCTCTGCCTCTCCCGTTTGCCCTCCACCTCTAGAGCTCCCCAGTGCATCCAGGGTTATCTAGTGAGTCCAAGTGTGAAAAAAAGGCTGATCTATTTGTTCTTTTGCATGGAAACTTTTAGATCACGTATTCCTGCTAGGTCTCTACTACCTACCCCTTGCACAACATGAAAAAGGTTAATTGAAGAGCCATAATTAACAGCTTCTGGGTGTACCTCTGTTGCCTTACAGTGGGTAAAGGGAACCCTAGTTAAGAATAACTGGTCTAGGAACACATTTTATTGGACTGAACATGTAGTTCCTTACTAACTGTGCAGAATACCAAATTAATGGAAATCAAAAACATCAAGTTACAGAGTGTTATGGAATTTAGGAACAGCTGGTTAAACAGAATTTCCTAAAGTGTAATGGCACAGTTACAGGTATACTGTAGTCTTACCATGTCCCAATTCACCATACTCAGATCTCTATGTCACCAGTCTTATTCTAACCTGTCCCTGATCCAGCCATGTGCTGTGCAATCTCAACTCTGTCCAATTAATAGTTCATACTCCGAGCTATATCGAGAGCTTGTACTCGGCTGTGCAGCCTTGTACCCGATATCTCATTGGATCGGGTACAGGTGAATAAAAGAGGGGTCTACTAAATATAATATGTGTATATATGTGTATATATATATATATATATATATATATATATATATATATATATATATATATATATATATATATATATATATATATATATACACATACACACACACACACACACACACACATATACACACATACATATATATACATACACACACACAGGGCTTTCTTTCTCAGAGAATAGGTGCAGGAACTCCCCCCTTCTGAGTCCCCCCCCTTGTCTTCGCCCCCTACCCACCTCCAAGCACCGTACCTTGATTCCACCCCCTACCCACCTCCCAGTACTGCCCCAAGTATCATTTGCTAAATAATTTGTATGGAATTTGTTCTTGTCTAATAACAAGAAAAGCCGTAAAAATAGACGCACTAGAGCCAGCAACAATAGACCCCACCCCAGTAATAATAGATCCTCCCAAGCAACAATAGATTCCCCTCCCACCAATAATAGACCCCACAACAACAACAGGTCCTCCCAAGCAACAAAAATTCCCCTCCCAGCAATAATAGACCCCATACAAATAAATAGTGCAGCGCTAAAAATCTCAGATGCCTAATAGGAATAGTGGCAAATAAATAAAGTGACTGTGCAAAAAATCATGTATACAAAATGAGATTGATGTCCTATAGGACAAAATGCGTCGGGAAGGACTACTGATACCACTGATACTGCCAATGCTTTTTATTCCAAGCGCTTTTTATCCTCAGAAATGTGAGTGTTATTCCTTTATTTCAGTAAACCAGCTGTGAGTTTTTTATGGAATCACGCTATGTGCCCCTCCGTTCTCTTCTTCCTTTTATAAACATTTGATCTGTTTGGGCCCACTAACCTTCCCACAACAACGGAGGTCTCTCTGGTCCCTTGGAACTCGTGTCCCCTGTGGCAGCTGTCTTCCAGGTCTATCATTATTCAAGCTTGATTGACCTAGTGGGTATACACCCATCTGGGCCCAATCTTTCTGGTAAGCCTTTAAGAATACATGGTGGCGGATCTTCTATTAATTTGCTTCACCAAAGTCACATTTTTAATTAGTATACATTCCTTCACCTTTTGGATCACTACTATTATTCTTTTCATTGGACAATAATAATGAGGTTGTGATTGATAGGGTTTTGTTATCAAGGACACTTTTCTAATGAAATGAACATTATTTTATTATTTTTTACTTATCTTTATTAACCTACTGTTCAGCACTGGTTCATTTTACATACATCATTTTGTATACATGATTTTTTTGCACAGTCACTTTATTTATTTGCCACTATTCCTAGTAGGCATCTGAGATTTTTAGCGCTGCATTTTTTATTTGTATGTTACACTCTGCATGGTTGATCCTCTACTGCGCTGGCTACTTTTACTCTGTTAAAGGGACAGTGCGGTATACATATATTTTTCTTTAATAATAGACCCCACCCCAGCAACAATAGATCCCTCACACAACAATAGACTCCCCCAGCAACAATGGACCCCACCCCAACAACAATAGGTTCCCCTTACAGCAACAATAGATCCCTCACGCAACAATAGACTCCCCCAGCAGCAATGGTCCCCACCCCAGTAACAATAGTTCCTCCCAGCAACAATAGACCCCACCCCAGCAACACTAGTTCTCCACACAATAGACCCCCCCACACAGAAACATGGACCATCCACAACAAAATGCCACCCTCAGCAACAAAAGATCCACCCCAGCAATATTAGACCCCCCAGCAGCATCAACAGATCTCCCAGCAGTTAGCATTAATAGACCCTCCAGCAGCCAGCAACAATAGACCTCTCCCTCAACAGTAGATCCCTACAAGCACCATAAGACACTCCCCCTCCAGCAACAACAGATCCCCCACAAGCAATAATAAACCCTCACACAAAAACAGATCCCCACCAGTGACCATAAATTCCCCAGCAGACAGCATCAATAGACCCTCCAGCACATCCCCTGCTATTACATACATTTGGTGCTGGAACTGCGTTCCCCCACGTTCCCACTGAAAAAAAGATATATATATATATATATATATATATATATATATATATATATATATATATATATATATATATATATATATACACACACATACATACACACACATACATACACATATAGTATCTCTTCATGTGACAACACTAAAGAAATAAAACTTTACTACATGTAAAGTAGTGAGTGTACAGCTTGTATAACAGTGTAAATTTGCTGTCCTCTCAAAATAACTCAACACACAGCCATTAATGTCTAAACCATTGGCAACAACAGTAAGTACACCCCTAAGTGAAAGTGCCCAAACTTGGCCCAAAGTGTCAATATTTTGTGTGGCCACCATTATTTTACAGCACTGCCTTAACCCTCTTGGGCATGGAGTTCACCAGAGCTTCACAGGTTGCCACTGGAGTCCTCTTGCACTCCTACATGACGACATCATGGAGCTGGTGGATGTTAGAGACCTTGCGCTCCTCCACCTTCCGTATGGTTCCAGTAATCCATGTACTTAGTCTGCTGTATCATCTTTAGAAGAGGCTTCCTTCTGGGACTACAGCCATGCAGACCAATTTGATACAGTGTGTGGCGTATGGTCTGAGCACTGACAGGCTGACCCCCCACCCCTTCAACCTCTGCAGCAATGCTGGCAGCACTCATATGCCTATTTCCTAAAGACAACTTCTGGATATGATGCTGAGCACGTGGACTCAACTTCTTTGGTCGACTACGGTGAGACCTGTTCTGAATGAAACCTGTCCTGTTAAACCGCTGTATGGTCTTGGCCACTGTGCTGCAGCTCAGTTTCAGGGTCTTGGCAATCTTCCTATAGCCTAGGCCAACTTTATGTAGAGCAACAATTTTTTTTCAGATCCTCAGAGAGTTCTTTGCCATGAGGTGCCATGTTGAACTTCCAGTGACCGGTATGAGAGAGAGAGTGCGATAACACCAAATTTAACGCACCTGCTCCCCATTTACACCTAAGAGCTTGTAACACTAACGGGTCACATGACACCGGGGGGGAAAATTACTAATTGGGCCCAATTTGGACATTTTCACTTAGGGGTATACTCACTTTTGTTGCCAGCAGTTGGGTTGTGAACAAGCAAGCTATCGCTTGTGAAACGTCTACCATTGCCTGTATCCGTCTGACCCTTTTTTGACAAAGATGACATCAAGATAATTTGGAGTTCCAGTGTGCAACCAATTCCTTGTCTTGTTCATACTCACTTTTGTTGCCAGCAGTTTAGACATTAATGGCTGAGTGTTGAGTTATTTTGAGGGGACAGCAAATTTACACTATTATACAAGCTGTACACTCACTACTTTACATTGTAGCAAAGTGTCATTTAATCAGTGTCGTCACATAAAAAGATATAATAAAATATTTACAAAAATGTGAGGGGTGTACTCACTTTTGTGAGATACTGTGTGTGTGTGTATTATATATATATATATATATATATATATATATATATATATATATATATATATATATATATATATATATAAATTCGTTTAACACCAAGGGTGCAGTAAAAACTTGAAATAATCAGGTTTTGCAGTTGATAGGAACAGAAAGAGAATGATCACAAGTCACAATTTAGAAAAAGAACCGTTACTTTTTCTATATGTTTTATTTGCTTGACAACTAGTCTTTCAGTCAAAGCTGGTTGCCTGGAGGTTTGAATACCAAGTCTATCTCCTCACTGTCTTTCTGGTAAATCAGTGGCACCAATATTTACTTACCCTCGGTTCACATCTGTGCAGGCTGTGGGCTGTGGACTGCGGGCTGCATGGGCCAGGCTACCCGAGAGAAACATGGGGAAAGAAGTCCCCAACCCCTTTTACGATATCGTGCTGCACTGAACCACTTGGTACTGAGCACCATGCAGCATGGCATGCACGAAAATGCACCAAATTTGCCATTCATTGTTAATGGCACTCCTACACATCTGCTAAACCAACACACCTACCACACCTTGACATGCGTAGCAAACCTACCTGCTCAGCACAACCTTGCTACTATTCTGTGGCTTTCCACTGACTGCACTTTATTTAGAATTTCACAGAACAATCACAGCAGGGTAGGTACTCTGGAACAATTATTGGTTGGTAAGCTCATTAGCCTTTTTTTAAAACAGGTGAAAATGCAGCACATTCACTTAAATACATCTTGTGCTTTACATGAAGAAAAGAAAAGCGATATTTTATATTTCATATTTTCCATTTAGTGATCGTGAACTGTGTTCTAGAATAGCAGCAATTACAGGAGCCACTTGCCTTCCCTTTAGAACTTCACGTTTTAATTCCTAGCTCAATACAAAGAAGTCGTTTCACGTGAGAGAGAGCAGGGGTTGAGTTTCCTTCAATTAATTGTTTAATGTAGTGTCAAGACTGAGGTTTAATAATTCCCATCTTTCTAAAGCCTTTTTCAGCAATCACACTTTCAATTAAGATTCTATTGATGACAGCCCAGCACATCCCTTAATGAAAAGGCACAGAATAATAGTGCTCAAATCTACATCTGGCTCATTTCATTTGCTGGAACGGAGGGGAGAATCATTTGAATCATTTGTGTCCTGAAAGGAGAGGTAAGGGCTCCTGAAGTGAATATTTAGTGTCTTACAGTTTTTAACGGTAAAAACAAAAAGCAGAAAATGCAGTCTGACACAAGCCGTATTTATTATTAAGTATTGGATAAGAGTACGCTGTATGTACTTAGCAGATGTCTGTATCGTTAGTGTGATCTCAGGGGACCAATCCGTTATCTAGCCAAGGTCTGAAGGTGGCCAGAAACATGTAGGTGTCTGAGCATTCCACAATCACCACTTTGATAACTATCTATCCTCTGCATACTGCCCACGGCTGACATGTAGATGGTAATGTTGTTTATGCAGTATATTCATTATATGAGACGTGGCTATGGCATTATTGGAAAGGAAATCAGTGACCCAATTTGTTAGTGCACCACAGGTGAACATGTCATGTTGTCCACAATCAAGCATATGATGAGCATACTTCATCCAATCGCAATTGACTGCAACCCTCTATCCATGTAGCACTTGGCGTGCTGACGTGGCCTCTGTATATTTAATTGGTTGCTTCTTTATCTTATTCAAAAAAGATTAACCCTGCACTGGTCACGATATAGATTTAGGGCATTGCAGTAAAATCTCTGCAACCAACCATGGTCTTAGCTAAACTCTCTTAATCAGCATTACCGATTTTAATTATGCTGCTAGCATTAGTAAAAAGATAGGAAGCTATATTATATTTACCGTATTTATCGGCGTATAACACGCACCCCAAGTTTAGGAGGGAAATTTAATTTAAAAAAAAACTTTTAGGAGGGAAGTTTAAGGAAAAAAAACCTTACATTAAAATGCCCATCAATGCAGCCTTATCTGTCCATCTGCAGCCTTTTCAGTGTCAGTGCAGCCTTGCCCCAGCGCAGCTTTGTCAGTGCAGCTTTTGTCAGTGCAGCTTTTGTCAGTGCAGCCTTGTCAGTGCAGCCTTGTCAGTGCAGCCTTGTCAGTGCAGCCTTGTCAGTGCAGCCTTGTCAGTGCAGCCTTGCCCTAGTTCAGCTTTGGCAGTGCAGGTTTGCCCATGCAGCTTTGCCCCAGTCCAGCCATGTCAGTGCAGCTTTGTGATAGATTAGATTCAAATATGGCGCAGAGACTGCAGGGATTCCTCGGAGCCGAGATACACATACCTGAGTGTTCGGCTTTTTTTGGCGCCGCTCACAGTCACGCCCTGTCCCGCCCTATGATGGACATAACACAGGTCCAGGGGCGGGACTGGGCATGACGGCGGTGCCGAAAAAAGCCGAGAACTCTCGGGTATGTGTATCTCGGCTACGACGAATCCCTGCAGTCTCGGCGCCATATTTGAATCTACCCTTGGCTGTGTATGTCGGCGGCGACCGTGGCAATTGCCGCGATCGCTCCGATAACACAAAATCGGCGAGGATCGGCCTATAACACGCACCAACGATTTTCCCCTGATATTCAGGGGAAAAAAGTGTGTGTTATATGCCGATAAATACGGTACTTGTTTTAAAAACTTTTCTACAAATCTTTAGTTGCTTCCTGATTTCTGGTCTATGCCAAAAAATGTTTCTTTCATCTGGAGGAGGGGAGGAGGTGTCTCATCTAAGCACACCCTCCTCCCACTTCTATGCCCAAGCTAAGGAAAGATGGATTCCATAAAGTAAAGACTACATGAATCATCTTACCTTGCTCAAGATGGCCTCGGCTTAAAATGCTAGGGCGTGTTTTTCAAAGTGATTTCTCAACAAAATAAAGCATGGAGACATGGATGGATAAGGGAGTTTGCTTTGAACATTAAAAATGTTCCACTTTAAAACTGCTAGCTGTGCTACATTTCTAACATTTTTTTATGCAATATCAGTACAGAGTTGATATTGTACAGTGTATAATCATTTTCTTTATATTCTATACAAACCAATTTAGCAAATCAACTAGTTTGAGAAATGAAATCTCAGGTCTGATTACTTTTGATGTTGATGCAAGGACCAGGTGGTTTCAGCATGGCCCTGGTGCAGGACAGCCCAATGCTTTTAAAAATAATGGGGTAAAAACAGGTTTAAGGAGGGTTCATTTTAGTTTTAGGAGTTAAGTATAGGATTTGGGTTAAAGTTAGGAGTTAGATTTTAGGGGTTAAGGACATGTTAAGGATTATGCTTCAGTTAGCTTAGGTTAAGCTTCCCATAGATTATGCAATTTATTTCGTTGAGCCAGTGGGTTGAATGAAAAAAACCTGACTCAATTCCTACACAAGTCGATCGAATGGGCTTCTTTACGTGTGACAAACACACCAAAAAAGCTTATTAATGGCAACACAAGCACGATGCACGTGTTTCACGCATTTAGGGAACGCTCAGATGTGAATAGAGCCCTAAGCTTTTAGGTCAGGAATGGTACTTTTTTAAAAGTTGTTTTCAACACAGAAACCTCTGTATTGAGAACTAACTAAAACTAAGCATTTTATTACACATACATGCATCAGATTTTGTTGTGGTGCCAAGTGAACAGAGTTCTGTTAGGAATTCACAGAGGTTATACAGTATGTTGTGTGTGCAAGTGCACCTGCTAGGTTTGCACTCAGCAGCTGTCTTATGTTAACACCCTCTGCCCCCATTTATTCTAAGCTGTACATATACTGTCACTAGCAGAACCCTGGCATCACTACCTGTGCCTTTTGCCAGCAAAATGGACACCATACCATATGGATTCCAATCTATAGTCTTTTGTATAAAAGCCTACTTTATTGCAACTAACCTGTGTGGCTACTGCCATGTCCCTGATGGCACATCATGTGCAATTGGGAATAAAGATGATGAAAAATGTAGGCACTGCCAGTATTGTAAACCTAGAAACCCATTTTCCTAGTGCATTCATGTAATTTCTAAAAAAGGAACTGTGTGTAGGGGTTTAATACAAGGAGAATTCCAATGTTACAGCCTCTTATATGCTACCCCATTTACAGTCAGAGTTAATGTTTATAGCCAGACAGTTAAATTTGGGTACTATAGCTTCATATAACTTATGAAGCTTTTGGCCAAAATGTTTCCAATTTGCAAACTGTGTGAATCACAAGGATTCGTCACTAACCCATGGTAGTGTCAAACCCAAACCTTATACTTATACCTGTATATGGCTAACTTGTTTACCATGTTGGTAATATAAGTTCATTTTGTGCATGTTTCTAGTCAATTATTATGGTTTGATGCCCCATTCAGCCTCCCCCAACTGTTATCTCCAAGGCATTCTTTGTGCGGGGTTGATGTTGACGCAGTCTGTAATTAACTTGTTAATTATTTTCTTTTGATGTGGAGTCATTGGATGTCACAAAGGGTTAGGAAGTTTATGATTTTTTTACTTTAGCTTTTCACAGCATTTTAGGTAAATGTGCTTCCAACATGTTGAGAGGGTGGTGTCTTCCATGGAATCAGTAAGAAACAAAACTAAAGAGAACCTTCTAGAACTAAAGGGCGGGGGTAAGGAGGGACTGTCATATATTTTTGGGCTCTCAGCAAATCCCCAGCAGTGGGCTGACAGGGAACTGAGAATACCCATAAATTGACCTGAGCCATGCCAACAGGGGGAATTGAGTGGAAGATGGAGAAGCAGTTACCTTGGGTGAGGTGCTCAGGAAAGCTGGCCAAGAAGGATCCTAACACAAGAGGCAGTGGAAGGATTCATGCCGGAGAGGCAGCAGGAGGGAGCAAAGAGAGACACTGGGAAGATCAGCACGATGAAGGGACAAGACAAGAGGAAAGACTCATCAGTAACAGTGCTTTCATAAAGTAGTGCCAAGTATTCAGCTAACCTTGCCCTGGGAGGTCTCTGTGTGTGTGTGCCAGTTGGGCAGGACTGGGGCATAAAGTCAGTCGGAGGACTGAAAAATCAGCCAGGCATGGCTGGTGGCAGTCAGGTGGGCTAGCATTTCTGCAAGCAAATAGAGCTGAGATCAGTGGCCACGGGGAAGCAGAAGGAGAGAAGTCATGCTGTTCACTCTAATTATGCTACTTTTGGTAAGGGACTGAGCGTTCCTGCCTTTTAGTTGGCCTTTGCTGAACTAGCAATATCCTGCTAGTTCCAACAGGAGTGAGCAGCAGGTGCTGTACATTGGAAACCAAGTTTGTGCAGGTGAAAGAAAGAAGTTTTTGTAAAAAGGGAAGACGTTGTCCCTGGTTCTGTGTTTAAACATTTCTAAGTCGGGCATCCTATAATTCCCCAACCCTATCCAAGTTATCATCCCCTAATAAAAACCTCAAAATAAGCCAAGGACTTGTAGCACCCTGGGGTTTAGTCAGGGAGCTCCTCACAAATTTACTTGCCAAGAGTAGTTATCTTGGTTGATCAATAGAGATCTATTGATTTCTCCTTAAGTTTGGGCTTGTTGCACTTTTCTCTTCTACCACTAGGTGGCCAGGTGCTTGGTGGTACTGGATATGAGGAGGGCAACCCAAGGTCAGGTTATGGGTATATGTGTATCTCAGCCAATGGGCAGGGGGTTTTCTTGAAACCCTTGGCCTGCTGGGAGAACTTATATATTTAGGTGAGGTCAGGTGATCTATGTTCTGTGCCACCTGGAAGGCTGTCTGGGTGGACATGTGTCATACGTCCCAGGCTGCTAGGCCTGTCTCGGGGGGCATCTGGCTGCGGCTTGCAGTCCAACCAAAAGTTTGGGTTATGTCGGCCGGAGAACCTGTCAATGGACGGAGGTAGAAGGGAAGCTGTTGCCACAAAGGGACCAACCACCTTTAACAGGGACCACAGTGAGTAACTGAAAAAAGTACTGGAATCATATTCTCGCCGAACGGGCACAATGGAGAATCGGAAAACTTCAGGCAGTGATCAAGTCAGGGACCCAACCAGCGGAGGCGACGCTTACAGAGCAGCCTTGTGTGTCAAGCCAGGGACTGAGCCGGTTAGCAGGGGTGAAGCTTGAGAAGTATTTGGAGTGCCAAGCTAGGGACCCAGCAAAGAAGCAGGGGCGACGCTTGAGGGAGATACCGCTGACAACCTTGGAGGAGCTCAAGGGATTCAAAGACAGTGAATCAGAGGGTCTAGTGAGACCAGGAGCTCAGTGCTGAAGAACTACAAGAGGCAGTTTTAGTGGAGTTGAAAGGCCTGTTACGTTTGAGTTAGAAACTGTTAAAGACTGTTATCATAGCAGGAGACAGCATTTCTGCATGTGCAGAAGTGGCGCCTCACTGGGGCCTTTTCCTTCATTGCTGTCCTCCTATTGAAGTCTCAGAGTCTGTCAATTGAATCTATAACTACAAGTACTTCAAAATGGCTACCACAACTAATTCCTGAAGCCCATGTTGCATTAAGCCCTTTGCTTTTGATTATGGTTTCTCTAATCACAATCAAACTTTCAGGGCAGATTTGCATTTAAAGTGAAATGTCACCCAAAAGGAGAAGTTCTGTTTGTTTGCCTTCTCCCCCCCCCCCACCCACCTCCTCTGCCACACTTGGCACATAGTTTTTTTTTGGGGGGGGGGGGGGATTACCTGGTTTAGACAGGTCTTTGCCTGCACCCTTCTGGGACACATCACAAGATTTTCCATAGACGCCAATGTTAAATATTACGGGAGCAGTGCCATGCCAAGCTGAACAAGATCTCCCAGGAGCCAATGCAAAACCGGAAATCACGGCAGTGGCTTCTAAAGAAGGAAGTGAAATAAGATATAGGCTTAAATCAGGTAAGTGAACAGAAAAAATCATTTTAAGGATGGATCATTTTAGTGCTGCATGGTGAGGAGTGAAAAATGTAGGTAAAACTCCGCTTTAAAAAGAAAAAGTAACAAGTGTCAGACTAAATCCAATGTCAACCACATCATTCAGTGATGCAGATCCTCGTCACTCAAGATGAGCGATGCCTGCCAACTCGCCAAAACAAAAGACCTGCCGACACGTCCTATCTCATAACTCACTCACCACGAAAGACAGCATCCTTGTCCACACTGCTAAATGTGGATAAAGGTGTGGGATCCAAAGCTCATCCCTAATGGTGAGGTGCATCCCCCTATACCCAGATGGCATGAACTGGCTGACATTAATGCAGCACCCTTGTCCTAAACAGGGCTGCTAGTAAATTTAGTTGTGCTAGGTGGTAACTAGCCTGGCTAATTTGTAGTCTTTGATCCACTGGTCTCTTTCCTAAGCTTGAGTTTAATTTGTAGTCTCTCTCTTCGGTCAATGGGTGGCACAGTTGCCTTTGGCATTAAGATGATAGATTACAGTGAATTCAGGGTATGAGTAAATATGTTGTCTCAGCCAATTAGCAGGAGTTTCTTTTGGCCACTTTTCATGCTTGTATAAGCTATTTGGTAGAAGTCAGGTGATCGGGGTTCTTTCCACCTGGGCTGCGGCCTGGGTGGGCGTGTGAGGAGCAGGAGCAGAGGTGTAGGCCTTAAGCTTGGGGCCTAACCACATGTGTAGAGGCTTAGACCGAGGGGAGCCTGATAATTGCCGGAGGTAAAGGAAAAGCAGTTGCCAGAGGGACAACCACTCCTGTTGCCGGAGGCAAGTTTAGAAGGGATGGAGTTCTGAAGGAGTACCAGAGCTGATTCTTCACTAGATGGGTATGGTGAGGTAAGTGGGAACGCTTCAGTAGAGACTCATCCAGGAATACAGCGGGTAGCTGTGAGTAAAGCTTGAAGGAGTACAGCGGGTAGCTGTGAGTCAAGCCTGAGGGATCCAGTGGGTAGCTGAGAGTCCGAGGAACCCAGCAGGTAGCATGGATGAAGCTTGAAGAATACAGTAGATAGCTGTGAGTTAGAGCTGCACGATTAATTGTTAAGAAGTGTTTTTTTCCCCTTTGCAATCTTGACAAAGTATATCCCGATTCTTTCTATGCAGAGAATTCTCTCTGCTCTGCTAAAGCCCAAGAAAGGAAAAAAAGCAGTCTGCCAAGAATCACAACATTCTTTAGCAGTGGAAATTAAGTATAAACATTGTAACAATTTGTCCTTTAGATCAAAGGAATACACTTTGGTGTGTAAATGAGGGAAGTTTAACCACTTAAACACTAAACGTTTTTCTGACATTTGTTGGTTTCAAGTTAAAAAAAAATTTTTAATAAATAAAAGGAACAGCGCTCGCAACAAAAATTGGTTATGCTGGATGCTATCGCTGCTGTAGCAAAGTGTATAAACTTAGATAAAATAATAAAAGGTTACAGCGCTGATAATCATACAATAACGTGCTAAGTGCTAAAAGATATATTGAGTATTGGCTATATTGCAAATATAACTACTAGTTACCACAATGTGAGTGATATACCAACCAGTATTACCTGATTAGACACAACCTGAAAAATGTGTTAGTGAATGGTTATCAAATCAAATAAGAGTGAACTCTAATCACAATATAACAGTGCAAGAAATGTAAAAAAGGAAATAGTCCCGAAACAACTAGCACCAGCTGGGCATGGAACTCAGACAGCCAACTTAATGGTATCCCAACGGCTCCTATGTGGACAAGTCAATCCGTAACTCTAATCCAACATCAGGTGCTTCTATATGGATAAGTGGATGTTTAGACTGATACTTCAACCTATGGAGCCATATATCTTGCAAACGATCACCCAAAAATAGAAGCAGAGAAAATATATATATGGTGAAGTACTGCGGGATGTAAGAGCCAATCGCACTACAAACCGCTACTCACGCTTTCCCTGGTGACAGTCAGGCATGACAGGCATATCAGATGCTTCCGCGATCGCCGCTTGGTAGCGTGCGTTCCACGAAGCCAGGAAGATAAAAAAAGCGTCACTTGGTTGTATGAAGGCCGGATGTGACGTCTACGCGTTTCGCCCCTCCCCCAGGGCGTCATCAAAGGACCACACATCCAACCACGGCCATCCAATATATAGGGTGAAAAAAGAGAGTGACAGCCAATCAAGGCTAGTGGGACGCCCTCATCACCACTCTTCCTGAATCATCATATCCTGTTGTGACCCAAACAACTTTATTACAAAAAGGGATGAACAACATACGATTGATTTAAAAAAGCTAATCACTAGCTTTAAATACAGAAATCTCATGTGCAATTATATTATTACATTTTGAACATATATTGCTTAGATAGGAATAATTGATAAAAAAACAAACAATAATAAGAATTATACACAAAATAAAACAAATAAGTATATATAATAAATAAAAAACAAAAAAATATAAAAATGGAAAAAATAAAAAAAATTTTTTCATTTTTATGAAAAAATTCTTCCCATTCTAAAATGGAAAAAAAAATTTTTAAATCAATTGAAAAGAATTCCCTTGTTAGTTAAAGGAAAGATGCAGCCATAACCCCTTTCACTAATCTCAGATTTAGTTTATTTAAATTTACCAATTGGAAAGAAAACAATTGAGATCTAATTCGACATTAATCCCATGAGGTTGTAACGTGCGGAGTCTGTGGATCCATTGGGTTTCATTCTGTGATATTGCCCTCTTCAGATCCGAACCCCGCCAATGGGCTTCCACTTTGTCAATACCACAAAAAGTGAGAACACTAGGGTCCCTATTGTGGAATAGTCTAAAGTGGTTGGAAAGGCCATGATGTTTATAGCCCTTCCTTATTCTATTAACGTGTTCTCTAAGTCTGACCCCTAATTGCCTGGTGGTCCTCCCCACATATTGCAAATTGCATGGGCAGGACAGGAGATAGGTCACGTGCGTGGTGTTACATGTGATGAACTTCTTGATCTCGAAAACCCTACCATCAACTGCTGATGTAAAATGGGTGATTTTCTTTTTTCGAAATTTTGAAGTCCTACACATCATACACCTACCACAACTAAAAAACCCAACCCTGTCTAGAAATGTGCACACCTTCCTAGGTGGGTTCACCACATTATGTGCTAATTGTAGCCTAAGTGAAGGTGGTTTGGTATAAATGAAACTTGGTCGGCCAGGTAGAATTTTTTTCAAGTCAGTATCTTCTAACAGTAAGGGCCAATGTTCTCTAATAATTTTCTCAAACTGACGATAATGCCTATTAAACCCTGTCTTGAAGGCTATACTGTAGTCATTGTCTTTTTTCATTTTTGGTTTGAACAACTCCTGTCTATCCATCTCACCAACTAGTTTTTTTGTACGTTCCAAGTCTTCCAATTTATATCCCTTGGCTCTAAAACGTTCCAGAATAGTATTGGCTTGTAGGTTGTAGTCGTTTTTATTACTACAATTTCTTCTCACCCTGAGCATTTGGCTTTTGGGTATACCCCTCAACCATCTTGGATGGTGGCAGCTGGTCAGAGGGATATAGCCATTCCTGTCCACATCCTTAAAGAAAGTGCGTGTACAGAGTTTATTTCCCTCTCTATAGATAGTGAGATCTAAGAAATTAATCTCTGTACAACTCAGACTCTCAGAGAAAGAGATATTGAAGGAATTTCTACTGATCTCTTTTAGAAAATCAAAAAACGATTCTGGTGATCCTGCCCAAATAATAAAAATATCGTCAATGTACCTTTTATAGAGTCTAAGTTCTGGTATATTAGTTTGATATATAGCCTGATTTTCCCAAAAGCTCATAAAGATGTTAGCTACTGAGGGGGCATACTTAGCCCCCATTGCTACGCCTTTAATCTGTCTATAATAATCTTTTTCGTGCCAGAAAAAATTATGGCTCATTGCCATCTCTAATGCTTTTAGGAGAAACTCCTTCTGTTTACATTTCATGTCAGTATTCCCTAATGCCCACTCAACAGCTTGGAGGGCATCTTTTTGTTGGATGTTTGTGTATAGTGAGTTAACATCCATACTCACCAACAAACAATCTTCAGGTACTTTCATTGGGCTGATCAGTTCTATAAGGTCCTTGCTATCCTTAAGATAAGAAGGATAGCCTTTGGTGAGTGGCTGTAAAAAATGGTCTAAATACTCTCCCAGTCTAGAGAACAAAGACCCGATCCCACTTATTATGGGTCGACCCGGTGGTTTCGTGGAATTTTTGTGGATTTTCGGTACCTGGTAAATCACCAGTACTCTTGGAGCACTTGGAACCAAATATCTTGCCTCCTTCTTTTTTAGAATTTTTTCTTCCCTGGCCTTATTAACTATATCTTTTAATTGGGCTTTATATTTCTTTGTGGGGTTACTTCTCAACTTTTCATATGTTGTTTGGTCCCCAACCAGTTTGTTCAGCTCTTCCAGATAGTCGGTTTTATTGAGTATTACCACTCCCCCACCTTTATCGGCTGACCTTATAACTATGTTCTTATTCTTCTCTAAGGCCTTTAAGCCTTTTTCCAAATCCCCTTTACGTCTTTTAGGTTGTATAGCAAGCCTATCAAGATCTCGCTCAACCAATGACCTGAAGACGCCAACGAAATGGTTGTTGGAGATTTGGGGATTAAAGATTGAATTGTTTTTGAGAGAAGTATGCAGATACTCTTCTATCTGAGTATTAGTAGGGGTATTAGTATTGCAAAAAAACTTTTTAATATTAATTTTCCTTATAAATTTTTGAAGATCAATAAAAGCATCAAATTTGTTAAAATTCCTATCCAAAGCAAATTTTAGACCTAAATCTAAAACCTTTAATTCTTCCTGTGAAAATACTACATCGCTCAAATTAAAAATTCCTTCCATTAGATTAACCTTTTTCGCTTTCCTTTTGCCTCCTCTGCACCCTCTTGTTCTTCTTTTCTTTCTCCTTCTCCCGGCCACTGTGGTGGCATTGGGTACCAGGGTCTCCATTCCTCTGATGGATTCTGTACTCTCCCACGACCCCTCGGAGTGGCGGTTCCCCTCCCTCTCAGGGGAGGTCCTCCTGACCCTCTCCTCTGAAAATCCCCTCGTTGGTTATTGGGGTACCAACCTCTACCCCTGCCCCTATGGGGCGGAGGCTGTTGATTGGGGTGATGGGGAGGCCAGAATTGTCCACCATAATTACCTCGCCTTTGGTCATAGCCTCTTGCACTGTTAGGTCCCCCATGCGATGACTGGGGGTAATCACAGCCCAGAGGTTCGTACTGGTTATAGGTGGCTACATTGTATGTAGGTGTAGGTGAATTGTAATATTCCTCGTTCTGTTGGATGTTTCTGGTATAATCCTGGTATGAGCCATCATATCGACGGACGGGTGTTTTGATGGTATCCAGCTTTATCTGCTGGTTTTATATTCTAGCCTCATGGAGATTTTTTCTTTCATTAATGATAGAAGTTTGGATGCAGACAACTTTTTTTCATCTAATAGTGACTCTTCTGATGTCAATCAAGACTTTAAACAGCTAAAAAGTGCCCTAGACAAACAGATTAGAACATGGTGGGATATTTTTTCTTTGAAGAAATATGTGAAGGATAGGATTACGCCGAGGCGTTTAAGATGGGATATTGCTCCCAATGATGGGCTCACTGACAAAGATCTTGAAGAAGAGTGGTTCTCTTTCTTTAATCTCACAGAGAGGAAACTCTTGGAAATGTTGATAGGAAGAAAAGAGAGAAAAATTAAATTAATTGAGGCTAATATCAATAGTATCAAAGCCAAACTGGGGCCTTCTATCGCCTCAGGTGAATATAAAGATAGAATAAAACAGCTCCAAGAATTTGTGGATAAAGTGGACAAGGATACTCAAAGGAAAAAAATTAAAAAATTTATCAGAGATACTAATGACTATAAGTCAAATAAAGTATACAAATGGCAGGATGTGGTTGAGGAACCTGCCATTGAGGCAGCTTCCTCATCCAGAGAGCCAGAACGGGTTTTAGATACCATCAAAACACCCGTCCATCGATATGATGGCTCATACCAGGATTATACCAGAAACATCCAACAGAACGAGGAATATTACAATTCACCTACACCTACATACAATGTAGCCACCTATAACCAGTACGAACCTCTGGGCTGTGATTACCCCCATTCATCGCATGGGGGACCTAACAGTGCAAGAGGCTATGACCAAAGGCGAGGTAATTATGGTGGACAATTCTGGCCTCCCCATCACCCCAATCAACAGCCTCCGCCCCATAGGGGCAGGGGTAGAGGTTGGTACCCCAATAACCAACGAGGGGATTTTCAGAGGAGAGGGTCAGGAGGACCTCCCCTGAGAGGGAGGGGAACCGCCACTCCGAGGGGTCGTGGGAGAGTACAGAATCCATCAGAGGAATGGAGACCCTGGTACCCAATGCCACCACAGTGGCCGGGAGAAGGAGAAAGAAAAGAAGAACAAGAGGGTGCAGAGGAGGCAAAAGGAAAGCGAAAAAGGTTAATCTAATGGAAGGAATTTTTAATTTGAGCGATGTAGTATTTTCACAGGAAGAATTAAAGGTTTTAGATTTAGGTCTAAAATTTGCTTTGGATAGGAATTTTAACAAATTTGATGCTTTTATTGATCTTCAAAAATTTATAAGGAAAATTAATATTAAAAAGTTTTTTTGCAATACTAATACCCCTACTAATACTCAGATAGAAGAGTATCTGCATACTTCTCTCAAAAACAATTCAATCTTTAATCCCCAAATCTCCAACAACCATTTCGTTGGCGTCTTCAGGTCATTGGTTGAGCGAGATCTTGATAGGCTTGCTATACAACCTAAAAGACGTAAAGGGGATTTGGAAAAAGGCTTAAAGGCCTTAGAGAAGAATAAGAACATAGTTATAAGGTCAGCCAATAAAGGTGGGGGAGTGGTAATACTCAATAAAACCGACTATCTGGAAGAGCTGAACAAACTGGTTGGGGACCAAACAACATATGAAAAGTTGAGAAGTAACCCCACAAAGAAATATAAAGCCCAATTAAAAGATATAGTTAATAAGGCCAGGGAAGAAAAAATTCTAAAAAAGAAGGAGGCAAGATATTTGGTTCCAAGTGCTCCAAGAGTACCGGTGATTTACCAGGTACCGAAAATCCACAAAAATTCCACGAAACCACCGGGTCGACCCATAATAAGTGGGATCGGGTCTTTGTTCTCTAGACTGGGAGAGTATTTAGACCATTTTTTACAGCCACTCACCAAAGGCTATCCTTCTTATCTTAAGGATAGCAAGGACCTTATAGAACTGATCAGCCCAATGAAAGTACCTGAAGATTGTTTGTTGGTGAGTATGGATGTTAACTCACTATACACAAACATCCAACAAAAAGATGCCCTCCAAGCTGTTGAGTGGGCATTAGGGAATACTGACATGAAATGTAAACAGAAGGAGTTTCTCCTAAAAGCATTAGAGATGGCAATGAGCCATAATTTTTTCTGGCACGAAAAAGATTATTATAGACAGATTAAAGGCGTAGCAATGGGGGCTAAGTATGCCCCCTCAGTAGCTAACATCTTTATGAGCTTTTGGGAAAATCAGGCTATATATCAAACTAATATACCAGAACTTAGACTCTATAAAAGGTACATTGACGATATTTTTATTATTTGGGCAGGATCACCAGAATCGTTTTTTGATTTTCTAAAAGAGATCAGTAGAAATTCCTTCAATATCTCTTTCTCTGAGAGTCTGAGTTGTACAGAGATTAATTTCTTAGATCTCACTATCTATAGAGAGGGAAATAAACTCTGTACACGCACTTTCTTTAAGGATGTGGACAGGAATGGCTATATCCCTCTGACCAGCTGCCACCATCCAAGATGGTTGAGGGGTATACCCAAAAGCCAAATGCTCAGGGTGAGAAGAAATTGTAGTAATAAAAACGACTACAACCTACAAGCCAATACTATTCTGGAACGTTTTAGAGCCAAGGGATATAAATTGGAAGACTTGGAACGTACAAAAAAACTAGTTGGTGAGATGGATAGACAGGAGTTGTTCAAACCAAAAATGAAAAAAGACAATGACTACAGTATAGCCTTCAAGACAGGGTTTAATAGGCATTATCGTCAGTTTGAGAAAATTATTAGAGAACATTGGCCCTTACTGTTAGAAGATACTGACTTGAAAAAAATTCTACCTGGCCGACCAAGTTTCATTTATACCAAACCACCTTCACTTAGGCTACAATTAGCACATAATGTGGTGAACCCACCTAGGAAGGTGTGCACATTTCTAGACAGGGTTGGGTTTTTTAGTTGTGGTAGGTGTATGATGTGTAGGACTTCAAAATTTCGAAAAAAGAAAATCACCCATTTTACATCAGCAGTTGATGGTAGGGTTTTCGAGATCAAGAAGTTCATCACATGTAACACCACGCACGTGACCTATCTCCTGTCCTGCCCATGCAATTTGCAATATGTGGGGAGGACCACCAGGCAATTAGGGGTCAGACTTAGAGAACACGTTAATAGAATAAGGAAGGGCTATAAACATCATGGCCTTTCCAACCACTTTAGACTATTCCACAATAGGGACCCTAGTGTTCTCACTTTTTGTGGTATTGACAAAGTGGAAGCCCATTGGCGGGGTTCGGATCTGAAGAGGGCAATATCACAGAATGAAACCCAATGGATCCACAGACTCCGCACGTTACAACCTCATGGGATTAATGTCGAATTAGATCTCAATTGTTTTCTTTCCAATTGGTAAATTTAAATAAACTAAATCTGAGATTAGTGAAAGGGGTTATGGCTGCATCTTTCCTTTAACTAACAAGGGAATTCTTTTCAATTGATTTAAAAAAAATTTTTTCCATTTTAGAATGGAAAGAATTTTTTCATAAAAATGAAAAAAATTTTTTTATTTTTTCCATTTTTATATTTTTTTGTTTTTTATTTATTATATATACTTATTTGTTTTATTTTGTGTATAATTCTTATTATTGTTTGTATTTTTATCAATTATTCCTATCTAAGCAATATATGTTCAAAATGTAATAATATAATTGCACATGAGATTTCTGTATTTAAAGCTAGTGATTAGCTTTTTTAAATCAATCGTATGTTGTTCATCCCTTTTTGTAATAAAGTTGTTTGGGTCACAACAGGATATGATGATTCAGGAAGAGTGGTGATGAGGGCGTCCCACTAGCCTTGATTGGCTGTCACTCTCTTTTTTCACCCTATATATTGGATGGCCGTGGTTGGATGTGTGGTCCTTTGATGACGCCCTGGGGGAGGGGCGAAACGCGTAGACGTCACATCCGGCCTTCATACAACCAAGTGACGCTTTTTTTATCTTCCTGGCTTCGTGGAACGCACGCTACCAAGCGGCGATCGCGGAAGCATCTGATATGCCTGTCATGCCTGACTGTCACCAGGGAAAGCGTGAGTAGCGGTTTGTAGTGCGATTGGCTCTTACATCCCGCAGTACTTCACCATATATATATTTTCTCTCCTTCTATTTTTGGGTGATCGTTTGCAAGATATATGGCTCCATAGGTTGAAGTATCAGTCTAAACATCCACTTATCCATATAGAAGCACCTGATGTTGGATTAGAGTTACGGATTGACTTGTCCACATAGGAGCCGTTGGGATACCATTAAGTTGGCTGTCTGAGTTCCATGCCCAGCTGGTGCTAGTTGTTTCGGGACTATTTCCTTTTTTACATTTCTTGCACTGTTATATTGTGATTAGAGTTCACTCTTATTTGATTTGATAACCATTCACTAACACATTTTTCAGGTTGTGTCTAATCAGGTAATACTGGTTGGTATATCACTCACATTGTGGTAACTAGTAGTTATATTTGCAATATAGCCAATACTCAATATATCTTTTAGCACTTAGCACGTTATTGTATGATTATCAGCGCTGTAACCGTTTATTATTTTATCTAAAAAAAATTTTTTTGCTAGAAAATTACTTAGAACCCCCAAACATTATATATATTTTTTCTAGTAGAGACCCTAGAGAATAAAATGGTGGTTGTTGCAATATTTCATGTCACACTGTATTTGCGCAGCAGTCATTCAAATGCAATTTTTTGGGAAAAAATTACACTTTAATGAATAAAAAAAAAAACTATCCAGTAAAGTTAGCCCAATTTTTTTGTATAATGTGAAAGATTTTACGCCGCGAGAATCAGGAGAGAATCGTGATCTTTTTATTCTAAGCAAAAAAATTGTGATTCTCATTTTGGCCAGAATCGTGCAGCTCTACTGTGACTTGAGCTCGAGGAAGCCAGCAGGTAGCCGAGTGTCCAAGAAGTCCAGTGGGATACTGTGAGCTGAGCTTGAAGAATACAGCGGGTAGCTGTGAGTGAAGCTTGAGAAGTGCAGCAGGCAGCTGGGAGCTAAGCTTGAAGATCTACAGTGGGATATTGTGAGTGAAGTTGTTGCCATAGGAGACAGCAGTTGCAACAAGATACAGATTGCTGCATTTAGCTTAAAGGCCCTTTTCTGTATTGCTGTCTGCCTAGTTCTATTTATGTCTACAGAGTATGCCAAGTTGCTATTGTATTTGCCTAAGGGTGTCCTGTACCCTAACGCTCTCTCCCCTGCTCCAAAGAGAAATACAAACTCTTTGTTCATTTTTAAAAGTGACTGGCGCCCATCTTTTCATGTTGCACTACACCTACCATAGTAACCTGCACCCTGAGGAGGAATGTCAGCTCTCCCTGACTCTGGGGGTCACCATCAGGCCCTTAGAGGTCGGGGAGACCGCTACATTCATTAAACTTAATCACTATCAAAACTGGTGACTATCAACTGCAGATGTAGCTGAGCAAAATTTTAATTTCAATGCTCCTTAAATGAAACTACAGCTGCACCCATTAGCATCTTCTGGCACATCTCCTCTTTCTTTCTTTTTTTTACCCCTGAAGGAAAACACCTGTATTGTGTATTCAAATCTGTAGCCTTTCAAGTGCCATGTCATCAAACTGTTGTGCCGGAGGCTCATTTTTACCAAGCTATACCCTTGACTGTTTAGCTAAAACTTTTAGGGGACACCTTTCTATTACTTTTACTGTAGATCTGTTGTGGCTGCTATTTCTGTCAGTCAAAAAACGCTTAGTTCCTGAAAATGCATGTGTCACTGCTAAACCTACCTAAAAAAAACTTTTAGTGGAAATAAATGAAATATGGTATATTGTATGTAAGTCAAGCTGATTGTAAACTCTAATGCCCTGTACACATGGTTGGATTTTCTGACAGAAAATGATCGATGGGAGCTTTTTGTCGGAAATTCCGACCGTGTGTAGGTTCCATCTGACATTTTCCATCTGAATTTCCGACACACAAAATTTGAGATCTGGATCTCAAATTTTCAGACAACAAAATCTGTTCTCGTAAATTCCGATCGTGTGAACACAATTCCGACGCACAAAGTTCCACGGATGCTCTGAATCAAGCACGAGACAGAAGCGCTCGGTCTGGTAAAGTTAGCGTTCGTAATGGAGATAGCACATTGGTCACACTGGAATTTTTAAAATCTTTTAATGCAGCACATTCTCTTCTTCTTTAGAATGCTAGAATAATGAAGTTGAAGTTGTTTTGCTGCTGATATTCACACAGAGTTCTGAAAAAATGATTTCTTTATTATTCCTCGTGATCTCCTGAATATTTTATTTTTTGGTTTTCGTCAGATCTCCATAATAATTTATTTAATTTTGGTTTACAGTTTTTTTTTTTTTTTCTAGTGCTCTCCATAATATTGTTTTTAGTTTTGTGTGTCAAGTTACCACAACACCATTATTATCGTGTATTTTTTTAACCTCAATGAGGTTGGTTTGTGTTGGTGTCCCTTGTTAATTTGACATTGTATTTTGGAAATGTACCTGCCTACTCACAAACTGTCCCTTTTGAAGTAAAACACATAGGCAAGTATTTGTGAATACAAAATAGCCATTTATTATGGGTCATAATAAAATATAGAGGAAGGCAACGCTGGAGAAACTAAGGAAATTGGCAAAGCCTTTGTATCCCAGGGCACATATCAACTATTTTACAGCCAAAATTGGTAGCATGAGGAGTCCATATAATAGTGAGCACAATCCGGTCCAGGACTGCAAGAGATCAGGAACAGCATCAGATGACATATGTCCCCAGGCTGTGGTCATACAACAGCCTCTGTCTTTTGTCAGACCAGACTGAACCCAGGCCATCACTTTCATGTCTTACTTCCACTCTTCCTTACACGCTTCATTCCAGGCTGTGGCTGTGGTGTTGGAGGTGTGGCAGGAGGTGGAGGAGGAGGAGGAGGATGGTCCAACTCACATAGGTGTGTTTTGGTTGTGAGTTGGCCCATCAACCCCTTATTTAGGGTCGTATACATAATTTCCTCACAGATGAGGCGTTGGCCCTCCTCCATTTCCTGCATTTTGCTAGTAGTCATGCAGCCAAAGGCCTCTTGAGGAGTGGGGGTGGCTCTGAGGGCCGCCTTAGCCTCCCGAATCAGCCCAAGCGCTGCCTCCTGCACATTACTCCCCTTCCTGGGCAGAGGGGAGGGACCTGGGATTCTGTCAGGCTACTGGGCACGGCCACCTCCTGGCTGCCACTTCCCCCCGCCACTTCCTGGCTGCCACATTAACGGCCTCTTCCTGGCTGCCACATTCCACGCCCTCCTCCTGGCTGAGGCTTTCCTGTGCATGAAAAAGGGACAGTTTTAGTATTTTGTTCATCAATCACACACAATTTTCAGCTCATGACTGTTGCAAATTGAATGTTAACTAATAGAAAAGACTATCATTCTGACCCCAGTATTTTTCATTCTTGTCCCAAACATTTTTGGCCACTACTGTCTATTAATATGTAAAACACTTTATTAAGTCAGCAATTAGTGATCAATAATAACATCTAGTTATCATCATTAATTTTACAAACAGAAATATGTTGAACAATGCTATACCTGACTCAAGCTGGACTCCTCCACTTCTTCCTGGATGGAAGGCCCAGGTTGGACGTCAGAAGCCTCAGTTGGGGTGGAAGGAAGAGTGGAGAGTGATTGACTGGCTTCAGTCTGGTCTGACAGAAACCGTAGTCTCTCATAGTACCACAGCCTGGGGACTTAAATGTTACCTGCTGCTGCTCCTGATCTCATGGAATCCTGGACCTTATTGTGCTCCCTATTATAAGTGCTCCTCAGGCCACCAATTTTGGCTTTTAAATAGGAGATGGTTGCCGTGGGCAATCACTGGCTTCACCAACTCCACCAGTTTCTCCAGCGCTGCCTGCCTCTTTTGTTTATGATTATAATGCGGATATTTCACCTGCCACAGACAGGGCAGCTCCCTGTACTTGTCTATGAACAGGGGGAGGAAGTTGTGATCATTGAAGCCATCAATTTTCTCTGCCAGGCACAACACAAGACAAACCCTAATGTCAGGCTAAACTCTCCTAATCTTGTCCCAATATAGGCCTCAATCTATTAGCAGTATAGACCACTGATGCCCCAAGTTCAAATTATACCTTTGTTCTAACGATTGGCACTTCCGATCCTCCTTCCTTCACTCACAGATCATACATATGATGCGCACGTTATACGCTTTATATACACTGCGCATGCGTGAACGTCTGCCCACAACGTTCTTTATAGTCTATTCCCTGCCCCTTGTCTTTCGGCGCAGTGGGAGAGTGCATGGCAGAGACAGAGCAAGTGCATGCAGAGGAGAGCAGCAACGAGGAGGGCGACGAAAGCCCGGAGTCACAAACATCCCGATCCAGGAGATTTAAGGCCTCTAATATGTCCTTTGGTGAGATGGTGGACATCTTGAAGAGGGCCAACTATGACAGGAAGCATGGACCTTACCCAAACCCAAATGTCAGAAAGGCCAAAATCATGACTAAAATTGTGAAGAGTCTGCGCCGTAATTTTGGGGTACGGCGATTCAAGGATCAACTGAGGAAACGATGGTCAGACCCGAAATTAATAGAGCACGATCAGTACAGGAGAATCAAGAGAGTTCTTCAAAAAAGTAAGTAGTTGTCGTGTGTTCCGATAATTCTTATTTCTTGAATGCTGCTCCATTTGCTTTTCTTTACTGTTGTACAGTTTAAAATGGCAACTTTCAGGTTCGTGGGCACAGTAATCGTTCGTAGTAAACATCGTTCGTTTGCCCACTAATACAATGTTTGGGGCAGATCCCGGTTAACTACATTTGTTCATGCCTATTTGCATTAAAAGAAGTTTAGTACATTGTTGACTAGACTGGTTTGTAACTAGAATGAGCTGCAAACTTGATTCAGTGTTAAGGAGAGGACACTCAGCAGCTGTTTACACATCTGGACGCAGGAGCACTAGTGTGGGATACCAGAATAAACTTTTTAGGGTGTCCCACACAGGTACTCCAGTGGATACTAGGGTTGTCTCCATGTGTGAAAATTGTACAAAAAAGGTAAGTATTCCAGCTTTAGAAAGGGAAAAGAAATGTCTTCAGCTTGGAACTCTGCCCAAAAAGACAATTGTACAACACTTCCAAGCAATGTTTCAGATTCATATTTCTGCCCTCAAATATCTGTGTGCTAAGTATACCTTTTTTTTTTCACATAGGGGAGAAAATTCTCGGGACATCTGAGGACACCAGGGACCCAAAACCTCCTAAAGAAGGGGAAATACCACCAACACAACCAGAGGATGTAGAGGGAGACGTTTATGAAGTTGGTGAAATAGTGACCACAACAGGTGAGTGTCTGAGACCACAGCTTCAGGTAATAGATGTATATGCATATTTTTAATACATGGTGTGTTTTTGAATTTAAGGTGATGTGGATGTTGTGTTAGAAGAAACTCATTTCACAAGTGCACATGTCCTCATCAGGGAGATCATGGAGTGCAATCGTGATTTACAGAAGATCAAGGAAGACATCAATGGTGTGGAAAAAAGACTCAAAAACATCATTTATGTTTTAGGCAGAATCTAAAACACACCAAAATTCTTCATATTTGTTGAGATTTTCTAAATATTTAAAACATTTTTGAAGTCTATTGAAAGCCAAATTTTGAAGATGCACACAGTGTGTCAAGATGTGCTATCTGCCATCACGGGATATCAAGGTACACGCTTTGTAGGTGCAACCTGTTCCTCACAACTAAAGTAGCTGAGAGTAAGGGGTTGCACCCCCAAAACACGTCCATTGATCCCCCATGATGGGAGCTAGCACATGTTGACATTAGGGAAATCCCCATTTTGACTCTCAATTTGTGTGCATCTTCAAAATTTGGCTTTCACAGGGGTGACATCACCACATCTGATAAAGCCAATATCAACACAGTTTGGACATACTAATGTCTGCTATTGCCTTCAATTTATCAAAGTTGAACTTTGTAAGTTCCTGAGTTGTGTATTGTTTTATGGTTTTAAACATGCCTATTTACCACAAAAAAGGCTAATTGTACTGTCAAACGCAAAAATGTTATTCCTAAAATATGTTGGTTTGTTCAAAAACCCTTTTCTAAAGCACATGTGAATGTGCACAGAGTAAAAATAATTTAAATCAACAATGTGTGGCTTCTTTCAATGCTCAATAGCAGTTTTGGTACCAAGTTGGTGTTTACAGTGACAATGGGGGTTATTTACTAAAGGCAAATCCACTTTGCACTACAAGTGCACTTTCAGTGCAGCTTCAAGTGCAGTTTCAAGTGCACTTTTGCAGTGCATTTGAAGTGTAAAAGTGGATTTGCCTTTAGTAAATAACTCCCACAGTGCTTTTTAATTTGCCACAATCACGCCATTTTTGTGACTCCCAAAAATTAATTCATGGTGCTGAAAATGATGAATATTTTTATCAGTAATGCATTACATACATTAACAACAAAAACAAGGTGTGTGTGTAGCAGACCCACAACATAATATTTCGCTGAAAAAAAAGATTGTCACCTCATGTATCAAATAAATTAAGTTTGAACTGTAGAAGAAAATGGCAAAAAATAGCACATTGGAGAACCTAGGAGACAGCTAATAGAAACACAAGCAGTAAATCAAAGGAAATATTATTTCAGGTTCTCCCAAAAAAATGTATTTTTAAAATGTTTGGAGATTCTGTGACATATCAATGCCCCCCCTACCCGCAAAGTACTCTAGATACTTTTGGTGAACTTTGCGGGCACTTTGGGATGGCCAAGCCAGGACGGCCACCTTCAAGAGCCATCAGGGTTGTTGTATCCGGTAATAAGCCGGCCTCAGTCCCAACTGAGGCCACATAGTTTGCTGCATTTTTGCGCAAACATTATGTAAAATGCAGCATGCAACAATTATGTGATTGAGTTTATATTCCGCCATATTAATAGCTGTGAGAAATAGGCGGAACCAGCGGGCCATTATTCCAAACGCATTCCCCACCACTCTTCTGGCTCTGGCCAGCCGGTAATTAAAAACCCTCTGGTCCGGGGTGAGGGTCCTCATAGGGAATGGCCACATAAGATAGTCCCCCAGCGCAAATGCTTCATCCACGACGCAGACGAATGGGAGTCCCGCCACATTTTCTTCCGGAGGTGGCAAGCCGAAGCTGCCATTCTTGAGCCGTTTGTAAAACTCCGTCTGGGCGATGACTCCACCATCCAACATCTGCCCATTTTCCCCACGTCCACATACAGGAACTCGTAAGTCGTCGACATCACCACCAACACAATACTATTAAACCCCTTGTAATTATAATAGTATGACCCCGATTTGGGGGGTGGGATGATGTGGACGTGTTTCCCATCTATTGCCCCTCCGCAGTTGGGAAAGTCCCACCGCTGGGCAAACTGGGAAGCCACAGTCTGCCATTCCTGTGGCGATGAAGGAAACTGTGGAGTCAAACAAAAATAAAAAAATTAGTACTTTTGCACATAATATTGCAAGCAGATTAGACACAAGCATTCTTGGCCAACATCAGTATTAACATTTATTTGAAGGAGTATTTAAAGACAAAAATCTAAGGTGCACTTATCAGATTCCTCACCCCCTCTGATGGCCCATTTTAAAAATTTTAGGGGAGGGATGTTTTGGACAGGTAACCCTCTCCACTTCAATGAGAGCTGAATCCATTAATAATGTGTTTTACTTTGGCCAGCCCTTCCTTACTTACACTATTGGCAGCCCACTGGACAGGTAAGAAGTGTCATAATACAAAAATATGAATACACACTGTACAAATTGAAACACATTTTTACATTCTTTTACAATTACCTATCAAGATAATAGGAGAACAAAACTTTAAACAGTACCATTTGAAAGTATTCAGGCAGGCCCTTGCACTACATGCTTTGGTGAATTCATCCATAAATTAGACCACAAAAGAGGTAGGTATATGTATGGGTTTGGCAAAGTCAGCAGATAGAGGATTGGCATCGATTGACTTAGCAGTTGGAGGGGAGGGGGGAGGGAGGGTTCCAAAAAAACCTCTGGCATTCTGCATGAATTTAAAGACACAAATAACATTTAAACACATTATAGGGGGTGTTTAGGGTAAGCACTACAATGGATCTGACAAAATACATTGTGAAGTGACTAGGCTAGGTATGTATGGGCCCAGGATAGCATGCCAGGGAGGTTAGTAAAGTCAAATATGCATGAAGGACAAAAAAGGAGCATTAAAAGCTTCCAGCATGCATGAGTATAAATAGGACATTCACAGCATATTACAGTCATGGTAATTAGGGAATGATGAATGAAATACAATACATTAGCAAACAATAAAAACATAGAATGTTATGTTAAAGGAGAAAACTTACCATAATATAGTCCTTCTGCAGGACCTGAATGATGGCAGAACAGGTCTCTGGAATAATGATCTCCAGAGCCTGGGGGGATGCCTTTCGAGAACTTGATGTCCTGCAGACTTCTCCACGTCGCCAAGTACCGCAACGTGGCGACTAGCCTCTGCTCGGGAGTGATGGCTTGCCGCATGCAGGTGTCCTGCTTGGAAATATAAGGAGACAGCAAAGCCAACAAACAGTGAAAAACGGGGTCCGTCATCCAGACTTAATTGCTGAAATGACCAGGATTATTCTCACGGATCTCCCGCAACAAAGGCATGTGCGAGAATTGGTCATGCTGGAGCAACCAATTCTTGGTCCACGAGCTCCTCCCCGCCCTGTTCATGGACTGGGCTTGGGTCAAGGTAATAAGAACCCCAACACCAAGCCCCTGCATAGCACGAACTCTACCAGGAGTACGTAACCGCAACATGGCTTCAAAACAGTTGGCTGGTCAGAACGGACTAACAGAAAGCACTGAAAAGCAGAAAGGCCTGAGAAGAGCTAGCTGAAAATCAGAAACGAATGGAAAAGAACGCACTGGAAATCAAATACACACTATAAAATACGCACTAAAATACAAATGCGAACTGACTATACGCACTGAAAACCAGATACAAACCCACAAGCACAAAATGAAGAGCAGTAACGATCTGAAAAGCGCAAGGCTGATAAGCGCGACTCATCTGTCACCAAACTTCTACTAACACGAGATTAGAAGAAGGAGCCCAAAGGGTGGCGCACTTGTTATTGAACTTCCCTTTTCTAGTGCCGTCGTACGTCACCGCGTTCTTGACGTTCGGAATTTCCGACAAGATTTATGTGACCGTGTGTATGCAAGACAATTTTGAGCCAACATCCTTCGGAATGCCATGTTTGAAAAAAATTAAAAGTCAGCAGATTCAAATACTGTAGGGGCAGAAGTGGATCTACCACGGCTATCTGACCAGAAGTGGGAAAAAAGTGCCAAATATTTAGAGTGAAGTTCCACTCTAAAGCATACCCCATGCATGTAATTTAAAGAAATGCAAGTCCAGATGATTGTAAAGGAAAGAAAAATCAATACCACAGCCAAAAAATTTGTGTGCCAGAGTACACGGTTGCCGAGGCTGTCTATGAAAACTGTAGGTTTGGGAAATGCCTTAAGTACGTAGTGGTGTGGTACAGTACAATTTTTGCGATACGGCACTGCGTCGCTTTAACTGACAATTGCGCGGTCGTGTGATGCTGTACCCAAACAAAATTAATGTCCTTTTTACCCATAGAGCTTACATTTGCTGGTATTTGCTCATCTCTGCGTTTTTTTATTTTTTGTGCTATAAACAAAAAAGAGCGTCAATTTGAAAAAAAAAAAAAATATTTTTTACTTTTTGCTATAATAAATATCCCCCAAAAAATGTAAAAAAACGAATTTCTTCATCAGTTTAGGCCAATATATATTCTTCTATATATTTTTGGTTAAAAAAAAAAAAAAAAAAAAAAAAAATCGCAATAAGCATAAATTGATTGGTCTGCGCAAAAGTTATAGCGTCTACAAAATAGGGAATAGATTTATGGCATTTTTATAATTTTTATTCTTTTACTAGTTATGGCAGCAATCTGATTTTTAGCGGGACTGCGACATCGCGGTGGACAGATCGGACACTTGACACTTTTTTGGTACCATTGACATTTATACAGTGATCAGTACTATAAAAATGCACTGATTACTGTGTAAATGTCACTGGCAGGGAAGGGGTTAACACTAGGGGGCGATCAAGAGGTTAAGTGTGTTCCCTAGGTGTGTGTTTCTAACTGTGAGGTGATGTGACTGACTAGAGGAGGAGCCAGATTGCTGTTCCTACTTAGTAGGAACACACGATCTGTCTCTCCTCTCCTGTCAGAACAGGGATTTGTGTTTGTACACACACAAATTCCCGTTCTGGTTCTTGTGCCCACGATCGCAGGGGGTCGGCGGCGATCGCGTGTGCGTGCCTGCTATGGCTCTTAAAGGAGCTGCCGTACGGGTGTGGCGATTTGTGCAGCGGTGCCACTCTGCTGCCGTATATCGGTGTGAGCCAGTCGGCAAGTGGTTCAGACTCATACCTAGTACGGTAGAGCATGTCATTTTGTCTGTGCCCAGTCTTGCCACGAAGTGTTAATCCAGCTCTGAGCAATCCTGTTATCTTTTTTTAGTAATATAAAAACAGACACACAGAGAAATAGGTGTCTGTTTCTTCCCCCTTGCTGTGACTGACAGGTGATTTCCTTATCTCATGCACTAGCGTGTCTCTGCCTCTCAAAGCTTCCACACAGCCCTCTTGAATCCACACTGCAGACAGCTGTGTATGTGCACATGCGCAGGAGTGAAATGGGGGCCGTGAGCACGCTCTGCTTCTTCACAGAACATGCTCTGCCACTCCTGTGCATCCTCGCGACACTCCCTTGCCAAGGGGATTGTAGAGGTGGGCAGGGAGTCCACTGATGTCACGACTCCATCCCCGAGCGCCGATCAACAGACCCGCCCACAGAATCTGTAGTTTTTCGGTGCTCAAAACAGACAAAAAGGAGACTTTTGACGGGTAAGGATACATGCAGAAGGCATGTATATCCTTAAAGGTAACCACTATGGCAGTACTTTAGAAAGGATGAGAGTAGGTTTAGATCGACTTTAAGTTTAGAATGGATTGGAAGTTTTACATTGGATGAGAAGCGTCCCTTGTGCTGGTGGTTGCTGTCTCCCCACTGCAGAGGTAGTCTTCTGGAGCTGCAAGGGTTAATATGGGCTGCTCGACTATTCATAGGCATTTGTCAATAGTATCCGTTATGCACCCCTTTCCGCACCCTCCTTCATTCATATAAGCTATACTATAGCTTCCAGCAATAAAAAGCAGTCTATCCAGCCATAGAGTGTTTTTCATTGCTGGGAAGAGGCAACGGAAAGAGCGGGCGTAGTCTTGATTAATGTCTGTGGCAGGTCCAGTAGCTCATGTTAACCTCCACAACACTGGAAGATTACTGCTGCGGGAGTATGCAGGGGGGTATGTAGGCATACCTCCCAACATTTTGAGATGGGAATGAGGGACACCTACCAGCAAATGTATGTAGGCATGGGACACGCCCCCTGTCACACCCCCTTACAGGAGAATTAACCCAAAAAGGTTAATTAAATCCACAGGGGCTTTTTTTAACCACTACTATTCATTTATATCGGCTTTTAAAATGTACAAATGCAGCAATTTAGAATTTGGAAGAAAGGTTTAGCACTGGGAAACACTTTTTGAAAGATAAACAGTGCATTTTATATACAGCTATACAGATCAGACCAAAATGAGGGACAAATGAGGGGGAAAGAGGGACATTGCCCCAAATCAGGGGCAGTCCCTCAAAATCAGGGACAGTTGGAAGCTATGTGCATGGAACCAAAGGTTTCTATTAAACGAGCAACCACCAGCACAGGGGACACGTCTCATTCATTGCAAGTATCATACCTTGTGTGGTTTAAAAAAAAATAGCTAAAAGGTTAACCTTTAAAATATATTCAATGAATATTTGTCTCTTTTTTCCCAGATTGTTTCCTCATCTTTTCAAAAAATACCAAGATTGCAAAACTTTCCCAGGTCTTTTTTCTTCTGTTTTTAGTTGCAGAACTTCTGAACTTCTGAATGTACAAACTGCAACCTAATCCATCTGGTTCATTCACTAAAAAGTAACTGTCATGCGTTCTAAACCATTCTTTCAAATAAATTAATCAATAATTACCCTACGGAAGTGTAGAAAATCTCATATAGTATATAGTAAATACTCAAGGAAAGTTATTGCGCCAAATCATAAAATATGGATGTGCTGCATCCTTCTAATGTGCAGGAGGGAAAACACTAATCGTACAAATGTCTAATGCTTGGGTTGGGGTTGGGCTTCCTGCTGAAGTTTGAGGATTTGTAAGAAGTGATTGTCCATCACTGTGAGTGCTGGGACTTTGGATGTGAAGAATAAGAATGTGACTAAATGCCAGAGAGTGAACGAGGACTGACAGAGAACGGATATCGGAGGTGACATGCTGAGCTGTGCAGATACTACAGCGTGAAATAAAATCTCAGTGTCTGCTGGAGATTGGGATACAGATGCTGCCCAAGTGTGGGATTACATGTCATTATGTGCAGCTTCTGCTGTCACACACGCACACACAACTCCAGGCCCCGTACTTACATCTGACATCAAGTCATCAAGTCAATCCAAAACTTTTCAGACAAGGTTTTATTATTATTAACTGTAAAAGTGGCAAATATTGTAGAGCTGCAATTGGTTTTATAAATGAGTGGTAAAATGCATAAGTGAAGTGCTGCTTGTGTATGTAAAGTTATATATATTTACTGTACATGTTAGAAAAAATATGTGGGGCAGCACAGTGGCTAAGGTTAGCACGTCCACCTAGCAGCACTAGAGTCACCGGTTTGAATCTCAGCCACGACACTACCTGCCTGGAATTTGCATGTTCTCCCTGTGCCTGCATAGGTTTCCTCCGGGCACCCCGGTTTTCTCAAACACTCCAAACACGTGTTGGTCGGCTAATTGCCTCCGGTCTAAATTGGCCTTAGTATGTGTAAGTATTTGAGTTAGGGACCTTAGATTGTAAGCTCCTTGAGGGCAGGGACTGATGTGAATGTACAATACATACAGTGGGGCAAAAAAGTATTTGGTCAGCCACCAATTGTGCAAGTTCTCCCACTTAAAAAAATGGGAGAGGCCTGTAATTGTCATCATAGGTATACCTCAACTATGAGAGACAAAATGTGGTAACAAATCCAGACAGTCACATTGTCTGATTTTTGAAAGAATTTACTTGCAAATTATGGTGGAAAATAAGTATTTGGTCACCTGCAAACAAGCAAGATTTCTGGCTCTCACAGACCTGTATCTTCTTCTTTAAGAGGCTCCTCTGTCCTCCACACATTACCTGTATTAATGGCACCTGTTTGAACTTGTTATCAGTATAAAAGACACCTGTCCACAACCTCAAACAGTCACACTCCAAACTCCACTATGGTGAAGACCAAAGAGCTGTTGAAGGACACCATAAACAAAATTGTAGACCTGCACCAGGCTGGGAAGACTGAATCTGCAATAGGCAAGCAGTTTGGTGTGAAGAAATTAACTGTGGGAGCAATAATTAGAAAATGGAAGACATATAAGACCACTGATAATCTCCCTCGATCTGGGGCTCCACGCAAGATCTCACCCCATGGGGTCAAAATAATCACAAGAACGGTGAGCAAAAATCCCAGAACCACATAACAAAGGTTACCATCAGTAACACAATACGCCGCCAGGGACTCAGATCCTGCAGTGCCAGACGTGTCCCCCTGCTTAAGCCAGTATATGTCCGGCTCGTCTGAGGTTTGCTATAGAGAAATTGGATGATCCAGAAGAAGACTGGGAGAATGTCATATGGTCAGATGAAACCAAAGTAGAACTGTTTGGTAGTAATACAACTTGTCTTGTTTGGAGGAGAGAGAATGCTGAGTTGCAACCAAAGAACACCATACCTACTGTGAAGCATGGGGGTGGCAACATCATGCTTTTGGGGCTGTTTCTCTGCAAAGGGAACAGGACGACTGATCCGTGTACATGAAAGAATGAATGGGGCCATGTATTGTGAGATTTTGAGTGCAAACCTGCTCCCATCAGCAAGGGCATGGAAGATGAAACGTGGCTGGGTCTTTCAGCATGACAATGATCCCAAACACACCGCCCGGGCAATGAAGGAGTGGCTTCGTAAGAAACATTTCAAGGTCCTGGAGTGGCCTAGCCAGTCTCCAGATCTCAACTCCATAGAAAAACTTTGGAGGGGGTTGAAAGTCTGTTTTGCCCAGCGACAGCCCCAAAACATCACTGCTCTAGAGGTGGATCTGCATGGAGGAATGGGCCAACATACCAGCAACAGTGTGTGACAACCTTGTGAAGACTTACAGAAAACGTTTGACCTCTGTCATTGCCAACAAAGGATATATAACAAAGTATTGAGATGAACTTTTGATATTGACCAAATACTTATTTTCCAAGATGATTTGCAAATAAATTCTTTCAAAATCAGACAATGTGATTGTGTGAATTTGTTTCCACATTTTGTCTCTTGTAGTTGAGGTATACCTATGATGACAATTACAGGTCTCTCTCATCTTTTTAAGTGGGAGAACTTGCACAATTGGTGGCTGACTAAATACTTTTTTGCCCCACTGTATGTAAAGCACTGCGTAAAATTTACGGTGCTATATATACTAAGTACCTGTAATAAATAAATAAATATATATGGTTTTCTGCAATAATTTGCTAGAAAATGTAGATTTATCAAAACACATTTTCTGGCAAATTACTGCAGGGTGATGGCATATTCCATACTATAAGGTTCAATAAAAGAACACCCTTCTCTGTGTCACAATCCTCACAAAAATACTTCTGCTAAACTTCAAATTACAGTTCCCCTAGAGAGATGGGAATAGAAGGGAAGGCCAGTGATAGGGACCCCTCAGCAGAGGGACTACTTGGCACAGCTATTTCAATTTTCAATAGTACACAGTCACCAGGATCACAAGGCCAGCATCTTTGCCCATTCAGCTTCCTCCAGATACCTTCTAGTGAAACTTTGCATACTGACTACATCAGGTAAAGTCTCAAGGTGGTAAAGATAACCTTAGATGCAGGCCCCCCAGTTCTGCCACAGCTGGGACCTCGATGAACAGCAACTGGAATTAGTAGAACTTTACTTACTTTACTATTGGTCATTCTATAGCATCTCTACGGGGGGGGGGGGGGGGGGGGTCTCTGAGCTCTGACTGGAGCACTCCAAAAGGCGCATTTTCTTTTACTGAAGCCAGTCTGTGGTGGATTTGCTTTGACGCTTAGGATCATTCTCCTGCTGCATCACCCAACTTCTACTAAGCTTCAGTTGGTGGTCAGCCACCCTGACATTATCTTGTAGGATATTTTGATAAAATTGGGAATTTATTCTCCTCTCAATGATGGCAAATGGTCCAGGCCCTGAGGCAGTGAAGCAAACCCAAATCACAATGTTCCCTCCGCCATATTTCACCGTTGGGATGTTTTTATGTTGGTGAGCTTTGCCCTTTTTGTGCCATACATAATGCAGAGTATTCTTCTTGAAAAATTCAACTTTTGTTTCATCATTCCAGAAAACAATTTCTTTTTTGCAAGGCATGGTTCACATCAGTTGATGTTTCTTATGAAAAGCAATCCCAAAATGTTTGAGTGTCTTATCAAAGTAGCTCTATACCACACCTCCAAACCCATTTTATCAAAGCGGTAGTAAGATGCGAAAAAAACCCCCAAAGAAAAGCTTCTCCCTGCAGGTTAAATGTCATAGTGTACTAATATGCATCACATACTAGCACATTATAAAAGATGTACCTGAAAACGAAGCTCTCCAGCCGCGCTGACAGGGCTTCTATCATCGCCTGGTCTTTCTTCCGGGTTCGCGGACTACGGCCATCTGATTGGCCGAGCCACGATGTTGTCACTCCCATGCATGCGCACAGGAGTCACACCTGGCGCATAGCTCTCTCAAAGGATGACACGCCATCTATTGAGAGCCATATACTTTTAATTTAATTTATTTACAGTACAGCCTTGTTATAGGCTCACCTGTAACTAAAGATACAAAAAAAACCTTTACTACCAATTTAATTGGACTCCAGGTATGCAAACTACTGACTAAAATTAGCTTTCTTTGAAGTAATTAGCCTATGGGTTCACTTACTTTTTCTCCAGCACTGTGAATGTTTAATGGGTGTGTTCACTAAAGACATGAGAAATTAGAATGGTTTGTGTGTTATCAGCTTGCGCACATTGTGTTTATATATTGTTGCGACTAAGATGAGTATCAGAGCACATTTAATGGCAAATTACTGCAGAAAACCAGTTACTTCCAAGGAGTTCACATTTTTTATTGTACAGTATATATGGTACTGTGCAAAAGTTATAGGCAGGTGTGAAAAATGCTGTAAATTAGGAATGTTTTTAGAAATAGAAGTGTTTTTGTAATTTAACAAAATGAAAAGTAAATGAACAGAAGAGAAATCCAAATCAAACCAATATTTGGTGTGACCACCTTTGCTTTTAAAACAGCATCAATTCATCAGTCCCAAACATCTTGGAGAACTAACCACAGACCTGTGGATGTAGGCTGCCTCAAATCCTACTGTCTCTTCATGTAAACCCAGACAGACTTGATGATGTTGAGATAAGGGCTTTGTGGGGCCAAACCACTTCCAGGACTCTTATTCTTCATTACACTGAAGATAGTTCTTAATGATATTGGCTGCATACTTGGGGTCATTGTCCTGCTGCTGAATACATTTTGAAGCAAGGTTTGAAACAAGAGAATCTGGATGCCGCACACTGGATAAAGTTGAAAATTCTTCTTTATTATAAAATCAGGATCATCAAAGATACAGGACAATCAGGCAGATGAGTGCTTACTCATGATCTATGAGTAAGCACTCAAACTGGAGTACGAAACGCGTCAGCTGTGTCTGTACCATCTGCCTGATGGTCCTGTATCTTTGATGATCCTGATTTTATAATAAAGAAGAGTTTTCAACTTTATCCAGTGTGCGGCATCCAGATTCTCTTGTTTCAAACCTTGCTTCAATTTGCATTTAGCCAGCACCTGGGACTCCCCTCCTCTGAAGGATCTACTTAACACACACCTGGGAGCAAGTCTACCTGAGCGGTGAATCACCTTCCCTGTTTTGTCTGCTGAATACATTTGTGACCAATAACACGCCTCCCTGATGGTATGGCAATACGATAGTTCTTAATGAAATTGGCTGTATACTTGGGGTCATTGTCCTGCTGCAGAATAAGTTTGTGGCCAATAACACGCCTCCCTGATGGTACGGCATGATGGATAATTATCTGCCTGTATTTTTCAGCATTGAGGACACTATTGATCTTGACCAAATCTCCAACTCCATTTGCAGAAATGCAGCCCCAAACTTCCAAGAATTCTCCACAATGCTTTTTTGTTGCCTGCAAACACTTATTATTGTACCACTCTCCAGCCCATTGGCAGACAAACTGCCTCCTATTACAGCCAAATATTTTGACTCATCAGTCCAGAGCACCTGCTGCCATTTCCTATGTTTTCATACATAGCTGCGCTGCTTAGCCTTGTTTCCACATTGGAGGTATGGCTTTTTGGCCGAAATTCTTCCATGAAGACCATTTCTTGCTAGACTTCTCCGGAGAGTAGATGGGTGTAACTGGGGCCTACTGGTTTCTGCTAGTTCTGTGTTGATGGCACTGCTGGACATCTTCCAATGTCGAAGGGAAGTAATCATGATGCGTCTTTCATCTGCTGCATTAAGCACTGCGTCTACGGTTGTCTGCCTCAACGTTGCCCGTTTCTTTGTGCTTCTTTAAAAGAGCTTGAACAACAGATCTTGAACACCAGTGTGCTTTGAAACCTTTCCCTGGGAGAGACCTTGTTGATGCAGTATAACGTCATTGTGTGCTCAGTCTTGCCATGGTGTATGTCCTGTGATATGAAACGGTCTTCCACAACCTCATCTTCCTAGCAGAGCTTGGCTGTTCCTCACCCAGTTTTAAGTCTCCTACACAGTTGTTTCTGTTTCAATGACTGAGTTTTAACCTACATATTATATGATGATCATTAGCATCTGCTTGGTATAATTGGCTATTTATACACCTGACTCTAAACCTACAAAATCCCGGACTTTGTGCAAGTGTACAAAGTGTGCAAGTGTAAGAATTGTTGCTGGTTTGAAGCCAGAGGGTAGTCACGTCAAATACTGATTTGATTTCGATTTTTCTTCTATTTGCACTTTGTAAATTGATATATTTTTGAAGGCGTTCTTTACACCTGTCTAAAACTTTTGCACAGATATATATATATATATATATACACACATACACATACATACATACACAGTGTATATATACACTGACCCCTACTCACACAGTACTGACCCCAGCATTCTCTGTTACACACTACTGAGCCCTCTCCTTATGTACATCTAAACCACGTACACGCCTTGCGATATACATTCCTAGCCACTGCACTCTCCCGCCAGCTAAAGAAAAAAAAAATACTAAATAAAATAAATTCTTGGCCAGCTTTAGCTGCACAAATATCAACTAATAGATTCTGGAAATCACCAATAACTTAGGGTGCATTCACACCAGCTGATGCATTACAATGTATCCCGAGGAGGTTTCTGGTTGCCCCTTATTGCGAATTCTGATAAGGCCCTTACTCACAGTAAATGCCAGTAACAGGAAAAGGTTGCCAGTAAAAAATATGGCTGTGACACTCAGCTCATAACTGCACATGCTGAGACCATCTGAGTGCCTGCTACAATGTGCTCTGGCAGTGCCGGTAGGGTGCGGGTCCGGCAGGGGCGGTGCCTGTGCGTGTAGTGTGATGTCATGGTGCAAGGAAGCTCAGCAGAGTGGCTGGGGCCTCTTGTACTGGTCTGTGGGACGGGAGCAAGGCAAGCCTGGAGCAGGACTGTCAGATGTTTGGACTGGAGTGGACTAAAGGGACCACCTGGCATGGAGAGGGACTGTGACTGTGACTCAGGAGGGGATGTGTCGTGTCGGTGAGGTGTCGTCATCATCATCTGTGCTTCTGCAAACTGCTGTCAGTGTCACCGCGAGAGTCAATTTCATTTGTGTGTGCCCGCCCATTCTAATTTCTTGCCGTCCTGTCACTTACTAACTATATCGCAAATAAAATAACAAATATGTTTTTTGCCTTAATGTCTACCTTAAATCACATTGTTAATTGCATATTGTACTTGTTTGTAGCCTAAATACTGAAATTTACACTTAAAACGGTAATTTTGTAACTTTTTGGAAATGCCAGTAAATTGTGTGTCATGTCAGTAAATTCAAACTTGTAGGTTGGCAACACAGCCCGGAGCTCTGATTTAGACCTCACCTTTACTCCTGCTGGATATACCCTCTAGCAAGGCAGTGCAAGATCTTCAGACCCCAAACACGGCATTCCTTCTCAAAGCACATGTGACCAAGCAGCAGGCCTGGTGGGGGTTAGAAAACAGCTTCACACGAATCCTTCCCATGCAAAGCCTGGGGACAATTGGGCTTCCAAGCAGTTCCATCCTTTCCCAACATGCACACTAGCAATAAACATCCTAGTGGTTGGCCAGGGATACATAAATATTCATACTCAGGCTATGGAATCCTCTTACACAATTGCCAGGGAAACTCCCCAACAGAAGTCACAGAAGCAAACAATGACTTGAGCTTAGAGGAGAACTTACAGAAAACAAACTATCAATCCAATCCAGGCTTAGGATGACTACAGCCCAAGAGCACTCAATTTGGGATAGGGACACATTCTTGTTTAGGGCAGGTTCCTATATATACTGTATCTCATTCAGAAAGTTCTTTGAGATCAGTCTTCCTTGTTTCTTGATGTTTATGTCAATTATTCCTGGAAGGCACCATTTTTTCTGAGTTTAAAAAAAGTCAAAAGTCATTGTTGCACAACATGATGCAACATGAGATTTTGGGTTTGGGTTTCTGTCATACAGGAAGTGATTTTCCAGGCATTGAACATAAACAAATATGAACCGTGATTCTCTTTTTTCCATTTAAGTGGAAAACTGCTGCTAAATGTATGAGAACTGTTAGCTGTCCTGGGGACAACGCTCCAAGTTCTGGGACTGTGAAAATGTGGTTTGCCGATTTTCAATCTGGCTTTTATATTGTCAAGGTGCCCCTGAACTGTCACAGATGACTAGAATGTCAGTCAAGGCAGAAGACTCTAAAATGACCATCAACAAGCCTGCCCACCAACTTTGGATCAAAAAAAGTCTGTGTTCAAGATATTAAAGGAAATCTACTGTATGGCTACGGCATTCACTATCATTTTATAGCATAAGCATTGTAATAATAATGGAAACAATAGTTATATTTGACGATCGAGTACAAGTCTTCTTAAGGAAGATCATTTCATGTTGTGAGTGCTGCCTGTCTTCTGACCATTTCTTTCAACAGGTTCCTGGATTCCCTACATGCTTTGTAGCTTCTCCTCTGCTGTTCACAATTTTCAAGGACCACATATACATACTTCCCAACTTTTTAAGATGGAAACGAGGGACACCTATTAGCAAATGTATGTAGGTATAGGGCACACCCCCTGACACGCCCCCTAAAAGGAGAATAATACAAAAAATCATTAGTTAAACCAGTGTTTCTCAAACTTACTTGTCTCGCGGCGCACCAAGATGATAAAAAAAAAAAAATTTGCGGCACACCTGAAAAGATTGAACTTATTTTGTGATCAGCAGTAAATATAATATATGCAAAAGCAGCAGTCTTGTGCGATCCCCACAAGACTGCTGCTTTTGTATATATTATTTTTTGCTGCTGATATAATATTAGGGAACGGGGATCACACAAGCCTGCTGCTTATATTTACTGCTGATATAATCACACACTGGTCTGTCCGTCCCCATCTCTTCTCTCGTCTTACCTTCTCAGCTCCATGTCGGGTGGGACAGCCAGGGACTGCGGGCTCCTCTGCTCTGTTGTGGGTGGGACTGGAGGAGGGAATGACGTAATGTCGTCACGTTGAGGCGTGCCGTGCTCAGCACCTTATTGGCTGGAAGCGCCTGGCACGGCACCTGTCCTGGCACACTGCTGGCAGCCAGGCCGCAGCCTAATTGTAGCAAAAAATCAACCGATCCAATTTGCGCACAGGCAGCACAGATGACCATGTCCGTGTGAGGCCTGCACACCTGCTCAGTGAGTGACAGACAGTCAGCACTATGCTGGTGGAGCCTCATGATGTGGCACCGGCACAGCCACTGCCAGGCCCGGCGAACAACATGAATGATCCCTCGACACACCTGCAATTTAGTGTGTCACGGCACACAGTTTGAGAAACACTGAGTTAAACCCACAAGTGCTTTTACCACTACTCTTACTTTATACTGGCTTTTGAAATTTACAAATGCAGCAATTTAGAAATTGGATGAAAGGTTTAGCACTGGGAAACACTTTTTGAAAGATAAAAAGCTCATTTTATATACAACTGTATAGATCAGACCAAAACGAGGGACAAATGAGGAGGAAAGAGGATCAGAGGGACTTTGGGAGCTATGCATATACAATAGTACCTTGCTACCTGCAAGCCACAATTCCTGTATTGAGTTTGCTTCCTGCAACTCTTCCTCCCAGGACCTCTAGAGTTCAGAAGGACTACTTTGTGCAATGTGTGACACAGCAATATCTACACACAGGGCATAGTAAATATATGTTACAGAATTCAATAAAGTAAATATGTGGGGATTTTCACAAAGTAAGTTTACAAACTTCAAGATCTTTCAGATTAATAAGAGTAGGCTCGAAATATTTAAAAGAGAATGTGAAAATGAATATATGATTTTAACTAATTAAGCCCGAGCCTCTTTCTGAGATTTGGTGTTTACAAGTTAAAAACATTTATTTTTCCTAGAAAATTACTTAGAAGCCCCAAACATTATATATATTTTTTTCTAACACCCTAGAGAATAAAATGACAGTCGTTGCAATTCTTTCTGTCACACGATATTTGCGCAGCGGTCTTACAAGCGCACTTTTTTTTGAAAATATCTATTTTTTTTTAATTAAAAAATAAGACAACAGAAAAGTAAGCCCAATTTTTTTATATTGTGAAAGATAATGTTATGCCGAGTAAATTGATACCCAACATGTCACGCTTCAAAATTGCGGCCACTCGTGGAATGGCGACAAACTTTTACCCTTAGGCGATGTTTAAAAAATTCTACATGTTGCATGTTTTGAGTTACAGAGGAGGTCTAGGGCTGGAATTATTGCTCTCACTCTAATGATCGTGGCAATACCTCACGTGTGGTTTGAACACTGTTTTCATATGCGGGCGCTGCTCACGCATGCGTTCGCTTCACCGCGCGAGCTCGGCGGTACGGGGCGCGATTACATTTTTTTTCTTATTTATTTTACCTTTTATTTTTACACTGTTCTTTTACAAAAAAAAATGTGTCAATTTTATTCCTATTACAACAGGTATGAATACACTTACTGAACATATCTCAGGCTTGAAGAAGGGGACATACCCCGAAAGCTTGTCCTGAAAAATTGTATGTTAGTGCAAATAAAAAAAGTATCACGGACAGTACTCAATTTTCTCATTCCTATTACAAGGAATGTAAACATCCCTTGTAATAGAAAAAAAGCATGACAGGACCTTTTGAATATGAGATCTGGAGTTAAAAAGACCTCAGATCTCATATTTACACTAAAATGCAATAAAAATAAATTTAAATGTTTAAAAAAAAAAAAAAAAAAAAAAAATGTTGCTTTAAGAGCTATAGGCAGAAGTGAACTTTTGACGTCGCTTCCGGCCTGCAGTGGTATGGAGAAGGGTGGAGGCCATCTTCCCCTTACTCATCTCCATACCTAACAGGAGAAAGGACCCGGTCGCCTCCGCCGCTGCCGGAGGCTCGGCGGAGGGCACCGGAGCGTGGCGCAAGGGAAGGCCCTCTCCCGCCGCCTATAAAAGTGATCTCACTGCAAATCTGCCGCAGAGAACACTTTTATCTGAAAGCGGACCGCCCACTGAAGAGGAGGATATCGGGGTTATGGTAGCTAGCTGCTGCCATAACAATGATACCCCTCTTCAAAGTACCGACGTATAACGACAGGGGGCGGTCCGTAAGTGGTTAAAGCAGCATTAGACCCCAAAACAATATTTATTATTTTACAATTAACAAATTCTTACATGTGTTGGCTGCCTTGGTTTACCTTTTTAAGCTTTATTCTATTTTCATCTGGTAATTCAGCCAGAAAGTCTGTATTTATTTCACGGCACAAACTCTCCAGCAGAATGTTTCAGTTTACATGGATGAGACAAACCACTTAAAACTGTCATGAGTAATTACAATGATCACCTTTTATTTATTCATGCAAATCCTTTATCCCAAAACAAAAAAAACGATTTGTAACTGATTATAAAGTGTGAGCTGGAGTTTGGCTTTCAGTTTGTTATTGGTTCTAAATCTGCTAATACATTTAACACTCCCCTCCCCCACAGACTGACAATGCTGCTTTCTGCTGTGCCCCCTTTCCTTATTCCTCAAGAGTTATGTCTCACTAAGGCCCCTTTCACACGATCGGCCTGCTCGGATCCGCCTGTCCATTTTTCAGGCAGATCTGAGCAGCCAGCCATTGACTTCCAAGGGAAGGCGGAGAGGTGTCCGCTGACACCCACCTGCCATTCATTCCAATAAGAGACCTGCTCAAAACAGACGGATGGCGATACGTCCGCCATCCGTCCAGCGGATCGGATGAAAATGGACATTTTTTCATCCGATCTCCCCATAGAGAACAGCAGGTCTCTGACAGGTCTATCTCTGCACAGTGAGCGGAGACGGAGCTGTCATCCGCCTGCTCAGTGGGGATCAATGGAGCAATCCCCCGCTGAGCTAGGGGAGTCCTTCCAACGGATCCGTCCCGTGTGAACCCAGCCTAATACAGGAGGTGTGTTACTGGTCAGATCACCAGGTAAAAAGAGGCAAAGAAAAGAAAACAGATGCAGCTATCACATCTAATAAATGGCAAGCTGCAATATTTTACACATTTTTGTTTTTTGAGTCTAATACTATTTTAAGTTTTGACTACAGATACGTTTCAATTAAGGAGCTGAAGATCAGTCACCGAAATTAAATTTGAGACAAAGCAGCATACCTTACCAACGGATACAGTTTGCAGTCTTTGGCAGCATTTGACTGGAATTTAACAGTAGCAGTGTATGAAGAAATAAAATAAGAACTTTTGTAAAAAAAAAAAAAAAACACATTCCTAGTTATTTTTCTGTGCTTTTCTACACTCTTGGTAAGCTCCACCCACTTTCTGGCAAATCATATACCTCCCAACAGTCCAAGATTTTGCAGGACTGTTCTGCATTTTGAAAATAATACCAGGGTCCTACCCTATTGATCCAAGGATGATCCTGCTGTGTCCTGCTTAAAGTAGAATTCCAGGCTTTTACTAACTATGCTTAAAAAACTTCCCTGTCCCCTCCTAACACCTATAATATCTAACCTGTGAAAAAAAATGTATATACTTACCTATTCTGAGGCCAGTCCGGTCATAAGATCTCCCATGTCAGCCAGCGCCAGCTTCAGAGAGCACTCGACAACAGCTGGTAATGACCATAGGCTTCAATAGTACATCTGTTGTCGGCGCACCCTCCTCTTCCCTGCAGCGGCTGTTGATTGAGACATGGCAGCTGATCATATGACAGAACTGGAATGGCCTGAAAATAGGTAAGTATAGGCATCTTTTTTACACAGGTATAGGTAGCGGAGAGGGGCATAAGCATTTTTAAGCATAGTTAGTAAAAGCCCAGAATGCTATTTTAAACCAGACCTTCACTTAAAGGGGTTGTAAAGATTTTTTTTTTTTTAAACAAACATGGTATACTTGCCTCCTCTGTCAAGGGTTTTGCGCAGCATGGCCCCGGTCCTCCTCTTCTGGGGTCCCTCAGCGGCGATACTGGCTCCTCCCCACATCGAGTGCCCCCTCGAAGACCCGCATTCCAAGGGGGCACTCGTGCGGCCGCGCTCCAGAGTCATGAGTCCTGCTGCTGCGTTCATTGACACAGACAGCAGGACTCGGCCCCGCCCCTGGCTCCTGTGTCACTGGATTTGATTGACAGCAGTGGGAGTCAATGGCTCTTGCTGCTATCAATCTGTCCAATGAGGACCTGAAACAGTGGCTAGAGCTGCTGTGCTAGTTCTCGTCACTGGAACGATCGGGTTCAGGTAAGTAAAAAGGGGTCTGGAGGACTGCTGCTCTACAGAAGGTTTTTCACTTTAATGCATAGAATGCATTAAGGTGAAAAACCTCAAGGGTTTACAACCCCTTTAAAAGTGAAAGTACCGCTAATGTCCCGCTATTTTTAGCGGCACTTTACCGTCGTTTTTGCTGCACTTTTCGGCCGCTAGCGGAGCACTTTTGACCCCCGCAAGCGGGCGAAAAAAGGTTAAAAGCACTACCTATTTATTTCAATGGGCAGGGGCACTTTAAGAGCGGCGTATACACCGCTCCTAAAGCGCCTCAAAGATGCTGCTTGCAGGACTTTTTTTTTACATCCACTCCAGTGTGAAAGCACTTGGGCTTTCACATTAAAGTGACAGGAGAGGCGCTTTACAGGCGCTATTTTTAGCGCTATAGCGCCTGTATAGCTCCTTAGTGTGAAAGGGGTCTTAGGGTATTTTGTACATGTTCAGCCATTTGCTTTCTTGGACAGTGTAGGCTGTTTAACCAACAGCGTCATAGTAACGAATGACACCTTTTTTGTTAAAATATAGCAAGGGATGCCCCTTTGTTTACTTTCTGATGTTGGCTGGGGAATCTCAGGAGGGTGGCGGCAGGAGGGTATCTACAGGGCCACCCACGGACCAAATTTAGGCCAGTACTTTATGAATGCTTCATGTATGGCCAGCTTAAGACTCCTCCTTGCGGCATTTCAATTTTAAAATAACTTGTCGGTACAAGGACTGCAGCATATATGTGTAGTGTATACTGCGGGTAGACTGTGACAAGCGCAATATGTATATATACACTGCAGCTTTGAAATGGTTTATCGGGGTTATGGCTGAAGCTAACAGCCATATCCCCAGTATTTTTATTTCAGCTGGTGATTCTCTTCCTTTATAAAAGCAATCCAAGCAGCTGATTAGCCGCTGGATTGCTTTTAGAAGCAGCAGGAGGTGTTGTCCGCCCCCCCTCCTCTCCTGCCGCTCACCAGTGTTTCTCAGGCTTACTGTTCTCACCGGCGAGCCCGTGAAAATGATCCAACGATTCACGAGGCTGGCCATAGAGGTGAAGAGGGAACAGATCATCTCTATAATCTAGGAGTGCCAGATACTTTCAAAAAGGTAGAGGGGAGAGTTGACCCCAGATATCTCCATAAAGAGGATCTATCATTCCTTATTTTTTTCAGGATGTCTCCGTTCCTTGTAATAGGAATAAAAGTTAGAGAGACAGTGTAAAAATTAAATAAGAAAAAAGAATTTAAAGCGCCCCCATCCCTCCATGTTCGCGTGCATTAGCGATGGCAGACATAAGTCCCGCGCACAAATTTAAACGGTGTGCGCACCACATGTGTGAGATATTGCCGCAAACTTTATATCGAGAGCAATAATTTTAGCACTAGACCTCCTCTGTAACTCTGACGAGAGACAAGGAGAATGGGGTGCCACTGAGTATGTATCAATAAACATTTATTATAAAAAATAATATCCACTCACATGGAAGATAGCATATCTGCATTCAGGCATGTCTCTGGATGAGAGGAGAGGAGAGGGACTGCAAGCTTCAGCATGTCCACAAACGGCTGGCGAATCCACATAAGATGATGTGAGGTGGTGGGGCACAGCGGTTCTTCTCCTTGGCACACAAAACTGAGATGTGATGGTATGGATTCGCCAGCCGTTTGTGGACATGCTGAAGCTTGCAGTCCCTCTCCTCTCCTCTCATCCACAGACATGCCTGAATGCAGATATGCTATCTTCCATGTGAGTGGATATTATTTTTTATAATAAATGTTTATTGATACATACTCAGAGGCGCCCCATTTTCCTTGTCTCTTCTCAGCCTGTTTGGACCTTGCTTCTGGTCCCATCGGTGGCAGCCCTGACAGACCAGTCTCTCTCTCTTATGTAAACCAGAGCTCATGTTTTTAAACTTGTGTCTTGTATAGTCTATGTCCAGAGCTTTTTTTCAAATAAAATTAATCATTTTGAATAAAAACTTTATTTGATTTATAATTGCTGCTAAAAAAAACCCCACGGGGATCTTCCATTTTTCTTTTCAAACAATTGTTTCGGGGTGTGCAGCCCTTATCAGACTCTATAAGTGTCATTCCATGTTATAGCTAAACTAACCCTTTAAACTGGACATAGTAGATTTTCAAATGAGCATTAATACAACAAACTAAATTAAATTTTGGAATTAATAGACTTTCCCAAACAAAAAGACACATATACTGTTAGAAATTAGTTTAGTGCAGTAAGTAGTAGTGATTAACCCTGACAGATCACACAGCAATGTTATGGTACAGGATTGATCTCTACCATATACTGCTGCTATTCTATACGGCTATACCTTACATCAAAGGGAACCATTTTTCACCTTTTTTGTTACTAAATTAACTCCTAGTGGCTGTTGGCTTAGGCTACATACCTTAAATACATTATGTACATCTATGTGAATCGATACGTCCCAACTTTCTGAAATAAGAGAAGAGAAAAAGGGACATCATAGTCAAATGACACATCCCCACCAAGTCCCTAGTTATGCAAGCAAGAAAACATTCATATGCGAAAATTATTACTTAAGCCCACAAGTACTTTTACTGTGTGTAGGCAGGTGTAGGTTGATCTCCCTATACGGGTAACACTGTTGCAAACACCATGCAGTAGGGCAGGCCATACACGGTCGAATTTCGAACGAGTTTTCTTTTCAAAATCACAAAGTTCTTTTTTTGTGATCCGATGATGCCACCATTGATTTTCAAAATTCGGCCGACCAAGCCTTCAATTTCACCTCAGGCTGCTACAGAAAAGAATTTTCATGGCCGGGAATCTTCTTTTCTCTCCGTAAATTTTCTTTTCTTCTTATTACATTTCTCGCACGATTCTTCCATCATTGATTAGAAAATCGTTTGTTTTTCTAAAAATTTCCAACATGTCCAATTTCTCAAATTTTATTGCCGCAAATCGGCCATTGCTGCAGCCCACTAATGGTGCGAAATTCGTACGAAAATTCTTAGATACGATTTTCGAAAGAAAATTCTTTCGAAATTCGAACCATGTATGGCCAGCATAATGCCCTGTACACACGGTCAGACATTGATTGGACATTCCGACAACAAAATCCATGGATTTTTTCCGACGGATGTTGGCTCAAACTTGTCTTGCATACACATGGTCACACAAAGTTATCGGAAAATCCGATCGTTCTGAACAGCTTGGAGAGCCTGTCTTACTGATTCCAATCTTGATGAGTAATTTGAAATGATGGTCAAGCAAAAGAGGAAGCTCACTGTGCTTGAAGAACATTGCAATTGATATGCATCCTGATGTGTTTTCCCTGATGCTGTAGTGACCAGTAAGCTTAATTGATTAAAAATATCTTCAAAGTTTGAGCTAAAAATTTGAATGCTTTTGTATTTGGCTGTCCACCTTGTTTCACTCAGCAATGGCACATTAGGAATAAGAGATCTTCTTTTTGGACTCTCACGGAAAAACTTGATGATGGCTTTCACTGTGCCAATAGAATTCCGTATATCAGGAACAGCATTCAGGTCATTAACAACCAAATTGAGTTTATGTGCAGCACAGTGAGCAAAAGCAGCTTTAGGATATCTTCTCTTTATTATAGCTTGAACGCCACCTTCTTTTCCTGCCATTGTAGAACATGATGCTGTGAGCATCCATCATATCCTTGGCCTAATGCCCTATACACACGGTCGGACATTGATCGGACATTCCGACAACAAAATCCATGGATGTTGGCTCAAATCTGTCTTGCATACACACGGTCACACAAAGTTGTCGGAAAATCCGATCGTTCTGAACGCTGTGACGTAAAACACATACGTTGGGACTATAAACAGGGCAGTAGCCAATAGCTTTCATCTCTTAATTTATTCTGAGCATGCGTGGCACTTTGTGCGTCGGATTTGTGTACACACGATCGGAATTTCCGACAACGGATTTTGTTGTCGGAAAATTTTATAGCAAGCTCTCAAACTTTGTGTGTCGGAAATTCCGATGGAAAATATGTGATGGAGCCCCCACACGGTCGTAATTTCCAACAACAAGGTCCTATCAAACATTGTTTACGGGGCATTAGGCTGGGTTCACACTGCAATACGGAGTGGCTCACAGCAGGGGTCCGGTGCATCCCTGTTCACCATTCCAGGTCCGATTTCGGTCTGATTTTTTGGCTGAATTCGGACCTGAAACGGACAAGAAGACACACAGGACTCCTGTGCAATTCACTCCGGAGATGTGTAAACCGGCTCCATTGAGAACTGGTCAGAATCTTCTGGCATGCGAATAAGATGCGGGGAAACTGCATCCAATTCGCAATAGCATGAACTCAGCCTAAAGGTATTGAGCTGGCTTTGTGTCTAATTGAGTGCTGCTGCCCTGGATGACCCCTGCGGCCATGTTCAGTGAGGGCAGTGCTTCTAAAAAGCACTGACTTACTGCAATTCGTGCACATTTTGCGTGTGAGTAGGTTAGGAACAGAAACCCACTGGACAGGGAGCTCTTACCTAGTGAGAGCGAACGGATCTAGAGGAGAAGGGACAGCATAGGGACTGGCAGCAAAACTCGCAAATATGGCACTTGCAGGAAGCGATGCATGGAGACCGACAGCACCTAGCACAGTAGGAGGCTGGTAGGCAGAAGCAGAGAAGAACTAGAAGTAGAACTGTTCACCACAACAGCACTAGCCAATCACTATAATCACCAATCAGAGGATAGAACATAGATCAGGTAATTGAGAAGCGGGCCTTCTGATTGCTAAATGTTAGTACGAGACCTGGGGCTCTGTGGAAGAGCCCAGCCTCTGTGATGGAAGTACAATGTGCAGCAGCGCATATATGCGGCCCGACGGATAAAAACTCACTTCCATGAAGCAGCATCTATGCGTATGGCCGTCGTGAAAGGGGTTAAACCAAAAAATAAAAATATATTTAAATGTGGTTTTAACAGATCAATCTACGGTGGGAAAAACAATTCTGTGACGTACCCCAGAAAAAAAAAAAAGAAGAGGAGGGACATGAGAACAAAATGTGAAGTACCTATTTTTAAATGTGTAATGATTTGACAAAGAGTTAAAGCACTTAAATTTGGAAAGGTTGTGAGTCACCAAATTTATGGTAAACGAAACCTTTCAGTTTGGCATGTAGAAAACATTCCTGTCTCCATGCAGGAAATGGGAGGTTGCACTCGATGCCTCTGAGGGACCTGTCCCTTTGTTCTCAAGAGAGATCTTAGGGCGGTGGGTAGAACTCATGTGTGGAGAGAAAAAACTCTCGGGGGTTTATGCAGCAGTCATCAGAAATACCGAACAGACATTTGTCGGTAGCACTAGCATTAGCACACGTTTTTGTGGCTAATTTGCCACTTAATCAGTAAAAGGAAAAAAAAAAAAAAGAAAAAGAAAACCAATGCAGCCACCACATTTAAAGGTTGGCAAGCTTTGTTTTGGGGTTTATTACCTCTTTAAATAGTACATTGTACATTTTTTATCTACATACATCAGACAAAATAGAAGGACACCCCAGTAGAAATTATTGCAACTGAACCACAATGTGCACACCATTTGTTATGGTTTGTTGCATTACAAAATGAGTAAAATATTGAACATGTATGTTTTTCATGTGTTTAGGTGTGTTAACAACCTATTTAGATTTAATAGGCTGCCTTAAAGTGTATTTCAACTTTTGCAGCTAAATTGGGATAATACCTACTTTATACGGGTTACATGTCCCAATTCACATAACATAACTTAAAAAATACTTTAAAAATTGCAGCTTATATTTTATGACCCCAAGAAATAATGAAGAGCACTGCTCCAAGCACAACCATGCAACAACCCAGTGGCTTCAATGCTGCTGGGTGCCAGCATCCAACAGGCCTTTTTTCAGCCTTCTGAAACTAAGTATTAAAGAGAATAGGGATTTGCACCCCAGTTGCCAGCCCAATCATAATGTGCAAAAAAACAGCTTCAGCTTGTATCCTTCCAAGCCACGGCCCTCTGACACGTTTCACCCTCCCATGGGCTTAGTCATAGAGCCAAGCTAGAGGTAGGACTAAGCCCATGGAAGGGTGATACGCTACAGAAGGGCGAGGCTTGGGAGGTGGCAAGCTGAAGTTGTTTTTCTACATACAGTGATTGGGCTGGCAACTGGTGTGCAGCTCCCTGTTCTATTTGATACATAGTTTCGGCAGGCTAGAAAAGCCCTATCAGATCCTGACACCTAGCAGCATTGAAGCCACCTGGTTGTTGCATGTTTCTTATTGGAGCGGCGCAATACATATATTTTTAAATACTCTATTCTGGACCCTTCAGCAAGAAAAACATCCAAGGTAGTTTGGGTGGGCTGGGCAGCTGTGTTTAACATAATTAACACTGTATGTTCTGTGCTGGGAGATCTTTATAATTAGTTGTAGGTAAATTTGAACACTCTCTGTCCTAACAAAGGGCTAAAGGTGTAGAGGCTGGGCTTCTTGAAGTGCTTGTTAATGAGGATAGACTCGGGACAGGCTCACTCTAATATTGTTAAAGAAAAAAACTTTGCAGTCAGCCTTGACACCTCATGAGAAACATTTAAAAAAGTAAGAATATTTTTTCTTCTCCTTTTTTTTTTTTTTTTAGACATGCTGTATGAATGGGAAAATACAATGGGGTTCTCTCAAATTTGACTGCAAAAGTGGAAATATGCTTTAACAGAACAGGCTTTAATGCACAAAAGGACTGCATAATTGTGTAAAGGCCCACAACCTGTACATATCAAAGATGTTTGTGAAAATTGTTAAAAGCTTTTAACAGAAACCCAATGAGATTTCATGGTAAATGGCCCTTTTGGTACCTCTATAAAAAGAAGAGGCTTCGCATTCTCTATTGAAGAAGGCTTTTGTATGCAGAAATGTTCTTACGATAATTTGCTCTGCATTAACTAGATTTTGAACATAGGTCTACATCAAGTATCCTGCTGTTTTCCTTTTAAAAGGTCGTTAATATTAAAATACAGCTTGATCTAATATGAAAAGACCGGTTTGTAACACTCAAATTAATATGATTTTTTTTTGGGTGCTGGTGTTAACCCTTTATCTGACAAAGATTTCTCCCTGAACTATTATGAAAATATATGACGCTTTATATTCCACTTATGGACAGATAAATGGAGACAGTCATTCCCAACCTTTTTATACATTAAAGGGACAGTCCTCCTTTTTAAAATGTGTCATTTGGACATGCAGTAACCTTTCTTGGACCACAAACTCAGAAATAAATAGAGAAATTAACCTAAGTGTAAGTCTTGGGTTTTCCTAACTATGCTTAAACCTGCTCCCACCCCCTTCTTTCTCCGATTCTGACTAACCTGTGAAAGGAAGATGCTTATACTTACTTATGGTCTAGGTGCTCTGGTCCTGTCACATGATTGGCTCCCAGCGATGGCTTCAGAGGAGAGGAGGGACATCTCAAGGCAGCTGCCGCCATTCAGAGAAACAGCCATTATGTGAAGATAGTGGTATGCTCCAGCCAGAAGAAGGTGATCTTTTAGGCAGACGAGACCCTATGTTGGGAGGACTTCTTGCCCACAGGACTGGGAGAGTCAGGACAGCTATGCGAGACTGAGAAAGCGGAGGTGACTACCGAATCTACAAAGGGGGTTTGTGGGAGTCTGAATTCCTGAGAAGAACCCAGGGTGCGGGGAGAACCATATCTGGAGGTCAGGGGTGGGCCCATACAATAAAGGTGCTGTGACAGAAGACTAAGTGAGCCTGAAGAGCCCGTGGTCTGGGAAATTAGCAGTGCTGTGCTGCTGAAGTGTAGTCAGGTGGGCTAGCATTTTTTATTGTGTATGGTTGCTAGAGAAAAACATCTGCGTGGGCTACCTTTCTTCTGAACTAAATTTGTGTTGGACTTTGTGTTTCAATAAAGATAGACTGAAAAGCCTTTTAAAAACAGTTTAGACTGATGAGATCTCACTTACAAACACATTTACCACAAGAGCTTAAAGTGATTGTAAAGACAGAAGGTTTTTTTATCTTAATGCATTATATGTATAAAGATAAAAAGCCTTCTGTGTGCAGCAGCCCCTCTCAGCCCCCCTAATACTTACCTGAGCCCCATCTAGATCCAGCGATGTTGTAGGAGTGTCTTGGCTGCCCAGGACTCCCCTCCTCATTGGCTGAGAAAGCAGAGCAGCACCATTGGCTCCGTAACTGTTCAAAGTGTTTAAAAACTTATCTGGGGGTGAATCTGGAGATAAATTTGCCAGGACCACGAATATGGAACCCAAAGGATTAACCTCAAACCCATGGTACCGGTGAACCCAAACCTCATCCTCAATGCCTGGTAACTGGCATGCTTTTCCAGTTTCGCCACCACAATTTAACTTTTTAAAGTCACAGTGAGGTTTAGTTCTGGTGAGTTTGCTTTTTGATAGTTTCCTCCTTTGTTGCAGAAAATAAGCAAGGATGAAAAGCACCTGGGGCCAAAAGTGGTGCACTGGGAATACCAAAGAGACTACTGCTTGAGCATCCTAGGATAAGGTCCAAAAAAAAGGCAGCCATCTAACAAAGGATTACAAATGCATCAAGAGCGACACTGTGCTACTGACCCGCCTCCGTCCACTGGGTTCTGGTTCCACAAGGTTGAGGAGTTGAATTTAATGGAGGATCTTGTACCGATGAACCAACATAAAGGTGAGGTGGGTACCAAAATGTGGACTCTATGGAACATGTTTGTATACTCTGAAGAATGAAACTCTTTTCTCGCAGTGAGTCCCACTGACTGTTAGACACAGGGGTCCCCTTTCGTGCTGGATGCATTTGTAATCCCCCCCCCCCTCTTTTTTTTTCTCTTCTCCTCCCTCTCTTCCTTTTCTTTTTCCTTCCTTATTTTCTTTCTAGCTGGATCCAAATTATTTTAATATAATCTGATTCATGGGCCGATGGCAGGCCAGTGCTGTACCAACAATTGTGGAGGCTGATAAGGCGGTTCATGGAGGGTAGGGGGGCTACTCTGAGGCCTGCGTATCCATACCTGCCATTCTGTCCTCAGTAATAAGTCTGATAAAGTCGTAGGCTCACTGTTACTGTGAGCCGATGGCTTTCAGCTCCATCCAACAGCCATAAGGTGGTATTTTCCTAAAATACCCTTAATCAGGAAAGTACCGAATTATAGCCACTAGATGAAGCTGCTGATCATAGAAAATAAACATATTAGGAAAATTACAGGGATTATGTTTGATGACTATGCAAATGCTTGAGTCTTTGGACAGTTTTTTTTTTTTTTATAAATATACCCCTAAGTGTAGTATGAATGTAAGAGAGAGATAATGGTTGCAAATCAGGAGTGGTATAAAGCAATGGGTGTCAGTCATTGCTTTTGCAGGTCAATATTCATTGCTGTGGTAATAATGGCTATTCACCTTCAGCATCATCTTCATCAGTTTTTTCTCTTTGCTATTTTATTAACAGTTTATAAAAAAAAAAAAAATTATAATATCATTTACAGTGCCTTGAAAAAGTATTCATAGCCCTTTCAATTTTCCAAATTTTGTCACGTACAACCAAAAACGTAAATGTATTTTATTGGGATTTTATGTGATAGACCAACACAAAGCGGCACATAATTGTGAAGTGGAAAGAAAATCATAAAACATTTTTTTACAAATAAATATCTGAAAAGTGTGGCATGCATTTGCATTCAGCCCCCTTAACACTGATACCCCTAACTAAAATCTAGTGGAACCAATTACCTTCAGAAGTCACCTAATTAGTAAATAGAGTCCACCTGTGTGTAATTTAATCTCAGTATAAATACAGCTGTTCTGTGAAGCCCTAAGGGGTTTGTTAAAGAACCTTAGTGAACAAACAACATCATGAAGGCCAAGGAATACACCAGACAGGTCAGGGATAAAGTTGTGGAGAAGATTAAAGCAGGGTTCGGTTATAAAAAAATATCCCAAGCTTTGAACATCTCACGGAGCACTGTACAATCCATCATCCGAAAATGGAAAGAGCATGGCACAAATGCAGACCTACCAAGACACAGGGGCGGATCCAGGGGAAGGGGGGGCAATTGCCCCCCCTCCGAGAAATTAGTCAGCGGGCCGGCGTCTGAGTTGGCGGACCAGTCAGCAAGTCGCAGGTGAGTGGGCGGACCAGTCAGCGGGCCGGTGGGTGAGTGAGCGGGCGGGCATGTCAGTAGGTCCGCAGGTGAATGGGCGGGCAGACCAGTCAGCGTGCAGGGGAGCAGAGGGATGATATTATCTCTCACAACCCGCCCTGCATTACCGCAGTTCCGCCCTCACTGTGCAACCACTGGCAGCAGAAAGATTACATCCGCAAATTTAGCAAGTGACAATCTGCATCTGGTGGCAGGAGACTAGCAAGTGACAATCCTCATCTGGTGGCAGGCAAGTGACAATCCACAACTTATGGTAGTTGACAGTGGCAAGTGACAATCTGCATCTGGTGGCAGGCAACATGGCGAGTGAAAATCCTCATCTGGTGGCAGGCAAGTGACAATCCACAACTTGTGGCAAGTGACAATGTGGCAAATGGCCCATGGCATGGCTGCAGAGATCTACAGTTCAGTTGAGAGAATCTGTCCACAGGACAACTATTAGTAGTGCACTCCACAAATCTGGCCTTTATGGAAGAGTGGAAAAAAGAAAGCCATTGTTGAAGGAAAGTCTTAAGAAGTCCGTGCAATTTGTGAGAAGCCATATGGGGGACACAGCAAACATGTGGAAGAAGGTGCTCTAGTCAGATGAGACCAAAATGGAACTTTTTGGCCTAAAAGCAAAACGCTATGTGTGGTGGAAAACTAACACTGCACATCACCTTGAACACACCATCCCTACTTAAACATGATGGTGGCAGCATCATGAAGTAGGGAAGCTTTTCTTCAGCAGATAAGGGGAAGCTGGTCTGATTTGTTGGGAAGATGGATGGAGCCAAATACAGGGCAATCTTAGAAGAAAACCTGTTAGAGTATGGGAAAGACTTGAGACTGGGGCGGAGGTTCACCTTCCAGTAGGACAATGACCCTAAACATACAGCCAGAGCTACAATGGAATGGTTTAAATCAAAGCATATTCATGTGTTAGAATGGCCCAGTCAAGGTCCAGACCTAAATCCAATTTAGAATCTGTGGCAAGAATTGCTGTTCACAGACGCTCTCCATCCAATCTGACAGAGCTTGAGCTATTTTGCAAAGAATAGGCAAAAGTTTCACTCTCTAGATGTGCAAAGCTGGTAGAGACATCCCCAAAAAGACTTGCAGCTGTAATTGCAGCGAAAGGTGGTTCTACAAAGTATTGACTGAATACAAATGTACGTCACACTTTTCACATATTTGTAAAAATTGTTGAAATCCATTTATCATTTTACTTCCACTTCACAATTATGTGCCACCTTGTGTTGGTCTATAAAATAAAATCCCAATAAAATACATTTACGTTTTTGGTTGTAACATGAAAAAATGTGGAAAATTTCAAGGGGTATGAATACTTTTTCAAGGCACTGTATATAATAATACTCACCCAACCTATATTTGGATAAACTCATACCCACTTCTCATACGACCACTCCTTTTCTGGATCACTAAAAATCAGAACTATTGGTAAATGTCACCACCTTATATTTTGGTTATATTTTCCTATATTCTATAGGAATTCCATTTTTTACATTGTTACGCTCACCTTTTTTTTTTTTTGTGAAAACCTGCAATGGGATAGAATTCTGTGAATATATATTTGGCAGTGAAATGTACTGGCAAAAGAACAGGATTATCTCTAGAAGCAAACACGCTCTTATTGTATATATATTTTTGAGCCTTAAATCTCATGGTTAAACCTGCAAGCACATGTTATGTGGCTCAGTATTACATTTCTAAGAACTGTTTATCACCCAAGGGAGGACAATGTTATGACATCTGGAGCCTTGTGCGCTGTCTTCACAGTGTACATTTTTTTTAACCTGATCCATTACCATCAAACTAGAACCATACTACAAAAGCAAAAAAGAGAGAGGGCACCCCCGGCTTTGCGCATTTTCCCACTATGGTGTCCGTTTATGAAGCAGTGAAAAAAATTTCACTGCTCCATTCTCCGGCATTCTCAGAGGAGATTGTTCTCCTATGGATGCCAGTTTATGAAGCTTTGTAGATCGCTTCTCCTTTGGAGGAGTGAAGCTATCTACAAACGCTTCCAACAGTGGAGAACGGCCCCTGATACTGGAATCTCGTGAGACTTTACGAGATTACAGTACCAGAAATTCACTGAAACAAAAAGGTGTCTGTTTATTAAGCAGTGAGAAATTATCACTGCTCAGTACATAGACATTCCCGGAGGAGACCGCCCACCTAGTATTAAAATATTTGTCCTCCTACACTTATATATATATACATACACACACACACACACACACACACATATCCCAACCTGCAAAAACTCATTTCAGGGATTCAGGTAGGTGGCAAGCTCATTTCAGGGAGGTCACGCTCCGTCAATGCAGCCTCACTGTGCCCATCTGCAGCCTCATTAGTGTAAACAATGCAGCCTCACTGTGCCCATCCGTATCCTCATCAGTGCCCATCTGCAGCCTCGCCAGTACCTTGATTACACACAGCGGGTGTCTCCCGCTGTGTCATGCAGCTGCAGTCTTAACTGTTCGGCGCCCGTCCACTGTAACAAAGCTCCGCCTCCTCATCAAGTCAAAAATCTTCCTCCTTCCCCCAGGATTCTCTCTTCACTCCCCGATTCTCCACCTCTGAGCTGGTGAATCGGGGAGTGTGAATTCTGACACAGATCGCCTGTGAAGTGCTGACATCGCAGCTTCATAAACTGGCCGTTTCTGTGTCAGTCAATGACAGGTTCTCAGTGTGTGGAGATGATCAGCGGAGAATATGTTCTCCCCCGATCATCTCTGTTTCATAAACTGTTCATGGACTGTGATCAGCGGTGATCCTTGGGATCACCGCTGATCCCAGTTTCATAAATGGACACCTATATCATTTATTGATGTAGATATATTCACAAACAATTTTGATATACAGAATTTACCAGAATAATCATCCACGACAATAACACTTGATCCCTGCACATGCTTCTTAGCTTGGGAAAGTTGAGAAATTTATTGGATCAGGTGGTCGGCTAGGCTTTTATGTTTAAAGGGTAAGTTCACCTTTGTACACTTTTTTTTCTAAATTCCAGCTCCCCTATGCACCAATATAGCATTCATGTACTTTTTTTGAAAACATATCAAAGCTTTCCACTACATCTACAGTCACTTAATTTTCTTGTCCTAATCCATGTTTCCATTTGTAATGTCTTTCTTCCTGATCAGACTTTAGGTCATGACACAGGAAGGAGTTGACCAGATGACCTCTTTAGCACACACCCTGAATGATCCATCTACCCATTCCCTGGTTTTTTTAAATGAAATGCAATCAATCATGACCTAAAGTCTGATCAGGAAGAAAGACATTACTAATGGACACATCTGGAAACATGGATTAGGACAAGAAAAGTAAGTGACTGTAGATTTAATGGAAAGCTTTGCAAAAAAGTACATGAATGTTATATTGGTACCATGGGCGTCTGCAGAACTTTTTTCAGTGTGGCATAATTTGTGGTATATACACACACACACATTATATATATATATATATTATATTTAGAACTAAATAACTGTTATCATCCAAATTGGAAAAAAAAAAAAACATATAAACTTTAACTGCAATCATCTGCACTCTTGCTTAAATTTAACAATCACATTTTTCAAAGAGTAATTTTTTGTACAATTTTTGTTCACTGGTCAGTGATCTCGAAAAAGAAACTGTAAACGTCTGTGGTCCTGTGCAAATTTATCAATTAATTTGTCAATCAACTGTTGATTGTTTTCAGCAATTTTTGCTCCATGTATTGCTCATCATGCACAAACCAGATAAGCGATCATCTGCCATTGTCGATCTCAGCCAGGTTTTCACCCTTCTCATTGTGCTGAAAGACCTTTCCACTGTACAAGTGGTCACTGGTAATGTGAGAGCAATGGGAATTGCTTGCTGGACTGATGGAAAAAAAATCTGTGTGGTCTAGCAAATCCAGAAATCCATTGTCAAACTGCTCATCCTTCGTTGACCAGATCTCAAACCATGTGACTGCTTCAGGCTTTCAATGCCGTAAATTTCTTTGATGCCTGCAATATGGCATTTGTATTGCTCAAGTGTCATTTTTGCCATTTGTGATAAAGGATAAGGATAAAAGTGAGAACAGACTGAAATTTTTCTTTCATTGCCAAACCGCCTTTCTAATGATGCAATGATCAAGTCCATGTATGGCACATAGATAGACTGGCGATAGCATTCTTCCACAGAAGAGGAACCAAAATTAGAACAAAATACTTGCCTGCCACACTGTCTGGGAAAACAAAGTTCGATGTTCAATTTTTCTGCCATTGTTTGAACATTTGAAAAAAATTCCTCAAATTGTTCTTCTGCATTTTCTCTGTGATCGCGGAACACAGTCAGAAGGTCTTGCACGTGATTACATACGTTGAGGATATCAAGCTGAACAGCTTGGAGAGCCTGGCTTACTGATTCCAATCTTGATGAGTAATTTGAAATGATGATCAAGCAAAAGAGGAAGCTCAATGTGCTTGAAGAACATTGCAATTGATATGCATCCTGATGTGTTTTCCCTGATGCTGTAGTGACCAGTAAGCTTATTTGATTAAAAATATCTCCAAAGTTTGAGCTAAAAATTTGAATGCTTTTGTATTTGGCTGTCCACCTCGTTTCACTCAGCAATGGCACATTAGGAATAAGATATCTTCTTTTTGGACTCTCATGGAAAAACTTGATGATGGCTTTCACTGTGCCAATAGAATTCCGTATATCAGGAACAGCATTCAGGTCATTAACAACCAAATTGAATTTATGTGCAGCACAGTGAGCAAATGCAGCTTTAGGATATTTTCTCTTTATTATGGCTTGAACACCACCTTCTTTTCCTGCCATTGTAGAGCATCCATCATATCCTTGGCCATATAGTTTTTCAAAGTTTAATCCAAATTTAGAAGATGTATCCATAATCACATTTGCAATTGAGATGGCATCCATTTCTTTTAAGGTTGAAAATCCAAATTCTCTTATGACAGCTATGGTGCTGCTTGTACAAAACGTACTTCAAGTGACATCTGTTCTTTTCCAGAAATGTCAGCACTTTCATGAGCAATGATTGAAAACCCATTTGACATGTTGACTAAGGATACCAGATCTTCTCGTAAGGTTAGTTCACATAATCGAATCAATTCATTTTCAACACGAACTGATGTATAACGTGCATTAACTGGTGCATTTTCAAGATGGTACTTTAGGATCACATCTCCTGCTTCAATGCGAAATTGGTACAGACTTTGCACGTTTCCAGTTGTACTTTGTTTCCCACGTAAAGCAATGTCATGTGTTCCACAAAATAAGATAGTAGGTAAAATTGGAAATAACTTTTTTCGATTTTCTTCAACTTGCCTTTTCACAGCGCTGTCTATTTGGCAAACAATAATTGTTTCAGGTTTCTTTCTGATCTCCAAAAAATTTGTTGCATCCAGTTGTGCATTTTTATGCCAAGACATTGAAACGTGGTTCCGCGCACCGTCATGGAAATCTTTATATTTCGTGAAAGGCCCAGTTATGAATGCTCCTTGTGTCCCAAAATGAACTGGCTGCGGAAAAACTGTACAATATTTGCCAATCGCACCTTTCAGTTGTGGAGAGTAGCTAAGCCAAGGTGAATATTGATTAATCCACACCTGACGGAAAAAGTGTTGTCCAGTTGAATCCTTCTTGAAGTCATAATTTTCTGGTGGGTTATATGTATTTATTAGCAGATTGTATTTAAGATCATCTGTTAGTTTTTTTGATGAATTAAAATACAATCCAATGTCATTTACAGGAGCATCAACATGGCAACATTCTGTTGGAGCTGGAACTGGACCTGCAGAACTGCTTGTGCTCGATTCTGCCTCTTTTTCACCATGTCTAGATTCTTGTGTTGCTCCCTTATCAGATTCTACATCATACAATTTGCGCTTTGAAAAAAAATTAGCGGATATCCATTTCTAAAAAGAAATGGGGATCATTAAGTACTCTGCTCATCACCTGGCTACATCACTAGATTGCACCCAAAAGACTTGCTACAGCACCAGCTCTATAGATATAACCCCACGGCACCAGATCCACAGCACTTGAAATAATCCCACGGCATCCGGTAATATAGATTCACTGCACCAGATATAGATCCACTGCACAAAATAAAGACCCAGAGCACTAGAAAAATGGCACCACCAGCTATAAAACCACAGCACAAGATATAAACTCAGAATACAGGGTTCAGGAGTACGTTGTGCTCAGAATGCAGGGATCAAGAGTGCATTGCGCTCAGAATGCAGGGATCAGGAGTGCATTGTGCTCAGAATGCGAGGATCAGGAGTGCAACGTGCTCAGAATGCGAGGATCAGGAGTGCATTGCGCTCAGAATGCAGGAATCAGGAGTGCATTGTGCTCAGAATGCAGGAATCAGGACTGCATTGTGCTCAGAATGCAAGTATCAGGAGTGCATTGCGCTCAGAATGCAGGGATCAGGAGTGCATTGCGCTCAGAATGCAGGGATCAGGAGTGCATTGTGCTCAGAATGCAGGAATCAGGACTGCATTGCACTCAGAATGCAGGGATCAGGAGTGCATTGTGCTCAGAATGTAGGAATCTGGACTGCATTGGGCTCAGAATGCAGGAATCAGGAGTGCATCGCGCTCAGTATGCAGGGATCAGGAGTGTATTGCGTTCAGAATGCAGGAATCAGGAGTGTATTGCGCTCAGAATGCAGGGATCAGGAGTGCATTGCGCTCAGAATGCAGGAATCAGGAGTGTATTGCGCTCAGAATGCAGGGATCAGGAGTGCATTGCGCTCAGAATGCAGGAATACGTCTGCATTGTGCTCAGAATGCAGGGATCAAGAGTGTATTGTGTTCAGAATGCAGGGATCAGGAGTGCATTGCTCTCAGAATGCAGGGATTGGGGGGTGATGTGAAGGGTGCTACAGGACACTGCTATGGGGGTGACCCTGCTCATAACAGTGTCCTCTGCCCCGTTCACATCACCTCCCCCCACACACACACAGTGGTGTCTTCTGTCCCCCCTTTACCCTATAGCAGTAACCTCCCCCCTTCCCTCCCATAGCACAGTGTACTACCTGTTTTCACAGCGGAGACTGAGAGGCAGCACAGTTCTGGACAGAGGGCGGGAGCTGGCAGAGTGACTGTTCATATTAGCAAGCTGGTGATTGGTTGCTTAGAACCACCCTGTGTGCTAGCAACCAATCACCAGTGGTTTAACATAAAAAGTTTGTTTCGCCAGCTCCTCTTCCCGCCCTCCGTCCTGAGCTGTGCTTCCTCCCGGTCTCCGCTGTTCACTGATGACAGTGGTGGAGGAGGATAGAGGCGGGAGGGCGAGAGAGAGAGACCGGGACATAGATGGCATGGTGGAGCCACCCACGGAGGAGGCTGGGATGGAAGACAAGGACTGGCACATAGAAGGCGGGGGTCGGCGGCGCAGAAACCCGATCGCGGTGGACAGGTGGACTAAGATCGTCAGGTTGCAGACCCCCATTATAGTGAGTACTGAAACATTTTCAGTCTTGTGGAGGAAACCTGGAGAATGGGCTGTAATAACAATTCAGACTTTTTAAAAAACACAAAAAAATTTCAAGTATAGGCTGTTTTCATCATGATCAAAATATGGTCATAACAGATCATCATGTATTGCTATACATTGCAAATTTGCAATAATAAAAAGATGTACATTCTCTAGGGTATATTTATATGGACTAGTACGCCTGGCCTGAGCAATTTCCAATACAATGTGGAGCTGAATGATCTCTTATATAACACATATATCTTTCAAGCCTAGAGAATGTACATCTTTTTATATTGCAATACATCTGTTATTGCAGTGGCGGCTGGTGCTCAAAGTTTTTGGGGGGGCGCAAAAAATGTTGAAAAAAAAAAATCATCAATTGCAGCCACTGTGCCATCAAACGCTGCCACTGTGACCATTAAACGCTGCCAGTGTGCCATCAAATACTGCCACTGTGCCCATCAAACGCTGCCAGTGTGCTCATCATATGCTGCCAGTGTGCCCATCATGATTGGCGGAGAGGCGGTTTAGTGTTAGGAAAGCGAACAGTCATTCACTTTTCTAACACAGCTGAGTGACCTGCGAGCCACCCAGCATGGCACTTGTAGATCACCTTTTTTGACAGCTATTAGAGCCTATGGCTCTAATCAGGTGCTTAAAACCCACCCCGCTGCTGTAATTCAGGCGCCCTGCACAAGAAAGGGGTCTGGGCGCCAAAATAGGGGGTGGCAGCGGCGGCCAATGCATGAATCTATCTATAGGTGACAGAGGGGTGGCAGGAGAGAGGGGGCAGCCCTCCCATGCGCCCTTAATGCATGGGCCACCATTGTGTTCCGGCCACATTTTTATCTTGATGAAAACAGCTATACAATCTGTATAGCTGTTTTCATCAAGATCAAAATATGGCCACGACAGATGTATTGCAATACAAAAAGATGTACATTGCATTCTCTAGGCTATATAAATTATATGGGCATGGACTGGTCGGGTACGCCTGGCCTGAGTAGTAACTTCTAATACAAAGTGAAGAAGACATGAATTATCTCATCAACATAATACACTAAAGAGACATATCTTTCCAGCAAATTAGCAATAAATAAATCAAAATGCTCTTCCTCCTGGGAGTCCTGGCTGCTCCTAACTGCTGTTACCTGTGGTTCCTCGCGGTTCTTATGTTGCCTAGGCACAGGTAGCATATCAGTGGGCGGCTCGCACTTGAGTGGGCGGTGGCAGTGTCAGCCCGGATCTACATAGTGGCAGACTGCCAGCATATCACTAGGCGGCTCGTACTTGAGTGGGCGGATCCATCTACACAACATGAGACACACCTACACAGGCAGCCAATCACTGAGGAGGAGCGCAGAAAGGCTGAGCTGCGGAGGACACTGGACAGTGTCAGGACAGAGCAGAGAGCAGCCAGCAAAGTAGCAGACCTAGGAAAAAAGTCTACGGCGGACATTTTAACACAACACACAGACACAGTGCAACTGCAAGCCAACACCTGATGATTCCAGGGGAGGGGGGCAATTGACCCCCCCCTGCCCCTATTTGTGGACGCCCATGATTGTAGGGGAGATGAAATTTAGAGGGGAAAAAAAAAAAGTGTACAAAGGTGAACTTACCCTTTAGCTTTTTCAAACTATACATGTGATATATAATTGAAAAGTGAACCCAGTTTGTGTCCTGCCTAATGGCTCTGCACAGTGGTTGGGCCTTGTGTAAAATATTTAAAAAAAAGGATATTAAAAACATAGATGCCTTAAACAGGAACTTCACTCCCACAACGTTCTCTTCCTGCCATCTTAACTTATCCCGCACGTGCACAGATATACTGCAAGCCCCTGCCAGGTCCTTGGGACACACAACACAACTCTGCATATGCTGGGGATTCCTGCACATACACTGTTGGTTTCTGGTATCCAGGACCCTGTAAGTCCCTGCACCATGTGTGCATATGCATGAATTTCCCGAGAATGTATAGACATGTTGAAAGCCTCTGTCAGTTACAAAATACCTGGCAGAGTGTACTGTCATGTCTGCATATGCACAGAAAATCGCAGCATCATTAAAGTGTTACTAAACCCACAACAGTAAAATCAGTCTGTAAATGCAGTAAAACATGCCTGTTATACTCACTGTGGAATATAAAGGGTTAACCCTTCCCATTGTGTAAAAAGGCTGTTTGATCTGGTCTTTTCTGATCCCCCCTTCTTCCATTGTCCCCTAAATTGTCCTGATAGAACAGAGCCTTGGAGGCACTCTGCACATGCTCAGTTTGGTGTGTATTGCTAGAGAGTTTTTTTTTTTTCAAGGGAGGGTGCATGTGATCAGCACAGGGCCAATCAGCACCGTCCAGACAGAGGGTCCTGCAGCATCAAAAAGGATAGTCAGAGGAGAATGAAAGCTCCTCCTATAAGCTTTAACCAACGCTCTGCCAGGCACTGATAGAAGTCACAAGGCTGCTATATACTGCTAATAAGAAAAGGTATTTAGCAGTTTATATTTACTAAAAATAATTGCATTTCCATGTTCTGTGTAATGTGGGAGACCATAGTGAATGCAGGCTCCTGGGTTTAGTAAAACCTTAACTCTGCCCGCTGGGATGTGTGATGTAGCCATCCCATGAGGTATTAGGGGTCCCTATGTAATTCTCACCTAGACTAGAAAGCAGGAAGTTCCCAGCTGCAGCATAAAAAGAATAAAAAGACAACAAAGCTTTCCAGACATGTAGCGTCGACGCTACATGTCTTTTTATAATTGTTCACCTGTCCTAATTTTCTACACTTGTATTAATAAACTTTTGGACATACATCCAGAGTTGGTGGTCTTTCAAAGTCCCATCTAGGGGGTATTCTTTTTTAGGAGCAAAAATAAATTTTAATGGCTAAGGGTTCACTTTAAACTCTAGGCAACATACTATACACCAAAGAAGAGAGAAGAGGAAAAAAAGCTAATCAATATGTTCTGTCTCTCTAAAATGTTTGTTGCTTTTTTGACCCAATTTTTCCTTTTTTTTTAAAGACAACTCAAATAAAAAACAGAGAAAAAAAAAAGAAAAGAACAAAAGCAAGGACGAACCTGACGGGCAACAGACCACCAAAAGCAAACAAAAGAACATTCAACAACAGGGGCTTGCAAGGGTTTCCAATGCCACTTGGATGACTATACCTTGCTTAGCACTCCTTCAGAAGTGGTTTCCAATTAACTCCATGCAATTTGAGTTTGACGACTTTTTTTTTAATTTTATTTGCCAAATGCGGAATATTTGCATATCACCAAGGATGCAGTAATTGGCCTGGGCCCAGTTAGCAAATCTTGATTGAAGTTTGCAAACTTTGCAGGAAATCTCACTGAAGTCTGTGAGGGGGTTACGGGGTACATCTTGTTATTAAATTCTGGCAATTTGTAGGGCTAATAAACAAGCTTTCATCAGACAAAGGGCATGGGAAGCCTGGAAGCCTGGTACTGCTACAGGAGACATTTACCAATGCTTAAAAAAACCACATTTTCCCCTATACAGAAATAATTGTCAGCCCTTCCTAACAGATCCAACACACACTGAGAATATGGCTGCTACGAGCCCAGGGGTGGATCAGGGGGGGGGGCAATGGGGCAATTGCCACCCCCGAGAAATTTGTTGCCAGCCGGGTAACATAGCGGGCGGCTCCGCGGGCGGGTGACATAGCGGGCGGGTGACATAGCAGGCGGCAAAGTGGGTGGGTGACATAGCGGGCGGTTACGATAGCGGGCGGATCAGGCGGCGTGGTTTGTGGGCGGCGCGGTTTGTGGATGGGCCGGGCTGCCAGATGGCTCAGTGTGGTGGCAGCTGGCCAATCAGTTAGCCAGGGGCGGGGGAGCAGAGAGATGAGATCATCTCTCACCGCCAGCCCTGCATCCCTGCAGTAACTTCCGCCCTCACTGGGCAGGCTATAGAGAGATTACATTATCTCTCTGCTGCCTGACTCAGTCTGGGAGTCTGGAACACAGAAAGAGACAACCAAAACACCACCTCAACAGGCAAGTGACAATCCACAAGATGTGGCAGGCGACATGGCAAGTAACAATCCACAAGGTGTGGCAGGCGACGTGGCAAGTGACATGGCAAGTGACATGGCAAGTGACAATCTGCATCTGGTGGCAGGCAAGTGACAATCCACAAGGTGTGGCAGGTGACATGGCAAGTGGCAATCCGCAAGGTGTGGCATGAAAATGTAGCCTTTTTAAAGAAAGGAGGTTGGGATATCCATTACTTCAAATGATTGCTTCTTGTGACTCACCTGGCCTGGGAAGACTATGCACCACATTATTGGGTGTTCCTCGTTTCTGGTGACAAGCCTGCAAACTTTTCCGGCAAACATTTTGGGATTTGCAAATCTCCGGAATTTGCTGCAAACCCATGGTAGTGGAGAACCTAAACCTCATCCCCACTCATCACTACCTGGCAAGAATCAGAAACATGGACTAAGCAAAACCCTTTTTGTTCGTGTGAATATATACTGTTTATATAAAAGCACACTTTTAGTTTCCAAGGCTTTTCTTAAAAACAGAAAGTGTATTGTTCATCTTGATAAACAGAGTGTGCCATACATGTGTATTTAAAATTTGGTCTTTATTCTTCACCAGTACAAGCCACAATGTAATATTGCTGAAATAAAAAAATGTGTTAAACAGATTGCAATGCCTCCACCCAGTGGTCATTTTATATAACTACACACTAGTTTTTCAATTTTTGCTTCTGCAATACCAGTGAATATCTTGATGTAAACCGATTAATAACGTTCTCTTCTTTCAGCAACTTTATATATCACACTGTCATAGGATACAAGGATTGTCCATGTGTGATGATCATATCAGCTTTACTTTTACATGTGAAAGCCTAAGCCCACAACATCTGGATATCATCAATTACATTTCCTAACCTTTAACTATTAAAATAAATAACATGAACTATGACAAAACATATTGCTAATGCTTTCAATTATCTGAAGCTTAACGGTTGAAGGCTCCTTTCATCTAGGGGTGCAGAGATAAGGTGTATTTATTACCCTATCCCAGTGATGATGTTGTCTGCCCAAGCCCCAGGAGGTCCCTTGTAGCCTCCATGTGCAGTACAGGGCTATGATACCTGCTTTGTACATGAGGAGGAGAGCATGCAACTGAGGCCCGAAGTGTGAGAAAGGTGGCAGCATGAACCAGGCGCATAGCTCCTTGCAGGAGTAAGGATTAACCACTTCAGCTCCGGAATGTTTACCCCCCTTCATGACCAGGCCAATTTTTCGATACGGCACTGCGTTATTTTAACTGACTATTGCGTCTTTGTGCAATACTGTACCCAAATAAAATGTGTGTCCTTTTTTTCCCACAGATAGAGTTTCTTTTGGTGGTATTTAATCATCTCTGCCGTTTTTATTTTTTGCGCTATAAACGATAAAAGACCGTCATTTTTGAAAAAAAACAATATTTTTTACTTTCTGGTTGCAGGTCTTTTACGGTACCATATAACTAAAACTTTGTGTCTGTGGCACCAGTTAGCCAAGTTATGGCCCTAGCCACCAAACACCGCCTTGGGAACTAACCCAGCTGACCTCAGTCACCCATCGGTCTTACCACTACCCAGTTACTATGAATTGAACCGAACCAACTAGAGGGCGCCATACCGAAGATAGGTCCCCGCTGTTCCATCAATAACACCAGATTTAGACCCCCAAACCACCAAAGCGACACAATTGTAAAACCTTACACTTCTGCGCCCCTCCAAACACAAAAGGCCCACCGGATCCCATATTGCAACCCCAAAAATCAAACGTCCACAGCATTAAGACAACCAGTCACCCCTAAGGAACTGTCAAGTGTCAGACCATACTCTGAGCACACCAGGGAATGAAGTCTTCAGCCTCCGAAAATCAACTGTGACATCCCTGATCAGCACCCTAATGGAATTGAGGCCCAAATCGTTCCCTCACCCCCAACATGAAGAACCAAAATGTCCAGACTCATATCCAGCTTGAACTTCAGGCACCAACCAATTCCCAAGCATACCCAGGACCAGTCTATCTAACACTATCCACCTCCTGAGGTAACCTTAAGTGTCTAACATATGTCCACTTAGCCCCCCCAAAAATGTAGGAATGCCCATGGACCACCAAACAATGAACATGAAACTGCAGAAGACAATAAAAAAGCCTTCCTGGAGTCCAATAGCCTATATCAAGTGGGGTCTAACCCACAGCCGAAACCTGTTATACTCCCATCTGCCAATGCGCCCCACCACCTATTCATTCAAGCCCCACCAAGATGCCTTAGTGGCTGCCCCAATGCAAAAGGAATGCAAACCATACTCAGTCTCGTTCAAACCCAGCCGATAAAAGATAAGTTTGAAAAACCGCCACAAATGAAACTTGAACAACACAGAACATCTGCATGCAAGAACAATCTGCCAACTATCTGCAGTCACAACCACTAGAACTGTTCCAAAGCAAGCACTGGACAAAACCATGGTCTCTTACCCCAGAACAACTCCACTTGCACGCCCCTACCACGCTCATCCATCTTAGAACTAATAATCCAAATCTTATGAAAATCAGCAGTGCAGGCAACATTACCCACCAATAGGGATGAGCTTCGAGTTCGAGTCGAACTCATGTTCTACTCGAACATTGGCTGTTCGCAAGTTCGCCGAACAGCGAACAATTTGGGGTGTTCGCGGCAAATTCGAATGCCGCGGAACACCCTTTAAAAGTCTATGGGAGAAATCAAAAGTGCTAATTTTAAAGGCTTATATGCAAGTTATTGTCATAAAAAGTGTTTGGGGACCCGGGTCCTGCCCCAGGGGACATGGATCAATGCAAAAAAAAGTTTTAAAAACGGCCGTTTTTTCAGGAGCAGTGATTTTATTAATGCTTAAAGTCAAACAATAAAAGTGTAATATCCCTTTAAATTTCGTACCTGGGGGGTGTCTATAGTATGCCTGTAAAGGGGCGCATGTTTCCTGTGTTTAGAACAGTCTGACAGCAAAATGACATTTGGAAGGAAAAAACTCATTTAAAACTACCCGCGGCTATTGCATTGCCGACAATACACATAGAAGTTCATTGATAAAAACGGCATGGGAATTCCCCACAGGGGAACCCCGAACCAAAAAAAAAAAAAAAAAAATGATGTGGGGGTCCCCCTAAATTCCATACAAGGCCCTTCAGGTCTGGTATGGATATTAAGGGGAACCCCAGCCAAAATTTAAAAAAAAAATTGACGTGGGGTTCCCCCTAAATTCCATACCAGACCCTTCAGGTCTGGTATGGATTTTAAGGGGAACCCCGCGCCAAAAAAAAAAAAAAAAAAAGGCGTGGGGTCCCCCTAAAAATCCATACCAGACCCTTATCCGAGCACGCAACCTGGCAGGCCGCAGGAAAAGAGGGGGGGACGAGAGTGCGGCCCCCCCCCCCTCCTGAACCGTACCAGGCCACATGCCCTCAACATTGGGAGGGTGCTTTGGGGTAGCCCCCCAAAACACCTTGTCCCCATGTTGATGAGGACAAGGGCCTCATCCTCACAACCGTGGCCGGTGGTTGTGAGGGTCTGCGGGCGGGGGGCTTATCGGAATCTGGAAGCCCCCTTTAACAAGGGGACCCCCAGATCCCGGCCCCCCCCCTGTGTGAAATGGTAAGGGGGTACTTACCCCTACCATTTCACTAAAAAACTGTCAAAAATGTTAAAAATGACAAGAGACAGTTTTTGACAATTCCTTTATTTAAATGCTTCTTCTTTCTTCTATCTTCCTTCATCTTCTTCTGGTTCTTCTGGCTCTTCTGGTTCTTCCTCCGGCGTTCTCGTCCAGCATCTTCTCCGCGGCGTCTTCTATCTTCTTCTCCTCGGGCCGCTCCGCACCCATGGCATGAGGGGAGGCTCCCGCTCTTCTCTTCATCTTCTTCTCTTCTTCATCTTCTTCTTCTTCTTCTTCTTCCTTCTTCTCTTCTTCCTGTCTTCTCCGGGCCGCTCCGCAATCCATGCTGTGGCATGGAGGGAGGCTCCCGCTGTGTGACGGCGTCTCTTCGTCTGACGGTTCTTAAATAACGGGGGGCGGGGCCATCCGGTGACCCCGCCCCCCTCTGACGCACGGTGACTTGAGGGACTTCCCTGTGACGTCACGGGGAATGCCACAGGAAAGTCCCGTCATGTCACCGTGCGTCAGAGGGGGGCGGGGTCACCGGGTGGCCCCGCCCCCCGTTATTTAAGAACCGTCAGACGAAGAGACGCCGTCACACAGCGGGAGCCTCCCTCCATGCCACAGCATGGATTGCGGAGCGGCCCGGAGAAGACAGGAAGAAGAGAAGAAGAGAAGAAGGAAGAAGAAGAAGAAGAAGAAGATGAAGAAGAAGATGAAGAAGAGAAGAAGATGAAGAGAAGAGCGGGAGCCTCCCCCCAAATGCCATGGGTGCGGAGCGGCCCGAGGAGAAGAAGATAGAAGACGCCGCGGAGAAGATGCTGGACGAGAACGCCGGAGGAAGAACCAGAAGAGCCAGAAGAACCAGAAGAAGAAGAAGATGAAGGAAGAAAGAAGAAAGAAGAAGCATTTAAATAAAGGAATTGTCAAAAACTGTCTCTTGTCATTTTTAACATTTTTGACAGTTTTTTAGTGAAATGGTAGGGGTAAGTACCCCCTTACCATTTCACACAGGGGGGGGGCCGGGATCTGGGGGTCCCCTTGTTAAAGGGGGCTTCCAGATTCCGATAAGCCCCCCGCCCGCAGACCCTCACAACCACCGGCCACGGTTGTGAGGATGAGGCCCTTGTCCTCATCAACATGGGGACAAGGTGTTTTGGGGGGCTACCCCAAAGCACCCTCCCAATGTTGAGGGCATGTGGCCTGGTACGGTTCAGGAGGGGGGGGGGGCCGCACTCTCGTCCCCCCCTCTTTTCCTGCGGCCTGCCAGGTTGCGTGCTCGGATAAGGGTCTGGTATGGATTTTTAGGGGGACCCCACGCCTTTTTTTTTTTTTTTTTTTGGCGCGGGGTTCCCCTTAAAATCCATACCAGACCTGAAGGGTCTGGTATGGAATTTAGGGGGAACCCCACGTCAATTTTTTTTTTAAATTTTGGCTGGGGTTCCCCTTAATATCTATACCAGACCTGAAGGGCCTTGTATGGAATTTAGGGGGACCCCCACATCATTTTTTTTTTTTTTTTTTTTGGTTCGGGGTTCCCCTGTGGGGAATTCCCATGCCGTTTTTATCAATGAACTTCTATGTGTATTGTCGGCAATGCAATAGCCGCGGTAGTTTTAAATGTGTTTTTTCCTTCCAAATGTCACTTTGCTGTCAGACTGTTCTAAACACGGGAAACATGCGCCCCTTTACAGGCATACTATAGACACCCCCCAGGTATGAAATTTAAAGGGATATTACACTTTTATTGTTTGACTTTAAGCATTATTAAAATCACTGCTCCTGAAAAAACGGCCGTTTTTAAAACTTTTTTTTGCATTGATTCATGTCCCCTGGGGGAGGACCCGGGTCCCCAAACACTTTTTATGACAATAACTTGCATATTAGCCTTTAAAATTAGCACTTTTGATTATTCATGTTCGTGTCCCATAGACTTTAACGGCGTTCGCGTGTTCGAACGAATTTTTTTCCTGTTCGCATGTTCTGGTGCGAACCGAACAGGGGGGTGTTCGGCTCATCCCTACCCACCAACAACTTCCCTGCGACTCTTTTGGAAGGACTCACCAGTTCACTGCAGCATATCAGGGCCCATCACTGCAGCATATCAGGGCCCATCAGTACAGCCTATTCAGGGGCCATCAATGCCACCTTATCAGTGCAGTCTCATCAGTGGCCATCAGTGCAGTCTCATCAGTGGCCATCAGTGCAGTCTCATCAGTGGCCATCAGTGGCCATCAGTGCAGCCTCATCAGTGGTCATCAGTGGTCATCAGTGCAGCCTCATCAGTGCAGTCTAATTAGTGCCCATCGGTGCCCATCAGTGCAGTGTCATCAGTGCCATCAGAGCCATCGGTGCAGCCTCATCAGTGGCCATCAGTGCAGCCTCATCAGTGGCCATCAGTGCAGCCTCATCAGTGGCCATCAGTGCAGCCTCATCAGTGGCCATCAGTGCAGCCTCATCAGTGGCCATCAGTGCAGCCCCATCAGTGCAGTCTTATCATCTCCCATCAGTACAGCCTCATCAGTGCAGCCTCATTAGTGCCCATCAGTGCAGTCTCATCAGTACAGCCTCATCCGCGCTCATCAGTGCAGCCTCATAAGTGCAGTCTCCTCAGTGCCCATCAGTGCAGCCTCCTCAGTGCTCATCAGTGGTGTCTCATCAGTGCCCATTAGTGCAGTCTCATCAGTGCAGCATCATCAGTGCAATCTCATCAGTGCCCATTAGTGCAGCCTCATCAGTGCCAATCAGTGCAGCCTCATCAGTGCCCATCAGTGCAGCCTCATCAGTGCCCATCAGTGCAGTTGCATCAGTGCAGTCTCATCAGTGCCGTCTCATCAGTGCCCATCGGTACAGCCTCAATAGTGCCCATCAGTTCAGTCTCATCAGTGCAGCCTCATCAGTGCAGCCTCCTCAGTGCCCATCAGCAGTGTCTCATCAGTCCCAATTAGTGCAGTCTCATCAGTGCCCATCAGTGCAGCCTCATCAGTGCCAATCTGTGTAGGCTCATCAGTGGCCATCAGTACAGCCTCATCAGTTCCCCTCAGTGCAGTCTCATCAGTGCCCATCAGTGTAGTCTCATCAGTGCAGTATCATCAGTACAGACACCTCAGTGCCCATCAGTACAGTCACATCAGTACAGTCACATCAGTGCCCAACAGTGCAGTTTCATAAGTGCTCTCCAGTGCAGCCTCATCAGTGCTCAATAGTGCAGCCTCATCAGCGCAGTCTCATCAGTACATTCACAGTACAGATTCATTAGTGCCCATCAGTACAGTCTCATCAGTGCCCATCAGTGCAGTCTCATCAGTGCATTCTCATCAGTGGCCATCAGTGCAGTCTCATCGTTGCCCATCAGTGCAGTCTCATTAGTGCCTATCAGTGCAGCCTGCTCATTGCCCATCAGTACAGCCTTCTCAGTGCTCATCAGTGGTGTCTCATCAGTGCCCATTAATGCAGTCTTATCAGTGCCCATTAGTGCAGTCTCATCAGTGCCCATCAGTTGCTCTTTCTTGCTCTCATCTGGTCTACTAATCTTTATACTTAGCTGAATCTGCCATCCGCGACTTGTCTTCCCATCCTTGAACTGTTCTGCAGCAGCCAAAACCGATCCTGGGGTATCACCATAGGTCAGTGTTCCAGCTACTGACACCAACTGCACCACCGAAGTGCCAGAAACTCCACGGATCAAATCCTTCTGCTCCAGCAGCAGAGTCCACAGCGCAATTGATGGGAGTCCCTCATTGAACCCGTCTCAAATCTACACAACAGATCCCGCAGGCTTAAAAAAAACTCACTATCGACCTGCCCAGATGCAGAAAAACCAGGCACAATCTCTGACCCCCTGTAAAATAGGGATAAGCGAACGGTTCGGCCCGAGCATAAGTTTGAGCCGAACTTTGGTTGTTCAGACGTTCAGTGAACAAAAGAAGATTATGCAGTGTTCGTTGAAAATTTGAAAACCACGGAACCCCGTTTAAGTCTATTGGACGCTAATATGAAAAAACAAAAGTGCTAATTTTAAAGGCTTATATGCAAGTTATTGTCATAAAAAGTGTTTGGGGACATGTATGAATTCAAAAAAAGTTTTAAAAACGGCCGTTTTTTCAGGAGCAGTGATTTTAATAATGCTTAAAGTGAAACAATAAAAATGAAATATTCCTTTAAATATCGTGCCTGGGTGGTATCTATGGTATGCCTGTAAAGTGGCACAGTTTTCCCGTGTTTAGAACAGTACCACAGCAAAATTACATTTCTAAAGGAATAAAAGTCATTTAAAACTGATCGCGGCTGTAATATATCGTCGGGTCTCGGCAATATAGATAAAACTCATTGAAAAAAATGGCATGGGTTCCCCCCCCAGTCCATTTCCAGACACTTCAGGTCTGGTATCGATATGAAGGGGAACCTTGCACCAAATTAAAAAAAAAAATGGCGTAGGGGTCCCCCCCAAATTCCATACTAGACCCTTATCCGAGCATACAACCTGGCAGGCCACAGAAAAAGAGGGGGGACGAGAGAGCACCCCCCCTCCTGAACCGTACCAGGCCACATGCCCTCAAAATGGGGAGGGTGCTTTGGAGTAGCCCCCCAAAGCACCTTGTCCCCATGTTGATGGGGACAAGGGCCTCATCCCCACAAACCTTGCCCGGTGGTTGTGGGGGTCTGCGGGCGGGGGGCTTATCGGAATCTGGAAGCCCCCTTTAACAAGGGGACCCCCAGATCCTGCCCCCCATGTGAATTGGTAACGGGTACATTGTACCCCTACGATTTCACAAAAAAAGTGTCAAAAATAGTAAAAAAGACAGGAGACACTTTGGGAGAAGTCCTTTATTAGAAAATAAAAAAAATAAAAATGTCCCGTGATGTAGATCCATCTCACGTTGCCCGATGAAAAAAGAAAGAAAAAGCAGCAACAGCTCCGCCTCCATGGGAGGCTCCCGCCGAGTGACGCTTCTTCTCGATGACAGCTGTTATATAGCTTAGGACGGGGCCACTTGGTGACGTAAACGGGAAACCCCCGCCTTCCTCTGACATCATGTGGTGTCAGAGGGGGGCGGGGTCATCCGTTTACATCACCGGGTGGCCCCGCCTCAGCTATATGTCATCGAGAAGAAGCGTCACTTGGTGGGAGCCTTTCAAAGGAGGCGGAGCTGTTGCGGCTTTTTTTTCCCTCTTTTTCCGGTCCGTCAGGCGGCGTGAGATGGATCTACATCGTGGGACATTTTTATTTTTTTATTTTTTAATAAAGGACTTGTCCCAAAGTGTCTTCTGTTTTTTTTACTATTTTTTACTTTTTTTGTGAATTGGTGGGGTACAATGTACCCGTTACCAATTCACATAGGGGGAGGCTGGGATCTGGGGGTCCCCTTGTTAAAGGGGGCTTCCAGATTCCAATAAGCCCCCCGCCCGCAGACCCCCACAACCACCGGGCAAGGGTTGTGAGGATGAGGCCCTTGTCCCCATCAACATGGGGACAAGATGCTTTGGGGGGCTACTCCAAAGCACCCTCCCCATGTTAAGGGCATGTGGCCTGGTACGGTTCAGGAGGGGGGGCACTCTCTTGTCCTCCCATTTTTTCCTGTGACCTGCCAGGTTGCATGCTCGGATACGGGTCTGGTATGGGTTTTGGGGGGGACCCCTACGCCATTTTTAAAAAAATTTGGTGCAGGGTTCCCCTTAATATCCATACCAGACCTGAAGGGCCTGGTATGGATTTTGGGGGACCCACACACAATTTCTTTTTACATTTTTGGTCCGGGGTTCCCCTTAATATTCATACCAGACCCAAAGGGCCTGGTATTGGACGGGGGGGGGGAACCCATGCCATTTTTTTCAATGAGTTTTATCTATATTGCCGAGACCCGACAATTCATTACAGCCACGATCAGTTTTTTTTGCTGTGGTACTGTTCTAAACACAAGAAAACTGCGCCACTTTACAGGCATACAATAGACACCCCCCCAGGCATGATATTTAAAGGAATATTTCATTTTTATTGTTTCACTTTAAGTATTATTAAAATCGCTGCTCCCAAAAAAATGCCTTTTTTAAAACTTTTTTTTGCATTGATGCATGTCCCCTGGGGCAGGACCCGGGTCCCCAAACACTTTTTATGACAATAACTTGCATATAAGCCTTTAAAATTAGCACTTTTGTCTTTTCATGTTCATGTCCCATAGACTTTAACGGTGTTCGTCCAAATTTTTTGCCTGTTCGCAAGTTCTGGTGCGAACCAAACCGGGGGGGAGGGGGGGTGTTCGGCTCATCCTTAACGTAAAACTGGACCTCTGACATCTCAGCCCACTAAAACAAAAGGGGAAAGGTAAGACAAAACCTTGTCAGAGTACTCACCAGGCTGCACAGGGCAAGAAACCCCCAGCCGCTAATTAGACTCCCCGTAGCATCACAGGTCCATCAGCCAGCTCCACGTCCTCAGAGCTGCTCACTTCTCCCTCAAACTGGATCTCAGCAGACACTGGTACAGATGCTCTTTACATGGTGGCAGATCCCCCCTTCTAGATGTAGCAGGCGATCCCTGCTGAACTGACAGGCATCTCCTCTGTAGGCCCCTCAGTGCAGCTCTGGAGATCTATCTCCTGGTGACATCATCAGCCTGTGCCCGCTCACAGCAGCAGCACCACATGCGCTGTCCCAGGCCCCAACCTTGATGTGGAGGGGTCTTCATATGACTGCTGGGCTCCACGGGCAGATGTGCCCGACACTCCATGCCACTCCCAGATACCAGCCGCTACAGGAGCTAGGCTGGCGTCCACTACAGAATCCCTTCCCCGCAGGGCTAATACACTGGCTGGAACCTCTCAACCAGCACTAGCCGCCTGCTCCAGAATCCTGATGGCAGAAGAGGGGACCACAGCTGCTGGATGGTGAGTGTCTCCGTCATGAGGGCTCTGCCTGTGACGGGGATTCCCCCCAGGGTTACAACCTATAGAAACTAGCAGACACTTAGCAGGCGGGCCTGGAGGGTCCCTACTGCGGCTCTCAAGGCAGCACTGAGCCCTAGGGGTATGGTCTGGACTAAAGCACTCCGGAGGCAGCGACCTCTGAGCATGTGCTGGGGCAAGCCCTTGCTGAGGCAGGCTCTGCCAAACCCCTGGCTCTTAACACAATCAGGGCCATGTATAACAGCCACATCCCTAATCTGAGCTAGCAATGGCTCTAACTCACTCATGTCTCTCAGGGTGTGGAATTGCAGGAGACGGCCAGACAGGAACATTCTTTTGACGATTTCTTCTCTACAAGCGAACCTAAACCTCTCCTCCCCAGTGGCAGCTGGTGACATTTTAGGATGGGGGGCACCAGACCCCGCTCTTCTTTTTCACCCATCCCACTTTTTTTTATAAGCCCCTCACCTTATAGAATCCACCCACTCCGCCCCCTGTATTCCATTTGCTTCCACCAATAATGTCAGTAGTATACAGCTCAGCATCACAGGACAGAGTATACAGCCCCAGAATCACAGGACAGAGTACATAGCTCAGCCTCACAGATCAGGATATATAGCTCAGGATTACAGCTAGGGTATATGGCTCAGCATTACAGATAGGGTATATAGCCCAGCATTACAGAAAGAGGATATATAATAGCCCAGCATTTCAGTTAGGCGTATATAGCCCATCATTACAGTACTGGTGGTGGGAGGTCCAGCACAGGAATCGCTCCACTGACAGCATCAACCCCCCCGCCGCGAGCACGGGGCTGGCAGTACTGACGCCCACAGGAGGGGAGGCCTGGATCGGGCCTCGCTCCACTGACAGCACACCCCCCCACAGCACGGGGCTCACAGCACCCCCCACCCCCACAGGAGGTCCAGCACTTACCGGGCTGGGGAAAGGAATGTCCTGTGTCTCCACTCACCCTCACAGTGCGGGCAGTGGTGGCAGCGGAGGTGTCTGCTCCTCATGCTCCCTCCGCTTGCCAAAGAGCCGCTAGGCATCTAATAGGAATGCCTGGCGCTTTGGACAATCAGGAAACAGGTCTCACCAACCTGCCTTCTGATTGTCAGGGAGGCACTGTAGTGTGAAAATAACGAAAATTATTTTGCTATGGTCACACAATTGGGTGGGATCGGGGCGCACGCTCTGCTCCCCAAGTCCCACCCTTTTTTTAAGCCAATTAGAGCCTCAGTCTCTAATCGGGTGCTTCAAAACAAAGACACCCAATATAGGAATTCATGCACCCTGCATTCTGAAAGGGGCCAGGTGTATGGAAAGGGGGACAGCGGCAGGGATAGGGGGGGCCGCCCCCTTGTGCCCTCAATGCACGAGCCGCCACTGCTCCTCCCCAGCACTCTACTATCCTGCTCCACCCAATCAACTCATCTACTTGACCAATTAGGTAAGCGTCAGTGCTGACCACACCACTTAATATAGTTAACCCCTTCTGACTGGTTCCTTTTCCACCCAGTCTGGTATGCCCTTTGCCCATTTTGTTCCTTCTCAGCTCCAGGCATACCTAAGTAAATCTACTAGGTGATGCAGAGGTCCTCCAAAAAGTACTCAGCCAGCCTGGGAAGCAACTTCATACTCAGGAACTCAGAAAACAGTGTCAGCCTACCTACTTTGCTTCTCGGTCCCTTAGGCCTCATTCACACAGGTGTACTTAAGCGTACGCCCATGCGAGGGCTGTATTTGCTCGTACAGGGATGCACAGGTGTTCTGTGCAACTCCTTGCAAGCAGTCGCATTCATGTCAATTGGGATGCAGCAGCTGCATGGACTCAAGTGCTACTCACAATCTGATATCTGTGCAAGTGCAGGTGTGCGACCCCGTACACAGACAGTGTGGGTTCGGGGCCATACACCTGCACCCACACAGCTGTCAAATTAGGACCAGCATCTGTGCCAGTGCAGCCTCAGCATTCCACCAAGGTCTTACAGTTTCTAATCTACCATACAATCAGACCTCTGGGACCTATGGACCATCAGATGCCTAGCCTGACTCTACCCTATGTGGTTTACTAGCCCTGGGCTATAGCTAGCTAAAAAATCCAGACCAGAAGGGACTGTGATTTAATTATAGTAAGATGAACTCCATATAAAATTCTATAAAGAGGTTTACATAATAATATACAGCAAGGTGACCACCTCACACATACAGTGGAGACCAAGATATCTGGCATTGTCCAAGTTAGATAACAACAATAGTACACTTATATCACCCGACCTCAGATACACACATGCTATCTGCAGCAACAGATAAAACTATAAGAACACAGGAACACTTACTGAATAGTCTCTGCTAATGGTCCAGATGATACAGCAGCTGCTCCTTCATGGAAGGTCATGTGGACCAATTCTCAGACACCAAAGGAAGGAACAACTCCTTACACATGCCTCAAATCTGTATCAAAAGCGTAAAAACTACTGATCAAATTTTTTTATTTCGCACGCCAGGTTATTGAATGCTATAGTGCAAAAAAAATTCTCTTCAGTAGCTCATAAATACAAACCAGTTTTAAAGCCCAAGTTTAAGTTTTCTGTCACTTTAAATAGTTTGTTTGCACCAAGCTGGCACAAGAGAATGGTTTTCCATCAGCTACACACAGTATACATGTGCTTTGTTCCAGCAGAGTCTTGGGAGAGCTGCTGTCTGCTACTGAAACAAAATCAAGTCGGGCTGAGCTCTTTTCAGCCATTCAGGAGAAGCCTTGTATTTTTATGAATGAATACAAGGTTTTCTCTGATTGGACAAAATGGAGAGGTAGGCTGATGACGTCACAGCTTTCACCACAGGCAATCAGAGGAAAGCTTGAAATCATTGATGGAAATATAAGGCTTATTCTGAATGGCCAAGAAGCACTCAGCACGACTCGATTTAGTTACAGCAGCAGAAGGGAAGTCTCCCAAGATACTATCAGAACACAACACCACATACTGTATGTAGTTGATGCTACATTACTCACAGCAGCTGCATCATTTAGTAAAAGAAGCAGCTAGTTTTGGCCAGCTTGTTCCAAACAAACTATTTAAAGTGACAGGAAACATCGACTTAGGCTTTAATATTAATAGATCTAAAACGAAAATTTGATCTTTGTTATGCGTTCCTAAACCAAACACAGGGGGTCGAAGGTGGGCTCATTCGATGCATAGTGGCCAACCTTGTAAAAAAAAAAAAAAAAACCTGTACCCAGCTTCGTATTTTAAGCGTAGGCACTCACAACTTTGTGGATTTTCACAGACCAGTAATTAAAGCTGAACTCAAGGCAGATATATATAATAAAAATAAAATCCCAATGTATTACAGATGTAAATTTAATTTAAAATTATTTAATGTTCACGTGCAGCTACGATAACTACCTGTATCTGTACTAAGATCATCCTTCTGTAATTCTCATCACAAAGGGTGAAAGTCTGGGCGCAAGATGACAAACACCAGAGGTGTAAATACAAAGAATAGAGCACCATAGCAAAGTTTTATTGGGCCCCACCCCACCAGTCCCCATTCAGCATGAAAGGTGAAAGCGTTTTGAGGGCTAGTAGGTGGTCACCCCCCAGTTTCTGTCCTGGAAAGAGTATAGCAATAAGAAATTCTGGCTGCCATTTATATAAGACTTGTTTGGGACTGTTATGCCCTGTACACACGATAGGATTTTCCAACAACAAAATCCATGTTTTTTTTCCGACGGATGTTGGCTCAAACTTGTCTTGCATACACATGGTCACACAAATCTTGTCGGAAATTCCGAACGTCAAGAACGCAGTGACGTACAACACGTACGACGAGCCGAGAAAAATTAAATTCAATAGCCAGTGCGTCTCTTCTGCTTGATTCCGAGCATGCGTGGAACTTTGTGCGTCAGAATTACGTACACATGATCGGAATTTACGACAACGATTTTGTTGTCGGAAAATTTGAGATCCAGATCTCAAATTTTGTGTGATGGAAATTCCGATGGAAAATGTCCGATGGAGTCTACGCACGGTTGGAACTTCCGACAACAAGCTCCTATCAAACATTTTCCGTCGGAAAATCCTATTGTGTGTACGGGGCATTAGGCTGGGTTCACACTGCAGTACGGAGTGGCTCACAGCAGGGGTCCGGTGCGTCCCTGTCACCATTTCAGGTCCGATTTCAGTCTGAATATTTGGCTGAATTCGGACCTGAAACGGACAAGACAACGCACAGGACTCCTGCGCAATTCACTCCGGAGATGTGTGAATCGGCTCCATTGAGAACTGGTCAGAATCTCCTGGCATGCGAATTGGATGCGGAGAAACTGCATCCAATTCGCAATAGTGTGAACCCAGCCTAAAGGTATTGATGCCTGACACAGCCAGGTAATAAGTTCATGCAAAACCATTACCATCTGGTGGTGCCAAAGGTGTACATCCCCAGTTAACAGAGGTTCTGTTAACTGGGGATAAGCAAATCTACCCGGGTTTGATTCACAAACTTGCTCAAAGTTTGAAGCTTGCAAACTTTGCAGCAAATCATATTGAGTCTTTGGGAGTGAATCTTGTTATTTAATTCTGGCCATTTGTAGGGCTAATCAGCAAGCTATTGTCAAGTATAAGGCATGGGAGTCCAAATACTGCAGGGACATATACCAATACTAACATTGAAATAAATACATAAAAATAAAAAACAGTATCTCTTCCTATATAGAATTGCCAACTCTCACTAAGAGAGTCAACACACACTGACAATTTGGCTGCTGTTAGCCCACCCTTTTATAGAAATGGGACCAGGTTATCCATTCCTTCAAATTACTGGCATTTGTGACTCAGCTGACCAGAGGCCAAGGCTATGCATAGTATTATAGATTGTACCTTATTTTCTACAAAGTTTTTGGCCAATAGTTAAAGATTTGTTTACTTTGCAAAGCCTGAGAATTCACCATGAACCTGAAGCTCTTCCCTACATTTAACCTCAGTCAGTCATCCAAGCACACAGACATGGGATTAGTATTAACACTGCAGACTATGGGAGTGTAAAAACAAAAAAAATGAAGCTATGAGAAAATACTCTGGAACTAAAAAGTAATATACTATACAAAAAAGACTCAACATAAGGTCCAAATTTTGGAAATTACTGACAACTTTCCAGTGGAGGAGTCAGAGACCTTTGCTCTGCTCTCACTGCAGGACAATTGCAGAGATCTCTCTACCAGATAGGGGTAAGTAATCAGCACTGGATGGATTGCCATTTTCCTGGTTTGCTCCACAATGACTGTTTCCCAAAACTTTGATGTCACCTCAGACTTTGCAAAATGCTACAGCAAACTGCTCTTAGTCCATTCTCCTGTCACTCCTCAAGCTTTATCATGCTCTGTGATATCTCAACACTTTCTCGGCACTCCAGAAGCCCCACAATCTCCTCTTCTAGAGCCATGACTTCCCAGCTAGTTTCAGGGAAAACTTCTATATAGTGGGCATTCATTCTCTCACACTACTCAACCTATTGCGACACTTAAAAAGGACTATGGGGTTGATTAAGACCCCTTTCACACTGGGGCTGCATTTGTGGTAAAGCGATGCTTGTTTTAGCGGCACTCTACCGCAGTTTAAGCAGCAATTTTCGCCCGCTAGTGGGGTGCTTTTAACACCAAAGAAGGGGTTAAAAACTCTGAGTTGCGGCGCTTCGGAAGCACTTTTCAGGTGATTCGGAAGTGCTGCCCATTCATTCCAATGGGTAGGGCATTTTGGGAGCGCTAAATACCGCACTCCCAACCTGCCCCAAAGATGCTGTTTGCAGCACTTTTCAGAACGTTCCCCAAGTGCACCACCCAAGTGTGAATGAAAAGTCACACTTGAATGAATAGGAGGCGGTTTTCAGACACTTAGCAGGGGCTATTTCCAGCACTAAAGTCCCTGAAAACCGCCCCAGTGAAAAGGGCCTTACTAAAACTGGAAAGTGCAAAATCCAGTGCAGCTGTGCATGCTAGCCAATCAGCTTCTAACTTCAGTTTGTTAAATTAAGCTTTGACAGTAAGTCTAGATTCACATCTATGCGGCTGTGCTTGATGCGTTATTCAGGCATGTTTTGTGTTTTTAAACCCTTGTTGTTTAAAGCGGAATTCCACACAAAAATGTAACTTCCGCTTTTCGGAACCCTCCCCCCCTCCGGTGTCACATTTGGCACCTTTCAGGGGGGAGGGGGGTGCAGATACCTGTCTAAGACAGGTATATTTGCACCCACTTCCGGCATAGACTCCCATGGGAGTCTATGCCTCTTCCCGTCCTGACCGCGCTGTCTGCTGGGAACACACAGCTCCCAGGAGAGAGCGAGGACCACTAGGGACGCGCAGCGCGATTCGCGCATGCGCAGTAGGGAACTGAGAAGTGAAGCCGCAACGCTTCACTTCCTGATTCCCTCACCTAGGATGGCGGCGGCAGCTGCCAAGAACCGAGCGGGTTCTCGGCGTCCCCTGCCGACATCGCTGGACCCTGGGACAGGTAAGTGGCCATGTATTAAAAGTCAGCAGCTGCAGTAGCTGCTGGCTTTTAATATTTTTTTTTTTTGACGTTGTGGGTGAACCCCCGCTTTAATGTGTCGTCACAAGGGGCGGGTTCTCCAGGTGGCGTCACCGGATGGCCACACACCATGGCTATATAAGAAATGCCAGACAGCAGGCGACAACACAATGGAGCAAGATAGCCTTAGAAGATCAGCCTTTTATTTGCTTTAAGCGCGTAACCAGTGGCGAGGAAGAAGACAGCTGGGGGAGAAGACTGCACCGGAGTGAGAGAAAACTATAGGAGGAAAAAGACATCGCTACCGGAGAAAGAAGACACCTTGGAGCTACGACGGTGGATATTTTTCTTTCTTAACCGTTTGCCGACCAGCCACTGTCATTATACTGCGGCAGGTCGGCACGATCCTGCGAGCCGTTGTAGCTATACCTCGGCTCGTGGGATCGGGATAGCAGGTGCGCGTGCCCCACCAGAGGTGGTGACCTGTTTTGACAGCACTCCAGGGATCTTTAGACTGTACATACCACACCAGTCAGATGTTAATAGACAAAGCTGGACTCCCACAGACTCTGCAATCTGTAACAATCTCTCTCCCAGTCTTGCTGTCAATGGGCAGTAGTAGTGAGCTTCCCTCTCTCCACCTCACTTGCACTGACACACAGGAGCCTGTCTGTCTTACAGGGCTGCTCTATCTTGCAATCAGCACCTGCCCTCAAACTTCCTTTCACCCTCTGATGTTGCTTCATTGCTGTTCAACCCTCAGGCTGGGGTCACTGATTTCTTCACACAAAAAAAGGGGACAGAGCATTTTCCTTGTGCAGTATAAAAACACCTTTTTATTAAAAAGATAAAGTCCTACTTACAAAGCCACTAGTCTTTCAAGCATTTAAAAAAACATACCAGGATGTACTGCTGTCCGAGGCCGGCACTAGAGTTGCACGATTCTGGCTAAAATGAGAATCACAATTTTTTTGCTTAGAAGATGGATCACGATTCTCTTGCAATTCTTGCAGCGTAACATCATCTTTCACATTAAAACAAAAAAATTGGGCTAACCTTACTGTTTTTTTTTTTTTCATTGAAGTGTATTTTTCCCCAAAAAATTGCGTTTGAAAGACTGCTGGAAAAATACAGTGTGACATAAAATATTGCAGCAATTAACATTTTATTCCCTAGGGTCTCTGCTAAAATATATATAATGTTTGGGGGTTCCAAGTAATTTTCTAGCAAAAAATATTGATTTTAACTTAAGAAACAAATGTCAGAAAAAGATTTAGGCCTCTTTCACATGAACGATCCATTCAGGTCCGCCTGTCAGTTTTTTTAGGCGGACCTGAACGGACCCTCCATAGACCTCTATGGAGGGTCGGATGTCAGCGGTGACATGTCCGCTGACATCCGACCCGCTCCGATAAAGTGTAATGGAGGAAAAACCTACTTTTCCATCCGTTTTCGGATCGGATGACGACGGACTCTACGGTCCGTCTTCATCCGATCCCCCATAGGGGAGAGCGGCGCTCTGACAGGTCCGTCGCTGCACAGTGTGCAGCGACGGACCTGTCATCTGCCTGCTCAGCGGGGATCCACGGAGTGATCCCCGCTGAGCAAGCGGATGTTCGCGGGGCGGATCATCACGGATCTGCCCCGTGTGAAAGGACCCTAAGACTTTAAGTGGTTAAACTTCCTGCATTTACAGGTTGTTAAAAACTTGGCAGACTGCCTGGATTTTTTTTTTTTTTCACACAGAAGTTTATCCCTTTGATTTAAGGAAGAGTTTCAAAATGTTTCATGTTAAAAACTTGGCAGACTCCCTGTATGTTTTCTTTTGACAGCTGAGTGAGCAGATAAGTCTCTCCACTTGTTATATGAAAGAATTGGCAAACTCTGCAATAGAGATCGTCAGGGGGGTTGAATCGAGATCACGATTTTTTAACAATTATTTGTGCAGCTCTAGCCGGCACCCGAAAATAGATAACCAAATGTAGACGTTCTCTTTGAACATGCTCCCACTAAAAATATTTATATGAACATTAAGACTCCTTTCACACTGGGGCCGCCCATGAATTAGTGGTAAAGCGCCGCTCGTTTTAGCGACGCTTTACCGCTGTTTAGATCCCTTTCACACTGAGGCAGTTTTCAGGCGTATTAGCACTAGAAATAGCACCTGTAAAGTACCTGAAAACTGCCTCCCATGCCTTCCGAATGTGAAAAAGACCTGCAAGCAGCATCTTTGGGGCGGTTTGGGAGTACTGTATAAAGCGCTCCCAAAACGCCTTTTCCCATTGCAATAAACGGACAGCGGTTCTGAAGCACCTGAAAATCACTTCTGAAGCGCTGCAACACAGGCGTTTTTAACCCCTTCTTTGGCCACTAGCGGGGGTTAAAAGCGCCCCACTAGTGGCTGAAAAGCGCCACTTAAACAGCGGTAAAGCACCGCTAAAACGAGCAGCACTTTATCGCTAGTGCCCGGGTGGCCCCAGTGAGAAAGGGGTCTTAAGCGGCGCTTTTCAGCCGCTAGCAGGGTGCTTTTAACCCCCGCTAGTGGCCAAAAAAGGGTTTAAAAATGCCCATGTTGCAGTGCTTCCAAAGCGCTTTTCAGGCGCTTTGGAAGCACTGCCCATTTATTTCAATGGACAGGGGCATTTTGGGAGTGCTGTATACAGCACACCCAAACCGCCCCCAAAGATGCTGCTTGCAGGACTTTTTCTAACGTTTCGGATGGCATGGCAGGCAGTTTTCAGGCCCTTTACAGGCGCTATTTCTAGCCCTAAAATGCCAGAAAACTGCCTCAGTGTGGGGTCTTAAACAATATGGACATTTGAGTGATAAGTTGTGTCCCCATGTTGTAAGTTTTTTTATGTGCAAAGTCCCAGGTAGTTGTGGAAAACGAAGTTGAAGGAGCCTGCCCCCACTCACCTAAGCATGAGTAAATAGGTACTCTGCTACATCCCACTTGAACTTACTGTGCCTGGCAAGTTTGCAGGCCATTTCAATTCATCCTGCACAAAGTGTACAGGGAGTGTCCTGAAGTTAAGCTTTCTGGGAGTGCCTCGGGGGTTGAGCCTTGGTACCATCCTCTTGATCAAAAGGGGACGCATCTGTTTTCAGATGCATCAGTGGGGTGTGATTCATAGGGCAGCACAACAGGAGCACTGACTTGAGATAGATGGCTGTGTAATATCATTCGAATCTATGGCTTCTTTTGGGACAATAGTGGAAAAGCAGGAAGCAGCCACCATAGAAACTCTGTGGCAGAGACATTTGTGGCTTACAAAATGTAAGGGTTAATTGAAAACCCCCTAAAAGGCCATCTCAATGGGTTTGAGTTTATGCTGTATGCATCTCAGTTTTTCTTGGGTCCTTCTCGCTAGATATAGACTGGCATGCTTGGAATGGGCCATTGTAGGAAAAATCTACGGACTTCTTCACTTGCTGGTGTGCACTTTTCTATCAGGACTGTCCCCAGACAGTTTTGGCAGACTTGTTTAATCAACTGCAACAGACTGGTTTCTACTTGTAGTTTCTCTCTTGGGACTGGGCTACCACCGTAGCCTTATCACCTCTGTTAGGTTGGCAATCACTGGATTCGCTCTGTGCCACATGAGGCTTATTCTAATGCCGCGTACACACGGTCGGACTTTTCGTCTACAAAAGTCCAACGGACGCTGACGGACTAAAGCTGGCTGGTAATCCGATCGTGTGTGGGCTGCTTCGGACTTTCAACGTACTTTTTTAGCCTCAAATCCGACGTACTTTAGATTTGAAACATGCTTCAAATCTTTACGTCGTAACTACGACGGACCCCGAAGTCCGCTCGTCTGTATGCTAGTCCTACGGACAAAAAAACGACGCATGCTCATAAGCAAAAACTAAACGGAA